>OZ026517.1:54951671-56151671 GCA_964019695.1 Loripinus fragilis
TCTAAGACACCAACATATGCCTATGTCACACAAAAAGGATGCTAGGCGTATATGGGTTAATAGACTGAATTCATCCTTAGTTCTCATGCGCGGATCCAAAATGTTTTGTCAGAGGGGGTCTAATTCTGACAAAGTTGCTTTAGTGGATGAGGGGAGTGATGATCAAAATACCTCTAAAAGCAGGCTAGCCCAACATTGAATGCTGGCTTGGTAGCTTTGTGATTTTCAGGCAATCCGGGACCAGTATTGCTAGGAAAATATATATTTAAGTGATTTTCCAAGGGGGGTCCGGAGCCCCTGTTCCCCCTTCTGGATCCGCCGATGGTTCTGCTTGTCAATTGTTTTTGGGGGAAGGTCCATTTTTATTGCCATCGATAGCAGGGCGCAATTAAGAAATTAGCTTTTACAGTGGCATGGTATCGTAGTGACTTAATTTGTCACTATACAATTAAGATTTATAGAATTCTACTCTCATTAAGTTCTGCTTTATGTGTAATTCAGCTTTAAAAAGTAATTGGTACAGCCAGTGCATCATTTCAGTTTTCTTCACTAATTAAGTTGTGCAATAATACTCGATAACCTGTAAAGCGTTTTACTAAAACTGACACGACAGACACTACATCTGCAACAAGCACTAAATACCATATATGAACAAGCAAATTCAGAGCGTAATGGCTGCCGATCATTACATGATCCAAGGTAAGTGTGAGCAGATAAAAGATGTACATGTTGAACGTCAAATGCAAGATTACTACAGTGATAAATGTGAGGTTATAATGGAACCCAGTCCTGAATTCATTGAGTTGAATTCAAAATTGCTTATGGCTCCTACCGTTATAGATTTGAATGGGGGTGCCATACAAAAAATAAGAGTATTGAACCCTTATGAACCTGAAGTATCTATAGAACAAGATTTTGTAGTCGATTTATCTGAATCATTTTCGAATATGAAAACATTAGCACAAACCGAATGTGACACTGAATCAGGTAATTACTGCAGACGTGTGAGACGTATCAAGATCATAGATAAACCTAATTGCATTAGGAGTGCTGTCTATTTACACTACTGTAGAAGATAGCCTTTAAAATTCCATAAAAATCCCATAAAAATTCCATGAATTCACTCGAAACCATTAAATCAAGGCATTAATCCTTGTTTACAAAAAATAATGGTATGCATAGGAACTAATTAAAACAGTTAAAAACCATGATCATGGCCATATTAAAATCCCATAAAAATCCCATAAAAGTACCATGAATTCGCTCAAAACCATTCAATCAAGGCATTAATCCTTGTTTACAAAAAATAATGGTATGCACGGGAACCCATTAAAACAATTGAAAACCATGATCATGGCCATTAACTTGAAAACCATCCAATGAAAAAAGCATAAATTGGCTCTTATTTATAAACCACGTAATGAACTGAAAATAAATGGGGTCATTAATCCTTGTTTTTTTTTTCTTTTTCGATGGCCTTTTCAATGGTAAAACACGTAAGTAATGCCCATTATTTGGTTAATCATGACCACAAAATAAAACGGAATTCAATTCATGGGCATTGATTAATTTCATGCTCATTATGATACGAACAGGGTCATTAAATTGAATATGTACAACAAATACCCATTATATGCTGAACTAAAAGGTAACTAATGGCCTCGTAGAAAAAGGACAATCAATTAATGGGTATCAATTTTTTTCATGCCCATCAAAGTATTTCGTTATGAAAACAGAACCATTAACATAAACTCATTGCCATCAATGGTTCATATTAACGGGCATTATACAGAAGGATACATTTAAATGCCTATAAATCTTGGAGATAATGACTATTAACTATTTTAGTGTCCTTTAAAAAGCTGACCATTAAAAAGTTAAATCTGAAATCATCGCCATTAAATATCTCTGAAATGGGCATTACAAACAGAAGATCAAATTTAATGCAAGAATGACACTAAATTCATTAATTTCATTGATAGTGATTATAAAATAATGGTCACGCTTCGGCACCATTAAAACTAAAAACATTATTGCCATCAATAAAAGTTTCATGGGCATTTGAAGCAATAAAATGAAATAGATTTTATTTAATGCTCATAAGTCACTGGAATTAGGCATTAAGTATTCATGAATGTCCATTCGTTTGCTAGTAACTGACAACAAATCTTCTTCATGATCAATGCAGAGGAGGAAAAGTGGCTGCAGAACCATTTTCATGACCGAATCAGCATGAGAAAAGGGTCAGACCCTAGAGTCAATCTCAGAAACACCCGCAAAACTATGCAAACATTATTTAAGTAGTATGCAATATGCCGCGATTTTTTAAGGCTGTAAAAATCATATTTTTAGTTGAAAAAATTGATATATTTTCTTAATTCATCCCTCTCTTCGATCGTCCAAAAAATATTGTCTTTTCTAACACTCTAAAGGTTAGATCCTGCATTGCAAACCAGATTTACAATTCAAAAACTATTCTTTAGAGAAAAAAACACAGATTGTTTGGAATGCCGCTTCTGCTTCAGATTTTTGACATTACTTTGATTTACTTATGATGAGTACAAACAGAAAATCCACATATACAACAAATTCTCTCAATTCTTCTTGTTTGTCTTGCCACACAGTCTGTCAATCATACCAGCCTGAAAAACTTAGAAATCTTGTTCAAAAACGCTGTATTCACATATCTCAACACTTCACAGAAGTATATCTCAATATGCCCTTGTATCTTTTTAAGCTCATATTTGTACTATATTTTCTTAATTTGCGAGCAGGCTACCCAACCCTAACTCCCTGTGGGAGGGGGAGGTAGGACTTGTCCATGCTCTGACCCGCAAGACGTTCACACAGAGGCATGTTCACAAACTAGAATTTTAAACCTACAGAAAAGTTCCCTGAAAGTTCCGTAACTCTTCCATACGTTCAAAAAAGCTTTTTGTATAGAACCTCAACTCTATGCTCCCCTCCCAGGAGTGTTTACTCACTCATTAAAATTAAGCTTACTCTATTTTGCAAATTTGGAAAACTAAAGTGCTCTTTACAAAAGTGTGTAAAACTAAATTTCTCCTATTACAAAGCACTAACACCCAATTTTCACACGTTGAAACGTTGAAGGTCCTATAATACCGGATATACAAGTTCAGTTAAGATATAAATTTTCCACTTCTCTTAAATATATTAAATTAGTTTGAAGTTAATAATTGTCTGCAAAATTATTCTTGAAAACAACTTAGCCAGAACCGTTTATAAAATCTTACAATCTACAAATATCCAAACTTTATATTACGCTTAAAAGTCTGAAATGGAGTCATGAACTTCATACTGAAGCTACACGCTGAAACGGATATACTTATAATATGCTGGTGGACTTAAATATTTGACAAGCAAATGAAATACATATACCTTCTTCATCCTTTTGTTTCTTGTAGGAGCAGTCTCGTCTTTCCAACCAATGAAGCAAGCAGAACACTAACCTCAATATACATGCCGTGAATTACCCGCCTGAATTTTTTTTAAATACTTTCAAGACCAATGTTATGTCATATTACACACCTAACTGGATTTTAACTTTACACCATGTTTTAAACTTAAATTATACATAAATTACTCTTGAAAGCAACTTAACTCAAAAAATAAACCCATTTAGCATATGACGTCGCGCGTCTGGGGATGAATTAACGCCATGCAATAAAATCGATAAACCACTAGTTGCGTACATAATGACAAAATCATAACGTTTTTCCGCCAGAATTGAGATTTCAAAGTTTTTGTCATATGATAAATAGAATATAACATTCGTGCTCTTGTATTATCGAATTAAATTACCTCGTTGCGAAAATGAGATAAAATGCTCGGCAAGCCTCGCATTCTATCTCTTTTCCCCAACTCGTTTAATAAATTCAATAAAACATGAGCACTCATGTAAGATCCTATATGAATCAGAACCTGTCTAACAACTATCTCACAAAATCTAAAAAATATTCAAGCTTCATATTAAACTAAAAGTTCAAGAAACTGAGTCATGATCCAGAAACTGAAACGGACTATGAAAATCTACAATTAAACGAGGAGATTCCTACAGTTATTGAAAGTTAAAACGGTTTTTAGATTTATCTTACATTGAAGGATTTGGCAAACAAATAGAAATACTCTTACTTTTGTGAAGCGGAAACGTCGACTGAGTTAAACAAGTAGCCAATGGGCGACGATCGCTCACCTGGGAGCCAGCATAATGTTTGGAGATACCATAATTGATGATGCTCAAAGGCAGGTAACTCTGAACTTGAAACACTGATCAGGAATAAACTCAAACACTCAAGATATTATAAGTTCTGGTTATCTGCAAGTATTATAAAGATCTGAATAAAATTGTGAAAGAAACTCGTACGGACACCACACAGACAGAATCTACTGCTGAGAGGAAAACAACAACAACACATCATCACAGCACTCGGTACGATTTGTAAAAAGTTTTCCTACTTCTATTTTTTGTCTGCATCTCAGCTAAGATTACCTAATCTAATGTTGCATTCTTTCCGCGGAAATATTCTTGAATGGCCTACTTTCTGGGACTCATTTTAGTCGAGTATTCGCCTGAATACTGTTTTGCCAGGCATTCAGAAGTTCAGCTAGCTGAAATACTTGACACTTGACAAATCTTAATACCAATACTATTAAGTTTACGCTCTACATATTTTCCTATATATAGCGTTTTCATGTATTTTTTTTCGTGGTCAGATAGACATATTTATATTTGGTAATTAGTATATCGATATATATATATATATATATAGACTGTAATTGATATATAATTCATGTATAATCCCTTGTAAAGTAGTTAATTTCTTTGTACATAAAGCATTACTGGCAACTACAGTAAATGCTTAGTTATACTATTCTACCAATAAAAAACAATAGCAGAACATTTAAACCTTATTTCTAAATGGTCAAAATAGTCAAAGTTGAATTCAAACCAACTATAGCAGAGAGTGTCACCTCCGGGTCTTATTTTCCAGCTTTAATATTTTTCCAACCATAAAACAAACAATGTGTAATGAAAATATTTTCACATAGAGGAACCTGCATCTCATAGCGGGTGGGGTATTGGATAAGCAAAATCTAAGTATTTCACAACGCAGTTATTTTTTGCAACTGCCAGTAATTATTTCTCATCATAATTCATGTAGCTGAACACATTTGTCTAAAGTGGTATTAATGTGACCATAATACCAAACAAAAACTACATATGCATGAAAAATGGGTAAATGGGGTAACACCAGTGCATCAAATGTATTTCAACGTCTTTTTTGACTAAGTTCTATCATAGATTTCGTGTTTAACCTTCATTTAAATCCATGAGAATTCAATATACGCTCATACATATTGAAATTGTGTTGAATGTTCGCTCAAACATATATTAAAATTGTGTTGAATGGTCACACATTTATATTACAATACGTTTTCAGTGAGTTAACTGGGTGGGGTAACGAAATGTCGCCTGAAAAAAATCTGCAACACTTTTGTTTCAGGCACCCACCCTAATTTTACTTCTATATAGTTATGCTATCACCTAGTACAAATTATTTTTTTCTACCAGACCAATTGAAAAAAAATCCACCTGGCCAGTCCTCAGTCTACCAGATCAACTTAAATGATTTATCTACTATTAATTTCAACGAAAATATCTTTTGAAACAACCGTGCTAGCCAATCTGCAAAACTGGGGGATCAAGGTCAGCCTGCTCAGATTGATAAGTAATATCCTGGTCTAAACTGTTTGTATATGCCCATTTAATTGAATTTTCTGGTGTATAGTTCTCCTAGGGAGAACCAAGCTTTAAAAATGATTTTAAGAAAATTTTAAAATTTAAACTAAAATTCAATAAATTTTTATAATTTAAATTTCTTTCAAAAATACTGTCAAATGGTGTCTATTTCGATATCTGATCTGTGTGTGATATTTCATCTAAATCAATTTAAAAACGACTGTTTTACAATGAGTTTGGCTGTTTTCACCTTCTCTCTTTTAGGGTTTGGTACACAATTAATCCTTCCCATTAAACTCTTAAAAAAGTGGAAAGACAACCTACCTTGATAAACTCGTTTTCTCAGCACAGGGACAGTAAAAAAAAATAAGGCTGAAATAAGACCGGCGTCATACGTTACCTGGGTAGTGTGCTGGGGAGTCCGTGAAAAAAGGTGACACAAAGTTGCATTTATTTGCATCAGCCTGACAGATATACATCATTATAATCACATGAACATTTTAAGTCGAATAAAGCACACATTTACGCTATATAGGGCCCAGAAACCGCAAGTGCTAAATTTCTAAAGGTGCTATTTTCGGAAGACTGTAATTGCGTACCAGGTGTCTGGGTACTGAATACTCTATAAAAAGGTCCAAATACTGCGTTCGATTGGGGAGGGGGGGTGAGGGTTACACCCGCCTTACAGAAGAGGTGTCTGCATACTGAATACTCTCTAAAATGCCTGAATACTGCGTATGATTTTTTTTTTTTTTTTTTTTTGGGGGGGGGGGGGGGGTCTACACCCTCCTTACAGAAGAGTTGTTGATTATTAAACGTAAGAGTAGCATCACACATGTGTTCGTTTTATTTCATTTGAGAACTCTAGCATAACATTCTATAACATAGAACATCAAAACATGACCCACCAACAAATAAAACTGTAAGGAGCTCAGACTAGTCCAATTGGATAATCTAGTCCTCGTTTTACAAGTTTAAATTTTGATGGACCCTCCAATTAGACTTCGAGCTAAAAAAGGTCCTGCTCCCCCCCCCCCCCCTTAGGGAATTTTGCAGACATATCCTATCTTGAAGAAAGTTTCAAGCCGCATCTTTTAAGAGATGTTTGCACTCTGTGCTCCGGGGAGTTAGTCTCTGACAGCCTGTTACATATGTTACTGTAACAAACTAAAGAAAAAATCAAAATGAAAGTTTGAGCTACAGAAAGAAGACATTAAACCATCTAATTATTCAAATTTCTTATGTAGTTTGCAAGCTGGATGCCTTAGCTACATAAAAGCAGCATTTTAAACAAAATTACAGCCTTCAATGGTGTTATATGCGTTACATAGATTAAATTTCCCTTTGAAAGTTAAAATCGTGACTAACATCATTCATTTTACTGACAATTTGTGCATTTTTACAAGTGTTTTTAATCTTAGTTTACTAACGTACTCATTTGACTAATAGAAAAAAAAAGTTTGCTTTTCTATCTCAAATACATTGTTTTATATGAGTTATTAAACAACCCTACCCCCAATTTTAAGTATCCAATTTTGGTATCTATTATTGAAGAAAAATATATGAAAATATTTGACGCTCGTGGATATCTTACATTTTTGGCACTGTCTTGCTAATGCAATAAATAATCATACATTTGCAAGTTTGACATCAGGATCAGAGCACTTATTAAAGTATGTAACGTATGTTACATGGCATAATGAATGAGCTAGAAAATTTTCTTGGAAGTAAGAGATGATATTTCAGGAAAATACGGCTTTTCACATGTTTTCCTATTCATCTCTAGCCTCTGGTGCCTTAGTCTTAGTAATTACAGTCGTTGCTGATAACAAGCCCTTGGAAATGTGTTAACTATGTTATATATAACCTTTGTAATCACATATTTCCTAATGCCTATAATATTAAAATATATAGACATATAGATAGAAAATAATAGTCCTCATTTAAATGACACAATTTAATAAATATTCCTATTAAATAAAATTATTCAAAAACAATCTTTATTCAAGTCACCCTCACAATGTCTATCATTGTGTCTGCTTCTATTGCAAAATAATCACCCATTTCATCACAACCAGTAGAATCATGGCATTGTATTAGGACTGCAAACTGAGTACAACCCTGTTCCTCTCCACCCCTTTGGGAATTGTGCAGACATATCCTACCTTAAAGAACAATTCAAGCTGCATCAAATAAGAGATGTTTGCACTCTATTTACTCGGGGGTTAGCCTGTAATGGTATGATACATATGTTACCATATCAATTTAAGAATAAATGAATTGAAAGTCTGAGAAACAGAACGAAGACATAAAACTATCTATTTATTTGAATTATTCATGTAGTTTGCATGCTGAATACCTTTGATACATAAGAAAAGATTTTTTAACAAATATACAGCTTCCTTTGGTGTTATATGTGTGACATTAATTAAGATTACTTTTTAAAATTGGTAATTGTGACAAACATCACTTATAAGCATTTCGTGTGATCCTCCTCTTTAGCCATCAAAAGACTTAATTTTCTTTCTATGTGTGGCCAGTGCCAGCGTCAAACAACTTGACTCAGCCAAACTTGAATCCTTAGCATTCTTCAAAAGCAGAAACAGCATGTCAGTGTCATCGGATCAAACACCTGATTAAATATGGGTTTAATGCCATTTCACATATATGCATACAATGGAGTATGACTCTGGTATATATCTCTTCCTGTGAAGTGGCAAGAGCAATCTAACTGCAGCTGCTTCTGCATCCGTGCTAGTCAAATGATAACTTTGCTCGGATTTTGCAAAATTTATGTCTCTACCATGTACCTCTAAGAATACTTTAAGATTTCTGACATTGGTCAAACAGAAATTTGATAGGCTGCTTTTTTGCATCATTTGCCATGGAACCTATCCAGTCTTTTGGTGCTTAAGTCCTCAGGTCTTAGATCAATAGTATTTTGCTGCGCCCAAAGAACTTTATAAGTTTTCTTTAGTTGCAATGTTGACTCTTGATGGTTTTGGCAGACCGTCTGAAACAATTTCTGTTACATCTTGAAAGTTATCTGGTATAAGAGAAAGAATATGAAACTGGACATTGCCATCAATTATGTTTGCAGTTGGTTGTTTTTTGATGTCAGTACATTGAAGCATGTCTAGAAATAATGTAAAACCTATGATTTCTCAGTTTTTGCAGCCATATCATTAGCTGTTGCATTCAAAAGAAGGAAAGTGGACTATAGGCAGAATGGGATAATCAGTAGTTCTATATTTTGCTCTATGGAAGATTTATACAGAGTAAACAAGTTGATAAGGTGCCTCATTTCATGATCCATTGAAAACTCTTGCCTCTGACTGTGTAATAAAAAAGGATGTCTTGACAATGCCCTTGCTCATTTATTATGACAGGTTATATATGTTACATCCTTTAATAAGCGCTCTTATCTTAGAAACTTAGTAAATCATTGAATTGAAAGGGTCTAATTTGCGCTCTTTTCATCCTGCATTTCATTGCTTTACCTGCTGTGATACATCTAGTTCGTTTATCTAAAGGGAAAGAGTTACCTTGGTTTCAGCACTTCAGAAGTACTAAGACTTCAAATAAGTTTTTGAATGCTTGGGGAAAGATAATAAGTGCAGAGACATTATTAGATGAAAATATGTGGGTTGCATGTATGGAAAGGCTACATTTATAAAAGTTAACCAGCTAAGATATGATTCTTTATCACAGAAATATCAAGGTACATCAGTCCAAGTTCTCATTGCTCTTAATGGCATATTTTTCCTCCTTGTAAAGCTTTAGTCTTTCTCCTACCTGCAGAGTATCACTTGAAACACATACTCAAAGAGCCAACTATTAGGAATTCATATCAGTTTCCGTATGTTCCAAGCCATAAATGGCAAAATTGGAAAGTTGATAAAGGCTCAACAATTTTGAGTGGACTGGTGGTAAAATTTTATATTAGTAAATGATTGAAATATTGTGTGATGATTCTACTAGTTGCAAGGAGGCGTGTGATACCCGGTAATAATGATTACCACAGAAGCAGACAACGACAAACGTTTAACATGAGTGTTAAATCGATGAGAAATAGTTTGGACCATTTCATTTATTGTATTTTCTTGTAAAAATAATAAACTATCTTTTCTATTTGTGGCTCCATATTTCGCATTATATGCTCAGTATTAGGAAATGTGTCCAAAAGGTCATTGATAACATCTGTAACACCAGTCCATGGGCTTGATAATCAGAAATGAATTTAATTCCTATTGTTTTGGCACCAAAGACTTATAAGTACACATTAAGTGTCCTGATCTTTAACTTAATGACATCTTGTAGATATATGAGCGAGACAGACTAAGAAAATGAAAAATATCCACACGCTGTAATCGCTTTCATGTGTTTTACTTAAACGGTAATAACAAAATTCGCTTCTCTGTAAAACTGGGAGTAGGGCTGTGTATAAGCTCCTAAAAGACAATATATTTAAGATAGAAACGCAAACTTGGTTTTTCCTATTCATCAATTGAGTATATGTTTGTAAAATCTAATAAAACAGTTTGAAACCAAGTCATAGTAGCTGTTTAACTACATGACGATAGCCACAATTATAGCTTTTAAATTATAATTAGGTTCATGTAACGCACATAACACCACAGTTAGCCGTATTAATGTTAAACAGCTTCCATATGTAGTAAAGACATCCAGTATAATGACTATAAGAATGTCAATTTATTAGATACTTTTAATGTCTTCTTTTGGTAGCTCAAACATTCAAATTTCTTATTCTCAAATTGATATAGTAACATATGTAACAAGCTGTTACAGGCTAACGCCCCGACTTACAAAGTGCAAACATTTCTTATTAAATGCACCTTGAATGGTTACATAAGATGTAATTTGTCTGCAGATTTCCAAAGGGGGTTAGGATGGAGCAGGCCCTTACTCAGCTTGATGTCAAAATACTGTTTGATGATTTTACTTATCACGCTAACATATGTAACGCTCTCTGATCTTTAAAACTTGATGACAACTAGCAGATCTATGAGTCTTTATCATAGGAGCCAGTTTAAAATCCCTAAACAATGTAAGATGTCCAACAGCTGAGAGTTTTTTTTCACAATTTTAGCTCAAACTTTCAAACTACATTTCCTTTATTTGATATAGTAACGCATGTAACACGCTGTTTCAGACTAACGCCCCAACATAGAGAGTGCAAACATCCCTTATTCGATGCAGCTTGAGTTGTACTATAAGAAGGAATATGTCTGCAAAATTACCTCGAGGAGATCAAAACATTTTAGGCATATCTTTCGTAAAGACAATGAGCTTGCCCATTTATTACATCAGGTAACATATGTTACAGCCTCTGATATTAAAACTTTTGCAACAAACTTGCAGATTTATGAGTCTTTTCATATAAGCAAATTAATCCCAAACAATGAAACACATTCATCAACTGCAAATATTTTTTAACTACTTTTACTTTAGTTTTAATACCAAACATTTCACCTTAAAACTGGGTAGGGGTAGGGTTGTTTAATTGCTTATTTCAGAAAAAAATATTCAAGCTAGGGAAGCAAACTTTAATTTTTCTGTTAGCCAATTGCATAAGCTAGTCAGACATGGTTAAAAACATTTTGCAAAACGCACAGAGAGATTGTGAAAGTAAATGATGTTAGCCACACTTGCAAATTTTAATGGGTTATCTGATTTATGTAACGCATATGACACCTTAGGAAGCCGCAATTTTGTTCAAATGGCTGTCATACGTAGTTAAGATATCCAGTATGCAGACTATATGAATGATTTTTAAAAATAAATATTTTAATATCTTTAATTTGTAGCCCAAACTTTCAATTTACTGTTTCTTAGTTTGATTAGGTAACGTATGTTACAGGCTCTTACAGACTAACGCCCCGGAGCACAGAGTGCAAACATCTCTTAAAAGACTCGGCTTTCAATTCTCAACAAGATAGGATATGTCTGCAAAATTCCCTAGGGGGGGGGGGGGGGCATACCCATTCTCAGCCATCCGTCTAAATCTTTCCGTTCCAGTGTTCCAGTGTTGACTGATAACCTTAGGCGGTCGGTCCTGATGTTATGTCGGTACTGATCTGGATCCAAAGCGATAGAAACTTCGATAGTGTTCCTGTAAGTTTTCTTTTTTAAAATCTCAGTTGGCGACAACAAAAGTGAAAATAATATGTTTAATATTCTATTTATAGATAAAACGTTTGTTCTAAAAAAAGAAGTAAAATTGGGATTTGGAAGTCCATAAATATACATAACCAGTCTAAAAATAGAACACAAACTGCGAAGGAAAGAGGTATGTTGTTGTTTTGCAAATAAGCAAGTTTAATACTTCAAAGTTCTTTTACAATGCATTTCAAGGTTGTGCACCCTCTGCTGTTGTTTTTAGAGATGACCCTGTCATATCTGGTTCGCTGACAGGATAAAAATTACTTCATTAGAGGCAAATCTAGGTGGGGTCGTTGCCTTTTTGAGGCCCCCAGGGGGTCTTAGCTCCCTTAAAATAATGCATTGATCTCCCCATATCCCCGAAAAAAAGTCCTCAGCTCCTTGAACATATATTGTCTTGCTCCCCAAAATTTTACAGTTAAAGTGAGTAAGCACTTATAACACCTTTCAGTAGAAAAGGGAATACAATCACAAAATCCGCTTGATCAGCAGTGCTAGCCAATCCGCAAAAAAAAAACGGATGATCCAGGTCAGCCTTCTCAGATTGACTAGTCAAATCCTGGTCAAAACTGTTTTATATGCCCATTTGATTGAACTGTCTGGTGAATAATGCAATTTGAGTCTCCCCTGGGAAAAACCCAGCTTTAAGAATTATTTTTAGAAAATTTTAAAATTGAAATTTCTTCCAAAAATACTGTCGAATTATTTCTATTTTGATTCCTGGTCTGTGTGTGAAATTTCATCTGAATTCGTTAAAAAAATGACTGGTTTACAATGAGTTTCGCTTTTTTCACCTCCCCTCTCTTCTAGGGTTTGGTACACAATTAATCTGTCCCATTCAACTCCATGTAAAAAGGCAGAATTCGAGGATCTTCAACCTTTGAGTGGCAAGATCTGTCTTTCACCTTTCAAAAAATTGAAAAGACAACCTACCTTGATAATCTCGTTTTCTCAGCATTCTACGTTTTTTGAGGGACAGTGAAAAAATTAAGGCTGAAATCGGACCAGCGTCATACGTTATCTGATGAGTGTCCTTGGGAGTCCGTGACAAAATAGTTGACACAAAGATGCATTTATCTGCATCAGCCTGGCAAGCATAAACCAATGTTTAATCACGTGCACATTTAAAGTCGAATAAAGCACAAATTTACGCCATAAAGGGCCCAGAAACTGCAAGTGCTAAATTTCTAAAGATACTATTTTCAGAAGACTGTAATTGCGTAACAGGTATCTGCGTACTGAATACTCTCTAAAAAGGCCCAAATACTGCGTACGATTGGGGGGAAAGGGGGGTTAAACCCGCCTTACAGAAGAGTTGTTGATTATTAAACGTTAGAGTAGCATCACACATAATTTCTTTTTATCTCATTTGAGAACTCTTAACAAAGAACATTAAAACATGACCCACCAACATATAAACCTGTAAGGGGCTCAGCCTGGTCCAATTGGATAATCTAGTTTTAAACTGATGGCAGTTGACTGATAACCTTTAGCCGTCGGTCCTGATGTTCTGTCGGTACAGATGTGGATCCACACCCATAGAAACTTCGATAGCGTTTCTATAAGATTTCATTTTTAAAAAGTCAGCTGACGAATAATATGTTAAATATTCTATTTATAAATGAAACGTTTGTTCTAAAAAAAGAAGTTAAATTGGGATTTTGAAGTCCACAGTATAAAAATAGAACACAAACTGCAAAGGAAAGAGATATGTTGTGGTTTAATACTTCAAAGTTCTACAATTCTTCTCAAGGTGGTGCACACTCTGCTGCAGTTTTTAGAGATGGCCACGGGGGGGGGGGGGGGTCTGTGCTCCCTTGCGCCCTTAAAATAATGCATTGATCTCCCCAAATCACTGAAAAAATCCTCAGCTCCCTGAAAGTCTTTTGTCTTGCTCCACAAATCCCTAAAATTAATTTCACTTCTCCCCAAATCCCCAAAAATATTAAAGCCAATTCTCCCTAAATTTATATTTCTCTCCATAGGATTATATTCACATACTTTAGGGCAATTCCGGGTATTGTCCACGCGCACCATTCCTGTGGCGGGAAACGGGGGAAAGTTGTCTGGGTCCCGTCTTTTGACCATTTCCAAATTCCCATCGATACAGTTTTCAGATACGCTTACGTTAGAGGGATATTTCCGCATTTTCTGGACAAAATGTGTCTGTACATGTAATACATGTATCTATTGACCCGTTATTATAAATGATAGTCTCTGTTCCAAATAAAGATATATAGATCTGGCGAAATCAAACAATATACAAAACTATCAAGTTTATACCGTGAATGCGAATACGAATATCACTGGGTGAGAACGTACACTGGATATTGCTCCAAAATGAGCCAATATTTACAAAACACCAAGAAAAAACACACAGCGAGGGTAAGCAAATCTGGAATTACTATACAATTATTGACTATTGAGGCATTGGACATGATGTGATATCGACCTGAGAGTACCAATATTGAATGAGGTGGAGCCGAGGTCAATATTGGTATTCTCAGGTCGATATCACATCATGTCCAATGCCTCAATAGTCAACAATTGTTTTATTATATAATTTCTCTAAGCAAAAAAAAGCAACAACAACAACAACAAAATCTTAGCTATGGACTATGTCTTGGACAGTCTTGAATTTCTTTTTTTACATGATGACTAATTGATTTCATTCAGTTAAAAGAGGAAAGAATGCATCTTTTATTTGTAATTACAACTACAGACAGAGAAGATCCAGATTAAATGCCGCATAATGTGGCATTTCATCAGGGTCTACACTGTTTGTTACGACAAAAATGATCTTCAGGGAAAAAACTGCAATTTTGTTTAAAAATTAAAACCTGTGACCTCTCTAATTATACAATGGAACATTCCAAGTTTATTGCATCAATCCAGAAGGAAGAATTCATTAGTTCATTTAAGAGTTCTGCTAATTACTATATTCAACAGCAAAGTCTAAATTACATGTATATGATGAAACACCAAATCTTGTGAATTTCATGCTGCTGTCACTCACTGAATTGTAATTACAGCAAATCATGCAAGTTTCATGCTGAAAGCACACCTGTTATGAAAAGTTTCTATGAAGTCTATTTTTAGAAACTAATATTGAATGGGAAAAACCAGCAGCCCAGTAGATATGTAGTTTTATGGACTCGAGTGGATAGGCATCTGGGCCAATCAAAAGATGTCTATTTATAGGTTATATAATAATCCTCTTTATTTTTTCTGTACTTAGCAAGGGTTATAGTTAGAGTCACTATATCCATATGAAGCACATTAAACAGATGGATTTGTATTAAACACTGTAAACGATGGCAAAAATCACAAAATGAGCGCCGCACTCAGTCGAAAATGTATACTCCTCTCCCCCCCCCCCAAAAAAAAAAAAACATAATTGAAACACGTAAGAAAGCTATCAAAATTCTGAATCAACCAATCCTTTTTAATGTCACATAAATATCATTACAGAAAATTTCAGCCTCGTATGTTGAAATGTGACTAATGGCCTGTTAGTCACGATAAGGATACTGGGGATTGATAACAAGTGCACAGGATAATGCATATTTTCTAAGTTTGGTGTACTGAGGACTGGAAATTGATTTATAGTCTTTTATGCTCCCCTACCAGTCAAAGACGGGTTTGGGGCTTAGGGTTACTTTCTTCCATCTGTCCTGACATACTCTCGGTTCATTATTGGGCTATATAATATGTATAGGTGTGTTAAGTGAGCTTAGGGTTAAAATGCGTTGGAAGGGTTAAGCTTTTGAGGTTAAACTCATATTGTAATGGCCACATTCCATTATGAACATCAGAACGTTCAGTTCTCCCTTTGAGTACGCCATCCATTTGTTCGTCAGTCTGTGATATTTCCTTCAAGTGTCGGTCAATTTCATCATTACACATACCTAAATCATAACCAATAGCTTGAGGGTATGTGGCACATAACACTAAGCCACAATGCCAAGGTGACACCTTTGACTCAAACTTGTTCAGAAGCTGCATTACGCGGAATCTCGTTAAGGCGCCGTATCTCCTACAAGAGGTGGGCAAATTCATTTTAACTTTACACGATTATTACCCTAAGGATGAATTCTGAGTAGTGGTTTGGTAACAGGCAAGCGCTTACACACACAAGGTCCTGTGTTCTAATCTCAGCATGACGATTTTTTAAAGAATTTATTATACCCATTTTTTTTTAGAAAAAGGTATATTATATTTTACATCAAAGTTGGTCATTTGTCCATCCACGGTCCATCTGTCTATTTGTGTGTGTATAATTCTGTCCATTACATTTCTTGTAAATGCTTCACCTAAAAGAGGTAGCTTCAAACTTTGCAGATGCCTATGTCACAACGATGTAAAGGGTAATGTACAACATTTCATGTGATCTTGACAAAGGTGTCACTGCGTCGTGTCATTGAGCAAGGTCTTACAACATGATAGCCCTCACATAGTAAAGCACAGCTGAAAAATTACCTATGCCTTTGCTGGGAATCTAATCTGGCTTGCCCCGGTACAAAACCAATGCTCTAACCACTGAGCAAAATTCGACTCTCTGTCGCAGTTGTCAGAGATTGAATATATACTAGAAGCTACGGGAAATCTACCTTATTAAGGTATATAGGTGAGTGACTGGCCCGTAACACTCCCCGTCTTCAAAGAAGTCATCATATATGACGGAAAGCCTTTTAGGGCAAAACTATGGCCCAATCGCGGATGTGAGACCCAATCTTACAACATGATAGCTGTAACAAAGTAAATTGTAGCTGAAAAAAATTCCCGTGCCTTTGCTGGGAATCGGACCATAGTTGCCCTTGTACAAAACCATTGCGCTCCAACCACTGAGGAAAAGCGTCGACTCTCTGACGTTGTTGTCAGAGATTGAATATATACTAGAAGCTATGTGAAATCTACCTTATGTACGAGAGTCATTTGAAAAGCTAATAGCATGGTCGTTTAGCTCAGTAAACGACTTACAATCCCTATCATGTTTGGTATCATTTAAAAGAGCAATCTTACTTCTATGTTATGGCACATATTTCAAAAAGATGGTATAATGCAGACACGAAAAATATTATTGTAAATGCAAGTACTGAATGTATACTGGAAATGCAAATTTTCAGTTGAAAACATAAATTTTTACCTTTTGAAAAGTGTGCTTAACATTGATATTAGTCCATGAAATTAGATTACTCTGCACCATTTGGTAGGCCATAATCTGGTTCAGTGATCATACAATAGATGATTGAGTTGGACGTTTATGATTACTAAATACCTGAACAGCAATACCAAACCCATTTAGAAAGCAACGCAATGCACTTACTTTTAGGACTAAAACCGGCAGTATTTTAAAAATGCCCTGCGTTGGTATTTTTGTCAAGCACACTTTATGCTCTTTGTATTGAAACCATAAGCAATTTTATAAACCAGAACAAAGGAAAGATAACTCTTAAAATCTTCCCGTGGGACAGAATGAGTTTAGCTATGAGTAGACGTTCTGGCTGGTTCATTTCAATTGAAAATAGTGACAAGCAAAACAGTAAAAATACATTGGGAGTAGAAATCTATCACTTCGGTGATGGTTAACGCGATACCATGAGAAGTTCTTCATCGACAAAATATGAGGGGTTGAGTTACCCCACCCACTCCTTGAAAAGTAGAGATAGTATTTCTTAAATGCAGAACTAAACAAGCCACACTTTTAGCGCGACGAAATGATTTCTATGCATTGTTCGCTACAAATAAAGCAAAACATATACTCAATAGGCATTTTTCGTGCTCCTGTAGTGACACAATTTATAGTAAAAGTATAAAGAAAAATCGAAAAAAGTACCGTTTTTGAAAGTAAACCATTTCTCCATTAGTCAACATTTTCCAACTGTAAAGGTGTAAGTCGTGCAAGTAGTGATCGCATAATATATTTCTAAAAAACAGTTGGCACCAAATCGTTAATTCGTCAAATCATGATCGTAAATAAGGTCCCCAATTTCCCTTCGTTTTTTCCCTAATAATTTGCTTAAAATTTTCACCAGTGTATAAACTTCTATTCATTATGAGCATGCGCAGCACCTGAACGCCAAGTCCTTTTACACAAAAATCAAACCATCATCTAGTTTCTAAAAATGTTTACTTGATAGCATTTTATCAACGCATTGTGGAGTTATGATGCCATGCTACGTACTTTCCAAATGCCACTCGTAGGTATATAGGTGAGAGTGCCTGGCCCGTAACAAATGCACATTAATCCTAGCTTAGTACTGGTTCAGCCCAGGAAGGCCCCTCTCTACATAACTGAAAGACTGTTGATGGGACGTAAAGAATCAAATCAAACAAAAAGTCCACTAGTGTAATATCATATCTAGTCATAATTCCATTAGCAAACAAAGTAGATCCTGATCTGCTTTTAAAAGTGTTAAAATACCTCTATATGAGATTTAGGGTTAACAAGAAATATATTTTTAAAAGATATACCACGAAGTGACAGAAGACATAATTGGTATAAGTAACTAGTTTTGATTGTTTAGCTGCTTTACGTCCCAAGTCAACAGCTTTGGTCATGGCGGAACGGTCAGTTTACCTAACCACACTTTTTCCCGGGCAAGCTTGAACAAACCAGTACTTCATGTACATACTTTCGCTTGTAACTGACAACAACCATTCTTGAATGATTCAGCGGAAGAGAGGAGAATGACGGTCCCACACTTTCATGATCAATCTCCACGAAAGTGTGGGACCGGGCCGGGATGATGCTTGCAACCACTGGATCTGCAGTCTAGCCAGATACGTTACCGACTCATGGGTAACGTGAGAATTTTTAAGGAAATTGAGAAGAAACGAATGGGGGATGTTTATACTTTGTTATTTTTTAGGTCAGCTGAGCTCGGTAAAGCGTTCAGCTTAAGGAACCTATGCTATTCCAAAATAGCTGTAGTGATGCTTCTAGGGTACAGGATTGCTAGAATCTCGCGAAAACTGGAGTCAAAACGAAAAAAAGAAGCCCTGGGCCCAAATGCTGCATATTTAAATAGCCAGTGTCATGCATGCCTGGTGCATAAAATCTTAAACAGTAGTAGAATTTAGTTGACCATAACCAACAAATATTAGCTTAGTTGACCGTAACCTACAAATATTGGTAATTCTTCTCTATTGAAGAGGTATCGTGCCATACATTATTTTCTTTTCAAATCATCTACGCAGATATTTCTTTAAATTTCTCGCGTTTTAACTATCATTCTTTTAGCGTCAATGTGAAAATCATATTTAAAGCTAATGAAAAAGTGAAGAAGAAAAAACATAACATACTACTAGATTTCTGCAATAGATGAATAACCATTTAATGGCACGTACTTTCTTCCATACAGGGATCAAGTCAGCTTTTCACCAACAATGAAATTATATAAGACTTCGTCTAATAAAATATTAGATGTTTGCGCTTTTATAATGCAACTTAATTTGTTGCATGTAAAATCTAAATCACGTTATTTATCACGTATGCGTTTTAGTCAACCTTCAAACATGAATGTGCTACCATCTAGCGGGACTAAACCGGTGTCTGCACATGCGCGATACGCAAACATGCTTCCGATCGGAGACAGTGGGACAAAACACCTAAATCTCGGACTGTGTATTAATCCAGGACCCGTGGTAATAAACCTTTTTCATGCTGAACTTAATTGCTGGCAATTTAACATCCATAAGCATGACAAACACATTTTTGTTTTATTCGCAATTGAAATATCATTCTAGTTTAAGTTGATCTGTTATTACACCTAATTAATTCTTTTTTCGGTACTTGGCAAGTTAAGCTTTAGAGACACTATACACGCATATCAAGCGAATCAGTCTGGGATGTAATTTAGCATAGCGTGCACCCCCACCCCAGGACATTTTTTCTTTGGTGCCAAATAGTTCATCAGGACCCCTAGATGCGAAACAAGGCCATCCTCAAAAAATAATCAAAGTAACATGATTATAAATAGGTTGGTATCAAACACAGTCCAATGGTGAAACTCACAAAAAAAAAGAATGGTGTGCTCGCGCAAAAATTGTATAACGAAGCGTCTGCTTGATCATCAAATTCAAAATGAAAATAGAACGGCAATTAAGGAATATTTCATGAAACTAGATAGTACTAACTTAAACTAATTTAAATTTCATGCTCAGCCCAGTTAAGCATGAAAAACCCACAGCCCCAAGGCCTTGTCCCTTCTTGTAGTGTGCGAGCACCTATGTTTTTGTTTTATTTCCTACTTTGGTATATACGCAGGAAATGCTTAGAAGAGATTGTACATATGTGCAGGCTCACGTCATTTTATGTAACCTATTGCACATGTAGGTAGTCACCCCTAAGAATACGTGCGCAGTCATCCAGTGAGACCGTTCCCCCTATATTTTGGCCTGTGTGTTGACCCGAGTCTCTATGTTTTAGTGCAAAGGGCAAAAGCTCTGAAGAGATTGAATATTTGTACAAGTTTGACTAAGCATTCCCTGTTCGCATACCCGCTAATAGGGTTTATAAACGCTTTATTAGTTCCTCCCCGTAAAAATGACTTTGCTGCATACATTGCGTTCGCGTAAACTGATCAGCACCTTTGTTGTTCGCTCTGTGTCAGCCCGCAACACGAAAAGTTTCCATATTTTATCTACTCTGAAGATGAGCCTGGCCACATACTTTAGTTGCGATGCGGCCCAGTATAATGGATGAACTCGGGTAAATTCACCCCTTAAGGATACCGGGCTTACGTCTCAGCCTATTAGTGATATCAGACCCATTAAATTTCGGCCAGTGCGCTAATCTCTTTCCCTATTGTTTGTAAGCAAGCATGCGTTTTGCACAGCTTTGCATGAGCCGCTTCATCGCTCGCTCGCATATCCGTATATAGCTTTGAGACGCTATATATTTAAAGGCCATCGAATGTGATAAAATTATGTGCACGCAACATATCACTCAGAGCGATATCTTAAACAGACATTCTATAAAGGACCTCTGACACTTTGAAAGAGTATCTGCCTATTTTTCAGATGCTTCCAAAAACTTCCCTATGCATACTATATCACGGGTATCCTTTTGAATAGGACGCTTGGTGTATTAGGAACGAATTAAGGTTATAATTAGGCAGATCCCTACGACAAAACAGGAGCCACTACCAAAGGGGGTAGGGATTGCGAAATTTGACCTCGAAAAATCAATTATAGTCATGTGTTATGGTAGTATATCATCAATACTCGATTACAAATCATAGTGAAAGTATTTTAAAGTCCAAAGTCATGAGCATTTTAGTGATTATTTTTGTTGTTGTTTTTCTATCTAATTTGTCAAGAAATATTTTGAAGTGCAACTGTAATCCATATTCAACCTTGATGACAATGTAATTACCTGGTGCAATATTTTGGAGCAATGTATAGCCATTCATCCATGCGTAAAGTACACCTAGTCAATGGTCATGTAGTTTTTGTGTATTGGGCAGGTACAGTATATGTGCAAAATAATCTACCAACTGAATTGGTAAAAAAGAAAAATTTCATAATCTAAAGAAAAATATGCTAAAACGTTATAATATTACATGACTAATGGGTTATGAAAAGGAAGCTTACTTGTACTATTTATTTCATAATACTGGAAAAAAAAGATTTCCAAGAGAGCACACCAAAAATCCAAATGCTAATGTTCGGACTCACCTAGACGTCACATTTTGTGCTTTTGAATTTCATTACCACCACCCCTCCCGAGTCCCAACTAGCTTTTGGGTGTGTGTATTTTCTTGGCGTTTTGTACATATTGACTCATTTTGGAGCAATATCCGGTGTACGATTTAACCCGTTGATACCAGTCTCTGAAGCTAAACAGACTCGCCTGATCACTTACCCTGAAGATAGGTTTTCTCACGTTGCAGTCCAATTATTATTTGGGTCATGCATGAGTTCGCTAAATTAATACCTTAACAATACATGTACTTGTACAAGCGCAGTGTTGTGAGAGCCACTACCCGGGACTCACAGAGAGTACGGGGGAGTTCCAGAGAGTTAGGGACCGCTAGCCTCTACCACCACGGACTCCATGATCTACTGTTCCTGACAATAATGACGTCATGGAGTCCGCCTTGGAGTATGGTCACTATTGTGCTTCCAGGGTTAACGTGACCTGCGTTTTTTGCCGTTTATTCCTTAATGGTTACTTCAAATGAAAAATAAATTACAAGAATGAATTTAGATATAGACCGCGTAATTAGAATATTTTTCACACTTAAGTATGAGCTTCTATATAGTCTGGGATTAGATGGAATTTCTACGTGTTTTTGTTCCTCCACTTTGAACCAGTCCCCAAATGCACATTATCGATATATAAATATACTACCTATCAGTAGTTTAAAATTCGTGCATTATGCTTATGATAACTAATTTAGAGGCGCAAATGGGTATATATCTCAAAGAAAAAGACTAAGTGATTCTGAATTGCAGGGCATTTGGGCCTTAGTTCAAAATAAGAGATGCTCCAAAAAATAAGTCTTAGTTACGCGGTATACATTTGCATTCACATGCTAAACGTCGATCCTATTAGTAAGGATTAAAGTTGTTAAATAAAAGAAAAACGGGGGTCACTTGATACCTGGAAACACATTAGTTACCTTCCAGCCTTCGTCTTG
Source organism: Loripinus fragilis (assembly GCA_964019695.1). Taxonomy (NCBI): domain Eukaryota; kingdom Metazoa; phylum Mollusca; class Bivalvia; order Lucinida; family Lucinidae; genus Loripinus; species Loripinus fragilis. The sequence continues at coordinate 54,974,265 of OZ026517.1, forward strand.
TCAATTTGAGATTCATTTCCTTCTGCGAAGACAAAGGTAAATAACTCACATACACACACAAGGCCATTCCCAACAATGGCGCTGCGAGTGTATAATTGACGCCTGGGATTGCCATTTTGAAAATGGTGTTTCATAGTGTTTTATTCATTCTTTGGGAGTTTGGAGCCAGATTATTGGATTTAAGGTATGTGGATTTATTTTGCATTTCTCGCCAGATTTTCATATTTTAGGCATATTTTCTCAATTCTCTCCCTCAATTTCAGAATTTTAATCTTTTGAATCTATTTTTCAGTCTGGAAAATTATTTTCTTACGGAAAGATAATTATTTGGCAGACATTTTTCATTTTGGCCCGACATTACTGCATATCTCCGTCTGCGATCAACGAAAGAGTCTGTTTTCCTTTTCGAGGACATTGAACTTCAAAATTCTGAATTTTCAGGTACATGTAACTTAAATTATTCTTCGTCATTTTTCAACGTTTTCCCATTTATTTAGTTAGGGTATTGGCTATTTCCCCAGCGCGAATAATTACATTCGATATTTTCAATTGGGTTTTCCTCGTTTCAGGGCAAATAAATATTGCGGAAATCATCTTTGTGTTATTTTTTTCCAATCCCAGTTTTCACGAGCATTGATCTATTGTTTTCACATATCATTCTTCCTAGTACATAATATGCAGATACTATTCTTTTTCATAAGTAGTACAACATTGCTAAACTTTTGAAGAAGTATGCTGTTTTTGTTATTTCGGTATACTTTCAGTTTCTAAGATTAGTTCTCTTTATCATGAATACACATCCCAGCATAAATTCGTGGATTCATCGTCTGTTTTGATATTGGAAGTTGCAGAAAGAGAAATAAATTTCGAAAATGGTTGTTGTGTTTTCTTTCGTTCCCATTTTTGTTTAACAATATTGGCTATGTCATCCCTCACCCATGCGTGAAGAGACTAAGAAAAATATTAGAGCAGATTGAATCCCCTTGACAGGAATGTCGTGAACTTAAGGGAATCAAGCTTAAATATTATTGAGAAGCTCTCCTCTCCATTACCAGCCCTTCCTGTCTATGGTGAAACCAAACTATCGCCTGCAAATGGGGACACATGTTCATTTTGGGGTGATGAAAGTTCTGATCCTATCCCTGGGAACGAAGAGTCCATGACCAGAGGTAGGGACATACAAGAGTCACCAAAGTCAGCTTTTGATCTGTTAGCCGAGTGCATTACATTATCACCAGCAGACAATGACGCTTTTGATCTGCTAGCCGAGAGTATTACATTATCACCGGCAGACAAGGACGCTTTTGATCTGCTAGCCGAAAGCATTACATTATCACCGGCAGACACTGACGCTTTTGATCTGCTAGCCGAAAGCATTACATCATCACCAGCAGACAATGACGCTTTTGATCTGCTAGCCGAGAGCATTACATTGTCACCGGCCGACAATGACGCTTTTGATCTCCTAGCCGAGAGCATTACATTATCACCAGCAGACAATGACGCTTTTGATCTGCTAGTCGAGAGCATTACATTATCACCAGCAGACAATGACGCTTTTGATCTGGTAGCCAAAAGCATTACATTATAACCAGCAGACAATGACGCTTTTGATCTGCTAGCTGAGATGTTACATTATCACCAGCAGACAAGGACACTTTTGATCTGCTAGCCGAGAGCATTACATTATCACCAGCAAACAATGACGCTTTTGATCTGCTAGCCGAGAGCATTACATTATCACCGGCAGACAAGGACGCTTTTGATCTACTAGTCAAGAGCATTACACTACCGCCTGCAGACGGAGACATATTTTCAATTTGGGATAAGAAATTTCAATTTGTGATGATAAAAGGTCTGACCCTTCCTCTGGAAATGATAAGCCCATGACCAGAGGTAGGGACAGACAAGAGTCAGCGCAAATAAAAGGTCCTGTTGATATTCTGTCTTCTCTGTCTGACAGTCACATATCCAGCCCATCACCTGCAGATGAAACTGCATATAAAAAGTAAGTGTCATCTGAGTGTGATGTATGTTCTGACCCTGTCCCTGGGATTGGGGAATCAAAGACCAGAGGTTGGGTCAGGTGCAAGAGAGTCAAAAAAGACGCTAGGCCTAGACCTCGACCTCCCTTGAATGGCTTGCATCTGTTCGTTAACGGTGTTAAGCGCCCCATCAACAGACTTAGAGGTCGCAAAAAAGATAATGGCTGCACATCATTACGGGCTTAAACCAGGTGAGGGTTCAACAGTTCCACACTGGCTTAGAACGAAGCAGCCTAAACTCGATGTCTTTTCCAACCTGGGCCCCATCTATAGGCAAAAGGACCGTAACTAAGTAATTGTATCCCAACATTACTGGCTGAAACCAGGTGAGGACATGGCTGAAGCACCAGGCTGAGTGCAAAATTAGGCACTGCAACAGGGCTTCTTTTGACCCATGTTGGCCAGAAGATCCAAGCATCAGTGTGTGGCAAACAGTTAAACAAAATTTTATTATATTTTTAATACAGATTGCCGATCACAACGAAAAAGGGATCTTGTATGTTCAGGGCGGTGTGACGGTTCCATCTATTGACATATTTGTTACTCAGACGGCATGCACAGTAGTGGTAAAACTTCTGTTGCGTCGTCTCAGATTTATTTTTTATCCCCTTCTCCGGTATTTTGAGTGGTGGATGTCATAATTGCCACTGGAATTACCAGACAAGCATTTTTACAGGTGTAATTACTTATTCTCGTTTTTATATATGACTTGTTTGTTAGGGGCCAGGAAGCTCATCTCACCCCTTTCAAATAAGTCCCATGCATATACTTTGGGACACTCAAAGTATATGGATAGAAATGCATGGGCAGCTAGTGCGGATGGCCAAGTTGACCATCCATTCTGGTTGCCGCATTTGTCATTCTGTTGGTTCCGCCAGAATGACAGGCACATTTTATCTTCGCGGACAGCGAGCATGTCCGCCGCCACTGTAGTTTTTATTATGCTTTTATCAGGGAATGTGTATAGTTAATTTTAATCATGTGAATTTGAAATATTCATTTTTATATACACATTTTTAACAATTAGTGCTTAATTTTAATTAGCACACATCAATCTCATCTAATTTTTATTGTCATTTACGTTCATCATAAAAAAAGAATTATAATTTTTAAAAATCTAGTAAGCTCATGACATATTATAACTAGAAATGTGTCAGTGTGATACAGATGCTCCCGGCCGGCCATTGTATGAGAGAAAGAGTCTCCCAGATATGACTGATTCAACAATAAGACAAAATCTAGGCTGGTATTGCAACATGTCAATATGCGGACATTTATAACAGAGTTTGTCAAGTCCATCCATTCATTCTTGTAATAAGGAGCAGAAACAAATTTCTAACATGATTTAAAGACAATAACTCTATGATAAATGCACCAATTGATGCATAACACTTTTACCAACCCATAGAGCGTCAATATCTATACTTATGCAAAATGTTATCAAATTCCCTTCATTCAGTCTTAAAATATTGACCTGATATGAAGTTCTGACATGATTCAATGGACATAACTCTTTTATAAATTTGCACATATTGATGGAAAACAATCCCAACCTAGATATTGCCAATATCAAAGTGTAAGCAAAATCATGTTAAATTCCATCCATTTATAGTTTAGATATTGAGCGGAAACAAAATTAAGACTTAAGTCATGGGCCATAACTCTGATAATAATCAATTGATTTTATCCTTAATCGAACTTGACCTGCATTTAATGATTATATACCTATGTATGAAATATGAATCCATTACACCGATGTTTTCAAAAGATATCGCCCAGAAATCATTTTTCGTACGAGATCAAAGGCCATTACTCTGAAATTAATCGATTGATTTTATCCTTATCAAACTTGACCTGTATCTTATGATTATATACCTGTGTATGAAATTTGAATCCAATTTACCAATGTATACCACAGAATTTCCCCAGAAACCATTTTTCTAACAGAGATCAAGGGCCATAACTCTGATAATAATAGGTGGATTTTATCCATAATCGAACATGACCTGTATTTTGTGATTATATACCTGTGTATAAATATGAATCCAATACACCAAATTAAATTATATTCAAAAGCAATCGCCCAGAAACCAGCTTTCGTACGAGACGTACATACAGGCAGGACGGTACGTCCAGACAAGGGTGATGCTATATGCACCCCCCCCATTAAAAATGGCTGGGGAATAAAAAATGCATATTATTCATTATCACCGTTCATGTAGATTTTTAAATTTCATGGCATTGTACATCTTATATAGAGTATATACATAACTATGGTTTTATATTATATCTAATCATCATTTTCATGGAAAACAAAAGTAAAAAGTATTATAAGTTAAAATCCATTTTCTCATTAAATTCATTTTTCATTCATAATTTTAAAATTTCTCAAAATATTTCTTACTTTTTTATTGTAGATAACTACCATTATGCCAGCAAACAGGGGAAACTGTTCGTCCTGTGACGATTATTCTATAAATTTAAGGTGACATGCTCTTAGGACCTATAACCATGGTATATGAATCCTCTGACAGCTTGTGTAGACTGCCAGCGTGGTAAAGGGTGTCCGAGAGACGTTTAGCGTTTCCTCTATATGCATCAGCGGATCATTGGTGATTACTTGCTTGAGGCCTGGTTTCTCCTCATGAATGGAATTTTTTCTATTCATGGCGTGAGAGTTGGGTCTCTGGGGTATCCCTGATCTGCTGGGGTATGTGGTAACGCACACCCTCTACCCAAACATTTTCGTTTCTCGGAAGAGGCGTTACTTTTCTTCAAAGATTTTGATCAGAGATCTGGTCTGGAACAGGTGATTGCTGATTGTTATAAGGAGATCCCTTGTGCTTTCGAACTTTTCTGTTTATACCAGATTATTGGCCTGACTTAGTCCAGCAGTTTGTTTAGCAATTCTCTCGGTACATCAGTATATTCGATTGGATGATTCCTCGCTTCCTAATGGCCATTCTAAAATGACAGTGGGAATCATTGATTCACATTTTTGTTTGGATGTATTCTCCAATCAACATTCCACTAATTTGTCGGATCTGGAGCTCTCAATGAATATACCTTTTTCTGCTATGTTGCGTTTCGCTATTCAGAATTTGGTCTTCCCATCTCGTTGGTTTAAAATTGGTAGGCAGATGGTGAGCGAACCAAGACTGTGATTCAATCTTAGAATTCAACCCAATGTGCTGGCCAAGAATCGACCCGATATGAAATTTCAAAAACTGAAAAGGAAACTGCAGGAATATCCTGAGGCGATAGGTATTGGCAAAGTTGATATCGAACATACTACTTGTTGCAAATGTTCAGAGTCACATGACAAGGATCATTGCCAAGAAGAGCACATCGAAACCCAACGCCAGTTCCTGCATCTCACCTTATCACTTGCAAAATAACTGGGTAAGGTGATTGTCCTGCATATCTGGAGTGAAAATGATGATATGGAAGCTAAAGCTCCTCAGCAGGCCTTAGAAAGTCTTTTGGATTTGGGTCTGCAAGAGGCGTGGATACATCACCATTGCCGATAGTAGGACGCAAGCTTGTCTGATGTCTGCGGGAAGGCCTGACCGTTTTCTGTTAGAGATGGATTCCCCATATTTGGATAAATATGTAAGACCATGGATGGCATATGAAAATGGGGTAAAAGCTGCCGAAATTATGGGTATACCAACTATGGAGCTTGTGAGAGTGTGTAATAAGAATGCTGCCAAGATGTATAGCTTGACTTGGTAAAGGCACTCTTATTGGGTTTATTAATCACCTTTTTCTAGATAAATACATTTTCATGTCCGTGATATATGAAATTTGCTTTAACAGGATATATCGTTTCTATGGCAAGGATCATGTATGTTCATGTCATGGGAGCGATAGCTTTGTTACTGCGTGTCGATTATTTTGCTATGACTATCGAAACTGCTTAAATGGCAAGGATCTTGTATATTCACATCATTGAAGGAATTACACGTTAACCGAAATAGTTTGTGTGTTTTGTTGGTGTAAGTTCTTCCAGTGGACTTTGCATATTCAATTTATTAATACATTTTTTTCTTGTTTTTCAGACCTCCGGTTTCAAAACAGTAAGTTCTATGTAGTGTGCTGTTACTTTGTAGCAAGTAGCTACCCCATGCCTTGTCGCTTTTAATTTTCTTTGATTTTATATTTTCCAGAGATAACTAACGTTTATTACCGACCACAGAGCTTACATATTTTTGTATTAGTCTGGTGTATCCCCTTATTCAAAAATCTGCATACATTATTATTTCATTTGACCGTTTTGACCTCTTCTAGTAATAGATAAAAACTCTGGGATCTATTTATATATGTGAGTCTCAAATCATTGATATTGTAAAATGTTCTGTGATATTTTTTAAACTCCATGTGTATCATTGCATATACATATTCAAATATTTATATAATTATGATATACCTATTGCATATTTACTGTCTCAAAATACCTGTGATATTTCAATCTGCCAGCATAGTTAAAATTATATGTTATATTTTGTAAAATTCATGCCACTTGACACTGCAGTGATCTCTGGAGAGTATTTGCTTATTATCTTTAGTTGCTTTTCCGTTTCTGCTTAGCTTTTTCGTTGCCTTTGCGTTCTCATTATCCTGGGAGCCATCGAACCTCTAGGACCTACTATGAACTAGTGGAGAAAAGGTCTCAAGCTGACAGTTCCCCGACACAGATATTGTCGTATATTGTGATTGACTCTGTTGTGTTGTTTTCCTATCGATGTATAAATGTCCATATTGTAAATTATTCAGGTGGCAAGAATTCCGTCCATATACGTCTGTAAATATTTGTAAAGATCTGCTTGTATCATTCAGTATTCATCAAAGTTGTAAATTCCATCTCATTTTAATTGTAACCACATTATCTGCATAACTCATCAAATTGTAAATTCCGCTAGTCATCTTAGTTTTAACTCATTACCTGTAATATCAATGTTTTGTGTGTCTTTTATGTTGCATAAATGTACATTTTTATAATTTTAAATTAAGGCAGATTAAGGGAACATTTATTTTAGTCATCTTTTACCAAACTTATCATTCAAAAATACCAAATTCGTAGGCATTTTTTGAAGTAATTTTAAGAGCATGTTTAAGTAAGGCTTATGTACCATACGCCAGGGACTTTCAAAGATGGGGTAGAGTGTTGTGAGAGCCATAATCGGAGAGTTCAGGAGAGTACTGGGGAGATCCAGAGATCCAGACAATCGTAAGAACCGCTCATCTCTACCACCACGGACTCCATGATCTACTGTTCCCTCCAATAATTACGTCATGGAGTCCGCCCTGGAGTACGGTTACTAGTTACCTTCCAGCCTTCGTCTTGTCTAGTTGAGATTCATCTCCTTTTGCGAAGACATAGGTAAGTAACTCACATACACAAACAAGGCCATTTGCCATTCCAGTGATATCAGACCCCTAACTTTTGACCTGTGCATTAATCAAAGTCCCTTTTTATGTTTGCAAGCAGCAAATTAACAGAAGAAATTGCGCATTTGTTCAGCTTTGACAGGTTCTTCAACGCTATTATAGCTGTAAACGTATATGCTTTTAGACGCTGTAGTATATGTACATGTATAAAGCTTATCTTATGTGATCTAGCGTATATTTTCGTAAATTCATCCCTTAAAATACATGCGCAGCCACCAAGCGGTACCAGACACCTAAATTTATGTCTGTGTGTTCGTCCAAAAATGTTATTTGTATGTGCATGCAGCAAATGTTCTGAAAAAGTAATGCCTTTGCACAGAATTATCTGAGCCTCTGTTGCTTGTGTATGCGCATATTAACAACTAGTACCATAATATTTAGTGATAAATTGTGGGTGATAGGGGTTCAGATTCGGTAAGGGATATAATTGGAACAACATCCAATATCGACATATCATGAAGTGCTCTATTTATCAACCGAACTCTGTTTTTTTTCCTTTATCCTTCAATTCAATATCTAATACAATACAAAACAATACTCCCGTACACTAAAACTGCGATTTCCCAATCCCCAGTAACATAATCGAGACTAACTGACCACAAGTTTTGAGCCATATCTCTGTCAAATTTCAATCTACGGGGCTAAAATTTTCAGTATCGATAAAGTGCGACCAGTTCATAGAGACGGGGCGTGTCAGACAGAGCGATATCAAGACACTCTCATATTGAATTTCCATTTTATACCCATATCTATTCACATTTTCTGAGAAATAAAAATTAAAGCATAACTCTAAATTAATGAAGTATATTTGCATGCGCGTCATAAGGACAATTTGCATAATAATTATAATTCAATATACACTGAACCGAACGGTTATAAGTGGCCACTTTTCAATTTCATTTTTATACGCCCGTTTTGAAAAAAAGTCGTATTATGACATGGCGCTGTCCGCCCATCCATCCGTATAGTCAGGGCCCTTAGGGACAAAAAAATAGGTCCCGTGCAAGTTGTGTGCCGATTTATGGTGAACTATATCAAAACCTTCAATGAAGTCTTACCATTAATTTGAAGGTGGTCACCCATCTCAAATCCGCATCTGAGGCTAGTTATGACGTTAATAAAAGCTATAGTATGTGTTGGTATGGTCATATTTAACCAACACGAGCGCTTTTTAACACAATATCAATTATTTTAGTCATAATGATGGTTACGTCAAGGCTTAACGTGACTTTGATAATAAATTATTTCTCGATAACTATATTTTGCATGCAAGATAAAGTAGATTTCCTATAAATACCCAACTTATCAGTAGACCAGAAAAGGTGTGTATATTTATGATACCAAAACACATGATTGGTCTGTTCTCCGTAAAAAATAAGCCTTTGGTGTTCATTAGAATCGCCTGATTGAGAAATAATATTAACATATGCCATTATTAGCATCTATAACGCATCTTATCTGTCCTACTGTTGGTATTTAAGCTATAAACAGAACGAACAATACGTTGATTCGTGATAATTTATATCAGGATAATACTCATATGAATCAATCACTAAGCTCTAATGATATTGAAATACATTTTTTGCCCAAATATGTACATTTTAATGGACTAAAGTTAAGCGGTGCCTTGGAATAATTTTCTTTCACCTCACAATTTTGGGTTCAAAAATGCAACAATCAACTTTTTGAAGAAAATAAGGGTTTTGAGTGCAGTTGTTTTTATCGAATTGAAGTACAAGTGATTACAACCCCGTTTAGCCGACGTCAAAAATACTTGCATTTTTGTTAATGGCAGATTTTTATGATTTTTTAAAATAAAATTTTCATTTTCAGAGACTGTCCAAGATTTTTCAAAAAGCATCAGCTGTGCATACTTAAATCATTGGATGTGTTTTATTTCATGTGAACATGTTAGACCAAACACAATGCGGCTTGATTAGCCCATTTTGTAAGGATAATTTTGTCAAGACTGCTGGTGCCCACGTGGAACTTGAAAGGTCGTAAAATGGCACACGTCAAATATTTTTTTTAATTTCCAAAATAGAACATTGACGTTTAACGGTTTATTCATAATAGATAATCGCTGAAAATTTCAATGGCGTACCGCAGAAAAAACTCTTTGATTAAGCTGCTGATAGTGGCTGCCTACATGTTCGATTAGGGTCAAATTGACTGTTTAACCAATACCAGTCACAATCAATATGAAGTTCATTAAATGTATCGTCTCAATTTGGACACGACAACACTGGCTATTTATCATATTCCTGTTGATGCTCTCTTCCTCTTCCAAAAAACGTGGAGTATATTTTAAATGCATCTCCACGCGAGCTAATCAAATCTTGTGTTTTGACGAAAGCAGAATCTAGGGCGAAGATTTTGCCACTAAAATTATTTTAAGCCCCCAGTGGCTTCGGCTGCTGTCCCTCAAGGGGCGCTGGTTCTGTGTTGTTGATTTATTGTTGTTGCTGCCGTGGTGTGTGGGGTTTTCTGATTGGTCCTTGTTTTGTTGTGTGGTGTTTGTGGAGTCATTTGTAGTTTTACGATCGTCTCGCTGGGGAGGAGGAGACTGGTTGCTTTGCTTTCAAATTGTCTTCTTGGTGACATTTGGCTCTTGGTGTTCTGTGTCTTTCCTTGCGGTGCTGTGGGTTGGTCTGCGGTGTGTGATTGTGGTAATTCCTAGTCATAATCACTTGCTTTTTGTGACTTTTTTCGTGGCCAATTTACAGTTTTTTGCATAATTAAAATCCTTCAGTATAATAAAGCCAGAGTTACCTATCATAGTAAAGACCATTTACATCAACATATGATCAACTTATCTTAAAAATTAACATTTTTTTCACCGAATGAAACGTTTTTTAAAGATATTTTACTAATTTGGCCATGTTTTTACTGATAACTGTTTTTTTGGCCCAAATTTTACTGATTACTAAGTTTAGACCTAATTTTACTGATTTCAGAATTACCCTATTGAGACCCTCATAATTATATAGAACACTTGCAAATAATTTCTGAAACAACAAGGCCTAGAACCTTGATACTTAGTATGTAGGTACTATGTGGCATTGTCTAGTGGTCGTTTTTAAATATGTTCAAATTGTGGTCCTGGGACTCACTAGATGCGTAGCCTAGTTTCCGATGGATTACTATATAAGAACAAAGGAATCATACCGTTTACTTTGCCGTCACGGTGTTTTAGTTTCGGATAGTCTTTCGCGGTGCATAAACAAACTGAAATTGAAGGTAGGGGCAGTCAATTGAAATATTAAAAAGTTGCTTACGAACACTTGTCAGAGTTGAGCTTAGGCATAAGTATTTTTTAACAGCTACTCCATCAACGTATCAAGATAATAAGGGCATACATGTAGTGGAATTCAAAATATACGTGAAAATTCCAATACATCGTGGACACTTCTTCGAAATTGGGATACTTTAGAATTGATTGACAATTACACCTTCTACGGTTATGACTTTGATTTTTTATTTTGCTTTTTTGGCGAAACAACATTTATTTGTTTTTACCTTTTAGCCTAAAATTAGTTTCTGTCTCTACCCTCTCAACTGATGCACGTCAAAACCATGCACTATATATAGCATGACTTCCTACTGAATAGTTCAGACATAGAAGATCTTACATGAGTGACATGTTTTATTGAATTTATTAAATGAGTTGGGGAAATAGAGATAAAATGCGAGGCTTGCCGAGCATTTGATCTCATTTTCGCAACGAGTTTAATAAATGCAATAATACAAGAGCACAAATGTTAGATTATATTTGTCATATACTTTGAAATCTCATTTCTGGCGTAAAAACGTTATAATTTTGTCATTACTGTTATGTACGCAACGTTGTTATGGACGTCATAACGTTTCCCGTAAATCTGTAAGCCACTAGTGGCTTTATCTGTTTTATTGCATGGCGTTATTGCACTCCCAGACGCGACGTCATATGATAAATACATTTTCAGAAAAAAATCAGACCATATCGTCCTGTTTATGGCTGTCTTAATAGTTCAGCAATGGTCAACCAAATTTCATATCTAAAATGTTTATGAATATCTGTCTGAACTGTTCATCTGGATTTAGTCATGTTTCAGTAAAAAGTTCAGACAAATTCAGAATAGGGCTATTGTGTTCAGCTGTATTCAGACACCAAATAAGTGTTCAGGCACGATTCGTGTTATCAAGGACAAATTTAGCTTGATTCTGCAGAAACGTCAGAAAACAAGATTCATTAGGGTGTTCTTACATGTATTGTGAGTTTCAAACAGCCATTTTGTATCAGAAATGTAATTTTCTAGGTTTTTGGTGAACCCGAAAGATCATAGATGGCTGCGTTCAACAAAAATCTAACAATGTACCGTTAATGATCATCTGTTTTATACACCATGTTTGATCAAAGTATTTTTTCTCAAAATTTATTTCAGACAAAAGAGATTGCTTTGAGCTACATATAATATATGGCCCGCCAGATCTCAACAGTTCAGCTGAATGCCCATCTTCAAAAGAGCGCAGATTCTAGCAAGCTTGGTGTTTACGTCTCAAAGCCCAAGTACCCGCAGTATGCAGTGACGGCAAAGCGACTGGAGTCATTCAAAAAGTGGCCCACTTACTTGTACATCAAACCTGAACAATTGGCAGAAGCAGGCCTGGTATATACAGGTGAGTCCCCAAGCTGAGTGGTGTATTCAGATATGTTATAGGCCTTCTATATACAGGTACATTCGGTTGACTAAGTTGGCCCCAGATTATAGGGTGTGCATTGTACACCTGAAGTTTTTTCTTACTTGCGACTTATAAAATATGCTGTGGGTATTTGAGTTAATTAGGTGTGAGCAACAAACACATTCTATTTAGCATCTATCTATTTTACTGATATTTTACTCTTTTTAACAATATGTAGTACAAATTTACGAGTTTCTCAAACCTCTCCACATAGATGCTTGCATTAATTTGGAGTATGCCATGACTCTCTTAAAAACCCTCTTAATGACAAAAGGCCATTTTGGCTGTCTCCTCAATGGGGTTCGCAAAAACTTGACAGACCATATGGAAAATATTATAATTTTAAATTCATAACATTGCATCTGTAGCGTTGAACATGTTGATGGTCTGCATAGCACAGCCGCTAACAATGCATCTTCATAATCGGGCTGCTATGGACTGTTCTAAAGCATTTTTAATTCAGACTAGACTAGATGACAGGATTTATTATCAGGCAAGATATTGAGATTTGCTAATTTTCTGCCATAAAAGCTCATTACAATTCGTTCATTGAGAGAAAAAATATCACAGCAAAATGTAATTTAGCTAAAGATTTTGCTAAAAGATGTCGCTGAAAAAATCATAATGTTGTGTCAGTTTTTGCTGAATAAGATAATTTCACTCAGGATATACTGAGCAAGATTTGTTACTAAGATGGCTTTGTGATAATTATGGCTCGATAATTATACATTGGCATACATGTAGATGCCTTATTTAATTGTTTGGAAAGAATATTAAAAGTGAAGTTACAATGTGCAATTTCTAGATTTCGAGATTATCAGGAGCGCGGTAGCTCAGTGGTAGTCCAAGAGTGCTTGACTCGAGATCGGGGAGTTGCGGGTTAGAGCCTCACCCAATTCACTACATTGTGTCCTTGATCAAGGCATTTTGTCCTCTGCTTAGTACTGGTTCAACCCAGAAAGACTCGTCCCGACACGACTGAAAAAAAATTGACTGGGACGTAAAAGAATGCACCTACATGCAGGCATCCAGATAATAGTGTGTAATTGAAAAGTATCATTCTTATATCTCAACTACTGTAATACATAATTCTATTGTGAGTGCTCAACACAACCATATCAATGAGACGGTTCTTTTGAGCAACCACAACACATGTTTAATTGAATGGATTAGGGAAAATTACACAATTTTACAATCAAATAGTTTGCTTATGCAACAAGTCGTTTGTATCCCCCGCCCCCTCGTGATCGGAGAATAGCGGGGATTTTATCGTTTCAGTTTTCAAAGCCCTGCTTAAAAGCCTGCACTGCGGGACCAAATTTGTGGTAAAATCTCTGCTAAATGCTCCCGCCCGGGTAGCAGCAGAGGTCATCAAAAGTGACATGTACCCTTACGGAGCATCATACTGTACATCATTTTAAAGCTTAGAGTGTGCTGAGTTGAGAACTAAATGATGCCACTTTCAGAATTTTGTGCGAAAAAAATTACGGCCCTTTAAACATGGGTACCGTCATCATAGCTCAGAAAGGAATGATTTCTTTTTATGACAAGAAACATACATACTGTATAAAATGCATGTTATAAGGTTGTATATGATCCAATAGTTAATATTAATTTTGTTTGCATTTGATATGCTACTTACGCACATTGACAACTATAATTAAAAGGTCATTGAGTGCAAAAGTGGCGAAAACCAATGATTTTTACAAATAGTCACGTGTATTGCATTTGACGAACATGTATATTTTTAAATCATAAAAATGAGTTTTTCCTTGCAATATCAAGTAAATATAAATGCATTTAATGTAGCGATTAATCCAATTATAATGTCTCCCCAACAGTTTATAGCAGTTATAATACAACTCTGAAGGGAATGCAAACGTGCATAAATGTACTTGTTCAAATTTATACATCTGCATATTTTGATATGGGTTTGTTTACGAAAGCTTTAGAAATCACTTGGGCTAAACATATGTACATGAAATATATCTTTCTATGTGAGGTGGAATGCACATTCTCATAACAGGTTTTGCTAGCATTGGATACCTCCATGGTAAGGCGAGACTCGGAGAACTGTCATTTGAATTTGAGTTTGTCTTCAGTTTGTATTATGGTATTTCCAGGTAATACTCGCTTACTTTTTGATGTTTCTGCTGTTGACAGTGTAAAACACAAGTTGTCTGGAAAAGAGTGTGACAAAGTTTGTCATGAGCCAGTTATCATGCTTTGCCTCTTCCTCACCATGCTGTGGGTGATTGTGGCAGTTCAGGGTCGTACTCACTTACTTTTTAACCTAACATTTTCTATAAAGTTTTTTGAAAGTGGTGCTGCAAGAACAACAGAACTTTCTCTAATGATGTTCAGTGTCATTTGCATGAGTTCTAAGATGAATCCTGACTGACTCAGACACAGAAATGAACATATAACTGTAATTAACTAATACTATCTAGTCGTTTTTGTGAAGTTGTACCGATTAACCTGCTATCAGAGTTCAGGTAAAAGGGAATATCTATTTCTCCAACATTATTACTTTTGGAATGATTCGCTGGAGATAGTCTTGCTTACTTTTAAACTATTCCTCTCCCCAACTAGGCTTTGTCTTCGAGATGTGCATCAGTTTGCAAAGGCAAAACTGTTCCCTCTGATGCTGACAAGCAACATACATGCACATCATATCAAATCCTTCAAATGCAGTACATTCCTGAAGTGGTCATTAATGGTTTCCATAAAGGCTAATGTACTGTAAAAATGTCAGAGGACAAGTTCAGTTCTGCCTGGATTAGCTGTGTAGTCTAAGTAACAAAGTACAAAGTTTTAATAGGATCGTGAGGAATCACGGGACTAACTTTAAAAGCCAATTCATTGACTAGGTTGCATGGTTC
Organism: Loripinus fragilis; assembly: GCA_964019695.1. Taxonomy (NCBI): domain Eukaryota; kingdom Metazoa; phylum Mollusca; class Bivalvia; order Lucinida; family Lucinidae; genus Loripinus; species Loripinus fragilis. Next base: position 54,989,365 of record OZ026517.1, read on the forward strand.
CTGAGCCAAGCCTGTGATCGCAAAGTACTCAATGATGTTCTACATCAATGTATGTCGAAGTGCATGTACATGTACAGGTAAACCCAACCAGAGTTGACCTTCACATCATTCCAATACAAAAACACTAATATGATTCTGTTGTTAAAATAATTTAGATGTTTGACAGTCGATTCATTGATCCCCCTTTGACCCCACAGAGGTCACGCCTCACACTCCTAACGGATTTTGCAACATGCGTTATATCATCCAGGCTTGCTAGGTGCCTTAGGCACAGGAAGTGTTGAAATTATTCATAAAGGAAGGATTTATAAAGCTTGATTGACAAGACAAACCTCAGCAGATTTATTATGCCCCAGCAAAAGGCCAACAATAAGACACTAGCAGACATGCCAAAGATACAGCAGTGTAGTCATGAATGATTAGGTGATGCGTCTGTGTTTGTAAGCAGCTTGCTCTTTCAGGGAGGTATCTTGTCTTTTGAGAATGCGCAAGGAGTCTTAAAATATTTTCAAAAACTATGGCTCGAATCAATGCCAGATTTCATCCATTAACTCAAAAGCATATCTGAAGGCAAAGTAGCATTATTGAGAAAACAGAATGCATTATCTTTGATGCTACAGCTTTGATATATATGCTACCAATACTGTCTAAAACGGCTAAAGAAACATCTTTAGCCATAGTGGAACAATTCCGTGTCTACATACTTTAGGTCAGTTGCATCTATTAGTCCGTTTCACAGATACACATTGTATTTAACATGCATAGGGAGAATAGTGTGAATACGCTAGTATGCCAAAAAAGAGGCAACACCACAATGGGACATAAAATGCTTCTACAAGCAGACATAAAAGTACTCAAAGAATAGAAGAAATTATTATCCGGAGGCAAAACTAAGGACAACCTTGTAGCTGATTACACCGACACTGATAAAAGCCAGTTGAACAGAAACATACAGCCTTCATCAGTGGTGGTCTGAAGGACAGAGCCATCAAAACGACCAAAGATGAGCATATGGACATCTCAGAGCTACGAGAGAAAGCGAACACAAGGCCGTATACATGCCTCAGTTGCTGCAAATGGCCCAGTACAGATCTCCTTTTTCTTATTGTAACTTCCTCATCATAGATAAAAAAAAGAAGCTACAAATGAGATATTTCTTAAATGTCGAATTGGCATATATGATGTTGCTATGAGACGTTATATCCCTGTTAACATCTTATCCACCAGTCTTACATAAGAACAACACACAATACTGATCATAGAATACTGTCTGGCTGGATCGGATATAGGCAGTGCTTTCTTTGGGGTTGGTAAGAAATCTGTTTTCAAACGCATGATTCAAGGTGCACTGAAATTTCAGGGACTAAAATATCTTGGCCATGGGCCTTTATTAAACTGTCAAAAGTTTACTTGCACTCAGTCTGTTGGAGCAATATATAAAAAGAACTAGACCCTACATCCCTAACTGAGGTAAGCTTAGCAAAGGCAGCAACAAAAGTCTTATCGAAAGATAACAGTTTCCATTTGCATATTCTACATTCTACCCGCCCACCCCACAAAATGAATATGGATAAAAGATAGTTGAATACTTTAATGACACACATACTGTATGAGTCCTACGATGATGAACCATTCAACAGCTGCCCAAAGCTTTTAAATGACCTTACATGCTATTGCGAGAACAGTATCTGTGGCGATAACTGTACATTATACATGTTTTCACAATGGACAACTATGTGCACTAACCTAACAACCTAACCTATGAACGCAAAATAGCGGCTCCATGAAAACACATTTTTGTACATTATCCATGCAAAACACAAGTGATTAGGAATAGAGAATGGCATGTGCTTTAACATCACTCTTCGACAGATGGAAGGATAAATACACTACACCTTTATTGTGAAGCATTTTAGACCAATTTGACTGTAAATGTCTTTGGTAAAAAACTCATTTTCATGGTCTTTAGGAATTCCACTTTGTCTTAAACAAGTAATGGTGTCTCACATGCATGCTAGTCATTTAAGAGTATGGCAGACACAGCTGAGCAATAGAGCTTCATCCTGTTTTGATATTGATTAAACGATATACTTAACCAACATGACATTAGTTCTGAACGCTGTCACACCTGCTCGAGTTAAGTCATATATATATATCTGTCACAGTCAAAGTACCGGAACGTAAAAAGTAGGTCAATGTCACAAAGCAAGGCTAAAGAGAATGCGAGGACAATTACTATACGTAATACAAGGTTTGACACTCTCAACTATCACTGCTGCAGAGAATTCACTTTAATGTAAATTTTTCACGGACGGACGTCAATTTATATCAAAGTCACTGGAGCGTAAAAAGTAGGTCAAGGTCAGCAGGCCCCACTGTATACTCAAAGAATATGCAGAGGACAGCTACTATACAATGTTTAATAACAGCTATCATTGCTGCAGAGAAATTCACTTTATTGTAAATTGTTGAGGGACGGATGACTGACGCGAATTTGAACTCCTATGTAACACCCTGTTTAAAAAAAGTCACACCCTTGCTACAAGTATTAAAAAAAATTAAGTGTGACAAAAATAAGAAAATAGTAAAGATTAAATATTAAAAATTCTAACAGTAAATACCCTTACAAAATTGGACAGGATTACATGCAGTTGTATCCAGATTAATGTTATTTCAATGTCATAGGTTTTCGTGACTTTTGTACTCAATGACCTCATAAAATGTTAAATATACTAGATATTGTCATTTAATATCTATAATTATATTTATTCATGTTCCACTCCACAATTTACAAGAAATTGATTTTTATGTGCATATATGAGTATAATACCTGCTTGGGAAGCACACAGAAAATGAATGCTAACAATAAAGAGTTTATACTTTTGAAGGGCCGTACAAAAATTTTCCACAAAATTTTGGAAGTGGCATCATGAAGCTTTGAAATAAGCAGACTCTAAGCTTTAATTTGGTACATAGCAGTACTTGTTACCCTGCTGGTATGGGTACCTCTAAAATTAGGCTACTTTTTGCCACATTGCTGCAGCACTACGGGGGCTACAATAATGAATAACAACAAATCATTTAAATAAGCTATCTATCTTTCCCCTATCCCATGGTGGTGTCACATGGAATTTGTTTTCAGTTAGCCCAGTGGTTTCCGAGAATTTGAAATATATTGTGGTTTCTCAAAAGAACTGTCTGCTAGTCATGCACTGATCCAGAGGGGGGAACAGGGGGAGCAGACCCCCCTCTGGAAAATCACGTTATACAGGATTATATAGAGAAAAAAGCACTTTACCCCCCCCCCCCCCCTGGATAAAGTTGGACTCTCCTGGAAAATGTTGCACCCCCTCCGGTACCTTCAAAAATTATAGTTTTCTTTGCCATAAACCATTGGACTTCTGGAAGATAAGTTGAGGACTAAAAACCACACACAAAAAACGTTAACAGAGCTTTTTTATGGCCGGTGGACCTGGACTCCCCCCCCAAAAAAAAAAAACAAAACAAAAAAAAAACAACGGATCCGCTCATGCTAACTTAAAATCATCTTGCCTCCTACACATTGCCAGCTGATTTGGATCAATACTGTGTACAATTTTGAAAAGTGTCATCTGTATCTGTCATGATCTGTCATCAGGAAACAGCGGATTAGGATCCATACATTTTACAGAAGAGGGTATATAATTTATAGAAGGAAACAAAAGTGTTTCAAAATGTGTGTGAACTGTGTTAAATTCAGCTTATAAGGGTAAATACGATACATGTAGCAACTATGCTTGGGTCTTGGACTTTCAGGACTTATATGTTTATGTTGTAAACTAACAGGTGTTGCCGATAAAGTTAGATGCTTTTATTGTGGTGGAGGTTTGCTGAACTGGGAACCAGGAGATGACCCCTGGAGAGAGCATGCCAAGTGGTATAAGGACTGCCCTCATATCTTACTTGAGAAAGGACAATCATTTGTAGACGATGTACACAAAGGTGGATCTATAGACCAGCATTCTTCCCATATTGAAGAGGTAATTGGTTTCTTATATCTTTACCATGATTACCTAGTTTTATATCAAAGTTAATTTTGTTGTCGGCGCCTCTACTTTTCTTTTCTTGATTGTCAACTGGAGGAAGTGGTCACTTTCTCGCACACCAGATCGGGATTTCCGTGCTTTCACCCATCTCACATACCCGTACCAGCCCTAGGGAAAGATAAAAAATGAACAGCCGCACGCTGGCCGCACATCGATCCGTGACGTAATTGTAATATTAAAATGACGTCACCATGTTGCATCTTAGCGTATTCAAGATTCTGAAAGCCTTTTTCATTTTTTCCCATTATAAAATGAGGTATTTAGTGGTAGGCAAGAAAAAGAATCCATTATTCGTGGGAGGGATAGAAAATTCCTTCTCTCGTGATCACCGTTTGTCATCACACGGCACACCTCATGATGCCAATCAGTGATTCTTGGGACAAATCTTTATCTATCCCACCCGCAAACTCATGATGGATTCTTATATTCTCGCACATATTGCTCATAAAAAAGTACTGTTATTCTACTCTCCAAATGTCAGTAATAGAGAACTCTAAAAATCCTGATGACGTCATAGGAACGTGAGAACTGTACCTATTAAATCACTCTGCATGCTTATCAGTCTTTTTAGAGTCACTTCCTGGTTTGATACCGTTTGCAATATTGTGACATGCTGGGTGTTCTTAAGAAAAAAAAAACAGATGCATGAACTTATCTGACTACACTATTTAGAACTATATTCGCCCAAATGTACACATTTCTGGTAGAAAAAATATATGTTTACAATATTTGCTTATGACCTTTTCAAGGTCAAAATGAAAAATTGTAAATAATACCAGTAATACATAAATTTGGGTCAAAATATACTAAAACCAAGTTTTAGTTGGTCACTTTTCAAACTCATTATTTCTGACCAAACGCTAATAAAATTGACTTGATTTTTTGCCTATATATGTGCATTTTAATGGGCAAACGTTTAGCAGTATTTTTGAAAAGTTTTCTTTTACTTCAAAGTTTTTTGAGTTAAAAATCGACTTTTTTAAGGGAAAATGATTTTGAGAGTAGTTTTTAATAAAATTGACGATCAGGTGGTTACAAACTGGTCTGTCTGACTTGAAAAAACACCAAACAATTGAAATTTTGCTGATGGTGGATTTTTTTACGCATTTTTAAAATATTGCATTTTTCAAAATTTTTCGGGATTTTTGAAATTCACCCGTGTTTCCTGATAAAATTGTTAAATGCACTTAATTTCGTTTGAGCACTGTAGGCCAAACACAGTAGAACTTGATTAGTCCATTTTTGTCTATTATTGTTTTACGACTACTGTACACTTCCGGTTTCAATGTGAGAGTTTTAAAACAAATTGGTAGCATAATATTTTTGTTTTAATCAAATTTCAAAGACAGGCCGGGACGTCAGGTGACAATGAATAATCTCTGAAAATTTAATTGCCGTTTTGTAGATAATAAAGCGTACAGAGCAGTGCAAAGTCTCTATGTAAATTGCTACTTTAAACTGAAGTTCAATGATTAACCTGCTAAAAGTTTTTGTCTTATGTTGTTGAGTTGCAAAAACGACGAGTCCGATGGAATCAAAACTTTTGAGGTCTATTCTTCTTATATCACACTAGCCAGTAACATCTTCAAACAAACAAAAACTTTAATTTATGTTATGGTTTATATCGTAGAAAAAGTATGACTTTTTTAATTGAGAGTACTTTTTCTCTAGCTTTGTCAGTGCAAGAAGTACTCGTCATTTTTAAATGAAATAACTTGCAGAGTCTCGGCAAAGTATTGCTTCACTTAAATAAACATGAATTTTATATACCCTATGTTTCATTTTCTGTACTAGCGTAAAAATGTAAGGTTATTAATCAGCAGTTGGTTTTAGTATACTTCTAAATATTGTAGTCAGATAATTGTAGTTCATGTTCGTGCAAACGGTTTTCTCTAAAGTTCACTCAGCGTGTCACAATATTGCAAACGGTATCAAACCTGGAAGTAACATTAAAAAGACTGATAAGTTTGCTGCCGATTGCTCAAAAGCTGTATGTTGCTGTGTAAAGTGATCTATAATTGTGAGATGTTCAATATGTTCCTACAACAATGTGGCCAAAGGTATCCGTCTCCTTAAAAAAAGCATTTTTGTTTATACAGGAAAAAAATCATACAAGTAAGAGCTTTTGAAAGACATTTCCCCTTAAGGAATGTTTTCTTACAGCCTCCCCAGGAGAAGGTAGTAGAGGACCTGATGGAAGGTGCAGCAGCACTAAGTTGTATACAGATGGGCTATAAAAGAGATTATGTGGAGAAAGCTGTCAGAAGTTGTGTTAATGACGGTAAGTTTACCAGGGCTGAGGCAGAAAATAAACATGAATTGAATGGCGTTTCGCTGGCTGGCTGATGATGGCCGGCTTATATTAGTATCTGGATCCTCCCGCCCTCATCAACTAAAGTGGGTACTTCCAGCTAACAGAGTTTGAGTTATGAGGTTTTACTGTACCATATTACGATACATGTTCTAAAATGTCAAATGCTTTCCTCTCTCTGTTCTAAAATAAATTATTTGTCATCACCACTGGAATTCGCAAAATGTCTGTCGGAATAGCAAATAGGGAAGACCTTGATCAGATTACTTATTTATTTTGAAGCAGTCTCATCTGGGTCTGTTCTGCACTGTCTATGATATTGGCAGACAACAAGTGTTTAATTCTTTAGAACTGCCGTATCTGATAGGGCCGACGCTGATTGTGTGTGTTTTCCCTTACTAGACTTAAAACTTATTTCGATTTGGAAACATTTTTTTCTCTCTTCCTATCTATACTATTAAACTTACTTAAGAACGCTTTTTTCAACTAAAATACTTGTTACATTTTGAGATAGGCCGGCTGACCAGGATCTGCCCAATCTCCCACTCTGCTCGGAAATATATGATGAGTGATAAATGTAGTCCTGCAAGTAAATAAGCTAAATGTTGGGGAGGAATACAGTGCATAAAACATTTAACATGATACTGAAAGCAAGCAGGAAAGATACATGATTTAAGAAATGAATTCAATTTTTGGAATGTTCATGGAATCATGAATACTTCGGGTCTCTTGCAAAGTAAGTGAAACCCGAAGGGCTTTACGTTAACTTTGCAAGAGACCCGAAGCATTCATGATTCCACAAACATTCCAAAAATTGAATTCATTGCTTATACTGTATTTACATTTTATCATAAATATCTAAAATATAAAACTTATTTTTAATTTAGGATTAAAAACAGTTTTGTATTTAAAATATAATCCTTTTACATGTAACGGTTTAATCGTATTGTAAAGTGGAAAAGCGGAACAGCCAACTTGAACACGGACAGCCAATGGAGCAAATAGGAGGCTTGTTCTTGCACATGCGACTCAAGTGTGGCTCGCTTTCAATCACAACACGAGTGACACTTCTGACGAATGAGTTCAATGTCCGAAGCGTATTGCACGGGCTGGTGAGTTTGGCAGCTGTCAATCAAATTTATGTAATAGTTCATGAGGCTATGAACGCTTGCGAAAATCTTAAGATTCATTAAAGGATTGCTTCGAAAATGTAAATATATTGCAATAAATATTCTAATAAATGCACATGCTCTTAAAAGCACATGCTGTGTACTCTATTAGTTGTTTTCAATATATGATGTATGAGCTTCTGGAATTTCATCATTAATAATCGAGCCGCAACATGTGATTTCCAACAATGTGGCATTTTGACAAGTGTAGACTCAGACGAGCCCGTGCAGCCTCCTTTAATGCTTAGAAACTCCAAATGTTGTTCGGTCAGTAGCTTAACAGTCATTGACTATTCAAGCGACTCGCAAAGGCTCTGATCAGACTGCGCGTATGCGCTGGCTGATCTGAGGCTTTGCAGGTCGCACATACCACATTGTTGGAAATCTCATGTCGTGGCTCAATTTATTATTATGGCTTCATCCTAGACGAAAGACTGTTGATCCTAACCAATTCTCTTCCTCAGAAGCCAGTTCATCTGGATAAAAAAAGGGAAGCGAGTATGATCGGGAAATACCACAATCACACACTGTAGACCAACCCATAGCACCGCCAGGAAGAGCCACATAACACTTACAGTCACAAAACATCAGGAAGACAACTTAAGTAAAGTCTATCTTTTACCCATCGAATTTATTGAACAAAGTAGAAAGGACACTAAGTACTGCTTAACAAAACAAGAGACCCTTAATCGCTCACATGAGATAGGTACATATGGGAAACTGGCTATGCCTCCTGGTGGCCATGTTTTTTGATGGATTTAATTTATTTTAGCTAATTTGGTAGAAGGTCATTCATTGATAATTTCTACCACATTATTTTGAATTCTAACCGAAGATTTTTAAAGTTGAAAAGCCACCCCCCCCCCCCCCTGACGGCCATGTGTTTTGGCGGATCAAATTTATTTTAGCTATTTTCGTAGAGGGTCATCTAGTAATCATTTCTGCCATTTTTATTTTAAATTCGACCACTGGTTTCAGAGCAGAAGATTTTTAAGGCTTTCGCATTGGTACATAATAGAAACTGGCCACGCCTGCTGGCGGCCATGTTTTTAACGGATCTAGTACGTTTTACCTATTTTTGTAGAAAGTCACCTAGTGACTATTTCTACCTAATTGTTTTAAATTCTGACCACCGGTGTTAGTGGAGAAGATCTTCAAAGTTTCTTTTAGCAATTTTTGTAGAGTGTCATCTAAGAATAATTCCTGTGGAGTTTGGTTAAATTGGCCCAGTGGTATAGGAGGAGTTGTCATTTAAAGCAAATTGTTGACGACGGACATTGACTGATCCCAATATCTCCCGTTGAGCACTTCGTACTCATTTGAGCTAACAAGCACCAAACACAGAACTCATACAAAACATGGATGCAACAAGAAACAATGACTCAACGACAACAGAACCACCGCCTTATAACAAACAGCAGCCTTGGTCACTGGGGCTGGCTTAATGCATTTGAGCCGCGACATGAGATTTCCAACAATATGGCATTTTGACAAGTGTAGACTCAGACGAGCCTGTGCAGCCTCCTTTTAAGCTTAGAAACTCCAAATGATGTTAAGTCAGTAGTTAATCACTAATAGAATAGTCAAGCGACCAGCAAAGGCTCTGATCAGACTACGCGTATGGGCAGGCTGGTCTGAGCCTTTGCTGGTCACACATATTGTTGGAAATTTCATGTCGTGGCTCATTTTATTGGAACCAACCATTTGCACTAGATTCTGTTGTTGTAAAAACAAAAACTGTTAAGCTTGCACACAATGGGCAAAACAGGTTGTTTACAGTTATTCTGTTATTCTATTGTACATTAATTGGTAATAATTCCACCTCAATGTTTTTATCGTATTTTTCGCTGATTTTGATTGGTCTGTTGGAAAAATTAGATCGTAAATTACACTTTGATAAAAACCCATGAGTATGAATATTTGATGTCTGTCTTGATTTCACAGTGCTAATGATAACGAATTGTACATAAAACTTCGAACATAGTTATTGTTATGTCCGAGATTTTGTTTGTTTGTTTGTTTGTTTGTTTGATTGGATTCTTTACCACCTATCAACAATCTTTCAGTTAAACAGGGGCGGCTCTTCCTGGGTTGAACCAGTACTAAGCTAGGATAAATGTGTCTGGCTCAAGGGCCACAAGGTAGTGATGCCCGTGAGGCTCAAACCAGCGGCCCCTCGGTCTTGAGTCAAGCACTCTACAACTGAGCCACTTCGCTCCCTGTGTCCGAGATAAAACATTCACCAGTTTAGATATAGTTAAGTATTTTGAAAGCTCATTCGAAAAATCTTCCACTATATGGGGGTACATCTTCAAAGTAATGGGGGGGGGGGGACTCTAAGAAATGAACTGGAAGACGAGGTTCTGTGACGTAACTTAAAAACAGTCACATCATTGAAGAGAATCGTCATCAAAACAATGTTAATAGAAAGGCTACACCAACAACGAAATGTTTCAACGCAATTTGATGGCATCAAAACAAACTTTTTAATTTGACACTTAGGTCTTACTAATGCAGGGGTTTTATGCAGGGACTTGTAAAGGTAAAGTGCTTGATCGATCAGTAGTAGGGCCTAAATCTAAATGTCCTTTAATTAGCCCAGCAAGCTGTTTGACAAAAGAAAACAATTCTTAAATAAATGTAGTTGTTTCTGAGCCCATACTCACATATTCGCTCCAAATAGAATGCTTTAAATACCATTTAGCAAAACAAAGTTTCGAACTGACAGAACTTTTGATATGGCTTCACCATCTTTCATGGACAGCAGTTGCGAACTATTTTCCTTCAGTGGGCTTTAAAATTTGAAGCATTGTCAACAACCCTTTAAAATGTTTTGTTTTGTTCCAAAGTTGGAATTATAAGGAATGGATTGTTATTATTGTGGATTTTATCGATGTGTAAACTCGACTCACTCACAAACTGAGTTAAGCCCGAAGTTACTCAGTTTGTGGGTGAGTCGCCAGAGTTTGCACATCGATAAAATCCACAAAAATAAAATTCATTCCTATAATGGATAACATTTCAGGACATTGCAATTTCAAAGGAGTTGACATAGCAGAACTCTGTGAAGAGTTTGGAGAGCTTGACCTCAAGAAAAGGGAAAGTGCCTCAGGAAATGACAGAGATTGTGTCCTACAGGCTATCGCAGGATTTAATTCTGTTGAAAGCGACACGGAGGATGGTAAGATACCATTTACTGCATTAAACCCATATTTGCATAATGGGATTTCCTTACCAAATCATTTGGAATGGTCCATTCTAAATTTTACGATTACCAGGTTTTCTTTTTCAATTAAATCGACATTCCTTTTGTGCATACATAGATGCTCATAATCAGATGGTGTTCTGCGATTAATGGTCTGCACTGTTTCAGTATTTCCTATAAGGCTTATATGGGTTAACCTTTATTATATTATATACTACTCAAAACAAGTTTTGCATCAGTTATAAATATGTTTTGTAATATTTTTATTGGTGGATACTTGTAAACATTATATGTAAGAGCAACATCATTATTTTGCTCAAAAAGACCTGGAAGCATGGTTTTGTTTGTTTTTTTTTTTTTTTGCTGCTTTACGCCCCCAGTCAACAGCTATGGTCATTGTGGGATGGTCAGTTCACCTAATCACACTTTTGCCTGGGCAAGCTTGAACAAGCAGTTAACCAGTACTTCGTGCACATACTTTCGCTTGATACTGACAACAACCCTTCTTGAATGATTCAGTGGAAGAGAGGAGAATGACCGTAGAAATTATTTCATGATCAATCTCCACGAAAGTATGGGACCGGGTCGGGATTGAACTCGCGACCCCTGGATCTGCAGTCAGACTCGCATCTGTTGCCAGACACGTTACCGACTGCGCTACGCGGCCCGGTACTGGAAGCATGGTAGTAATGCGTTCGGTACAGAGGTGGCTGGATGAGCTCAAACAGAGTACCCTCAAAATGTGATTGGAATATTTTCAGGCTTGATATATTATTAAACGCAATTAAAAACGCAATACTTTTAAATCCATTTTTCTTCCACATGGACCACATGAAGATAATTTCTTAATTGTATCCTGTGTTCCTGCATAATGAGTAATGATTTGCTTAAAATGGTTTTGATCATGATTTTTATTCTGACGTTATACTGATGTCAGTATATTTCAACAATTGACTTTAAAAACAAAAAGTTTGATCTGATAGCTAAATGTCTTATTTGAAGAAACAGCACTATTTTGTTTTTCGAATTATCGAGGGATGTTCGAAATGAATTGCTTATTGTCCTATATCTCAATATCCAAGCGGGGCACGATACAAACCAATACATACCTATCTAGGTTTATTCAAGGTCTACACAACGGTGTATAAATGTACATGCTAGACTAAGTGTAAGGCATAAAATTTGCCATATCAATACACGCAGTCATTGACCACTGTAGTAAACTTGGCTGGTAGAAGCGTCGACCAGAAAGCTGAATATGGGCTTACATCAAAGCTCGCTAAAAAGTTGGTTGTACTTTGAAGCGGCTGATGACTGAACTTTCTACTGTTTATTTCTTCTTGTGTGTCTTATGACACACTGACACAGTTAGGCGCTGAAAAAATAAATTTAAATCTGGTGTAGAGTCCAACAAAAATGCACCTAAATCAGGTGGGCCAAAATAAAGAAATCGTTTCAAAAATAAAGGAAATCATCGAAGGAGATGCCAGATTTACAGTTCGTGATATTGAACGAAAAGTAGGCATATCACTATCAACGGTTCACCTTATTTTGCAGAAGCATTTGGAAGTCTGAAAGATTTGTGCTAGATGGGTGCCACTTCTGTTGACTGAAGATCAAAGTAGACAATGGGTTAAAATGGCCATAAAGCTGCTTCAAATGTTTCCAACTTATGACAAAAAGTAATTTGCCAATGTCTTCACAGGTGATGAAACTTGGGTCCATTATTTTGAGCCCGTCCGATACGTGTAGGTTAGCAATAAAATCTGGGCCACTAAACACCCCAAACGCCCAGTAATTGCCAAACGGTCTTTGAGTGCAAGGTAGGTCATGTATGCAATTTTCTTCTCTGGTAAAGGAGTCGCAATGAAAGTGTCGGTTGAAAAGGGCAGAAGCCTCATGGGAAAGTACTACAAAATACGTAGTACTGAAGAAACTGAAAAAGTATTAGCAGAAACGACGCCCTGTCACTGGTTTTTAAAAATATCTGTCTTCTACATGGCAAAATCCCCACTCGTAATTACGGCGTTTTTGAAGAAAGAAAAAAGTTACTGTTTTGCCTCACCTCCTGTATTCCCTAAACCTTGCCCTATGTGATTTCTTTATGTTAGTGAAATTGAAATATTTCTTTGCTGGGCGGAAATACTAGTCCTGACAGTCACTTGGATCTTCCATTCATCAGTACCTTTTTACTGTGTCCAAATCAGCGTACCGTGACACCTTCAAGAAGCGGATACATTGGCTGAGGCTTTGCATTTGTAGCCATGGGGAGTACTTCTATGGCATGAAATGAGAAATTTAGGGCTAACTTGAAATTTGAAAATCTCCAGATGGAAATAAGCAATACATTTCGAACATCCCTCGTATATCATTAATCAACACTCGCTGAGTCGTTGCGATTCTTTGTTGACTTCAGCCAACGTTTTTTTTTTCAAACAGTCATAAGGTACATTGTGTTCGGACATGTCACACTATTCTTATGTCTTTTTATACAATGTATTGAGGGCTATATGGTGACATTAAAATATTTTGATTATTGATATTTGTTTTGGATAACCAACGGCCAATTATGGCAAACATTAAAGACATCAGGTAGATGAAATGAACGTTGACAGAAACAAAAAACTACCTGACTTGATTTTGTCTACCCACAGATAGTCGGTTAAAAAATCCCATAAAATTTTAGATTTTGTAACTCTATGGCTTCAGTAATCGTTGGTGCAAACGGGAAAATGTTGAACCTGATGCTTTGAAGGAATAAAAGATTAACATTTTTAAAATTATTGATACTCGTATTTCATTTTACTCTCGTAATACACATCTTTTGCCCCCTAAACCTAAATCTTCTTTTCATCATCTTAAACGAGGTTTCCAGGATTTTCATATGAACTATGTTTTGGTTCCAGCAGATAAAGCTGCTAACAATGTTGTAGTTGTTTGACGATTGTATTATATTAATACTCTTAAGCGTGAGCTTGTTGACACTAATGCCTATAAACTGCAGCCTTCTTTAAGTGAAAGGGTGATTGTTGATGGGCATGGTTGTCATACAGCCCTACATTTTGGTGTCAAAGCTAAAGAAAATCAAGACAAAGTTCCTACGTTGTACTGGTTACCTAAACTCCATAAAAAACCCTATAAAGCAAGATTTATTGCAAATTCTAGTTCTTGTACGACAACAGAACTTTCTAAATTGTTAACCTCGTGTCTTACAGCTGTTAAAAAACATGTTATCAAATATTGTGAAAAGGTATATGAGAGATCCAGTAAAAACCTATTTTGGTCGATTAAAAATTCAGGTGAAATTTTAGATAAACTTAAAGCTAGAGATTTCAATGCGACCAGTTTGTCTACTTATGATTTTTTCTACTCTTTACACTACTTTACCTCATAATTTAATTAAAGATAAACTTATTGATCTTATTGAAAATACCTTTTAGAGAGAAGGCTCTCCTTACCTTGCATGTAGTGACAGAAATGCATTCTTTACTTCAGAAAAACCTAAAAAATATCATGCATGGTCGTGTCAAAATGTATGTGATGCGCTGACCTTTTTGTTGGACAATATTTTTATTCGATTTGGCACCAAGCTCTATAGACAAGTTGTTGGGATTCCTATGGGCACTAATTGTGCTCCCCTGGTTGCAGATTTATTCCTGTTTTGTTATGAAAGGGACCTTATGATGTCTCTTTCTGATGATAAGCAGGCTGATGTTATTGATGCGTTTAACACTACTTCCAGATATTTGGACGATATTTTAAATATTAATAATGTTTATTTTGACAATATGGTTAGTCAAATATACCCTTCAGAGCTCCAACTTAATAAAGCCAATGCCTCTGATACCGAAGCCGCATTTTTAGACTTGCATTTGTCAATTTCTAATGATATTGTTTCTACCAAAATTTATGATAAACGTGACGACTTTGATTTTGAAATTGTCAATTTCCCATTTTTAGATGGTGATGTTCCTCGTTCTACATCCTATGGAGTCTATATCTCTCAACTCATTCGTTTTGCTAGAGCATCTAGCTATGTTGCTGACTTCAACACTCGCAATAAATTGTTAACTCAGAAACTTCTTAAACAAGGCTATCGGTATCATAAACTTCGCAAAACATTTTCAAAATTTTATAGATGATACTATGATTTGATTTCTAAATTCCAAGTTGGACTTAAATCTCTCTTGCGCCAAGGACTTTCGGAACCTGATTTCTATGGTGACTTGGTGTATAAGTTGAAGAAGATTGTTGGCTCTAATAATTTTTCAGCGCAGTTCATTAAAATAATTTCCCATTATAAAAAGATTGGCTATAACATTAATGTATTGCAACAGACTGCATGCTTGGTAGTCAACCCAATCACGGTTGGCAACTTTGCTTTCCTCTTTAATTGCACGCCGGTGGGTCGGACTTCAGACTCTATGATGGTTCCGACTTAAAGACTTATCTATTGATGAGATGGTAGGGGCCTGATGCTTTGGCTGTTTGTCGGGCCCACCAGGGTTTACCTGTTGGATTTCTGTTGCTCCGGTATTCAGTTTAATTTACTGTTGAGTCCTTATCCTTGCTTTATCTCCTTGTTATATCTTGATTTATATGTTTTAGGAGATGATGCATTGATAAGTTAGGGGTCTTTCATGCAAACCAAATATCTATGTGTCTTGATCCACATCTGAATTAAGGGTGAGGTTGGCGCCGTTAAACCGGTTTAAGCCCTCCAGTAAAATATTTTAATGACCGTACCAAGGCGGTACTTCTTTTGTGGATCTTTTATGTTTTTGTTCTGTCTTGTGTTTGCTATGTTTTGTGCACGTCTGTTTATATGTGCTTTGTGGTCACCTGCTGGGAAAGGGCTGACCTCTTGGCTCTCGTTTGTGGTGTCTTCTGTGAGTTTGTCACTTTCCTATTGGTATCCTGGGTCACGTGTGGTACTTGATTGTATCGATTCCTGATCTTTGCACCATTACTTACTTTTATAAATGTGGGATGCCTTAGAGTTCTTGTTGCAGCTTGGCAAACTTAAGGCACAGCGTTCTGGTTTTGATTTTGTATGCAAGGCAAATAACGGGAATTAGCGATTGCATTATCACTGAGTGAAATATTTGGTCAAAAGTAGGAACTAGCATTCTAATAAGTGTTCCATTTCTTTTGCGTTTAAGTATATATTGACTTAAGCTAATAAATTATGGATGATTGCATGCAACTGTTGGTGCCAATTTAACACATTATTATCTAGCCTTAAATGTAAAAAATGAGAGTTAAAAAACCACGTTATTTTTAGGTTGATAATATTATGGCATTTTCACCCAATATTATGTCTCATTTTGACTTCTAGAGTTTACATTTGAAAAACAAAACTTTGTTCTGAAACCCAAGTACAGAAACATTGTGAACCTTTAAAACATTCCTAAATTTCTGCATTTGGGTGATTTCAAAAATAATGCATGATTCAACTTTAAATTGTATTAAAAATCTATTCATGTATTGCCAAATGGTGAATTGCAGTTGAAATATAGCATAAAAGCTGTAGGAAAATAATCTTTTCATCTATTTTAAACCTGATAAATCGAAAATTTGTGCACTTTTATAAACACACCCTTTCAAATTTTTATCATAAAGAATTTCATATGATTAGAATTAAGTGAATTGCCTCTTAATATATACAAAGCTTTATTCATAAGGAATGTTGCATTTATGACTAGCAGTCTGGATGGAAAGAGTAAAAATTGGTAAGATAAAATAAAAGGAATGATGATGATGAGTTTGTATAATGATAATAAGTTGCAATATAATTGTTGACAGGAGAGACCACATACAATACCTGACAGTTTCAAAGAGCTATTCAGATAACTGTACATGTTCTTTAACTGAACAGAATACAACATAATATAATCTGTATTATGGTCTGATACATTGTAAAACAAAGCATGATTTTAAAAATAGCAATTAGATTTTGTTAAAAAGATTCATTTGTCTTAAAAATGTCATAATACTATCATTATGAATATCTTGAAATAATTCTTTAATGTTATCAACATGGAAGCAATTATTTCTTACTTGTGCAAAGTCGCCACATTCCAAAAGGAAATGACGTACAGTAATGGTGCGTCGCAACAAACACATTTAGGCTGCTCTTCACCTTGTAGTAAGTATGAATGAGTGACTCTTGTATGACTTAAGCGGAGTTGAGCTAAAACTACTTCTTCTTTTCTAATGTTTCGAACAACTGATTGATATTCACCAATAGTTGGTTTGATGTCAAGAAGTTTATTTTCAATGCTGTTATTCCATGAAGTTTGCCATTCTTCCAAGATATATTAATTGATAGATGGCTTAAAATTAGAAAATGAAACCTTTAAAGAAGTTGGTTCTAATGAAAGCGATGTTTTTGCTTGCTTATCTACCATCTCATTCCCTTGGATACCTATATGACTAGGAATCCAACAGAGAACAATTTCCTTATAAGCTAAAAGCTCGTGACATTTTTCTATAAGTTTCTGAATCTGTGGATTCTTTGAACTGGTATGGTTCATTGCTTTCAATACAGAAAGCGAGTCAGAAAATATAATAAATTTATTGTTAGCATAACAAGTGCTAATGTAATCTAAAGCTAGATCAATTGCTTGGCTTCAGCAGTGAAAATTGATGAATCGTCAGGTATACGTTGCATATTACTATAGTTGTCTGATATAACAGCACAACCAACCTTTGAGTCTTCCTTTGACCCATCAGTATAAATGTGTTGGTAATTTTTATAACGACTTTGCATTTTTCTGAAATCATCTTTTAATATGTGTGGATTTGATTCAGATTTTTTACCGGAATGTAAATCAAAAAGTATTACAGGTGGTTTCATACACCAAGCTGGAATATTTGGTGCAAAATGTTTTTCAATATTTTGTGGTTTGATATTGGCAGATTCTAAGAGTGGTGAAATTCTGATGCCAAATGATTTAATAGCTTTAGGTTTTTGTTCATATAAATCAAAATAATTTGGTGGGAATGTAACTTCATGAGCAGGATTTGATGGGTTAGCAGCAAGTCTTATATTATAGCATATTGCAAAGAGAGTTTCTCTCTTCGTGAGTATAGTGATGGTTCATCTGCTTCCACATAGAGACTAGCAACAGGAGAAGTTCTAAAAGCTCCTTAAGCTAATCTAAGTCCTTGGTTATGTATAGTATCAAGCATTTGAAGATATGATTTTTGTGCAGAGCCATATATAATACAGCCATAGTCTAATTTTGACTAGAAACCGATACAGCTTGAGAAGTGTAGTTCGGTCTGCACCCCAAGACGTATGGGAAAGCACATTTAAAAGATTCAATGCTTTTAAGCATTTAGCTTTGAGATATTTAATATGGGGTATAAAACTGAGTTTTCTATGAAATAAAATGCCAAGGAATTTAGATTCCTCAACAACTGGAATAGGTGAACCATATAAATGTAAAACCAGATCATCATGTTTCTTGCGCAGCTGACAGAAATGTACACACTGCGTCTTTGAGTTTGGAAAACTTAAAACCATTGCCTGTTGCCAAATTTTCAATCTTATTTAAATTTTGTTATAGTTGACGTTCAATTGTCGCCATGCTTTTTGAGCGATAACAGATACAGATAGCTTGATTTAGACAGGTAGACTTAAAAATGTGATTTGTTTCACAAGTGTTACAAATATTTTGGATTGACTTAATCTCACTTTTTCTAGTTTTTGGTCAAAGGATGATCTATTCAACAATTAATTTATTACTTTTTGGCATTTAAGGGTATAGTTATTCAATCTTTCGATACAAAGAAAATACAAAATGGTGTAAACAAATGGGATAAAATAATGCACTCACAAAGAGGTAAAGGTATTTTTTCACAATTCCAAAGATATTTACAGAAATATATTGAAGTAAACCAAAATAGACGCTCACTGTCGCTCAGTAGTACATACTATAGTAGACCATATAAAGTATAAGTGATAAAAAAGACAAAAGTGACATAATCAGTTCTCTTGCTTTTTTGTCACAAGTGTAACACAATAATTTCTTTCTATTTTAGCCTTAAATTTGTTACAGATTATTTATAGAATTGCAAGAAATGGCATCATTCTAATCATTCAATTCATAACTAATTCCTGAATGAGTGCTGTCAACTGTTTTCTGTTCATTAACATTATATAACTACTTACTATGCTTAGTAAACAAATCTGAATAGTTCATTTTTTAAAGTTTTGGGCTAAAAGTTGGAACTGTTTTATGTTTCAATAAATTTTAATCTATTTCCACGAAGCGAATTGACTTGATCCTATATAAAATCTATAAGGGATCAAAACTTCAAAGGTGAAAATCCCTCTTCTGATTTTGTCACAAGTGTAACATATTCTATTTCCAACATATATTATTGTGTTCAATATGTTTTATATCTTACATATTAAAATGAACTTTTTTCTATGTTTTTCATATACCCTACTTGTTATCTAAAAACAATTTTTAACAAAAAATCACGATTATTATTTTAATTAGAAAAACTTTTCCTCTATACAGTGAAAATGTAGGGGGATATTTTTACATAAAATTTTATTACAAGTGCAAATTTTGAGCGAAAGAATAAATTGTACTTTGAAAATGTGTATACATAAGTACTCTATTAGTTCATGAGAAAATATTTTCAAGTATGCATACCTGTGTTGTTTATAATCAAGCTAAAAGTAGCTTATAGAATTGTAAAAAAATAATGAAATAATGATTAAAGCATAACATTTAAAGCATTGTCCTAAATGTTATTCTTTAACCAGTATTTATTTCTAAAAGTTTGATGCTCCCGGGTTAGGATAATCTGAAAAATATAATGATAAAGCAATTTTGAAATTTGACCCCTAATGTCACGATTTTACTGCATTTTTTTTAAATCGCCCATTTGCAGAAAAAATGCATTTTTACATATTTCTGCATTAATTTTCAGCAATCGATTGCATTAATTTGTTTGATTTGATTTCCATTTTAAGTTGCGCTTTCTCAATTGCAGTAAACCAATAAGGACGGCAAACCCTATGTGCGTTGCTGCAATTATTATGTAAAACATTTATAGTGTTTAAATCATTTAAATTGCATTTTCTTGCATAAAGCAAATTTTTTTAAAAAAATGTGTTTTTTAAATCCTCACAACTCTTTTAGGAGTTTAAAATTTCACATTTCGGATTTATGAAAACTATTTTAGCCAATAACATAAAAAATAAGTTTTAGGGTGAAATATGCCATTATCTACCAAAATAATAACAACTTTTGGAAGTTGTCAATAAAAAACAAGTACTTGACATCTACTGTTGTGCCAACCAAGAGTGACAGTGACGTAATATTTTGTTTACAATTGTTAAGTAAAACACTAACATGTACACTCCACTTGAGCTAACACGAATCGATAGATCACTTGTGTATTAATCCTATCCTGTGGATATGATTAATACACTAGTGATCTATCGATTATAAGTCCCTGATAACTTTATAAACAAAACATGACGTCGCTGTCACTCTTGGCTTGCAGGACAGTACATACAGATCGAAAGCATTGTGCCTAATACTGAAGATACCAGACATATTCTGAGTTCTACTGCCAGCGTAACTTTATTTTTTACTCTCATCTTTTAAAGCTGCAAACAATCTGAAAAATTTTGTGTCCGATTATTAGAAAACTAGCTTTCTGCATATTAATCAGATCAAAATTTAGTTGACATACGCGAATACTCGCCTCGGGGTACAATAATGCATTTTCCGTTCTTCACGTGCATGGGCTATTAATTTTCAAAACCATTCACACATTTTAAATCTTGACATAATACCTGGTAAGTGTTTGCTAACTGAAATATCTATATTTGCTTAAAATGCCAGGAATCGCAATTGACTTTTGGTACCGGTATATCGGTCGTGTTATGGCACCAATGTCACTTGGCGATGGTGTCAACGTCATTGCAGATGTTGCCCGTTCCTTCATTTTGTGTTAGCAAGCCAACCTTATTGATGAAAATGTATAGGGATGATGGGTAATTAGTTTTTTCACAGTGTTTTGCTCTTCAAGAAAAGAGATGTTTGTTGAAATGTGTACAGTTTTGTATGAAAATCGGCTAAAATGCTGATTTCTTTTTAAAACAGTCCTAAAGCAATTTAAGGCAAACAAGAAAAGAGACTCGCGTCTGATTTTCACAGATCATATCAAAAAATGACTTGGCTACGTCTATGCCGAATTACAAACGAAAATAATCATTCAGTTTAAACTGAGGCGTGCGTTGGCTGTGGAACTCAGAATATAATGACGCTCTGAAGAATCTCCTCTAACTACTCCATGTCTGCGGTCACTGGCCGTCAAAACACAAACCAATATATCTTAACGCTAAATTTCACAATCTAGCACTCCCTCTCAAAATGTTTAAGAAAAAGATCAGCTCTAGCAGTGAATTGAAGAGTAATACGTCACTGTTTGGAGGTCGGTTGTAAAGAAGATCAAATTAAATCTTCCGGTACAACTTACCGGCACTGGGGCTGATCTATTTCGATTCTAACATAAAATAAACGACGAAAACACATTTGAAATTTTCAGTTTCTTCCAACTTTCCGCCATTGCACTGAAGAACTCCCGCCAATACTTAGACTATGTAGCATACGTCGACATGCATTTGTAACGTCATTCAAGCGTAAAACCGACGTTACATCGTCTAATGTCATGAATGACTCGATTACTGTGAATTATTGTTTGATATATCACACATGTTAAGCATTGGCTCTATATGCGAGGTGTGTCAATATATAAGATATAAGCGTGTCAGTATGGATAGATATATATTAGATAAAGTAACTACAGAACAGGTCCCTAGGTTATAAAACTGTTCTCATGCTCAACTCAAATGAGCATGCAGTTTCAATAACTGCTCATAAAATCTAAAATGCTGAACAATATATTTCTTGCTTGAAAACTCTTAGATGTTTTAACTTAATATGTCTGCTAATAAATGCTGGCATTTTAACATTTATGAGCAGGACAAATTTCATTCTCAGTTGCGTTGAGCATGAAAAAGATTTTATACATGTAACTTCGAGGCCAGACTCAGAAGCTTTGTACTTTAGCTGTAGGTGCATGCGAAGTGTTAATGTAGAAATAAATAAAAAAATCAACAACAATAATTATGATACCCTTCTATCTTCAACAGTGCGGAACACTTGCACCCGCCATCGCCATTCTTGTTGCCAGACAGCCCGAAGGGATTCTGCTGGCCTGTTGACCACATCTTCAAGCTTGCCCATTGAGTCACAGGCGGAGCGTCGAAATAGCTGCCTTATAATCCCGAGTCCACCGTTGATGCGACAGAGGGCATATCCAGGTATATGCATCATGTAATATATAGACCACTGAGGCCCAATCATATCGCACCACATTTTGATTGTCCTACAAATTATATGAGCCAGCGCATTAAGTGTTGCTTCTTATTGCATTGGGGAGCAGCTTAGTCTCAGACGAGCGTGCAAATTCGTGCAGTCTCACCATAGCCTTCGCCGGCATCATACAGAAGAATTGAAGTAGATTACTACAAAAAGTATGGAAGTAGATTAAGACAGGCTGGACACGTCAGCATGGACGTTTAAAGGAGCTTTTTTCTCAAATACAATAAGTACCAGAATCTCATGTGCAGGCTCATATCATAAATAAAACCTATGGTGACAACATGCAAATTACTTTATCACTTTGTTGAGTATGACTCATTGACTCATTAAATGAGGAAATGTATATAATATGTGCCATTTAAATTATACTCAACAAAAAAAGTTAAGGAAATCTCAGAAAACCATGCAACATAATAACACAACAGCAAACAATTATTCAATTTTTATTTATTTGTTTAGAAAGATGTCATCGGTTGAAATAAATGTTTACTTTAGTTTGCTAACACCAATACCTTTATTTTGGCACAGTGTCAAATTAACCATGGGTCAAAGTCATTTTTCGCAAAAATGACTACAGAGTATTCCCTCTGAAACACCTGAAAAACATGTAAGTTTTCCAAACTTGAAATGCTATGCCTTTGAATGTCACATGAAATAAACTTGATAGCCTCAAACATCACGTTTCGAAGATGAGAATGCCTTCATCAGTAACGAATGTGTCCCCAGTCAGCGGAAAATTAGGACTAGCACCGGTTTCGCATACTCTGAATACTGGTGATTTGGTGCTGAGGGATCAGCATCAATATATCCTGCAACACTCCATTGAGAGGCTGGTGGTTTCTTAATGCCATTTTTATGCGTTAGACACTCTGTCCAAAATGTCATAGACATGTTAAAATTGTAGACATGTCTGATGTATGAAATGACCAGTCAATACGCACAACATTGTTTTTGCTGGTTCTAGTGAGGTGCGTTCTGATATTGTCATCCTAGGCCTGGTACTGTAACTGGTTTTTGCATAAAAAGGCAGGACAACATCCCTTAACATATCATCCATGTACACTTAACAGATCAAGTGGCCCTCTATAACCAATAGATATTTCTTCCTAGGTTTTAAACATCTCTATCTCCTGATGGACCTAGCGAACGTTAAAATCGTTGTTTGCATCCGTAAATTGATTTTTTGCGAAAAATGGACTGAAGACCAGTAAACTTTGACATGTATTTACTTAGTTGCTATGGGCGCTACAGACCCAGATAAAGCATCATCATAAAGAAAAATGGTCACATAAAACTATTGTGAAGTTCAAAAGTCTTTAAATATTTTTGATATTTTGCATTAGCCATTTCATTCCTCAAATCATCCTCACTATCTTCCGAATCAAGCTCCTCTTAGTAAGACACAATCTCCTTATCCCCATGTCCATTTTCTCTTATGAATTATTAAACGCATTCATTCGAAATCGATTGCCGCTGGCTTGTTCTTGTTGTCTGATATATCAATGGTACACTAGAGACTCCTTTACTGGGACTTAAACGGTGTAGACAGTAGGGTTTACCCGAATTGGTCAGAATCATAAATTATGGGCAACAAACATGTATTAAACATTTTTAAGGTATTTTAAAATTTAATAATCCATTAACCGTTAGTATACTGGAAACCCCTAAATGGGTACTCTAGAAAACAGTGAAGACGGTTCAGGTTCTGCACTGTTTGTTTAGATCAAAATAACCTGAAGGGACAGAAGTATATCATGATATAGAAACCTCTACCTGTGACCCTTTAAGTACAAATTGGGCAATCCCGTACTTATTGTATCAATATGAATGGGAAAATCCAACGGAATGCAAACGGTTAACATGTACATCATAATTAGGTCAGCTCGTGAAATTTTTGTACCTATCGGACAGGTGACCAGCGAATGCTCAGACAACTCTGGCGAGACTATGTAGTCTCGCAAGACCATTTGATATTTGCGCATACAGAATAATGACAAAGATGAAGGCTCAGAACATTACTTAGGTCTCTAGCTCTCTAGATAACAGCATGCATGTGTGTTAAACGGATAATTTATAGAAATGTGATAAGTACGAAGTACTGGATATGAAACAAATACAAAGGTTATGGTTATTTCGATTAACACATTTTTAAAAGCAGAAAATGCCAACTGAAATCTAGTAAAAAGAAAGGAAGACTTCTTGGAGTGATTCATAAAAAAAGCCTTTCAGATGACTCAAAGCCTTCATTAATAGATCAAAACTGATCCATGGACCCAAAGGCAAGCGCTCTAACCACTGCACCATGGCGGATTCTATCGCCATTCTGTACTCTAACATATTTGTGGCAGGTCTCCTTGTTCATTTCCTTTTAAACTTGTACAGAAAAAAAATATTCACATACAGCTTATTTGTTGTGCATGCTTTCTAAAAGTCGTATTATGATTGATCTTTAACTTTCATGAACGTTGTCTAAAAATATCTGCTTAAGTTTATGTGTTCAAACGTAAGATGCGTTTCTTTATCAGCTCAGTATATAACTGTACAAGACTAAAATCACACTTCTATGAATGCATAGACACCTTGTCAAGTATTTTTTAAATGAAGTCATAATGTTTTTTATCAACTCTCTATTGTAATATAATTATCTACGTGTTTAGTTTATTACCTGTATTGCCTTAGCCAAACGCAGGTCTAGTAGTGGGCCCTTTCAGTCCTCCGTCTGCAAAACTTTTGGAATTTGAACTTAGATATTTGTTCCATCTATCCATCTGCAACACTTTTAGAGTGCTATTTTGTGTAATATGTTATACCAAAAGTTTCATTCCTTTATATTATGTATAATGATAGTTCACTCATTGAAGGTGTTTCGCATAATTCTTGAATATTTTCACATTTACGAGGGATGTTGAACATGTTTTGCATCCAAAATGCTTAGATGGTGTCTGTTGTTTGTAATCTGTAACTCCAACAGTGTTCATATATATCTTTATGTTCAAACATTGCATAGTGATTGTATCGACATTGAACATGTGCACCTTCTATTTTTGTGCACATTTTATAAGTATTTTCTCAATTTGAGGGTGCCTACATTGTGTAATTTGTAACTCCAACAGTTTCCAACAGTTTTCACTCCTTTATATTCAAACTTTGCATAATGATTGTTCACACAGTGAAGATGTGCATCATCTATTTTGTGCACATTTGATTGTATTTTATTACATTTTTTGTGAGTGTTGAACTTAGATATTATTACGTCTACACCACCTTTAGGATGCTAACATTGTGTAATATTATTATTAAAGTTACATTCCTTATGTGTTGCCTGCAAAGAATGGTCGACACATAGGGATCATGTCACTGTCAGCGTCGTCCGCGTTGTCAAACTTTTGGTTTCCGATTGATAACTTTTGAAGGGATGCATAAATTTCATCCAAACTTTACAGAAAGGTCAAGCGTCATAACATACATGTCAAGTTCGAAAAAGGGTGATAATCCGCAAAGGGATACTTTCATCTGTGCCCACCCATGGATTTTCTTCAAACTTTGCATATTAATTACTCATTATATACGAACTATGAAAATGTATTTATCGAATTAGATAGTTAAGAATAAGGCTTAGGAAGCAACCCTGACGTACTCCAACTTTGAGGTGGTTCCTGTCTCTAAATTTCTATGTCCTAAGTCTAAACCTTTGTTTATTTCATGATTTGTCATCTAGATTGAATCAAAATTACCAAAGACATTATTTTAATACCACGAAAGCATTTGGATAAATTATGGTTTACGTTTTCAGAAGAAATGATTGTAAAATTTCAATATTTTTTTTCAAAAATTTTCAAAACATTCAACATTCAATTCAAAAGATGGATATATTCTAGTCTTTGTCAAGATTTCATATTATTACAAAAAACATGCCATATATATACTGCTTATCTGAGCCAAATATCATGAAAATCTAAAACCGGTAACTTTGTCATTTCCTACCTCTTATGGGTATAGGTCAGTTTTAGTAAAAAATAATTATTTAGTTCAAATGAATCAATGACTCGACATAAGGAGGTTGTTTTTTAATCTACTTCCACTTTTCTTAAGAAAGACATGTTTAGACAATTTTAAATGATTCAATGGTCAGAAATGCCGAAGGTCATGGCCCTGTGTCATGGCACTATGGGGCCAAGACAATGTGTATCACCTCCTCAAGTCCTGCATGATATCGTTTAAGAAACATAATATCGTAACAATAAACATGTGAAAACAAGAAGACTAAATATTTCCATAACATCCCAACTGAACTAGAGGACCCACATTTGGGTGCGGTGACCAGGATAAGGTGTAACAGAGTCTTATTAAAGGTATCATAAAACATTGTTCTAAATGAATAAGTGAGGTCCAAAAACAAATTTGTATGCCTAGAATATACAGCCAGCTAAACTATAAATGTTGCTATTTGATGGAAATCAGCATCAGTTTCACAATACAGAATGAACAGAGAAGATTTAAGCATTGAATTAGTAATACCTTTGAAGCCAAGAGTTATCTGTGACCAAAATGGTTAATTTTAACCAATAGGTTTGACAGGGGGTTATTTTTGTGAAGCAGGTTTACTAATGAGTCTTACAATTATAAAATCATGGATATAATGTTCTTTTCCTGTATGAACTGACTTTTCATAAGGTTTCTCTTCTGTATGAATTAAAATTCTTAATAATGTTACATATTAAGTGTAACATTGGCTAGATGTAGTTTTAATGTTAGAAACTAGATGTGTTAAGTACAGGTGTCAACATATTGTATCATTTTGGCTAATATTATTGTGTAAGCACTTCAATAAATAAGAATTGTGGCACTTAATATCAAAGAGTATTGTTTTTCTTTTTCCAATCCATAATAGGGGAAAACACTGAACATATCAAATTCTATAAATAAACATACTAGCATAAAAAAAATGTTATCGGTCCTTGAATTTCATGAAATTTGGTCTACATATTCTTAACATATATAGATAGTTTATATGTTGAAATGGT
Source organism: Loripinus fragilis (assembly GCA_964019695.1). NCBI lineage: Eukaryota > Metazoa > Mollusca > Bivalvia > Lucinida > Lucinidae > Loripinus > Loripinus fragilis. Next base: position 55,016,579 of record OZ026517.1, read on the forward strand.
ATCTTGAATTGGACCGCAACCGGTAAAAATGTTAATTCCAAATTTGACTGAATACAAAATATACAGTCAAAAATTGGGGTACCATGCTATAAAAATGAATGCCCACCCAATATCCTAATACATACAAAGCCATTTTAAGTAACAGCGAACTTATCAATGATATAGCTATTTAATAAAACATTTCTCCGCCCGTTAAATGATGAGTCAATTACTTTAAAAATGATTATAACTGGGTACCCTAAGGTATTATGGTGATATTATTCATGACGCACCATAAATATTAAAGTTATACCGCAGACAATTAAATAATATAATATTTTCAAAATCAAAGCGTGGGCAGACTCCCATGTTAATTTCCCATACCATACAAGAACCCCTTTTTGACTAAGTTAAAGAAGGACGTGACTTAGATTTTGACTAAATTATGGTTTCCAATCAATAACTTTTGATGGGATGCCACAAGTTCATTTAAATTTTACAGTACGGTAAAACATTATAAAATACAGGTCAATTTCGAATTTGGGGGTCATTTGCAAATTTTTGACTGAGTTATGGCACTTTCTTGACTAAGGTTTAGGCTAATGTATAAGCTATATTGGCATTTTTGCGGAATAAACTTCACATTTCTCAAAAACTATTATATCTGACAACTTCTCACTATAGACCATGATTACACAGTGCCTGTAGATAAGCATGACAGTGATTAAAATGTTACCCCTTAGGTAGGGTCAAAGGTCAAATATTCAAATTTCGCAATAACTCAGTCAGTTGTCAATATTTTGCATGCAGACAGAGGTACATTAAAAAATTAAACATATCAAACGTGATTTTAGATTGAAGGCATGGGTCCGACCCCCTGTGTGGACTTAGGGTGTGGGGCAGAGGCCAAATTTTAATTTTTTAAGAATACCGTCATGTTGCATATCGGATTAAAGGAAATGACGCATGCAGTACATGAAGCATGGTAGCAAATATTAAGCCTGAAACCGGCGCCCCCCCCCCCCGACCCTGGGGATGGAGTCAAAATTCAACGTTTTTAGAGCATGGTCATGTTGTATATCAAATTAAATGGTATAACGAATGCAGCAACATTAGGTAATTTGCTGTGAAGAGAGGCCACCAGCTTAAAAAGCACTTACGTAGTAGCCAAAGACAATAGCATACCATTTCACAGAATTATAAACTGACAATTTGATTTTTTTTTTGTCATCTGCTGATTTTATTTCTGGCAATATGGCTTTCTATTCCTGTAGCAGTGCAATTCTAAAGATTCTGATAAAATAATGTTTCATAGTACCTTCAGGCGCGTACCAAGGCATTTTATATAATACACATTCTTAAAGAGGTCTGTGGGTAGTCCCTTATATGGGTTCGGGGAGTTAAGCCCTCCGCTGAAGAAATGCTTTCAGAGAATTTCACAGGGCTAAAATGAGCTCTCAAGACACACAAGTAAACACTGTTGGCTGCATTTTTCTTCCAAACACCAAATTAATTACCTTTAGACCATATACTTGAGCAGAGTTGCATGCACATGCATATTTGCCGTACACGTATGTACAACGTTCATTGTGCTCATACGCCCAAAACTTGCATGTTATTACCACTTCGTATTTATTTCCGGTGTTACAAAACTGTGAATATTTTTGAATCAAACACAATATAGAGCTTGTAAGTACAGAATTCCCCAGACCCCAACACAGTTCTCGGCTTGAAAAGGTGAAGAGAATATTTAAAAATAGTGAAAAAAGTGTATGTACTTTTCAAATCTTAATGATTTTTATTAGACATATCAAACGTAGCCCTGGCCTTCGAGGTCGCTAAAAATAAACAGTGACTTGGATGTGGTCAAAATTTAAATATATGCATATGCAAATTACTCATCCAATGAAATGGCAGGATTCTTATATTAACCAATAAAATTTTACATAAGTAGGTTGTTAGTTGCTATTAGTGGGGCTTAGCCCCAAAAAGGGATAAAATGCTTGGCAAGCCTTTCATTTTATCCTGTTTCTCTAACTCGTTTAATAATTCAATGAACTATAAGCACTCATGTAAGCTCCTCTATTATATTGATTTGTTTTATTTTGTCAGGAAGACAGGCGACTAGATTTACTACAAACCTGTGCCAAACCTTTGGAAGGGTTGCAGGAACACAGCTATCTGCCACAGTGACGTGTCTGTACAAGAAGATCTGTTGCAGTGACTAGAGACACGAGGCCAAAGGAAAGTCAACGCCAGGTCGCTTTCTCTAGAAAGCAATTTGCCAGGAAGTGGTGCAGAGCTCCAGTGTAGTTACATCATGAAAGTACAGACTCATGACTTTTAAAACGGGATACGTACTTAAGAACAACACATAAGAGTTGAAGCTCTTGACAGCAACCTATGCTATTTTCTGAATCTGAATATGAAATGGGCCTCATCGCGACAAAACCTGTCTTCGGGGTTTCCGACAAAACGAGACTCAAACCAGTCTGCTCAGCTACAGAGACTAGCTGGAAAATTGAAAGTTCGTGTGTAGCAAGCTTAGCTATGTTTCTTTCCAATATGCGAATAACATAGGCACTGATCAGACTGCGTGGATGCGCAGTCTGATCTGCGCCTTCGTTGTTCGCAAACATAGAAGGCAGGTTTTCTCGCGTCGAGACCAAAATGGTATGATATATAACGTACTGCTTCTATTCTGGTGCTGAATGTTCGTGTAGGTTATTTTTAATTTCAAAGAGATACCTTTTATTTGATCAAGTTGATTTATTGGGTAAAATTTAGAGCTTTTATGTATCCTTTCTGAGTGTTTCCATTTCTTAAACTCTTAATACACTTCAAACAAATAAGATACACAAATCTGAAACTGTTAAATTTGATTTTACCATGTTTGACTTGTGAGATTCTGTAGTTGAATATCAGTTTTTCTAATCGAAACAAAATGAAGAAAAATATGGTAACTACCTTAACGGAGCCACGACACGCACAGCAAGTCCAACAAAATTAGTGTGTCCCCAGTGAAGACTTAGATCAGTTTGGGCATAAGCCTAGTCTGGTCAGCCTTTTCTGTGTACTCAAAGGACACAATCTTTCTTCATGTGGACTGAGAAGACTTATCAGATTGGGAATACGCCCAGGTTGGTCTGAGTATTTGCTTGATGTACAGCCATTGCTGGTTTTATCAAGCTCCAGATTATTTAATAAAGTTTTACAACTGTATTCTGTTATTTATTACATTAATTTTACCTTACAGCCATACCCCTTCCCCCGCACTACATTGCTTTTTACTGAAGCATTATCCTGCCATTAGAACTACCCGTACCTCAAATTACCGAAAGAATGCAATAGTTTACAATCAAATACAAAGAAAATTTTGAGCGGAGTATTGGGACGATTTCTACTACCCATATTTTTGCCAATGATTAAAAAATGAACCAAAAATGAGAATGCAGACTTCGTAGACATAATGTACGCTTATACGGAGAAGAGAGCGCACCTTTGTAATGACAAGTCACAAGCGTAGGATCTAGTGACAAGCGTAGTCCTCTACAATCCAGTGGAGTATTGGGACAATATTATACGAAAACCTACATAGACCTATCTTCGTAATAAACGCTATTTCGTAAAAAAACGTCCCAATACTCCGTTGCAGCGTAAGCATTTGCACTGCGTTGTATATCATCTACGAACTAGTGGAGTATTGGGACAAAATTTGCGAATGCCTACGAAGGCAAGCTGCACAAAAACATCAATTACTACGCTTGTTCGTATTAAGACCTCGGTTACATTTGCCTTACGACGAGTATAAGATGCCCGTACCATGTCCAAATCACCATATCCGTGCGGCCTCCGCAGGGAGACCTTGCGATCATCGTACGGATTTACGGGCATTGTGGCCTCTACGATTTTGTTTAACTCCGCACAATGACAAATTTGAAAAAATCGTAAGCCCGTAGCCCGTAGACACATCGCAGTGACATCGTACGATCCCCGTACGGGCACCGCACGGTGATCGTGAGGACAACGCAGGGTTTTAGATTGTCATTTTGGCCCAAAAATGATTGTAGACTCTTGCGATAGTCGTAGGGAGCCCGCAAGGTCGCCGCACGATGCCCTTGCAGGGCCCATAAAATCGTACGGACATCGGACGATCATCCTGCGGTAACCCTAAGGCGATGATCGTGCGGGTGCCTTGCGACGTGCTAACAATTTCCAGACGGGTATATATTGGTTATCATTATATAGCTGTTTGTTTCATTCCAATATTTGTCTTCAGGCGATGTCTCTAATACCACCACTCAGTGTGACTCATTATGGACCCAGTTCAGTTTGCTTATGGAAGCAGTCTAATCACGGCCCGTTGAGTATGCTTCCGTGGTAAAATTGTATGAAGTGCAATTGAAAATATGCACCTAACGTGAAATGCATATGCATTTTCAGTATATAAAATGCTGGTTTGATAGGGGTTTAATAAATGAGATAAGATTAATAAAAAGTCCAGATATTTTTTTGTGATTTATAACTCTGGGATTTGAATTTGAGTATTACTTCAAGGAATAAAGTATATGGGTCTCGTAGTGAAAACATGTGACTAGTTCGAACATTGAAATTTGAATGTATGAATGTTCTACAAAATGTATTTTACTGAAAACGAATGGCAAATGTGCTGACCAGGCCGGGTGGAAGAAAGCGCATTCTGGTCAGTACCTTTGTTATTCGCATGCAACGACTTCATTTTTGCTTATGACAAAAACTGTATGTGCTGCTGGCAGTAGAGTGCCTTTGTACGGTTAAACTGAACAAAACCATAAAAAAGCGTTTTAGTCTGCGCTGAATCTACGAGATGATACAATTAAAGCACTTTTATATTTTCAATTAATGTGATACTTTTCGAATTTTAAAGTGAAATATAAAAAAGGGGTTGTTGTAATATTCTGTGACTTAAACTTTATGAAAACTGCAAAACTTAAAAATTGACATTGTTCAACTAAAAACACTAGATTCTTCATAGCACGATTTGTGGTCACATGAATTTGAAACACAGTTCAAATGGAATCCAAAAATGAACATGGATGGCTGTTTAAATCCATGCACATAATTACACGACAATTGCACAGTCAGCGTACCGACTCCTTGCGACTTCCGCAAGGTTATCGTACGGGCATCGTGCGATTTATGTAGGGAGGTCGTGAAGATAACACGATGATTGTACGATAGCCTTGCGGTTGTCTAACGATATCCGCAAGGTCTCTGTAAAGTTTTGTCCTAGTTTGTCGCCGAAGAAATCGTAAGGTGATCCTATGTTATGTAAACACATACGTCGTAGCTTAGAGCCGCCTACGATGCCGAAAAATCGTAGAGAAAATCGTAGACAAAAAAAAAGCGTACGACGACCGTAGCAAATGTAACCGAGGCATAAGGTACGTTTGGACATATTTACTTACGAATAATCGTATTCACCCTCGCTTATTTGTATTTCCTACGCTTATTCATACGATACAGGTTTCTTATCCCCGTCCCTAGGTCAAGGTCATCATTAGTCCAAAATGTGACCAATGCTTACAATGGTAGTACTGTCTGACATACCTTCCACTGTAAATGTTTAGTATGCAATAACAATATGATCAACAGACAACAAAAATGCATGGATATATACTGATTTATGAATTTATAGCAAAATAAGGAGGATGCTTAAATAATGGGGCCAATAGATTGAAATTTGCAAACCTCAATACATTTCAAGGAAAATGTGTTGAAGGTTTAGTCTCAATTCTCTGAACTAATTCTGCCGCCATAAAATTAGCCAATATTTACACTGTCATAATTTCATATGATTAGTTTTAACAATTTACAACATAGTGATCCATTCAATTTTCAAATAGATGCAGGGGTTACTTATAGCTTGGTTGCCCTTTTGGTTTGTATGATGAAAGACACACTAGTGTCAGGTACGTGTCACAAAGGTACCTCTCCTGAAGGCACTCTATAATGGGTCACTGCTAGGCTCAGGCTGTATACGTATCCCCCATGTGCAATGGAGATAAAATGAAAATACATCAATGAGTCAGAGCTGTTCATAATTGGCTTTTTTATGGACAGAACATTAAGTGCAATGATGATGGAGGGCAATAAATATCCCTTCTATAAGTCTTGGTGTGAAAGCCACCTTTTATAGTGATAGATAGTATTTGATGCAATCACATTTTGTTAACATATAACTGGACATCAAAATCAGTTAATGGGTGAGTGTGTTGTTTGACTTTGCAAAAGACTGGTGGTTAATTATTTTCCTCCCGCTTGAGTAATTTGTATGTATTTTTGTCGTTTGTTGATGCTTTTTCATAAACATATTTTTTGGAAAAGTTGATTCAGGAATACCATCAGTGTCAAACATTTTTGATTCAGCTCATGCCAGACATTTTGTTGGGCCTGATCTGGGTCCAAACTGTTGGGCCTCATCTGGGTCCAAACTGTTTGAAAAAATTATGAGATTAAGGGATAACCCTACATAGGGGGAAGTAGCTGGATTCAGGTACTTATAATATTGATAGTATAAGGGTCCACTATTCAGGGTTTTTGTCCCTATTATTTTACACAAACTCCACCCTTGGGTCTTCTATGGGCATAAATATCCTATCTATTTATCTCTTCAAAAGGCATACACCCTAAATTGCGTATCCTAGCTTGTTAGTAGTTGGATGGGAGATGTGTAGCTTTACTTTGCAAAAGACCTTGTAAATTCTACTGAAGACAGGGATGCACCTTTGGATTACCAGGCGCAGTTAATGAGGTGGCAGTGAGGCATGAATCTAAACAAATCAGTTTGTTGTATGATTGGGGCTGTGCCCCAACACCCCTGTTTCCTTTTCGTTTAAGGGCTATTTAATCATTTGTAGGCCATGCCATTTGGATCCTTTCGAATTCCAATATGGTAGCAACCCCTAAACAACAAACAGAATAGAATGCCCCCAATACATGAGAGACAGGGACAGATCAAAGACCAGGATTTCTTTATTAGGAGTAGGGAGTTTCATTTGTTAATTTACCTGCTAAATGGGTCGATCGCCAGTTCAAATATTGCCTGGGAGGCTCAGATAGGCCAAATAAAAAAAATGAATTGATTCTTAGGCACTGGGGCACCTGTTTTAAAAGCCCTGCATTATTTTTTTATTGCTTTCTAAAAATAAAAATGAACACATTTCAAGTTTCATAACATCGCTATTGGCAACAATCATGCCGTTCCATTGGGATGTTGTGGTCCATAGCGGTTAATGCTGTGTTGTTTATTTATTGTCAACTTCATTTCCGGTTGTATGAGATCAAATATTTTCATTGATTTTGCTAGATATCGAGCCCCAACAGTGTAAGTTTTAAGCATCGGTGATAGTCAAATCTAATAGATGTGCAGAGGTTTCACTATCAAGTTTTATGGCCTGACTAGAATAATGTCCGACGAAATAATCGTACAAACGACTACAAATATAACTTTTAAAAATCATCGTTCCGATTTTCAAAAAAAAAATGTTCCCGCATCTGTTTTTTGCTGAATAAAAATACCCCCCTCCCTGCCTAATTTGTGTTATAAAAATGACCTGAGAAACAATTCAATACTTTTGGGGCCATAATGATTTCATTTCTAATAACATTTTACCTGAATATTGTTTATTAATTTTTCCTGATTTTACTGAAATTCTGCCTGAAATCTATCTATCTGTAGTACCTACCTATCAATATTGTTGCATTAAGCTGTCAATCTTAATGTTGTGCTAGTCAGAAAAAAGAGAAAATAGAAAAGAAAAGAAGTGGGATTTTTTTTTAATGAAATTACCCTGCCTCAAAGGGGAGTTTGAGCAATTCCCCTCTAAATCCGCCACTGGACGATCAGTGTTTATTTAGAAAGTATAAGTAGTTAAGCGGGTGGTGAAACGACTAGTGGTGCGAAGCCACAAGGGGCGAAATGAGTGGAGGGTAAGAAAGAAATCTGCGAACTGATTTTGGGCGAAACTTCACGAGTTCTTACAAAGACAGTAACTTTTGGCTGATTGAGAGTCTATGCTGTGTTTGATTTTGCAAATTTGTAACATTTTCAAGCCTTTTTTAGAGGTTTTGCGTAAGTGGAAATAGTCAAAATTGGAATTTCGGCCTCGGTTCAACTTTCTCAAACCACAGAAAAAACTAACTCGTAACTAACCTAGAGCTCGCTAATTTTGCAGTAAGCAAATTAATGTAGAAAATGAATAGGGACAGCTACCTCTATATCTTTCATTTGACGGTCTCGTGATTTAGATCGATTTTATAGCAGCTGCCTCGTATTTGTCTTGAGAAAATTCAAACCATGCATCGCATGTGCCATGAAGTGGGAGCAGCCATGTTGCCATTCATACAGTGCGTAGGGAGTTTACTGTTGGGGATTAGATTTATGTTTTGCTGTCATTTCGTATTTAAAATTTAATTTAATTGCCTGTGTTCTTCTAGTTTTTAATTGTGTTGGGCAATTATACTCTTTGATTTTATTTAGACATAGCGATTTGCTAACAACCTTTAAATGTAGAAACAGATAGGAACTATTTTATGTAACGGAGAACTAAGAAATTTAAACTGGACAGCCAATGAAATGAACGCAAATCTTTGAACAAATCAAATTCTACAACTCTGTTTACTACAGTTGTGTAATTTTTCTCACGGTTTTTTATTGTACCAAGTATAAGCTTTTATAAAAAAATGATAAAATTATGCCCTATTACATTTCCCAACTTGTCCAAATCTCCAAACACTGACACATTACAAAAAGTTATAACAAGGATAAGAAAACCATATCTTATAGAACTGCATGTTGAAGCAGGTGGTGGAAGCTATTATATTATTTACTTGGTTTAAATTCCTTACCTACCAAAATTGACAAAATTTTATAGCGACTTACTCTGAAGCCTGACATTTTTACCATATGTTTTTTCACTGTCAAAAGTATCTATCAACAGCCACGACAATGAAAGAGAAATAGCCTCAATGTCAAGGATAAGATACTTGTCATAACTCTCATATAAGATTTTTGTTATGAAATTAGGGTATAATAATTTCATACCTTATTCTGTCCATGGTCTGTCCACCATCTGTCACGTTTCTTGCAATTGTATCTTCTAAACTTTTGCACATAGTAGCTTCAAACTTTGTAGATCTGATGCACAGATAATATGATGTAGAGGGCACTAGGTGACATTTGTGTGACCTTAACCCCAAAGTTCAAGGTCAAATAATAAAGTTTCTTGTAAATGCACCTCCACATAAACTGATAGAGGTAGCAACTTTAAACTTTGCAGGTGATAGATCATGTGATGTAGAGAGTACTGGGAAACACTTCATGACCTTGACCCAAAGGTCAAAGAATTTATTTTTCTTGTAAATGCATCTTCTAAACTGTTGAACATGGCAACTTAAAACTTTGCATGTGCATAGGTCACATGATGTAGAGGGTATTGGGCAACATTTTGTGTGACCTTGACCCCAAGGTAAAGGTCAAAGGTTAAAAACTGTATATTTGCCATGGTGTACCACCGACTGCTGCTCTAGTTTTTCTCAATATTATTCTACTGCTTTACACTTGTAAAACTTTGAGTCTAACCATTCATTCTGTAACCTTTGTTTAAATTTGCATGAGAATTTCGCCTTTTGTCTAATAAATATTCTGCTATATTATCCAAATATGAATTTGCAGGATCCGGGATCTGGAAAATTATGAGTATCTCATCTGGCCTTTAAAGGGGCTAGATCTGTAACTATGAACATTTTTCGAAAAAAATATTTTCTTTTTAAATCATTTGTAAAAATAGAATTAAGTTATGTTTTCATAATAAATATGTTCAGTACAGCTGAAAGCTGCATGGAATAGTAATATGTGAGGTAAATGGCGAGTTTTACGTTTATGTTTTTAATAACTCAGCTAAAATATCACTGAATAAAAAAAATGTGACCATAGATTAACCCGTCGATTTTCCTCTCCAAAACCATAAAGTTTGTGTTACAAGGAATGTTGGTCCCTATTTACAGCATGGGATCATATGTAACCATAGATTCATAATAAAAAATCCTCAGTAGCCATGAATTCAACGGCTTATTAACTCTCTTTTTTCTGTTTTGGCTGGAATTGGGGCCTACGTTTTGAACATTTTCATCATTACTTTTTTTTATCTTGACGGCTTAAGACAGATCTACATATAAGTTCCAAATGTTAATTAGCTTCCCACTTTATTATTACAACCTTTGACGTTGGTTATCTCAATACCTTGGTTATTATACGCATCAACATTTTATATGAGCCTGCAAAAGAGATTTTATTACTTATCCATTTTTCGAAGTGTGCAGACTCGCCAGAGCCTTCGCTGCTACCATATACAAAATATGGATGTGGATAAGGACTCAGACTAAGATACATGTACTATGTGCATCGGCAAGAAATAAAAGTTGCTTTTAATTAAAAACAATAACCAAAGTATAAATGTCTTGAATTTATCTAAACATTATCGTTGCATTGGTAACATAAACTGTCTTCTTAAATAGCTTAAAATATAGAAATGGTTATTTTTGACCAATTTGAGGCGCCAGAAGACCTTTTCAAATAAAGAAAAGATATCAGCGCAGCTAAACACCTAAAACACCTTTTTGGAAAAAAATCGTTTTTGTGTCGTTGTAAAAGTAATAAGGTTGCAAAGATCAGGAATCGATACAATCAAGTACCACACCTGACCCAGGATACCAATACTTATCATTTGTTAACGTATCTTTTCAGTATTGGCTTGTGCTCTTAACTAAACTTCTCTGATCAAAGTTGGTTCAAATTGGCCATTTATTTATTTAAAGCTTATTTTGGCATTCATTTTTGCTACAGGAACGGTAAAAAAATATGTTTACTTTTACACTTAGGCTATTGTTCTTATAAAACCAATCAGAAGCCATTGGTAAAAAACAACCTTTACATGTTGGTCTGTTAGAGGGGTGGTGACTGTAATAGCCTTTTAATGAACGTAGCTTTTAAGATATCTAATCCTGCTGGATACGTTGGCATGGGCACTTAAAGGAGTTTTGTATATATTTGATAAGTTCTAAAATAAAAGGTGCTGGCCCATTTGGAGACATTGTATTTACCTTACAAGGTCAGTATACAGTGGAATCTCGAAAATTCGAAGTCATGGGGACTAGAGGTTTTATTTCGAATTATCAATAGTTCGAATTATAGGGAGGTAGACATAAAACATATAACCCAAAAACAAATTATTTTCATTTTTTTTCTATCAAACATAAGTTTTGGGCACCTAAAAGAAACGTGTCAAGGAGACGTTTCTTTTACGTACCCAAAACATATGTTATTAAAGACAGTTATTAGAATAGTTCACGAATAGGTCACACTGTCTGAATTCAGTGTGTTCCTAATTTCTTTCGAATTACTGAATATTTCGAAATATTGGCGTTTGAATTTTCGAGATTTTACTGTAATTATATCCTTTCCTAGTCTTATTGGTGCAAGATGTTATATTCCTTTTAACATCTTGTGGAGTTAGCTTAACCTAGCTATTAGTCAAATCTAGTTTCGGTATAGCTTCAGTTTACTCAAAACACTAGGCATAGGGGAGGGGCTTAACCAGGGATTCTCCGACTAAAATAAGTGAGAATGACCAAAAATGCCACACTCACACACTACAGACCAACACACGGTACCGTGAGGAAGAGGCAAAGAACAACAACAACCACGTGATAAATAAGACAAAGTAAAGCAACCAGATTTCTCTTACTCAGCGAGATGGTTGCAAATCTAGAAAGAGCATAAAATACTACAAAACAAAACAAGGATCCAACACAAAACATCCACAAAAAATTGGGGCAACAATACACAATGAATAAACAACATTCTTTGTCGATCATGATTGAGCATAAAATACTGCATAACAAAACAAAGGATCCAACACAAAACACCCACAAATAATTGGGGCAACAATACACAATGAATAAACAACATTCTTTGTCGATCATGATTGAGCATAAAATACTACATAACAAAACAAAGGATCCAACACAAAACACCCACAAACAATTGGGGCAACAATACACAATGAATAAACAACATTCTTTGTCGATCATGATTGAGCATAAAATACTACATAACAAAACAAAGGATCCAACACAAAACACCCACAAACAATTGGGGCAACAATACACAATGAATAAACAACATTCTTTGTCGATCATGATTGACACATCTACTTTTTTCTATCTACTACTTGTATGATATTGTTTTTAAAAGTATTTTATGTTTAAGTGCATAATCATATGGATATGGAGTATCCAATTTTCGATATAACATTTTGATAAAAGTATCTTCGTTCTCTGAAATGTAGAGGGCTCGCTTGCAATCTTCAATCCATTCTCTTGGAGAAGTCCATAGACAGATATCGTGGTATTTCTGACTTGGGTGGTTCATTTTGCATCCATGACATTCATGCTTCGCACAGTCTCCAACTGCCATCTTTAGACAAGTCAATATGGCTTGTTTTAGAAGAGTCTTCATAAGACAATCAATATCCTCATTGTCTTCTACTTCTTTCTGTAAGGTACTCTTCTCATCTGATGGATGGACTGTTGCACTGTATGCATCTGTTTGGTACATCAAGTCCTGTTCAATGAAGTATCCTGCATTCATCTTCAGTAATCTGTGGTAACTTCTCTAAGTCCGTTGATTTCTATCAGGTTGTCAAACTCTGCATACACAAGCACGTTGATCGTCTTGTCAAGTGATGTTGCAAACTGAAGCTCCAATCTGAGGTTCCCAGTTTTTATAGGGTGCAAATGAGACTGATCGGCTGCTTGATCTGGTGTCAAATCATATCCCCAAAAGCAGTAACCTCCTTTGTAATCTTCATAATCAATGTTGCAATTTTGGACCTGATTCTGACTTGCTAATGCTTGGTAAACAGATAGGAAAGACCTGAGATACTGATCATTTCCAAATCTAGGTTCAAATGGTTTTCCATAGACACTATGTCCATCACAAGTGACATCCATTTTACTTAGATTGAAATGTTGGAAAAAGAAAGGATTAGTTTCCAAAGTCCCATTAAATGCCTCAGTTAATACTAAGCCAATAAAAACTCGTTTTGGAAGTTGACCAGTGAGAAGATGGTCTTCAATTTTAGATCTTGTGCCACTACTGATTGTAAAAGTTTTGACTTCAACTCTTCTGATTGGAAATTTAGCATTATGATGAGCAATAGTTTGATTCAGTTCATTGCTAATGGCTGGTAGAAGCTGTACATTTCGTACTCTCAAGATAGCGGTATCAATTTTGATTTTTGCAGGAGAATTATCACTCATCAAACAAAACTGAGGAGATGATCGATTGAGTCTAAGTTTGAATTCTAAGCCATTAGGTAAATATTTTTCCTGCATAGCAAGATCCAAATGCAATTTACCCTGAAGCTCCACTGATTTGCTTTTTGCTACGCGTTTGCCACGATCAGTGATAGATGCATTTGTTATATCTTCAAAAGCTCCTGCTTCATCCTCAGACCAAAATTCTGCTGCTTTCAGTTGATTATCTTTGACATCAGAACCATATGAAAACAAATTTTCAAGGTATGCTCTGTATGGATACGTGTCTGAATTATTCGTGATCAATTTATTGTTGATATACAAATCGATGCCACTGAACATACTGTGAAAAAAGTTGTTAATTGGAAATACTTTTGCACCAGTTTCAAGATCTTCACCCGTTTGCTGTAAGATTCTAAATTTGATATACAGATAGGCTTGAGATAAATCAGTGTAAAACTCGGTGTGAGGTGGAATTAGAAATTCAATGTGTGCATGATGACTATCGAGAGAAGCGATGGGATGATAATCATTCCACTGAGTGCCTTGCATGGTAGTCATGGTGGGTGGAATGGATTCCATATCCAATTCCGTTTTAGTGCAATCGCAAGAACCTTGTTGAATCATTTTTCGTCAAATATATCTTTTTCAAATACCAGACGTTTAATTGGATTAAACTTTTTTGCTCTGCTTTTAAAACCCCTCTTAACAGTTCGGTGTCTAGATTGAGACTGAGGCTTTTTGTGTTTTTGAGTTGAATTTATAGCCAACTGATTTATAGTAGACTGACCAAAAGATTTCAAAGCTGTTTTTCCTCTTTGTTTTAAAACTTTTTTTACATTTTCACCACCCACAATGTCTTTTAGAGCTTGAACCCCTTGATCTTTAGCTACTTTTTTCACGCTTTTTAAACTTGCTTTTGCGACAGGTTTTAAAATTGGAATCACTGTTCTCAATGCAGCTTTAAAAATGGATCCTAAACCATTGCCATATTGTCTTGAAACGCCTCTGTACACGGGAAAGTCTCCTTTCCCAGATTGAAGAGACATAATGCTTCTCGATTGTTTCAACATTATTCTTTCTGTCGAAAATGTAGTTTCACTAACGTTTTCCCAGAGATAAATGGCACATTTTCACCTGTATCACCTTTTATACTTATGTGCACCTGATCTATGAAAGATTTTGCCGCTGGAACATAGTGTACATTGACAAATTCTTGATGTAAATGATTGTTTTCTCTTTTACTTTCAAATGGCAATACTCTCAAAATAGGTGCAGTAACATCACCAATAAATGTATAGCTTGCTAAATCAGAGTAAATGTAAAGTTGGTGAATTTTTGTATTCAAATCCACACCATATCTGAAAATGTATTTTTCATTTCCTAATGGTTTATCAAAATAATTTCTATCTACACCTAATATTTCTGCAATTGCCTTTGGAAAAATAATTTGGACTTTTGTAGGATCTTGAACATCAAGTTTGACTCGAGCACTGTTTTCACCATAAGTGATTGAAATGGTAGCATTGCTATTTTTTAGTGTCAGTCCATATCGAAAATTGATACTTTTTTGAATTTCTTCAACCAAATGGCGTGGAGAAGCATAATAACCATTTTGGATATAGATTATTTGGTCTACATATGATACATACTTTGTACAGTTATCAATGTCTTCACACATGTTTCTATCAGTAAATCTTAAAATCACATAATTGTTTTCCTTAGTGATATTATTTACTTCAGTTGGAGTTATGACTTCTACCAAACCTACTTCCCAATTATCTTTTTCAATTTGTATGGAATGATCTAATTTCACTTTAAAGTCACATTGTGAATTTTTTGAAAATGTACTGAGTGAACTATCACCCAAGAGTGTCAAATAAAAGTTATTCATGGTTTGAGTTTGGGCGAATCTGTTTCGTCAGCAGAAATTGGATTAGTTTGTTTTCTAAATTTTAAACCTGGGGATGGTAGTATGTAACCGATAGAACTACTGAGTAAAATTAGCCACAATTCTTTATCTGGACTTCTCAGACTGATTTGAACTAATGATGTGATAATGATCATGTAAACAACAATGATCTGAGCAAAAAAAGTGAACCGATTTTTAACAATTCGATCACGACCTTCTGCAGATTGTACTGAAGCAGTGTCACCACGTACAAATGATCCTCTGAGATCCATTTTCATGCTTTTATACAAGATCAGATTCTAAAATCCAACTGTCAAATTTTGAAGGATACCCTTTCCAGTGAACTTTAATTTCTTTCACCCACTTTTTTCCTATTTTACGTTTTCTGTGATCTAAAACAGAATCAATTTCGTAAATTTGCTCTTTAGTGTAGGCCGCTGTGTAATCCCGTGTGCATTTTTTGGTAAAAGTGTCAAACATATATTTTTTTGTAGCAAAATGTATCCTGATTAAGAAAAAAGATGTTTACAATTTTTCCTTGGCGTTTTGACGTCACTGTGACGTCACAAAAGACGTACCCATTTTTAGCTTATTAAAGGCTTGAAAGTGGAGTGTTATGAATTCCAGCAGGCATAAACATGAACTGTTTGATCAGTTCTTGTAATTTTTTACTGGCGACATGTTGATTTCGGAGCATAGACCCTGGCTCTGGATTTTAAAGAGGTTACATTAACTTCAAAATGATGTCTGTACATGGAAAAGTGACGTCAGTACCAAAATGAAAATTCTGTGATAATGAAAGCTCAAATAGCTAGACCCTCCTCTCCACACAGCAGGGAAAATATTGTTTACTATCATTTTCTGAAACTACATTATATAAGATGCGAAATGACATACGTTAACTTGCTGACCTATATTTAAACAGGCATGTTAACTACGTTACCCTACTATAGTTTTAAATCCTATTTTGCAAATACCAAGATATATGTAATTATTATTTATCCACATGCTTTTTGCCTTAAAAATTTTTAAAGGAAAGGAGCAGCCGGTATGCATTAAAAAATACACCACTATGATGTAACAGTTATATATGTTACTTTAAATGTATAACTATTTAAAGCATTACTGTTACTAGACATTGAATTACCAAAATTTCTCCTAGGAGAGCTTTGTACATATAATTTTCTAAAACCACATTCTACAAGCCACACAATAATGTATGTTAAATATTTAGCGGTTGAGACGATACCATGCAATAGCAAAATTTTCTATGTTACTGTAAAATAATTGGAAATCTTATCTAATTACTCCTTATTCTTACATGCCAATATAACCTTTTAATTGTAAGCAAATGGCTAGCAATATGATTTTATCAAAGTAGAAGGATCTGTTATTACTGTGATATACGTTACTTTCTTTTAAATACAGTTTTAAATTACAAAGTAACTCTATTTAAGTTTACACTGCTAGTGTGCTATCTATTGCCATTTAACTGCCATTATTTATCATTAAAGGAAACTACCAACAACACATGGATGAATAAAATAATGAAATTTGAACCTTATTCACTCACAAAGAAATATTAAGGTCTGTGCGTTTTATTAAATATGTAAACAACATTTTATGTTCTTAAATGCTTATTAAATGATATCTTTTATCTCACTGATACTGATATATTTGCCTCTTTTATACGTGAACTGATTTATAAAAGACGCATATTATGTCATCAAACATATCAGAAGAAATGTTTTATGCTCCACAGGAAAATTATTGTTTTTGTATCACTGCATTAAAATGTTAACTTATTGTGTAGGTTATAAACATTGTTTTATGATTGATACTGAATAAAATATATTGTATTGTATTGTATTTTAGATAACACAATAATTTTAAGCATGGACTAGCTTAGTAAGATTTATCACATATTGTTTAAACCTGCTATTAATTACAACTACTGTGCTGATACCAATGAGGAATAAAAACTTTTCAGAATTTGTAATTGTAGGTCAATTCAAGCATATGTCAAAATCGAGAATTGGGAATTTAAAACAGTCCTTTATCCTTGTCTTTTGAAAAATTAGTTGAAATGATTTAAAACCTTAACGATTTTTGCCCAAAGATGTGACACACGCCAGGCCTACCCCTATGGTTATAACTGCTTTATATCAGAACGATGTCCAGTTTGGTGATAAAAGAATACCATTTAAGATGGTAAAATGCATGACAAGAGAATTTTAAGCACATGTCTTAACATCTGTTCTGTCTTGTTCTAAACTATTGTAAAGCCTTCAAACAGGACGACATTTGTTATAATGGTTCATTTTAGTCATACATTTTAAAGAGATATGTTTATTACTTAAAAAAAGCTCCCAGGCATTGTTAGTATTACCTGTATATTGTAGCCATTGCTAAAATAGCTGACTCACAACAAATTATTACTTTTAATAAATTATTTGTTTTGCATTATTCTATCAATTAGACCATTGGTCTTACAGTGGAATTTTGTTGGAGATAATATCAAATTGATATTTAGCATGTCAAATGTGAACATTATCGTTGATATAAAATTGCAGCCTAATAATTATTTGCATAGTTCAAATCAAACAAAACAGATTTACTAGTAACAAAAGAACAGATCAAACGAATAAGGCCATTTAATTTTGGTACTTGTCGCAGTGTTGACCAATGAAGGCTCAGGTGAGCCTATGCATATGTGTAGGTAGACTTGCCAGAGCCTTCGATGATCGTATACACAAAGTAGAATGTAGGCTGAATACCAAATTTTTGAACGCTAGCCCCTCTGCATCATCATGAGCATTTGCTAGTCCAAATAATTATTAATGAATTACGTGAAAGAGTAAAAATATTTTTCATCTAAAATCACCGTGATTTAAACTTGCGCTACTGTCAAGAGCATGTCTGAAATATAGCATTAATCATTTTGTAAACTTTACCATACACACATAATACACAATTGACAATAATGCACTGCTTAATCAACCTCTCAGATTTATAATGATATGCTGTACATTTAAATGAAATGATTTCTTTAAGAGATACTTAAGTAAAAGTATATATGGCAAATTAGATATGCATACGTTCATGTGCATTTTTAAACTTTGCATGTGCGACTATCATTGGTGACAATGTTGATACTGAGATGAGTGCCATCTTAATACTGAACAGTTAGCATTGTGCATGGTCCTTTTTTAATCTAAATCCTGGCCAGTTAACAACTCATTCTAATCTTAAGTACACATTTATATGTTAAACATTGTTATTTATGATTACATTTATCATATTTGAGAGCTTCCTGTAATATTTTGCCTATAGACGTTCTGTTTAGTGAAAATTACTATCAGGTATATAAACATTTATTGCGCAAATTAAATCAGATCTAATCTCTTGACTGCATTTTTTTTAAATATTTCACATTTCTATCCAGCAATCTAAAAACCATTGTAAGTTTTGTTGTTTGTACAGCGAAATCTATGCTGTATATAAACTAAAATTAATTTCAAATCTTCTGTAATGCGTCACCATAAAAGTCAGGATACAAATTGATTTCAAGACAGTCACTTTAAACAATAACTAATTACAGACACTTTAAATACATGAAGAGAAGTAGCTCAATTAAACTTAGAAATCTTCCAAAAATATTACAAAACTCTAAACTTATCATAATATATTAGCTTTTCTGGCTCAATTAAACATCTGCTTCGATTACACATGGCAATATATTACATTTTGTACAGTAATATTATGTTATTTTAACAAATTTGACAGATAATTGAAATGTATCCTTATAATTTCTGTTACTTGAGTGCTATTATTTTCTTTATTCATGAATTTTAAAATCTATAATTTTGGGTTAATCATTTCTTTGTAGATGTAAAAAGTTCAAATGTATACTATTTTGCAAATGTAAATGTGCATTGATAAGTAGTAGGAACTTAATAAAACCTGATAAATTCGTTTTTCAGACAGACTGGTATCTTGATATCAATTTAACAAGCACAGCAACTTTTGAGATGAAATAAAATATCTTATGACGTATAATATACGGAGTAAAGAAATGTATATGCAGTCTTGAAAGTTGTAATATACGTTACATGATGCTGTGCAAACAAAAACAAAATTAATATTTTACACCAGAAACAAGGTTAAGCCTGGCTTTTTCACTCTTGCTTATCAACTGGTGTTTGAGGGTTTTCAAATTGAATTTCATGCTGAATTAAAGAATGAACTTTTTGTTCAGGTTCATAATATGTAACAGTTTATAACTCTTAAAGTATTTGTGATACAAACAAACTGATTGAAGCTATATAATTGTCCATTACTTGTATTTTGGAAGATGTATTTAAAGCCCGAAAGTTAACCGGGATGCTTATCAAAGAAAATTATTTAACATAATTTCAGTGATTTTAAAGGGTGCAGCTTAAAATGTAACATAAAGGACATTACAATGGGCCCATGTAACTTTTATAAACATAAATATATGTAAGGAATGAAATGTTCTTATTTATTCTATGAATGTTTGTCCAATTTAAATAATTCAAGCATTTCCTTAATAACCATGATTACATTTATTTTGTTTAAACAAATGTAGGGTAACGTAGTTAACATGTTATAGCATCTGAACGCCCCCAACATCAGAGAGCTAACTTGTTTCAAAAAGAATAGTCAGGAACATACAGTTATGCTTGGATCTGATTTTAGTCGCAAGGCACACACAAATCTCCAGAATTATTATTTTTTGTACACAATGTGTTTTTCCGGCACATTGACGTCAAATCGACGTCGCTATCACGTAAAATTGAAGTCCATATTGAATCAAATTTTCATTTTAGTGTTTCTATAGACGTTTTCAACCATTTCAATGCAACAAACATAAAAAATAAGATTATTTTAAGTGTGTAAATAACTCCACCACATATAAGTTCTTTGATGCAAGTGAAACGACGGTACCCCATTTTATGACGTCACTGTGACGTTAATACTGCAAGAAAAAAATGTAAACATTTTTTCCTAACCCTCCATATATTTTTCTAGTTGAAAATTGATAAGAATCACTTTTACCAAAAAGTGCACACGGGAGCCCAAATTTCGACACAGGGGCCTACACTACTTTCTGTACACGTTGTAACTCGTGGGAATAAAAGGTACCTTTGACCACTTCACCCTCAAGATCTTTTATTTTATAGGTGATAGGAGTTTGAGTTTTGACCACTGCTAAAATTTGAAATAATTCTTGTGTCCAGTTTGGTAAATAACCTTTATCAAATGTGCGTTTTGTTTTATTGATACGCACAAAATCACCCACTTTGAATTTTGGTTTGACTTTTTTAGAATTCTATTTGCAATACAAGTTTTCTGACACCTGTGGCTCATTTTTAAGAGTCACAGACACAGGTGCACATTTAATACTTCGATGATAAGCATGATTGTAACCATGTACTAATTTGGGAAGAATGTCTACATATCGCAAAGTGCGATGATGAGTAAAATATTTCCACATGCGAGTTTTCAAAGTTCTTTGAAAACGTTCGACAATACTGGCTTTGGTTTCAGGATTTTCAGTAGTGAAGAAATGAATCTTCTTAGTTGTCAAGAAATTTTGAAATTCTTTATTTTTGAATTCAGTTCCTTTATCTGTTTGCAAACTTTTTGGACTTCGTCCACTTTTTAACACAGATTTGAAAGCAATTACTAAAGTTTTTCCAGTTTTATCTTTAATAGGTACCACCCATGCATATTTTGAAAAGACATCTATGATGCAAAGTAAATATCTATGCTTGTCATTGGACTTTGATAATTTTGATAAGTCTGCCAAATCTGCTTGCCACTGAGTATCAATTCCAGCCACTACCGTTTTGCGCCGCAAAAACTTTTTATGAATAGGTTTATGTAAAGTATAAGTTTGTTGTTTTCTTAACCAGTCTCTAACATCTTGAAGTTTAACTTTTTTGGATGATTGTTTAGCAAGTTTGTACAAAGCTTGTTCACCTGCATACGCAGCAGGACTTTTAGGATTGTAATACAACTGTTCAGGCTTCATTGTAACTGACCCATGGAGAAGAAAATTCTTCTTTTATACGTTTTTTGGTGGCAGATAAATGTGTCGGAGAGGAAAAATGGTCTTTGATACGTTTTCTGACACTCAAACTCTTTGCAGACCTGACAGAAACAGGAATACGACTTGCTGTTTTTCTGATGGTGCGTTTTTGTTTGGGAGTGATATAATCCGTTTCAGGAGTTTCTGGAGCACGATGCATCCAGTCCCACCTTTCTCTATTTCCAATGACATCTTGGGGAATATTCATGTCTCTTAAACCTTCTGCGAAAGCTTGCCAACCTGTAGGTTCACTGCCTTTACGATGTCTAATGACATCATTGACCAAATCAATAATATTGGACCCTGGAATAGATTTGCCATAAAGTTTAACTGTACCATCATCTTTCCAGGACACATTTGGGTTATTTTTTAGAAGTGAAACTAAAAGCTGAGCTTTACGTTTCATGGTGGAAGGCACACTATCTATGACCAGTTGATTCATTTTGGAAGAACTAGGGTCAGATTGGGGAAAAAGAGATGTTTCTTTTAAAGCTTTTTGATGAGCCATTTTAAATTTGTGCAAGGTCTGGCCATACAATTGAGATTTTTCAGCTTCAGACAAATCTTCATTGGCCATGACAGAAGATAAGTCTCTTTGAAGACTAGCTGTGGCAGATACATTAGGATCAGGAGGCAGTCTAGGTTTTTGAATTTGTTCCTCTTTCCAGCGCTTCATGTCTTCCCAAAGTTTAAATGGCACAATAGCCATTTTACGACCATCCATATTTTTGTTATTTTTTGATAATTTCACCCAAGACAGAACCTATGATAGGAGCAATTAATGGTTTTAACAATAATCCTAACAAAGCTCCACCTTTCTGATTAATAATTTTCTTTTTTGTGTCAAGTGGAACTTGCTTAGAACTCAGTAAACGTATATGTTGCTTTCTAGCTCGTAACTGATTCTTTTGAGCATTTGTCAGACGTACATTGCCTTTTATAAGATTGATGCAACATTCCCCTACACAATCAATGACTTCTTTTGGAGATTCTTGAATCATTTTCTTACGACATTTATTGATAAATGAGTCAATCCTTCTAAAAATGTACCATAAGTTTTAATCAGAGACTTTTTTCTCATTTTATTTTGCAATTTTCTACGATGTGTTGTTGTTACAGCCATGATTATGAGTGTGTTCAACACTTTGATGTACAGTCCTTTTATAGTTTTTTTTAAAAATGAAGTCTTCGACATTCAGAATGAGGTGGCGATGGGTATTTGTTTGGATTTAACATGTGCATGGTAGCACCAAATCCATGTCTTTTTGACAAATCTTGTGCTCTCAAAGGAGTAAATCTTGCTAAATTTATGGACGATCGTCTTGCATTTGTGTTTGGAGAATCAAGACCTAAATTTTGCCATGAAGCAGGACTTTCACTTTTACGTTTTGTTACAAAACGATCATCAACCTTTCTTTTTTTCTGTTTTCTAGGTTTTTTCACTGATTTTTTCTTAGGTTGTTTAGTTTTCTTGTTAAATTTTCTCATCAACTTATTTCCATCCCATCGAATCAGACTTCGAATGATCACACCACCAAAGAATCCACCACCTCCAGGTTTTAAAATGATACTGCGTTTGACTTCAGGGTCAACAATTGCACTTGCTAATTTTCGAACATCATCCTGATGTCTATCCATAAATTTTTGAGTTTGTTTAGGTAATTTCATCTTACCCTGAACAATTTTTCGAGCTGCCAAAGAAAACCATTTGATCATTTCAATTAAACCAGCATTTAAGAGTGATTTTCTTTTATGACTATCATGTTCTCTGCTTAAATTATACAGAGCACGTATCAGATTAGCTGATGTTCGTTGAGCCATTTTGACACAAATGATGGATTTAAACTCAAACACACCTTTTTATACTCCTGGAAAATAGACAACAGGTCCTTGTTGATCTGATTTTGTAAACCAGTTTTGAAAAATTTGTGTTCTGAATCTGAGATAATCAGGTGTATTTGGTTTCAAATCGACCAATAAGTATCCGTGAGGTATAGATGTGGCATCGTTAAACGCATGAATCATATGGGGGGCTTGAAGTTGATTGGCCAATACTTTAATTTGCATTTTATCTCTTGGACTTTGAAATAAAACTAAATAATGAGCATTCAAACTGATGGTGCGAGAAGATTTACTTTGTTGAAATAAATTTTGTGTGATGTACACCACACTTGCGTTTCTATGATGTCCTTTTCTTGTAAACCATAACTTAATTTTTTCTTCATCTTTATCTCCTAACATGTCATCAAAAATCACCAAGTGCGTTGCACTGGGATCGGTGACAATCTCATCTTCATCATCGGGAATACCTTGAATAAATTTGATATTTGACCCTTCACGTTCTTGTAAGATATTATAAGATTTTTGCCATTCCTTGTTACACCAAACAATACGTTGGGGTAAAAGATCAAATAAATCTTCTTTAAACTCAATCATCTTTTTAACAAATTCAGTTTTACCCGATCCACTTGGACCAGAAATAAAAATATTAGAAGGGTGTTTAAAAAACAAACTTCCAATATCTTGATTTGAATCCAACTGGTGTGTAGAAAGGGCCATGTCTCACTGTGAAAAAATAACAAAGACAACTTTATTTATACTCAAATTTTAATAAACATGAACCAACAGTTTAATACATAATTAAAAAACAGTTTAATACATCAAAGAAACTGTACATGTTTATCAGACACAGTTCAATACATGTTTATCAGAAATAATACATGATCATCAGAACTACTCTATGCCAAATACCCATAAGGAACAGTATATCCATCTCCAACAATGACACGCTTAGTATAAGTGAACCGATAAGTCTTGGATTGCAATTCAGTAGCCACAGTCTTGTCTTTATGTTTTCTGATCCGATGGTAGTTGACAGTTTCTCTGAAGTCTTTTGTATCTTCCTTCACCAAGTTTAGCATTCGATTAAAGTGAATGACTTGAGATATATTGTAATCTCTAGAGTGAGTCCTTTCACTTTGCAAGTTGATTTCCTCTTTCCATCCTTGTCCACAAATTCATTGCCATAGTTCTTTGGTCCCATTCCAACAAATTTAACAATTCTAGCATTGGGTACTTCATCTGTCCATTCTCCAAGTCTGTTGTTGACAATAGTAGGATTCCATAAATGGGGTTTGTGATGATAGATGATAGAGTCTGTATCAAAGTAGAGTACACGTTCATTCAGCTTTTCCAAGATTCCATAGAGCTTCAATCTGGCTTGAGCAGTGACGAGGGCTGCGACAATCACATTACTGCAAGCATGCGGCTCCACACCAGATTCTGTATCATCCCAGTTGACCAGTAGAAGATTTTCTCTGCAAATGTCCACATTCTTGACAATCTTGTTTGGATTGGTCACCAGATCAAAGAACTTGGAAGGTTCTGAGATATATTCTGTTTTGGTCATATTATCTCGCTGTGCCAATTTTCCCCAGAGACTGTTTAACATGATCTTGGCAATAGCTCTCATTCCTTTATTCTTCTCAACATTCTCCAATCTGATTCCTTCAGCTTCAAAATAGTCTTGCTTGAACTTGATCTTATCTTGCTCTGTCTTGCACCAATCAGGATAGCCACTTGATTCTTGTTTGATTCTCAGAAATGTATCGATATAGCCAGCAAAAATCCCTCCTTCACCAGATGCTTTATCATATTGAGCTGTCTCTGAGAAATGCCAGACTTCATACACGTCCAATAACTTGTACCCTCTGTCCAATGCAGCAAACAATTCGATAGTGACCCAGGTCCCTGTAAAACTTCTATCTTCTTCTCGTAAATGAGTACATCTCATATGAGGATCTGTCTTTTCAGCACAACTTCTACACAATGGAAACATCAATTTCTGACTGCATTTCTGAGGAAGTACAGGATGGTACAAATTGGTGGGTGGTAACACTTTACACTTGATCAATCCACAGTACTGTCTGATGTTGTCTTTATCAATATTCTCTTGAGAATAGATGGTAGGATGTCCAAGTGGAAACAGTCCGTACTTGCAAATATAAGGGTAGAGTGAACACACATCGATGTACTTGATTTCTTCACTAGAGGATTCATCAATTTCCTGAATGAGTTTGGTCGAGTTAGTTCTTCCACCAAATAAAGCATCTCTTGGTCTCAAAGGGTCTAAGTTTGTAAATTCTAAGTCCACCAAAGATCTAAAGTCTGGATCTTCCTTGTATCTCTTGTCATAATCACATTCCCAAAGTTCCACCACCTGATATCCAGCTCGTCGTAATTCTTCACTATTGCCAATAGTCAAAATATACAACTGATGCATGCTCAAACACTGATGATGTTGAACTCTGTTTCTGTCTGGAAAATGAGTAGGACATCCATGCCAATAACATCCATAGAATTCAAATACAGTTCGAGAGTCTTCATGGTAGCCATCCACATAATGTCCATTGATTCTTTGTTCACCACCATTCAATGCATGTTTGATCTCAATACCACGTGTCTTAGCTTCACTTTGAATCCATCTTACAGCTTTGATAGAGTAGTTCTTTTGATTAGGATAGCCTTCAGGTGGGATGATGGCAATACTGTTTTCAGGCATATGATTCTTTCTCCAAACTTTTGAACAAGCTTGAGCGATAGTGCAAGCTTCAGACAAAGGATCGAGTCCACTAATGTTGATCAATTCTCGTCTGAAACAAGCACATCCTCGTCTTAGAATATCAACATCACTACGACAGTATTCTTCCATCTCCTGTCTGAAGTCAAATACACCACCACTCTCAATTTTCCCTTTATGCCAAGCTAAAAATACCTCACGATCCTTGACAGACATCTGACCAGGATTGTACATGTCCACAGGAAAGTAAGGTCCCACATACTTTTGGTTTGCCAGTTTATTTGCAAGATGAGGAAAGTAACCTTTCTTCATCTCTGTCAAGCCAAATGTATCTGGGAAATTAGCCAGTCTCATATGCAAAAACTGATAAGAATCAAGGAATGTGACACGTCCTACTTTCATTCTAAGTATAGTATTTCCATTCATGATCACTTCAGGTTTCACTGTACCATATTCTAAGATATAGTGTAAGATGAACTGACCATCATATCCTCCAAAATTATGTGCAATACATGTCACTCCTTTATTCTCATCTCCTAAAATCCAATTGCAAAATTGTGGTAAAGTGTCTATGCCTTCAAAGATAAATTCTCTCAGACCTGTTTGTGTTGAACAAGTTTGACAAAATGTATCTATGGGCAAATCCATGCAATCATCACAAGCTTTATGAGCAACACAGAAATTCACCTGATGTGTACCAGTTTCTTGATTTGACTCGAAATCAAAGAAGATGAAACGAGATTTCTTAGGTTGAGAAACCTCTTCTTCTCCTTCATTTTCAGTCATCTCAGATTTACATTCATAACTTTGAATATAGCATTGATGATTGGGTCCAACAATCTCTTTACAATTCCTACATTTTCTCTGTCCTGGGCATACATGATTTTTCTGCACCCACAATCCTAAAATTACATTTACCACAATTATACACAAGTTGACAAATAGATTTATGTTGCTTAGATTTCATTGCCTTATGCTTAGCAAAACAGTCCCTACTACGAAAAGTTCTTTTACAGTCCATACAACGTATCTTTTGTCCAGGAATACAAGGAATGTCACTATAACAATCTTCACATCCATCAGCACATCTATGGTCTCCTCTTTGTTTATACCCAACATCACAATACTCGCAGTAATAGCTAGCACCCAGAAATCCTGTCACCTTGGTAATCGCATCATAGTGATCTACTCCATTGTAGTAAATATGGATCACCTTCGTCTCAGGCTTCTTCTTGAACTGAAGTGGGAATATTAGTCCATCTTTAGGATACTGAGAATGGACTTTAATCAAGTACTTGGGAGCAAGTACAGATTGGATCTTCTTGTATTCCTCAATACCACAAGACTTGGTATGAGGAATCTTGGCTTGATCCAATAACTTCATGGCTTCTCTGGTCTGCATAGATTTGGTTGACTTTCGTATATGTTCCAAATTCTTCTTCCAAGTTTCTGATTCTTCTTTGTCCGCATTGCATTTCGCCACCACCACAGCTCTCGCCATACACATTACATCTTTGGTATTGTTGATCTGGATAATACTTCTGTTGTTGATACTCATATTTTCTGACTCAAAATAAAGTCCAGCATGTAATGGTTTACGTCCGCTGCCTACTGGAAGTCTCACCACTGTGACTTGAATAGTCATCTGTCCATCATTGATGCGAAAATTCTCATTGGACTGGACCACTTTCATAATCTCTTCTAACACAGCTTCTCCAGTCATAGCTGAGACATCTCTCCATGTCACAAAGACACCAAGTTTCAATCCAGGATGAAGAATAGTCATCGGCATCTTATCATTGGATTCCATCTGGCATCTTTCTTTGATGTCTTCAACCAGCTGATCAAACAATCTTGATATGAACTGATATGGTGAAACATTGTCAGGGAAAGTCTTGATGTTGAGTTGAAATTCTTTCCCTTGAGCTCGAAATAATCTCGATTTCTTCTCGTTGACTGCCTTGATAGTATAGTAAGAAGTCAAATCTTCATCATCTTCATCGTCTGAATACATAGTCCTAGCTCTTCTTTTCCTTGGTGGTGGTTTAATATCATCTTCATCATCTGAGCTCTCTGTGTCTGAATAATCTACCAATTTCGGTTGAGGCTCTTTATCATCAGAAGTGGGTGGGGTATTATCTCTCTGTCGTTTAACCATCTTGACTGTTCGAAGTTCTGTAGTGAAATGAGGCTGCAATGGAAATGCGAGCTCAATTTATACTGGAAAAACCCAGATTTTTCTGCAATCATCAGTTGAAATTTCACAGTTGAGACTCAGTACCTGATTTTTTTCACATTGTGTCAGGCGAGACTACATATTATTTTTACTAGGTCTAAAGTGCAGGCGAGACTACATATTTTTAGCTAGGTCTAAAGTGCAGGCGAGACTACAATTTTTGAAAATTTGCAAGAAGTATCAGGCACTGTATAAACAGCACCATTACTCCCCCAGTACTATCCTAACCTCGGAATCCCTGGCGATTGAAACTGTCTCAAATACAAGTCAAATTCCTGCTTGTCTCTATGGACCAGAGAATTTGAGGCGGAGCCACTCCAACCCGAAGGCTGGCGCCCTTAAACAGCTGAAGCTGCTCTACCTTTTTAAATGCATATTCAACAGTTTCTGAAGCACAAAGCTTCTCTACGGGCCTCGGCGGACGTATAGAGTACCAGTGGTCAGTTATTTTTTGTTCAAACTATATCTCTACTGACTTAATAAGCAATTATTTGCGATTCATATATATATAGTTATCCTATCACAGAATAAGTTTGAAATGGTGTCTCAAATTTGCATACACCATCTCATAATAGTTATTATGCCTTTAAAGTATGTAAAATCGATAACTTGAATATAAGAGCTATCTTATGGTAAAAATTTGAAGTCAATCAGATAAAAAATACCCGAGATATTACAAATTTTACATATTTTTTACCGTTAAAATTTTCTTATTCAAGGGAGATAATTTATTGGCATGAAAAAGCAAGAATCAGATTTCTAAAAAGTAAAATCATATTTTCCCAATAACTTGAGTTTGCCTGGACCGATTTTCAAAATTTTTGCACCCTATAAAAGCTTAGAACAATTGCTATCTTATCACATTAGAAATAATTCATCTGCAGGTAACACATAAAGAGAGCAAATCAGTTATGGCATATCAACTACCGACAGAAATACAACATATGATATGGACTTATTCGATGTACAATTCAGCTAAAGGGTTAGGATTCAGGAAGCAAATTCAAGAAGGATGGTTTAAACTTAGGTTGAGACGCTTGTCAAATGCTTTAGAGACTAAATCTCAGGACATCTATCACCAAGAACTAGGCCAACTACTTCTAAGCATGGACGAATTACTAAATCTTCCTGGCGAGATGCGCTTAAGATTTCTTACGGAGATGCTCAAGATACATTACTCCAAATTTCACAGTATTGATAAAGCTCGTGTTTGGGTTGTAAGAATGAAGAATTTGACAGTGGATAAACTTTACTCTATTCGTACTCGTGACACAGATATCAAGTATTTTTTGAATGGAATTATCTATGACAGTAATAAGTTTTATGGATGTTTGTACTTAAAGGAAGAAACTCCTAAGCATCAGATCCAATGGTTATTGTCTGCATGAAATACTCAAGATGTATCTTTATCTGTGGCATCTTTAACAGCTGCAGGGATTAACCACTTTATAACCAGTGAACTGATTAGGTATATAAACAGACCAGATTCATATAACGTTGCCATTGGACATTATACTCCAAGACAGATAGAACCACAAATTATTTTGAAGTTTCCAAGTCGTGAATCTGATTATCTGCTGAATAACTGAATATGTATACGATCACCAAAAGTCTACCCGTGTGCTTAGATCAAATTTTACATTTGATGTCTACAAAATAACTTTAGACCACATCTTATCATTAGAACCATCCAGTGCCGAGTTTTTGAAAACGAGAGCAGGAATCAAGAACTGGTTAAACCGATTTGAGACATTTGATACATTCAGATTTTGGACTAAACGTAATGCTCGAGAGATGTTGAGAATCATTGATGACACTCCTGTCACCTATATGGATTGGTTAACTTATGTGGCAAACAGCGAAAGTGTGATTTCTCACATCGAAGCAGTATTGAAAGAAATTCAACAAGCCTCAGAAGAAGAAGATATGGATTATGAAGATCTCATTTCAAACATAGATACCTTGATCACGATATAAAAAGAATGATCAAGTCATTTTGATCATCATATCTCAGTTCAACATCATGGAAGAAGCAAGAGAGAAGAAATATTTGGAAATTCCACTTTCCAAGATATTGAAGTTCAGACCTTATAGAAGATTATTGTTCTGCATTTACATCTTATTTTCTCATGATGAGATCACCTTGGAAGAGATTCAACAGAAACTCAATAGTCCTGAAACTTTTGAAGATTTCAAGAGACTTTGGTGGATCAGTATCAGTTATTTGATGGAAAAAGAGACACTGATTACATTTGAGAATTGGAAAAGATGTGTCGCTGACAATCCTAGTGTGATCGAATTTCTCTACAATCATAGAAGAGACAAAACTATTTCTGGACTATAAATATTTGGACACCAGTGAGAGAGGATCATTTCACTTCTGACTTTCAAAGAGTAAAGATGGCAAACAGTAGAGATCCAAGGATGGCTAAAGTCTATGATAAGAAGAGCATCTACTATCATTGTGTATCATTGAAGAAACTTTATTTTCAAGAGGAACAAGCTTTGATGCAACCATTAGAAGATAGTTTGAGACAACAGGACAAGTTGAGGCCACCTTATGGAGAATGTCACCATTGTCATGATACGGGGCATTGGATTGGAGATTGTCCAGAGGCTAAGAAATTAAGAGAACAACAGATCTCTACAGATAAGAAGAAGCCTGCATATGGACAATGCTTTATCTGTGGACTTGCAGATCATTGGGCTCCAAATTGTCCTAAGAGAGAAGAGGATTTTACATCTCAACAGTCTTCTATATCTACAGAGAAGCAAAAGACTGAGTCTTCAGTATCTACAGCGAAGCCTTCAAGAAAACGAAAGGCTCCTGAAATAGATATATCTGATATCAGTCCTAAGAGAAGACGCTTGGACACTCGTTCAAAGAAGACAGCCATCCGTACAAAGACAGGGAAGAAGCCAATTGTTTCATTTGTAAATCAGACTCTCACTCATCTCGATCCTGTACAGAGATGGTGGCGGAGAACTGGGATAAAGCGATTTCTCATGATGAACCAGACAGTGACTCTATAGCGCATATTCAATAAAGACTGGACTTTAAGGATTTATAGTGACGATCAGTTCTGTTTTTAAGATAGTGTAAGTTGTAAATAAAATTACGGTGTTGAAATTGTGTTTGTTTTTTATTTTGAGGTTATTCTTTAACGAAACTAATTGAGTAGCCCTGAAAAGGACTGTTTGTTTTAAAGTCTCCTAAGTAACAAAATATTTCTTACTTAGAAGATTTTAAAATAGGTCGTACAATGGCTACAGGTTTTCTGGAACCAATCCCTCTACGAGCAAGAAATTGCTCTAATCCCAACTTATTTTGCTGTCTCTCCACCTCTTTCCAATCTTTTCGCTGCAAAGCAGCACACAACTTGGTCAAGCTGAATTTTTCAAAGAACTTCATTTTTTTTAAGAAAGACACAAAGTACGCTGGGTTATATAGTTGGATAAGTGGATTGACCTATATTCTACTCCTCCGCTAGAGAGAGCAACTTTAATCTGATTGGTCCATTTAAAGATCACGCCATAATCACCCCATTACTGTGAACATGGTTAGGAAATACAACAATCACACATATCTTAGGCATAGCCTTACATACAAAACTAAGTGCAACATATTAAGTTATTCTTTCTTGAAGAAATGGGTGGCCCTGAAAAGGGCCGGTTTGGTGGTTATATTACCACAAAGGCAAAAATTTAGGAGCAGGGGCATCTACTGGGGCGGCCACCACAGGCAGGGCATCGCACAGCCCACTGCTCTACAGTTATAGTTCTTTTCACTGGGATGTAGAAGGGTGGATGGTCTGCCTCCGCATCCCAATCCTCAGAAGGTTGAGGTGTGGGGGAAGAATTATCCCCCCAATCTTCCTCCTCGTCACTGATAGTTTCCACCTTCACTTCCATTTTCGCATCATTAATCAAATTTTCTACCCTCCGACTCATCTCCAACATCTTTTGATGATTCTCAATCATTTGTAATAGAAATTCACCCGTATCCTTCACAGCATTCACTGTCTCCAGTAACCTCCTAGTAGCATCAACCATAGTCTTGCCCTGCTCCTCCAAATGCTCCAAACGCGAATCCAAATTGCAAGCCATTTTGTTGCTGTTGTGTAACACAAGAACAGAATGAAGAATTTGAGATTTGAAACGAGCTTTTATAGTTTTCAAAGGGATTGACCTACATTGAACTCCTACGCTAGAGAGAGCAACAATACACTGATTGGTCAGTTCATTTATTTTCACCCAATCAGAGTTGACTTGATTTCTTGAAACGCGGGAACTTTAAACAAGGTCAATCCGCTTGACAAGTATAAAAGGCTTGAACACACTACACTTTCACCATTCATAATCATGGAGCCATCACTGACAATAGATGATATGATCAACAATCCTGACCTTTTGCTATCAGCAGTGAATGAGACATTTGCTAGCGATACGACACAACAGTATTATACGCCGCAAACACCCTCAGCGTATATGCCTCAACCTGTTCAACAGATGCTGCAAAAACAACAGTCAAAGACTCAAGTCATTGAAGTCTTACTCAAAGAACTAAATGAGTTAAGATCTAGAGTGAAGAACTTAGAAGAATTGTCTCAGCAACGTGCACAGCAGCAACCTTTAGAGATGCCGTCCATCCAGATTCCCATTAGACTTGACATTACGACAAATGATCAAGATACCAGTCAAAACATAGGAGTTGGAAAAGCAACTAAGAAAATTAGAATTACTAAGAGGAAATGCTAAAAATCACCTAGACAATCAACAAACAGCCCTTTTCAGGGCTACCACTTCCCTAGAAAGAATACCACTAAACTTGCTAAATAATTACACTAGTTAACGCTACAGAGTGATGCCTCTAGGAGATGAGGTCTTGATTGACCAAGAGACTCTAAAGACGCATAGAACTTAGTAGCCTTGACTATTACACACACCATATATCACCACATACTATGCCCCTAAAATGACTAAGTTATCTTCAAAGCTGAATTTAACTAAGTTATTTTATATATCACCACAGCAGGACCTTTATTCCCCTCAAAAATGACTAAGTTATTTCCCAACAGCCCAGGAAACTATCATAATCACAACCCAACTAGTGAATATGACCAGGAGCTTATCATAATCACAATCATAGACTCAACCAAAATAGCCCTAAAATAAACTTAGTTATTCACAGCTAGTCACTCAAGCCTACCAGGGGCGGCATCTATGGGGACCGGGACTTTTTATCCTGAAAAAAAAAACTAAGTTCTTTTCAGGCTTAAAAGTCCAGGTCCCCATAGTGCCCCCCATTACTACTCATGTGTATATAGGGTTTGGATTAGTTTTGCTGATTTTTCTCATTTTTCTTAAATATCCCATAAAAGTGAAATAATTTGGTCCCATTGAGACCAAATTATTTCATTTTATGGGGTATTTAAAAACGGGGTGCAGGGAGGGGGTTCGAGCGAACCCCCTGAACCCCCACTGGATCTGCCACTGAGCTACTACATGTATGTTCAGAAGCTGCATTTACAGTAGCAGGAAATATTCTGGTGTTTTGCATCTGTAAAGTACTGTAAATTCGGAAATTTTCGCGAGGGTTTTATTTGCGCAAAACTTCGTATATGTTTGAATTATCTCCGTTGAATATGAAACCAAAACAAACGTGCACAGGTTCCATATTTTCTTCGTTTCTAGCAGAAGAAATGTTTTGAAATTCACAAAACGGTTATTCAACAATGGGCTACAAAAAATGTTGCGTTTTTTGTATTGCCTAGTATAGGGCATTCGTCTAGTATAGATACTTTTCAGACAAAGAAGTTAACCCTTATGCGCCAATCTCAACAAAAGTAGTCTGCTATGTTCAAGAATCCTCTGTAGGAACAGTCTGTTCTGGGTCCACACTGTTTGCTTCTATACTTAATTCGTCGGTACTGTAACGTAAGGCAAATATTTGCAGCAGACGACTTCAGAAGACGATACATGTATTTGCAGATGCATTTTTTCTTGGCGCTTTAAGGGTTAAAGGTTACACAGGTGTTTGGCATTTGACATTGATGTCAATGTTGACATTGGTGTTAAGGTCAGCATCACCTGTCGTTTACCGTGACTTGTATTGCGATATCATAATATACAAGTTCATGCGATGTTGGTACAGATCTCGTTACGTTCAGTCATTTTGTAAACATGTACATACATAGCTACTTTGAAGATGGGTATACGCCTTTATACCACCCTTACCATCTTTCGTGATGTGCGAGGTCTACACTGATGTAGGTGAAATTAAAAAGTTATACTATGTTTGTCCACCTGTACGTAAGATAATCCACTCTCTAAAGCTCTTGGATTATCTCCCATGGTATAACTATTACTTATCTATAGTCATATTGTGTGTAAGCGAACAGCAATGGCTGTTACGAGAATGTGGGGATGCATAGGCTCATGCAAACCTAGACTATTCGCTGATGCGCTAAGTAAATCTCATCTGTTGTTTTCGAATGTCATTACGACACTGCTAGTTTTAAGCTCACTTGAGCCAAACGACTATGGTTGGGCCATTCGAACCGCCTCAGGGTTTGTCGCCGTTCTACATTTTTATACACATTCCATGTGCGCATTTAGAAGGGGAAACGGGGTCCGGACACCCCCTCCTGGAAAATCACAACGCTGTAGGGTAACTTAGCAATACTGGTCCGTTTCCCCTGGAAAATTACAAAGCTACCAAACCAGCATTCAATGTTGGGTCATAATCAATCCATTTAAATGTCGAGCAACGAAGGCTCAGATGAGCCTTCGCAAATACGCAGACTAGCCGGAGTCTCCTCTGCTCAAAATACAAAAAGTTTGGAAGAAGATGAAGACTCAACCCAATCTTTATACATCTAGCCCCTCTAAAACGTATTGGAGACTGTAAGTACATTAATGTCATGTACTGACTTATTTCTCACACGTAAGTGTAAAACTAGTACATGTAATAGGGATCATGTTTACGTACGTTTGCACTAAGTATATCTGTGAGAGTCCGTCTATCCGTCAGCAAATAGTGAAAATGCTCAAAACTCTTGAATCTCATGGAAGTTTGATCAAATGTTGTATACGTATGCATGTCAACATTGTCTAACCATGTATAACATGCCTTTTTGATGCACGAGGCATCGCTGAGCATCAGTCCAGCCCGTCGTGTTCGTTAGTGAACATGCTAATCTCTTGCACCACATCGTATATTTGGATCAAATTTTGCACAATTGTTTATATTAAAATTCCCCAGCCACTGGTATGCAAAACGGTGAAGAGGCTGCTGTGAGAATTAACTTAAAACGTAGAAAACTGCCAAAATCACAAAATCTATGTTAAATTGAAAAATATGCAAATCGATATTATTCATGCATGTGACAACAAATATTTAACAGACTTGGTATCGAAATTTTGCAAGACCCGCAAGTGTGTACTGTAATCACTGTGTGGGTCCGTCTATCTGTCCGTCCGTTAGCAGGTGGTGAAAATGCTCATAACTTTTGAAGATCATGGTAAATTTTGATAAAATCTTGCACACATAAACATGTCAACATTGTCTAACCACTGGCATGTGAAACAGCCTTTTTTGAAGGACGAGGCTTTGTTGAGCATCAGTCCGGCCGCCGTGGTCAGTTAGTGAAAATGCTCATTACTCTTGAACCACATGGTATATTTGGATCAAATTTTGCATCCTTATTTATATAAACATTGATCAGCCACAGGTTTGAAAAACGGTGGTGACGAGGCTCCTGGGAGAATTTGAAACGTGGAATAATGACAAAAATTTACATATTCTATGTTAAATTGAAAAATATGCAAATCGAACTTATCAATACATGTAACAACAATATTTTAAAGACTTGATATCGAAAGATTGGACGACCCGCAAGTGTGCGCTATAATCACTGTTGGAGTCCGTCTGTCCGTCCAATTTGCTTTCCACGCTTACCATCTGACACCGAATATGTAATAGTTATACCATGGGTTGTCCGCCTGTACGTGGGGATAATCCACGAGCTTTAGCGAGTGGATTATCTTACGTACAGGTGGACAAACATGGTATAACTATTTTATACCACCTACACGTACAGGTGGACAAACATGGTATAACTATTTTATACCACCAACATCAGTGTAGACCTTGCACATCACATGATATTTCATGCTAAAGTTGGTAAAGGTGGTATAATGATTAATCTACGTTCACCACGGGTCGTGCACATTACAGACAGTTGCTTTGAGACATGATTTGCGCTTGTTGTAGATCTTAATCATATATCAGCTACATTCATATTTGATCACAGCATCGATGTTCGTATAGTTCACAATACACATTTTAAATTCAATTTCGAAAATACTATTAGCATGGTAATATGAAATCTTCAAATGGCGACCACACAGAATGATGTTGAGTTTGTCAAAACATTCACTAATTGCAAATCAGTATGTAGAACCGCAATCATAGAAACCAAATAAAACGTAAAACTGTGACTGTTTCTTAGCCATCAGACTGAGTTTAAATATTTGTTTTTGGTGATTTAATTGTTATTTAGACATCAGTTTAAATATTTGTTTTTGGTGCTTTTATTGTTATTTAGACATCAGTTTAAATAATTGTTTTGGTGCTTTATCGAATCATCTCATTCAGACGGTTAAGAAATGAGAAAAATAATTTTGATTTAAAGTCCACAGTTATGATACAGGTTGTGGACAGACCTGATGGAGTAGTTTATTTCCATCGACATCAACCTCTTTGTAAGTCGCTTAATTTTTGTCTCGGTGCGTCAAACAATATGAATTCTCAAACCAGCCTGCTTACACGTAGCTATAGAGACTACCCAAAATATTGACATTTTGCATGAATATATCATAAATTTGTAATGAGAGAAAAACAAAGACGGTAACAAAGTCAGGGTTTCTCGCGACGAGGCCCATATTGTGTTAAGCTGTTTTTGTCATGTTGATATGTTTTTTTTGTATATTCTTCAGGTGTTAAATTTGACCTTATGAAATTTTAGACACGGTCTCCTTTAAACGCTGATCAAAGCATCTACAACCGTAGGATCGTCACATATCTGTTTGTAACCGTAAACATTATATAGGCCGAGTCGATCGTATAACCGAAGTCCTCGGGATCATAGGTTTTATTTCGGTAGACATTTAAATATATAACGCCAAAAAATGATTATTATCATTTTTTTCCCAATCAAACATAAGTTTTGGGCGCGTAAAAGATACGTCTCAAGGAGACGTTTCTTTAACGCACCCAAAACATATGATATAATAGACATTTAAAGCTGCATACTCTGTAACTATGAACATTTTTCGAAAAATTTTATTTTCTTTTTAAATCATTTGTAAAAGTAGAGTTAAGCTATGTTTTCACAATAAAAATGTTCAGTACAGCTGAAAACTGCATGGAAAAGTGAATTATCTTATCAAATAGGTGTATTTTTCTCTTGTTGGTAATTATTTGCGTCCCTCCAATAATTATAGACCGTTGAATATTAACATAAATGCAGTTGTTTTGATAGTGATAACTTGTTAAGATTTACGAAAATGGTAAAATGATTACCTGAACTTGAGTATTTTTACGGCGTTCTTGAAAAATAAAAACATTATTTTTAAAATTAGAAGATCAAAAGTTACAGACTATGCAGCATTTATAAAATAGCTCATTAATTGGTCCTTTCTCAGAATCCAGTGTGGCCCAAATTTATTTCGAATTAGCGGGTATTTTGAGAAATCAAAGTTTGAATTTTCGAGGTTTTACTGTACATGTACATGTGCCTGTCGGAAAAGCGACACTAGCATCTGCACAGTCTGACCAGAGACTTCGCTGCTAGCAAACCCATGGGGAATTTGATAGACTTGTGCAGTCAATTCAATTAGTTTTTTGTTGAGTGATGTTTCTATTTTTCATGTGACTTTTTGTCCTACCACTTCTCTAAGCAATACCCTATCTAAGTGACATTTCTAAAGACAAATGGAACAATATGGTAAAGATATTTATACCACCCTTACCAACTTAAGAACAAAAATATCTCGTGCTGTGCAAGGTCTACGCTGATGTAGGTGGTATAAAATAGTTATACCATGTTTGTCCGCCTGTACATAAGAAAATCCGTGGATTATCTCCACGTACAGGCGGACAACCCATGGTATAACTATTACTAATGCGATCTGAGTGAGAAATGAGTTTGACATTGGTTTAAGCTTTTCCAATACACATATTGTGTTGGTTATATATTGATATCACTTTCCATTTCTCCATTCAATCAATCGGGAATTGACCGAAATTTGCATATTAGAGTACCAGCTCAAATATGAAAAGTATCATTGGTTAATTACCAGACTGTCCATACAAACTCATCCCAGATGACAAAATTCACTGAAAATAAATCAGAATCTAGGAACACAGACTGAAGCAGCCAAAGGTACTTCTGCACTTTTCTTCCCCCAAAAATGTCTACAAACAGAAAGTAGACCTCTATGTTTAGACACATCTACTCATTACAGTGCCAGTCAGAGAGGTCACTGTTGCCTATATATTTCAGCTGCAAGTCGTATGATATCACTTTCCATTTCTCCGTTCAACCGATCAGGAATTGACCGAAATTTGCACATCTATTCATTACAATGCCGGTCAGAGAGGTCACTGTTGAAGATCATAATTAAGTCATGAAATTCACCAGTTTCACTAAAACTTTCTTACCCCTATAGGTGATCCAATATTTTCATATCATTATTTTTCCAAGCAGTGTTAAACTGTCATCTGCAAACCTGTATTGAGCTGGTATGAGGCTTCAATTTAGTTTAAAGGGACTGTTCTTAGCAGTGATTTTGTATTCTTGCCCTGTATTGGTAATTAAAACACGTATTGGCCTGTTTGCACGTGCATGCGATACGTACCAAAACATGAGCTAACCCATAGGCTGATACCTGTTATACAAGGGGTGTTTTTTTAACTCTGGCAAATGCACTTATTCTCATTAGATAATTTAACAGATGAGTACAGTACTTTCTGTTGTTACCCTCCAAATTTACCCCTTTAGCCAAGGCATGCCGATTTGCTACATTAACCCTTTGTATACTGGAAACCTCTAAACTTGTACTTTGGCAAACAGTACAGACCATGATACTTTGTGTTTTTCAAACGAAAAAATCCAGTACCTGGATCAAACCCTTCGGATCAATTCTATTTTTTTTGTTTGTTTAATAACTTGCCAGTAACGATGTATTACTTATGGTCAAAGGTATCATGATAGACTGATCTACAGAAAAAAAATGAAACTACAGTATTTTGATTTTAATATGCTCGAAACGTTATTTTTTGCATCATGAAATCAATACTCTAATTAAGTATTCCTTAAGTTTAAGGAAGCATTGTAATTGTGGGCCCTGGTGTCTTGTAAAGTTGTTTGCTAGTATGACACTTTGTACTGTCAGTGCAATACAACTGGGATTTGCTCATCTGTGTAATGTGCATTTTTGTAACAAGCAGGCGATTATCTTGTGAAGTCATCAAATACTACTGTTTACAATGAATACCCCATATGATTATATAGGTCTACGAATGATGGGTCATTTTTGCGTTGAACGCCCCACCAACATTGTCAGTCTGTCTACTGTCGTGCCAACCAAAAGTGACATTGACGTAATACTTTGTTTACAACTGCTAAGTAAACCATTAGCGTGAACACTTCACTTGAGGTAACGCGAATAGATAGATTACTTGTGTAACAATCCTATCCTGCGGATATGATTAATACACATGTAAGTCTATAATAACTTTGTAAACAAGCATGACGTCACTGTTACTCTTGGCTGGCAGGACAGAAGTTGTATGTTTCTGTGTGTCTGTATGTGCGAGCGTACAAAAAAAAACAAGACTGACACAAACATGCAAATACACACAAAAGCACGGATGGTAGGGCATCTGTAAATCGACACACAAACAGGCGCGTTTAATTTCATAGTTTAACTACATGTATATGATAAAGGTATATGCTGTGCATGTGCGTACAACATGCAAAGGAGAAACATTTTCATGGAATTTTTCAAGATATAAGTTAACTTTGCCTTTCTTCTCTA
The DNA here is from genome assembly GCA_964019695.1 of Loripinus fragilis. Lineage (NCBI taxonomy): Eukaryota > Metazoa > Mollusca > Bivalvia > Lucinida > Lucinidae > Loripinus > Loripinus fragilis. The sequence continues at coordinate 55,056,864 of OZ026517.1, forward strand.
TTATTATCTATGTGACACTTGCACAGTTGAAAATAACTGAAGTATCGTCGACTATACAATCGGAACTGTCTCGGCCAAATCCGTGAAATCAGACCTCGGATATACGTCGAAGGTCTGCTTTGATACATGTAACGTGACGCTAACATAACATGATGTCGATGCCACAGAAACCATGTCATTACAATGACAAGTTCGATTGCAGCGACACAAACGGTTGCAACATTCCACAAGATGCTACAACATGTATACATGAAGTTTATGTTTTTTCTTTAAAAATCGCTATAGCGATAGTTTATTGAAAAAAAAAAAATTTCATTATCATATTGACAGAATAATGGATTTTAATAAAGCTGAACGCATATGCTACAGAATTAATTTTCCTTACGCCAGTTCTGGCTTAGTAATAAAATGCAGGTTTTTCATATATACATAGTACTACGCCTTATATACATCCAAGGCTTTAGTCCCGAATTGAGCTGAAATTTTCCGATTGGTCGACTAGGCTGTAGAAGAGCACCAGACGCCATAATCTGCCAAATTTAACAATATCTAAGCATTGCTATAATTTAGCTCACCTGAGATAAAGACTCAAGGTGATGCTAATGTGATCATTGGATGTCGTCGTACGTGCGTCGTCAATAATTACTTTAAAAGATATCCTAAACTACTGGCTAAATTTTGATCAAACTTGGCAGGAATGATCCTTATATGGCACTCGTTAACAATTGTTCAAATGGTTTAGATCCGTTACATATCTAGGTCACAAGGGCTAAAAATAGAATCTCGAAATGAAAACATTGAAGAAATCTTCTTGTCTGACACCACAAGGCCTAGAGCTTTGATATTCGGTATGTAGCATCATCTAGTAGACCTTTACCAAGTTTGTTCAATTATCCCCTGGGACCATAAATGGCCCCAACCTAGGGTCACATGATTTATAAAGCCTTATATAGGGAAACATGTTTATGTTAGTCTATGCATTGCTTATGTTCAACTGATAGTCGGTGATCTGTTTAACCTTTAGCACGAGAAGGTAATTTTACTGGGCATTAAACAATAAGAAAGTTATACAGCATTGAGAAAAAGTATTTAAACGCCAAATATTTGAATAGGTTTTTTCCGCTTTAATATATTTTCCAATGAAGAGTTTGTCATTTGATAGTAGAGCTTATTCTCAATAATTGACTTTATCTTATTCAAACTAATTGAGCCATGACATGAGATTTCCAACTATGTGGTATGTGCGACCAGCAAAGCCTCTGATCAGAGCCCTTGCTTGTCACTTGAATATTCTATGACTGTTAAGCTACTGACTGAACACCATTTGGCGCTTATAAGCTTAAAGCGAGGCTGCACAGGCTCCTATACGTCTACATTTGTCAAAATGCCACATTGTTGGAAATCAAGTTTCGCGGCTAAATTGTAGTTTGTCATTTGTGTCAGTTGTTTGATAAATAGAACTCTTTCTGAATGATGGACATGATCTAATTAAATGGGCATCGTACTGATTTTCGACTGAGTGAGACTGAAACCAACCTACAGAGACTAGCTAAAATTTCGAAAATTTGCAAGAAGCTACTACAGATGTAATACTTTCCAACAAGCGACTAACCTGCTGGCCAGACTGCACTGATTCCAACACTCGGGATTCTCGTCGCGTCGAAGCCCAAATTAGAATTGGCAAATACAGACACAGAATTTACTAAATAAGGGACACGTGCTAATGATCTCTGAATTCATGGTTAAAAGTTTTCAGGATTTAGGGCTGAATTCAGTATTTTGAAGGCTCAAAATGCTGAATAAGGCAGATTATTATAATAACTTCTCTGATTTGTTTTGTGTTCATCTTTAGACAATTTACCATTTAACTTGAAAGTATTAATGATTTGTTGGCATACAACACGTTTTAATATTTGAATCTCATAAGTTCAGGATTTTGGAGAATTTGAACTTTCATCCGTATTATAAATTTGTTAATCCATATGCACATGGAATACCTGATCATGTACATGTATGATTTTGATTATTAAACTTAATGCTAGTGCATGCTATTTTATACAGCCCCTGATTTCACAAACATTTTCGATTTGTTTCCGAAAACAACAACATTGCTCATGAATAAACCTGAAAGCAGATGGATTGGCAAGAACCGGTTAACGTGCAAGCTTAAGATTTTTTGTGTTTTAAAAAACAACAGAATCTAGGGCGAAGTTTTGGCGCCATTAAAATGCATGTAAGCCCCCAGGTGGCTTAGGGTGCCGTCTGTTCTAAGGCGGTGGTTCTGTTGTTGTTGATGTATAGTTTCATGTACCTTCTATTGTTTGTGGACATTCTGTGCTGGGCTCTGTTTTGGTATGCATTTATACGCTGTGTACTTTATAGTTTTTCAATCATCTTGACGAGGAAGAGGGAGCTGGTTACTTTGCTTTTAACTGACTTTCTAATATAGTGTTACTTATAATGTTCTGTGGCTCTTCCTCGCGGTGTCTTGGGTTGGTCTGCAGCGTATGATTGTGGTATTTCCTGATCATACTCACTAACTTTTTGTGAATTTCGTACACAATGTAGAGTACACTGATGAATAGTTATCCGTTCCTTCAGGGCAAAAACTTTGCAAGAGCTAAGGGTTGTCCGTCCGTCCTTGTGCCCGTCATGCATTTATTGTAAGCACGATCTCTAATAATCCACGAGAGCACCCTTGAATCTATTTGAAACAAATTTCAAAACTATTATTATAATGCTCCATCTTTCAAAAAGAGTGTCACCATGTGCGCAGTACTAATGTTTCACTAACACGATTTCTAGTACTGATTTATACTTCGAGAAAACGTATCAATTGCGAAATTTTCGAACGCCCCTCTTATTAAGTATAATATCAATTTCAATCATACCCACTATCATAGATGCTATTTATCTTCTTCACTCGCTGTATCAGCACATCATTTTTGCTTATAAACCGTAAATATTTGATAGTTAATTCATAGGATTGCGTATTCATTTTTTCTTATTTCTCAATCAAAACATATGTTGTGGGTACTCAAAAGAACCGTCTCATTGAGACGGTTCTTTTGAGCACCCAAAACAAATGTTAAAACTGATGGATTAGGATATATTAACAAAACAAAATGTTTACCTTGATTTTTTTTGTCTTTCTGGACCTATGGTTATATTTGAATTTTAATTCACATTGATGCAAGGGTATACCATCATTTCACATGGCTTCAAAAGAGGATGACGCGGAGGTGCTGTGTGGCGTTGGAAAATTTAGGCCAAAGTTTCTACAATTTTTCAATAATCCAAAAGCATTATGCACATTTATTGGTCTGTATTTATTCATTCATGGTAGGTGAACTTATTTTTTCTTTATTATGTTTATTGCTTGTGTATGATATATTAATCAAATGACGTCGCGTCTGGGGGTGATATAACGCCATTTAATAAAATCGATAAACCAATAGTGGCTTACAGATTTAGTAATGCAGCGTAATGACGTCCAAATAACGTTGCGTAAAAGATGGCAAAATCTTGACCTTTTCATGCCCAAAATGTAACTTTTAAGTAATTTTAATGTCATGTGATAAATATAAGCTAAGGGCGTGCTTTATTTGGCCGTTCTGTGTGCACCGAGTAATGTTCCTGAATCAAGTGATTTTTGAGTGTGGTGTTACGGTCTGTTGGGCCCCCAGGGGTGGGGTTTGTGTAAGAAAATTCCTCAGCTCCCTGAAAGTATTTTTCCAGTGCTCCCCAATTTCTTAAAATTAATTCAGCCGTTTCTCAAATCCCCAAAAGTATAAGCCAATTCTCTCTAATATGTATTTTTCTTTCCATAGTATACATGTATAATTCACATACTTAAAAACTATGAAGCAAAACACGAGCAGATGACTTATTAAACTTTATACGTGAAAAGATAGGGCTTAGCCACGGAATACATGATATATAATTATTTTAATGAAAAAGATGATTTATAGCTCAAAGTATGAGGCCATCCTTAAAATTCTCTGGCTGTACCTGGTAGAGTAGCTGTGGAGGAATGCTCTCTAGATTTGATGTTTTATTAGGGGCAGCTAGACCATTTTGTTGTGATGCCTTCGAAGCAAGGATGGCACATAGGGATCATATCTCCGGCATCGTCGCCGCCGTCGTCACCGTCCGTGGCGTCACACTTTTGGTTTCCAATCGATAACTATTTAAGGGATGCATCAATTTCATTTAAACTTTACAGAAGCAAGGGTCAAACATAATAAAATAGAGGTCAAGTTCGATAAGGGGGGTAATGTGTTGACAGAGTCACTAGAATTGAAAATTTTGTGCGAAAACATTGCATTCATCCTAAGAAGATCTAAATGACACCATTTTGTAAAGCTTTTGATAGGCCAGAAAAAACAGTCAGAATCTCTCTCTCTCTCTCTCTCTCTCTCTCTCTCTCTCTCTCTCTCTCTCTCTCTCTCTCTCACTGGCAAAACACATCGCCACTGGTCAGGCTTAGACCAGGAGCCTATCCATCTCAAGACCAAAATTTAATCGAGCCAATAGGATTAGATAGATAGATAGATAGATAGATAGATAGATAGATAGATAGATAGATAGATAGATAGATAGATAAATAGATAGAGAGATAGATAGATAGATAGATAGATAGATAGATAGATAGATAGATAGATAGATAGATAGATAGATAGATAGATAGATAGATAGATAGATAGATAGATAGATAGATAGATAGATGGATGGATGGATGGATGGATGGATAGATGGATGGATAGATGGATAGATAGATTAGGACTTCGATGCAATTATATGATCAAAATGCAGTAGGTTCAGTTCTAAAACCAGATCCCTAGGCCTGATAACACAGATCCAGGGACTTATCTGTTATGATGGGACTGAACACATTTGCACTTGTCCACAACAAATACATATCAAGTGATATGAAGACAGATGACATGAAATATCACATAACAATGGCAAAAAAAAGGGAGTGGCATCGAGACACAAAGAAGGAAACTAAACGATAAAGCATGGGATGGTTGCGTTGTGGTCTTGGTTTAATTTATAATACAATTATTGATTGGTCGAGCAACGCACTTAAACCTTTTTGATTGGCTGTTCAACAATGCGTTTCGACGCGAATTGTACGTTGAACTGCGTTGATATTCATGGGTAATCTATTGGTTAACAGGTAACTGCATTGCAATGCAGTTCAACGCGTATCGATAGCGAAATTTGATTGGACATTCGAAATTCGCGTTGAAAAAACAAATGCGTATTACGTGCGTTTTCAACGCGAATTCGACAAGGACAAATACGCAGTCGGTAGAAATGTATTACTTGACTTTTTTGTAACTATAAAGGCGGCAACTCATGAATGCGTAATTAGGACTGGTCAACCTTAGACATAGGTAAAAGCTGAATTATTCAAAAGTAACTGTATCGTCTTGCGCCATTATCTCAGTATAGACGCAAAACACGTTATTTAGTCCTTAAAACGCCAGCAAAATAACTGCATCTGAAAATGTCTATCTAACATAAGCAGGGAGGCAAACATTGTGGGCCCAGATCAGACTGCTCCTACAGGAGCAGTCTGATCTGGGTCCGCACTTTTTGTCTTTGAGCCTTCGCATATTTTATTGGACGACAAAAACATACATTTTGTGATTATGCGCTTTAAGGGTTAATAAATGTTAGTTCAGTGTGTATACGGTCAGGATTTTCATGAAATGCACGCACGTTTGCGCGGCCCAAGCAACTTATTAATTCTACACCAAATTATAAATAGAACCTGATTAATTCCATTGTTTAGCAGATGAAATAGCCGAACAACGTCCAGCTATGAATATTAAAGTTACCGCCTTTACAGTAAGCGAAAAGTCTATTAATACCTATAGCCTGCATAGTGTGTTTAGATAATGACTGCACATATGCGATAAGTACCACTTTCCCATGAAATGTCTTTTATTTTATTTCACAGGTGGTACTGTTACTGGTGTTCAAAGTGTAAACACTACCGCTTTCGAGAGGCGTTTTAACCTGAACAGTGTTCAAGTTGGTTGGATTACTTCATGTATTCATATATCCGCTGTGACGGTTGGGACAATTATCAGCTTTTTCGGTGCGAGAAGGTAATCTTAAAATGCATAATACATGTATGGTTAGGATGTCTCAATTAGAAAAAAATATTTAAATTACATATCAGCTAATAAAATAAACGAACCAGTAATGTGAACGGAGAAAGCTCAGATGAGCTTCCACGGGACCCGGCAAATGTTAATGAATGAAAAAACAAATGTGATCCCTATTTTTACCAAAGGTTCAAGAGAAGAAGAATTGTAATGTGTGCTGATCTTCATTGGTAACATAGTAGTCATATCCTTACTCTGAAAACCAGTTTCAGGGAAATTTGTGCTTAAGATCACCTCATTTGCATTAACCAATGTGCCCCAGCGTCCATGTGTTTGGACAATCATAATTCGTTTACTAATTACTGCTCTTAAGGGTAATCCAAGCAAAATTATTGTGAAAATAGAGGATCTTACATGAGTGCTCATGTTTTATTGAATTTATTAAACGAGTTGGGGAAAAGAGATAAAATGCGAGGCTTGCCGAGTTTAATAAATTCAATAATACAAGAGCACGAATGTTAGATTCTATTTATCATATGACAAATACTTTGAAATCTCATTTTTCGCGTAAAAAACGTTATAATTTTGTCATTATGTACGCAACGTTGTTATGGACGTCATAACGTTTCCCGAAAATCGATAAACCACTAGTGGTTTACAGATTTTATTGCATGGCGTTATTTCACTCCCAGACGCGACGTCATATGATAATTGTTTATTATTGTATTCTTACAGACACAAAGCAAGATGGTTGGCAATGAGCGTTGCGGTTGGGGGTTCTGGATTCCTTCTAAAAGCCCTTCCACATTTTCTGACGGGACCATACCAGTGGGGACAGACAGACGAAGGAATTTGCACGAGAAATGGTAAGATAGTTGATTCTGGGTAGTTCAAAAGTACCTGCTTCCATGTCATGTATCAAGAATGAATGTACAGATGGGGTGCATTGGAATGAAATCAAAGAGAATGTTGACAACTTATTTTTTTCTAATCATCTCTACGATGGTTGTTCCAAAAGTTTTGATCTTTGCCTCGTAGCTTTGTCCAGACATTTCGGAGAGTCATCTAAAACTTTGTTTTACCGTTGAAATATTACTAATATAATCTTGGTTGTACTATTTCGTTAAAAAGATACAGCAAATTATATATGTCCCACTTCGTACCACTGACACATTTTGCTATGTAACAAAATAGAAATACTAATAATAGTGAAGCTATGGGCCAGCACACGAAATTTTGGTACTTATTGCATTGGCCAGCTACACGTACTAGTCGCGAAATTTAGTTTCTCGTATACAGAAGCATGGAAGTTAAACAAGGTTCAGACCTAAATTTAGACATACAGGCCCGCCAGCATGGGGTGAGAATTTGGCGCATTCGCGATAAGTTCCAAAATCTGTGCGGGGCTTTCGACTTTGACCATTTTTTTACCATGATGGCATTGATTTTTTTAGTCATAATTATATAATTATGTTTTGTTCCCTTATGTCTGCATTTATGTATTTAAGAGTTTTTGAGCCGTTCAAACCTCTAGAAAGATGTCAAATTCTAGTGTGCAAAAAAATGGTGGCTGTTACATGTGTAAAGCTGTAACCACGATTCTTAATATAAAAGGGATGCAAGCCAAAGTATCCGTTGTGAAACACTTGCTGAGTATTAGCCTTCCGTTAATGCATACTGATTTTAGAGCTGAGTGCATGAAATGACAAAAAAGAGGCGTGGGACATACGTTTTGAGAATTTGCTTGCTGGACCAATTATCCTATTGAACAATGAAGCATAAACTGTCACTGTGGTAACTCTAGAATAAAGAGAATACTTAATGAGTGTCTTTTGATACCAAGATTACCCGGCAAGGCTTTGAAAACGCATGTTGAATCGCGAGGCTTAGCAGAGCGATTCAACATGCGTTCTCGAAGCCGAGCCTGGTAAATTTGATATCATGGACAGATAGTATTCTATTTACCATTTAACTTCAAACCGGCCATTATGGCCTCAATATCGATTTCGCGCGTTGAACCAACGTCATCGACGTGCAATTATATCACGTTGACCTGATAAATGATAAATGCAGTGAGGTAGATAACGTTTATCAGGTCAAAGTCAAACATTGCAGTTTATATGAAAGGTGGCTGATAAACGACACATTTCGCATACTTTACTGGTAATAACACTTACATTTGTACATTTAACCATCGGATAGGTGGCTTCTTACTTTAAAGCTTATTTGCGTTACTTAACTGTGTATCATCACAGGGGCTACTCTTAAAGGAAAGAATATGCTAAAGTCACCCATTCTTCTACGTTAAGCCACTCTTCCATTCAAAAATTGCTTTTTGACGATATGCTAAGGATGTGTATTCATGTATTGCTTGTTGCATAGGCTGAATCCGAAACTATATTTCGCGGTCTTATATTTTTGCAATTTTTTGAAATTTATTTTTACCGTCAATAGTGGCAAATAAAACTACCCGACAAATACAAGTGATTTACATGTACCATTGGCGTAGCTCCCATTACGCAGTTACGCAAGTGCGTAATAAAAATAGTAACATTCAAGGGAGGTCACCAAATGTGGTAAAAGTGATTTATTATACCATAAGGAACTGCTCTTAAAGGAAAGATTTCGCAAATTCTTTCCTTTAAGAGCAGTTCCCATTTTGAAATGGACGCAACTGAAGAGAATCATTGCTTGATCAAGTAGTCTCCCTTTGATGAGCGTGATTTTTTAGCTTTCTGGCTACGTCATTGTGTACAAGTCTCTAAAAAGCCAATTCATGTATATGAGTACATAAGATATTACAGGTACACTGTTGTGGCACTATAAGGGCCTCGACGCGAGAAAACCGACAGACCCTGCTTAGCTACAGAGACTAGCTTGGATCTTGAAATTATGTCTGTAGCAAGTGTTGATATCATACTTTCCTGAGAGCGAATTACAAAGGCGCTGATCAGAGGGCTGGTCTACACCTTTGTTGTTCGCATGCAATAAAAATAAATTCTTTCAGAAACCGCTTGTTCAGATCATGCGTTCTCACATGTCACCTCGAATCGAACTTAAATTCCTACTAAAGTTCTTACGTAATAGATGCGCGCACATTTACACCCGAACGGCTACAGTTGCAGCAGTCGGTTGGCAAGTTAACAAAGTGAATAGCCCTGTGTGCCCCACTTAAATTTTTCATCTTATAGTGGAGCGGGAAATGACAATAATCATGCACATCCGGATACAAGCATGAAACTTGGTAGAAATGTTCATTGGCATGAGTTGTTGGAATTTTTCTCGTTAGCCAATCAAAAATTGGTCAATTTTCAAGATGGCGGCGCTAAAATCCAAGATGGCCGCCACAATAAACGTAAAATCCTGAAATGAAGATTTTACATCATACAAAGAAATAAAATAACATCTAAAATGGTATTGTTGGATGAAATACATTATAAAAGGGTAAAGGTTTTCTTGAAATTAGCAAATATTATTTGAGAATAAGGGTTAAATGGGGCCAAAATGGCGGGGAAAATTAAGCAAAATTGACTAAAAATGCTGTGTTGCCATCAAACAATGGTAGAAATGCAATTAAATGTCAATTTGCTTGTCTGAGCTACACTACTATTATAAACTATGAATAAGTTTAAACTATTATAATTATTGTAGGTAAGATATAATGGTCAGATAGTATAAATGGGGGGGTCATTAGGGTAAAATGCAAGTAAATTGAATACAATGCTTTCCTTTTTGAACTACCATATCTTCCAAGTAAACATGATTGTAATACTAGACAATGCATACTGCTTGGTACGATGTATTTTGTATTAATGATAAGGCTTAAAGGAATATAGTGGGGTCCCTGTTCTACCTACCCTATCATATACATTAAAATGGCCTTTGGGAAAAAACTAAAACAGGCATAATGAAAATTTTGAAGCGGGTTTCTGTGTTAAAAGTTGCTTAATAAAATAATTTCCTGAACTAACAACCATATAAAGGTTTTGGGCTGAATATAGTGTGGTTACTTCAATTAGGCCTTTTTATAATACATCAAAACTTGTTTACTCACACTCCATATGCACTATTGAATAGTCAATAGAATAATATACGCCGTCATCATGTTTTAATGTTTCGGCTTAATTTAATGTTAGCCTACCCACCTACCCTATTTTTGTGACATTAAAAAGGAACCATACGTGTATTCATTTAGGCCTATCATTACGTGAGATAATAATAAAAATGATAATGATACAAGTAATATTATATGATGACGATAAGAATAGAAAAGAATGTTAAAGCATAACTAAAAGAAGCTCATAAGTCAATATTTGACTCCAAAACATACGTTTTGGATTTATTTACTCCTTATTTGCTTGTCAACTATAGTCCATGCTCAATACGAGTAGGGTGACGAAACTGATTTACATTTAGAAGTATGAAAGAAACCCCTATATTTTTCCAATGAGGTGGATTAAGTACCATAACGTGACCAACTATGTACCTCTATTCATATCGAGCACGGACTCTACCCGTCACTAAGTCAACAGTAATATCTAGCTGATATTGTTAGCATGTACACTGCAAAGTTTGATAAATATACCAGGAAAGGCTGATACCACTTTGTATGCAAGCCTTGGTTTTTTGACACTAGAGACAATAACACATGACTCTTCAGTCTCAGATGGTGCTATACCTGCGTCTGATCAATTTTGAGGCAGCAAAGCAGATATGCCAGGCTACAATTGCACTGCTCAATGTTTTGAGGCATGGTATGCAGCCCATCTCACTACATGTATAACACAATCGTCTAGATTATGTTACAATGACATTTTCAAGGTACTGAAATTTTCTTGTTCTGACAGAGACAGGTTTCAAAGGAAGGATACCTTGATTTCCAGAACAGTGGGCTCTTTAAAAGTATGCTTGAAGTATGCTGGCTTTACATTCACACACTCCTCTTGTGGTGATGGAACATTCTTCATGGCGGGAGTCCCTACGCCCCCTTGTTGACTTGTCACGAAACCTCAAGTTGTAAGGCATCCGCTTCCGGCACTGGAGGTTGTAGGTTAAACCCTAGGTTAAATTAGGTATGTAGGGTAGGGTAGGGTAGGGTAGGATAGGTATATATGCTGGGCTGCTGCCGTTTGCCAGAAAACTTCAATACACGTCATTCACCAATACTAAATTTGCATTTTTAGGGTCCTCAAATTAGGAATCAAATGGGATCACCATCTATCGAAAAAGGAGAAGTTTGTTCATCCTTACTTCAAAAGGAGTTAAAAACTATAGTATAATGTTGATAATATTGATCATAATCATAGCGCCACGACAGCTAGGTAACCACCCTATGCAACCGGAGCTTCACAGTTCAGCATTCAAAAACTCAAATCTTTCTATCTATCGATACATCTCAACCACAGAGGAAGACACCAGATTGGATTCGCTGAACCAAGTACTGGAAAGCAAACTATTGTTGTCGATTTTAGTTAAGTAGTTACTTCAAAATGTGTAGTTGTGGTAGTAGTGAGTGAGATAAGAAAATCCCATCGCATGTCTTATTGTGCTCAGAACCAAGCAATGTAGCAATTGGTTTCTTTTTAAACTATTTAAGTGTGACATGGCTGTTTTTTTCAACCTGTGACCTCCAGCTCTGGAAACGGACACTCCGCCACTTGAGCTATTGTGACAAGTCAATGTTACGGCCCAACTGGCAATAGCTTCCCAACTCGGAATATTTGGTTGTTCCTAGTTCGGACGTCCCATTTTAAAATCGGAAATCCCTGTTTCCTGTTTACCGGTGGAGTGCATTAAACAGCTGTTCAATGTCCAAGAGCTTTTTTATATTTAATTTGAGAATAGCAAGAGTGGAAAACAACCTAAACTGCCGGTGCAAGGTTCGCAGATACAAAAACAACAACTACGTTACTTACACAAAGTTATACTATTGTTGGATTTGCTGGTGGCCAGGAAGTATCAGTTTTCGTGGGTTGGCGGTCATACTATTCTGTGTTTATTTTTATGCTTGACGTCTCAGTCAGCATCATGTGCGGATCCAGAGGGGGATAGGGGGTCCGGACCCCCCCTGGAAAATCACAAGTTATATTCACAAGTTATATGGGTTTCTTATAAAACTTTCTATCGGGACCCCCCCCCCCCCCCCCGCCCACTGGAAAGTGTTGAACCCCCTCTGAAATCTTCGACAATTAGTTTTCTCTGAAATAAACCTCCGGACCCCCTCTGTATAACTGTAAACTAAGTCGAGGACTAAAAACAAAAAGTCATAACTTTCACAACCCAGGAGTCCTTGAATCGCATGTTTTTGTGTTTTTTTTTTTTTTTTTTTCAATCAGTACATGACATACCTATAAATACAACACTGGGATAGGAAAAGCCGGGAGGTGCCGGGGGAAGGTGTGACCTGAATTGTCAGTCTGTATTTACCAATTAAATGATTCGAAGGATATGTACAATCTGCAGGTAAAGCAAAATGTGGACGGTGACTGACAGGACTTATTACTGATGTGAGGACAATGTAAAATTTACGCGAGACTTTCAAGCATCCATTATTCCGTCTTACAATAAATTGAAAGTAAAATTAGACCAAATAAAAAATAGAATAGGTAGATTCATAGAAACCGCCACATCTGGTTGAAAGGTCCCACATTATAACTTTCTGAAAAAGTGCACATTTGATCAAACAGTAATGGTCCGGCAGTACTGGATTTTAACGACTCTGACGCCGTCCATTTTGGGTAATTTTGGTTCTTTTCGCCATCCATTTCGGCCAAACGTTGCAGCCATAATTTTGTCAGATTTCCCCTGTTTTTGTAAGTTATCGAGCCGTCGGAAAAAGTGTAAGTTTTTAATTTCTTGAGTGAAATCTAAACTGTTTGATGTGCTGATGTTTTCCTTATCAATATTTTTTTTCACATGACAAAATTGATATCGAAGGAATAAAATAACAAGTACAACCTTAATAAAAATGGCACTCCTATTTTTAAAAAAAATATCGCATCCGAGGGCCTGAACAAAAAGGAAAAATAAAACCCTCCGCTGCCGCATCTGTTTTTCAATAAAAGTGTCTATTCAATTTTTGGGAGTCTTAAAGCGGAAAAAAGTTGATAAGTGTGGCAGTTGATTGTCAAATTTCTGACTTGCATTTTAGCTCACCTGAGCCATTGGCTCATGGTGAGAGTGATCATTGGATGTCCATCGTCAGTTGTGTGTCGTGTATCCTGTGTCGTCAACAATTGACCGACCTCGTAGCGCAGTCGGTAACGTGTCTGGCAACAGATGCGAGTCTGACTGCAGATCCAGGGGTTGCGAGTTCGATCCAGGCCCAGTCCCATACTTTCGTGGAAATTGATCATGAAATAATTTCTATGGTTATTCTCCTCCCTTCCGCTGAATCATTTAAGAAGGATTGTTGTCAGTAACAAGCGAAAGTATGTGCAGCAAGTACTGGTTAACTGCTTCATGCGCGGATCCAGGAATTTTCGTCAGGGGGATCCAGGTCAATCTGACAAAAAAGCTCTGACAACGTGTTTTTTTTTTTATTTGATTTGATTTGATTCTTTATGTCCCATCAACAATCTTTCAGTTAAACAGGAACGGGTCTTCCTGGGTTGAACCAGTACTAAGCTAGGATAAATGTGACTTGCTCAAGGACCACAACGCAGTGACGCCGGTGAGGCTCGAACCCGCGGCCCTTCGGTCTGGAGTCAAGCATGTTTTTTTTTATTTTTTGTCCTCAGCTTATTACAGAAGTCAAATGGTTAATTTCAAAGAAAACTATCATTTTTCAAGGTTCCAGAGGGGGTCCAACATTTTCCATGGGGGTCCAACTTTTCCAGGGGGGGGGGGGTCCAGTTGCTTATTCCCTATAGAAACCCATATAACTTGTGATTTTCCAGGGGGGGGGTCCAGACCCCCCAGTCCCCATCTAGATCCGCACTTGTGCTTGTTCAAGCTTGCCCATGAAAAAGTGTGGTTAGGTGAACTGACTGTCCAGCCATGGCCATAGCTGTTGACTGGGGACGTAAAGCAACAAAAACAAACAAAAACAAAAAAAAATCATCAACAATTGCTTCAAAGGACAACTTGACAGGAATGATCCTTATATCGCCTTCTTTAATAATTGTTCAAATGGTTCTGGTCCGTTGCATATTTAAGTCACACAGGCTAAAAATAGATTTTCAAAATGAAACCTTTAACATATGGAGATGGGGCCACGGCTTAAAAGTCTCATCCGACAGACTGGTGAAGCCGGGAATCAAACCTGTGACCCCTAGTTTATAAGGCGAGCAGTTTATCCACTAGGCAACACCACGGCGGCTCCTCAGATGTGTATGATTTGAAACAAAAAAAAACACTTGCATATTTTTGCTTTATCAGCAAGTTATCAAATGCTTAACCCTTTAATCCAAAGGCTATTTTTAGACCCACCCATTCTTAAAAAAATGAAGATAATTTTTGGTGAAGTTTTGAGTAATTTTGAAAATATTATGGAAAATAGAGCATTTGCTCTTAAGGAGCGAATACTCCATTTTCTGTAAAATTTTCAAATAGTACATGATATTTCAAAGGTGTCAAAAGACGTTATCATGGAGTAAAGGGTTAAACTATCCATCAGCAAAAGATCCGTCAAAACAGAGGACTGCTATTTTAATTTTTATAAGTAAATTGCCTGTCTGTCTGTGATTAAACGAGTATTAACAGTTTTAGCTTTTTGTTGTAAAAAGGCCAAAAAACGGGCTGTGTAGCGCAGTTGGTACTCACAGTGTCTTTCTGCAGGTACATTTCTAACTGCAGATCCTGAGGGGTTGCTGGTTCAATCATTTTAATAATTCAGTTGCGATATCTTTTTGGGTTTCATTTCACTTTGGTTATTATTATTAATATGTAATTGATGATATGAGTGAAAAAACTGTTTGGTCCCTGTCAAGGGTGCTCATCAGGAAAAACACCCCATTACAGTCAAATGTAGTAGCCCAGCATTTGAAGTGTAAAATCAGTATGAAATTAAATGTGCCTCCGGCCTAAATTAAAATTTTATTTGTTTCCCCTTACCCGACCGACCCTGAAAAAAGAGCCCTACTCAAAGAATTTTATTTCTATTTTCAGTCAAGAATTTTTTTTAAATTTCATTGCAAACTAAGAGAATTGTCCAATGTAATCAGTGTTATCTTAGCAAATTGTTTGTGTATTCAATTATATTGCCTATAGTAGGACTATATATACAGTTAAACCTGCCTAAAATGGCCACTCAAAGATATACACAACAAAGGTCGTTAAGACAAATGGGCGATAAATGCCGAGCATTCTGCAATACTTTTGACCTGCCATATGCGATAATCTGTCTTGAAAAAACAAACAATTTTTTGTATTTTTTTTGAGTGGCCTCTTAAGACAGGTTTTACTGTATACAATTATGTTTAATGGGTATCCAATTTGAGAAGTTAAAAAAATCGACCGACCGACCAGTACCTGTAAAACAAGGTCGGGTAAGGGGAAACAAAAATAAGGTTGGCCCCTAAAGCTCATGAAAAGAGCATCCTAATCTCACTGTAGGTTTTGTATAAAAATTTCTGGTATTTGCGGCTTCTTTTATAGAATTCAGGTCAAATGATTCAAGCAGCCATTTTCCCTGGTTCATTAACACTACATTCTATCATCAGCTGCAGACCCTGCTGAGAGGTTGATTGCCTACCATGACTGTTAATAGCCATTCTGCCAAAATATTCAATTCTTTGCATGATAAGGGCGATTTTGTCATCTGCTGATAACCCTTGCAAACAGTTAGGACCTACATTAGGCCCGACAAAATGTGGATCCAAAGTGTTTGACACTGAAATAATTTTTCGGAAAAGGTGATTTTGAAAGAAATCAACAGACGACACAAAATCATAAAAATTTACCAAGCGTGCAAGATAATGGTCCTTACTGACCTCGGCGCTTTGATAAAATTAGATATGGTTCTAACATAGCCATATGGTTCTAGCAATCATCTATTACAGACTGTAAAGACCAGTGCCTCTAATACATAGCTCTGTCTCATTAGCTACTTGCTCCTTTTATTTATGTTTTGGTTACACTTGGCAGGAATGCTGGTATTTTATGCCAATAAAAGCCTTTGCAAACAGTTTGGAGCAGATCAGGTCTGATAAAATGGTTGACTTGATCTGGATCCAAACTGTCTGACACCCAGATATGGTATTTATTGAATACAGCTTTGAAAGAGTTGATTCTGAAGACAAAAAAAAAAACTCCCCATCTCTGAAGAATGCATTAAATATTGCAGTAAGGTGTGAAACTGCTATCAAAACAAATGGTCCTTTATATAAACATCCTCAATTAGGTGTTTGTCCTAATCTCTTAAATGTGTTAAGTCTAAATTAACCATAGTCCTGCTGAGCAGATATGCTTCCTGTTGCTTCAGATTAAGTTATTGGATCATGTCACAGTTTTCAATGCAATCTGTGTATAATTGTGACCTATGATATACAAACTGGTTGGAAAGATTTACTTTTTAGTAACTTATTGACCAGAACAAGGGTGATACATTTGTAAATCACTCTCAGATTGAATTAATTCAGATGCATATAATATTAGCAATGTTACCTGGTCCTCACTTACCAGTATCAAAGTATGAAAGTGTTTGAAGTAACAATTTAAGTCACAAAATGACCCTAAACATAGATCCTAAAAAGCGTAAAATTGTTATTTGTTCTGTGTCAATTTAAACATGTGTTTTGGGTGCTCAACAGAAACTTCTCATTGAGACGGGTCTTTTGAGTACCCACAACAAATGTTTTAGTCAAGTAATAAGGAAAATAATTTTCAGGTACACTCTTTTGTTTGTTTGTTTGATTTGATTCTTTACGTCCCATCAACATTCTTTCAGTTATACAGGGACGGGTCTTCCTGGGTTGAACCAGTACTAAGCTAGGATAAATGTGTCTTGCTCAAGGACCACAACGCAGTGACGCCGGTGAGGCTCGAACCTGCGGCCCCTTGGTCTCGAGTCAAGGACTCTACCACTGAGCCACTGCGCTCCCCTAAGGTTCACACTCTTATCTGGGGGCCTGCCTGCATAGAATTTAGATATTGTTGACCCCATTTAAAGATAACAATGAATATGTGCTATATGGACTATAGCTGAGTTTCTATATTCACCAGATGCATAGAAAAAGGCCTATTAGGTAGATCAGAAAACCCTTACAGTAGCGAGCCAGTAGCAACTGAACAAAAATGCCAATTATGTCTAAAAGACAGAGGCATTTATATTTACATTTTAAATCCTGTGACAGGACTTTAGTTAAGAGTGTGTGATGAAAATTTAATTTCCTTATTTCTCAACCAAAACATATGTTGTGGGTACTCAAAAGAACTATCTCAATGAGACGGTTCTTTTGAGCACCCAAAACATATGTTAAAATTTGGGTAAGAAAATATTTACAATTTTACGCTGAAATTTTTGTTTATCTAAACCTCTTCTGTGATTTAATATCGTTTTAACCATTGGCCCAGTCAATATGAACATTGACCGCCTTTTTGCCAACCATGATGGAAGACTGCCAAAGTATGCATATAGTTGTTACTATTATATAATGGGTAAGAGAGTATTTGAAATTTTTCAGAGTTCTCACTTGGGCTAAAAAAATAAGAGTTTCTTCGGCCATTTTTTTAAAAAAAACCGATGAGGCCGGCAGGTTTTATTTTTTATTTCCCCAAAACAGAAGAGGCCACTTATTTTTTTATTTCATCGAAAACTAATGTCAGGTCCCCTTTTTGTTCATTTAAGTATAAAAATGTAGATATTTTGATTTTGACATATGAATAGAATAAATGTGGCCACTTTTTTTATTCAAGTCTGAAAAAAAGACAGGTGAGGGGCATTTGAAACAGATGAGGGAGGGCCTGAGAAACAATTTATATTTTTTTATTAGGCCATTAGCTGTGAACTAAGCAGTTTAAAATACTTTTAGGCATAAATTAAAAAAAATATGTGCCTAAGGCCAAAAAGAAGTTAATTGTTTCTCAGGCCCTCCCTCATCTGTTTCACATTCCCCATATGTCTTTTTTTCAGACTTGAATAAAAAGAAAGTGAATAAAAAATATATGTAATATGTTATAGCTGTTTCCCATTACGTTTGTGAATCTGTAATGTGCGTAATGAAGCAGGTCTTGCTTTGATACTATGTTTATTATACCTGCTTTTTTCTTTAGAAAAAAAGGGTATATTAATTTCATGTCAAATCCGTCTGTCTGTCTGTCCGTCTGTGCGTCCGTCCGTCACGTTTCTTGTAAATGTATTTCCTCCTAAACCGTTAGAGGTAGCAACTTCAAACTTTGTTGGTGAATAGGTCACATGATGTAGAGGGTACTGGGCAACATTTAGTGTGACCTTGACCCCAAGGTCAAGGTCAAAGGTCAAATAATGCATTTTCTTGTAAATATATCTACTCCTAAATGGTTAGACGCAGCAACTTCAAACTTTGTAGCTGAATAGGTCACTTGATGTAGAGGGTACTGGGCAAAATTTTGTGTGAACTTGACCTTGGGGTCAAGGTCAAAGATTGAATTTTCTTGTAAATGCTTCTCATCCTAACACTTTTGACGTAGTAACTTCAAACTCTGTAGGTGCATATGTCACATGCTGTGGAAGGCACTGGGCAACATTTTGTGTGACCCTGACCTAAAGGTCAAGGTCAAATAATGTATTTTCTTGTAAATGCATCTTCTTAAAATTTGCTGGTGCACTAAGGTCACATGATGTGGAGGGTACTCGGCAACATTTTGTGTGATGTATTTTTTTGTAAATGCATCTTCTCCTTAACCATTGGCAGTAGCAACTTCAAACTTTGCAGGTACATAGGTCACATGATGTAGAGGGCAATGCTTCATGTGGCCTTGGTCAAGGTCAAATAAAATATTTCTTGTAAATGCATTTCCTCCTAAACCGTTGGACATAGCAGCTTCAAATTTTGCAGGTGCATAGGTCAAGGTCAAAAGTGAAATAGTGTACTTTCTTGTAAATGCATCTCCTGCTAAACGGTTGGATGTAGCAACTTCAAAAACTTTGCAGATGCTTTGGTTAGCTCAAAAGCGCGTATTTGCGATGGTGTACCATTGACTGAAGTCTAGTTATGTTTGGTATCCAAGTAAACAAAGAATTTAAATATAACTACTGTGGCATAAATCACAAATTGCACCCAGGCTTTCCAGGCATATTTTACCTAAACACATTATGTTCCTACAAGCCCACATAGCTTACACTGAGTACTTTATTAGTTGTTTACACTATCAGACTTATTTAGGCTTCTCCACTCACCTGGTGTCTGTCCTTCCATCTGTAGAAAAAAGCTTGTGTACTCCCCAGGGGGGGGGGGTACTCTGATATTTGTATACATACATAGGCTCGGGTCATTTTTTTCGGTTCAAAATTTTTAATTTCAATATTTTTGGGGGTTTTCAGAAAAAAAATATTTTTTGGGGGGATATTTTTTTGGGGTCATTACAAAATTGGACTATATTTAGTGGTCATTGCTATGTATTTTAGGGTCTTTTCTTAAGGTCAAGGTACAGAATTGAGGATATTTTTTGGGGTTGCCAAAATTTCAAATATATTTTGGTGGGTGCTTCAAATTCCTGATATTTTTTTGGGGGGTGAACGGTAGATGCTGGACCCGAGCCTACGTATGAAGAAAAAATGAGAGTACCCCCGGGGTGTACTCAATAATTTTAATACCATTTGAGATATTTTGATGATATTCGGTATACATAAATATCAGGTCAAGTCAGTATGTCATGTGCAAGAATGGTTGCTCTCCTTTGCTGCACTTTTGAGTTATCTCCCTTGAATGAACTTTACAGCGGTAAGCTTGTGCGCTCAATAACTCTTGAACCTTTTGAGATTGTTGGTTAAATCCTGAAGTCTCAAAACTAAGCTAATGATTTATGCTTTGCTTACCACTGAGTCAAGTTGGGCCTTGGCAGTTGTCAGTTTAATACTGTACTTTAAAAAAGGATTTGTACTAAGTACAGGTTCACTCACCACTTTGGTATACATGGGTGTAAGTTTTCAGGATTATGCCAGAATTCAGGATTCTGAGGCTGACTTTCTGTGAGTTTTTTCCCCCGCATTACTTCAGTTAAAGACAAATGGCTGTTGATACTAACAATAATTTTTGTTGACATTCTGCAAATTTTAAGATTTAAATTTCTTAAGATCAGGATGTTGGTTTGGTTTATTTTGATGTTTTATGTCCCAGTCAACAGCTACCGTCATGTCGTTGCTTGTAAATTAGGTACTTTCCCTCATGGGCACTTTCCGTCATTGGAAGGTTTTGATACATGTACATTCACTGACATGCCCATACATGTACTTAGCTATAGACTGCAATGGGATGTTAAATAGGAAAACAAATTTAAAACACATTAAGATGAATTTTATGAATTGCTTTAGTTTGCTCATGTTTATGTTTGGTAATTTCAAGGAAATCAAGTGAATCTGAAATGCAGGCACTTGTCAATCCACACAATCTGCATGTATAAATGTTGAGACCAAATTCACATTAACACGCCTCAAATCATTCTTAAGGGCCAGTTTGATTTTTTAAATAAAAGTAAACATATTATTTCTTTTTTTCAGGGAAATGGAGACTTGCTGCAGATATTAAAGGATGGTGGACATTAACCTGCATCATCTGCAATTTGTTTTGTCATATGGCATCTGTACAGCATGCCATGATGGTCACTTTTTCTGAAGACTTCAGATATTGGTTCTGTTGATGGCATCCAGTTGGTGACTCTGCTTCATGTACTTTATTCTGTCCCAGTGCCATCAGGATGCCTTTTACATGGCCATTATACACTTCATTAGATGGATTCATGAGGAACTTTGTTGTAGCCTTGAGCAAGACACTTAATTCTCTGCTTTGTATTTGGTTCACCCAGGAAGACAGGAAACATGAATGCATGACTGAAAAATTGTTGTTGACTGGGATCTATGTTCTACAAAGAAACAAATCAATAAACAGACACATTAGTTGCTGGAATGGAGCCTATATAGATACATTGTAGTGTTACATTACATTTCCAGAGAGATTGAGCCATATTATAAGTATGGTGGTCTCATCCTTTGGAATGAATAGGTAACCCAAATATTCAGCTCAACATTTCAAAGGAGAGAGGATTATACATGTATTATACAAGAATTGGACCCGTCCAGGAAAGGACTTCTGGTAGGTTACCCCTTAATGCGTCAATCGCAACAAAAGTCGTCTGCTGAAATGTTTAATAAGCCTCTATGGCAAACAGTGTGTATCCAGATCAGACTGCTCCTACTGTTCTGGGTCCACGCTGTTTGCTTCTATACTTAATTCCTCAGTAATGCTAGGCAATTATTTGCAGCAGACAACTTCAGCAGACGACATTTTCTGATGCATTTTTTCTTGGCGCTTTAAGGGTTAACTTATATGCACTGTTAACTTAGTAATGTAAAACATGCCATGTGCATATAATGAACTGACAAGCACAATTAAGTACTTAGCATATTCTCACACCTCTAATTGGAATTCTTCGACTGATTTCTAGATGTGGCAATTCTCAACTTGGAATATCCCTAGTTTCAGTTAATTTGGTGTGTTTGCAACATTACATAGGTTAATCACTGTAGCAAATGATACTTATAGTAGTAACAGACATATAAATTTAGGTACTTAGCATATTCTGAGACCTAATAGTTTTTCATAGAAATATTCATAGATGGGGCATTTCCCAACTAGGAATATCACTAGTTTCAACTTCCTTTTTGCACATGACACACTGTCTTGACCTGATATTCAACATTATTTAGGTAAAGTAACTATGGCATTTATAGTTGAAACAGAAATATTAATTTTGGTACTTAGCATATTCTGACACCTCTAATTTGATTCATGAGGATATTTCAAGATGGGACTTTTCCCAATTTGGAATATCACTAGTTTCAAGTGATTTTGTGTGTTTCAACATTAATTAGGTAAATTAACTGTGACAAATGGTACTTATAGTGGAAACAGACATATAAAAATTTAGGTACTTAGCATATTTTGATACCTCTAATTGTATTTCATGGAAGTATTTCTAGATGGGGCATTTTGGAACTTGGAATATCCCTTGTGCCAGGTGATTTGGTGTGTTTTAACTCTAAATAGGTTAAGTAACTGTAACAAATAATGCTTATATTGGAAACCAACAGAGGTAACATATTTTGACACCTCTAATTGTATATCATGGAAAGATTTCTACAGGGCGCATTTTGGAACTTGGAATATCCTAGTTCCAGCTGAATAAGTGTGTTTTAACTCTAGTTTAAGTAACTGTAACAATTTATATTGAAAGCAGACATATTCTTTTGTTGTATAGCATATTCTGACACATCTAATTGGATTTCATGGAAATATTCCAAGATGGGGCATTTCCCAACTTGGAATATCCCTATATCCAGGTGATTTGGTGTGTTTAAAACTCTAAATAGGTTAAGTAACTGTAACAAATTATACTTATATTGCAGACAGACAAATTAATTTAGGTACTTAGAATTTTCTGACACTGTCTAATTGGACTTCAAGGAAATATTGGAAGTTTCCAAACTTGGAATATCACTTGTTTCAAGTGATTTTGTGTGTTTCAACATTAATTAGGTAAATTTACTGTGACAAATGATACTTATAGTGGAATCAGACATATTTATGTGGGTATTGAGCATATTCAGACACATCTAATTGGATTTCATGGAAATATTCTGAGTTGGGGGATTTCCCAACTTGGAATATCAGTTTCTTCAAGTTCAACATTTATTAGTTAAAGTTACTGTGACAAATGATACTAACAGTGGAAAGGAGCATATTAATCTAGGTACTTAGCATATTCTGACACCACTAATTTGATTTCATGGAAATATTCCAAGATGGGGCACTTCCCAACTTGGAATATCACTTATTTCAAGTGATTTGGTGTGTTTCAACATTAATTAGGTAAATTTATTGTGACAAATGATACTTATAGTGGAAACAGACATAATTTTGTGGATATTGAGCATATTTCGACAAATTTCATGGAAATATTTCAAGTTGGGGGATTTCCCAACTTTGAATATCAATTTCTTCAAGTGATTTTGTGTGCTTCAGCATTTATTAGTTAAAGTAACCGTGACAAATGATACTGGCAGTGGAAAGGGGCACATTCATCTAGGTACTTAGCATATTCTGACACCATTTATTGGATTTCATGGAAATATTCCAAGATGGGGCACTTCCCAACTTGGAATATTACTTATTTCAAGTGATTTGGTGTGTTTCGGCAATAATGAGTTAAATTTATTGTGACGAATGACACTTATAGTGGAAACAGACATAATTATGTGGGTATTAAGCATATTTTGACACATCTAATTTGATTTCATGGAAATATTCCAAGATGGGCACTTCTCAACTTGGAATATTAATTTCCTCAAGTGATTTGGTGTGCTTCAGCATTTATTAGTTAAAGTTACTGTGACAAATGATACTTATAGAGGAAAGGGGCACATTCATCTAGGTACTAAGCATATTCTGACACCATTTATTGGATTTCATGGAAATATTCCGAGATGGGGCACTTCCCAACTTGGAATATTACTTATTTCAAGTGATTTGGTGTGTTTCAGCATTAATGGGTTAAACTTATTGTGACAAATGATACTTATAGTGGAAACAGACCTATTTATGTGGGTATTGAGCATATTTCAACACATCTAATTGGATTTCATGGAAATATTCAAAGATGGGGCACTTCCCAACTTGGAATATTAATTTCCTCAAGTGATTTGGTGTGCTTCAGCATTTATTAGTTAAAGTTACTGAGACAAATGATACTTATAATGGAAAGGGGCACATTCATCTAGGTACTCAGCAAATTCTGACACCATTTATTGGATTTCATGGAAATATTCGAAGGTGGGGCACTTCCCAACTTGGAATATTACTTATTTCAAGTAATTTGGTGTGTTTCAACATTAATGAGTTAAACTTATTGTGACAAATGATATTTATAGTGGAAACAGACATATTTATGTGGGTATTGAGCATATTTCAACACATCTAATTGGATTTCATGGAAATATTCAAAGATGGGGCACTTCCCAACTTGGAATATCACTTATTTCAAGTGATTTGATGTGTTTCCACATTAATTAGGTAAATTTAATGTGACAAATGATATTTATAGTGGAAACAGACATATTTATGTGTGTATTGAGCATATTTGGACGCATCTAATTGGAATTCATGGAAATATTCCAAGTTGGGGGATTTGTTGTGCTTCAACATTTATTAGTTAAAGTTACTATGAAATGATACTAACAGTGGAAAGGAGCATATTAATCTAGGTACTTAGCATATCCTGACACCACTAATTGGATTTCATGGAAATATTCAAAGATGGGGCACTTCCCAACTTGGAATATTAATTTCCTCAAGTGTTTTGGTGTGCTTCAGCATTCATTAGTTAAAGTTACTGTGACAATTGATACTAAGAGTGGAAAGGAGCATATTAATCTAGGTACTTAGCATATCCTGACACCACTAATTGGATTTCATGGAAATATTCCAAGATGGGGCACTTCCCAACTTGGAATATCACTTATTTCAAGTGATTTGGTGTGTTGCAACATTAATTAGGTAAATTTATTGTGACAAATGATACTTATAGTGGAAACAGACATAATTTTGTGGATATTGAGCATATTTCGACAAATCTAATTGGATTTCATGGAAATATTTCATGTTGGGGGATTTCCCAACTGTGAATATCAATTTCTTCAAGTGATTTTGTGTGCTTCAGCATTTATTAGTTCCAGTAACTGTGACAAATGATACTTTCAGTGGAAAGGGGCACATTCATCTAGGTACTTAGCATATTCTGACACCCATTTATTGGATTTCATGGAAATATTCTAAGATGGGGCACTTCCCAACTTGGAATAATACTTATTTAAAGTGATTTGGTGTGTTTCGACAATAATGAAATAAATTTATTGTGACGAATGACAACTATAGTGGAAACAGACATAATTATGTGGGTATTGAGCATATTTTGACACATCTAATTGGATTTCATGGAAATATTCCAAGATGGGGCACTTCCCAACCTCGAATATTAATTTCCTCAAGTGATTTGGTGTGCTTCAGCATTTATTAGTTAAA
This sequence comes from Loripinus fragilis, assembly GCA_964019695.1. Lineage (NCBI taxonomy): Eukaryota > Metazoa > Mollusca > Bivalvia > Lucinida > Lucinidae > Loripinus > Loripinus fragilis. Next base: position 55,082,200 of record OZ026517.1, read on the forward strand.
GTTACTGTGACAAATGATACTTACAGTGGAAAAGGACATATTAATTAGGTTTCTTAGCATATTCTGACACCACTTATTGGATTCATGTTAATCTAGGCACTTACCATATTCTAATTTTAACTAATAAATGCTAAGTACCTAGATTCATATGTCCCTTTCCACTGTGAGTATCATTTGTCACAGTAACTTTAACTAATAAATGCTGAAGCACACCAAATCACTTGAAGAAATTGATATTCCAAGTTGGGAAAACCCCAAACTTGGGGAATATTTTAAGTGATATTCCTAGTTGGGAAATGCCCCATCTTAGAATATTTCCATGAAATCAAATTAGATGTGTCCAAATATGCTCAATACCCACATACATATGTCTGTTTCCACTATAAGTATTATTTGTCACAATAAATTTACCTAATTAATATTGAAACACACCAAATCACTTGAAATAAGTGATATTCCTAGTTGGGAAGTGCCTCATCTTGGAATATTTCCATAAAATCCAATTAGTGGTGTCCAAATATGCTAAGTACCTAGAATAATATGCTCCTTTCCACTGTAAGTATCATTTGTAAGTAAGTAAGTAAGTAAGTAAGTAAAGTCTTTATTTAAAGAGGGTGACAACATTTAGTAGAACAACTAATCTTCCATGAGGCCCTCAAAATAAATAATATGTACACACACAAAATAGAACAAGTTTACACAAACTATCAAATTTAAATTGTTAAATCCTGTACTACTGAGCAAAACAATCCCAAAGCTTAAAGCTAAATTTTGTCTAGACCATGAACTCAATGCACAAAAGTGGATCCTGGTCAGCTGATCAGTTTCCACACTATTTCCAAAAATGGGATTATAATATCTAGGTTCAGCAGGACAAGGGTTAATTAGATATATACTAGAGTAATTCCTTTCTTAACCCTTAATGCGCCAATCGCAACAAAAGTCGTCTGCTTTTCTCGTCTGCTGAAGTAACTTTAACTACTAAATGCTGAAGTACACCAAATCACTTGAAGAAATTGATATTCCAAGTTGGGAAGTGCCCCATCTTGGAATATTTGCATGAAATCCAATAAGATGTGTCCAAATATGCTAAGTACCTAATTCAATATGTATGTTCCAACTAAAAGTATCATTTGTCACATGTATTTTATCTAATTAATGTTGAAACAAACCAATTCACTTGAAATAAGTGATATTCCTAGTTGGGAAATGACCCATCTTAGAATATTTCCATGAAATCCAATTAGTGGTGTCCAAATATGCTCAATACCCACATACATAAGTCTGTTTCCACTATAAGTATCATTTATCATAATAAATTTACCTAATTAATATTGAAACACACCAAATCACTTGAAATAAATGATATTCCAAGTTGGGAAGTGCACCATCTTGGAATATTTCCATGAAATCCAATTAGATGTGTCCAAATATGCTCAATACCCACATAAATATTTCTGTTTCCACTATTAGTATCATTTGTCACAATAAATTTACCTAATTAATGTTGAAACACACCAAATTTCTTATAAAAAAAATGATATTCCAAGTTGGGAAGTGCCCTATCTTGGAATATTTGCATGAAATCCAATAAGATGTATCCAAATATGCTAAGTACCTAATTCAATATGTATGTTCCAACTAAAAGTATCATTTGTCACATGTATTTTAACAAATTGATGTTGAAACACACCAAATCACTTGAAAGAAGTGATATTCCTAGTTGGGAAGTGCCCCATCTTGGAATATTTCCATGAAATCCAATTAGATGTGTCCAAATATGCTCAATACCCACATAAATATGTCTTTTTCCACTATTAGTATCATTTGTCACAATAAATTTACCTAATTAATGTTAAAACACACCAAATTTCTTGAAATAAAAGTGATATTCCAAGTTGGGAAGTGCCCCATCTTGGAATATTTCCATGAAATCCAATTAGATGTGTCCAAATATGCTCAATACCCACATAAATATGTCTGTTTCCACTATAAGTATCATTTGTCACAATAAATTTACCTAATTAATATTGGAACACACCAAATCACTTGAAATAAGTGATATTCCAAGTTGGGAAGTGCCCCATCTTGGAATATTTCCATGAAATCCAATTAGTGGTGTCCGAATATGCTAAGTGCTTAGAATAATATGCTCCTTTCCACTTTAAGTATCATTTGTCACAGTTACTTTAACAACTAAATGCTGAAGCCAACCAAATCACTTGAAGAAATTGATATTCCAAGTTGGGAAAAGCCCCATCTTGGAATATTTGCATGAAATCAAATAAGATGTGTCCAAATATGCTAAGTACCTAATTCAATATGTCTGTTTCCACTATAAGTATCATTTGTCACATGTATTTTATCTAATTAATGTTGAAACAAACCAAATGACTTGAAATAAGTGATATTCCTAGTTGGGAAATACCCCATATTAGAATATTTCCATGAAATCAAATTAGATGTGTCCAAATATGCTCAATACCCACATACATATGTCTGTTTCCACTATAAGTATCATTTGTCACAATAAATTTACCTAATTAATATTGAAACACACAAAATCACTTGAAATAAGTGATATTCCTAGTTGGGAAGTGCCTCATCTTGGAATATTTCCATAAAATACAATTAGTGGTGTCCAAATATGCTAAGTACCTAGAATAATATGCTCCTTTCCACTGTAAGTATCATTTGTCACAGTAACTTTAACTACTAAATGCTGATGCACACCAAATCACTTGAAGAAATTGATATTCCAAGTTGGGAAGTGCCCCATCTTGGAATATTTGCATGAAATCCAATAAGATGTGTCCAAATATGCTAACACCTAATTCAATATGTATGTTCCAACTAAAAGTATCATTTGTCACATGTATTTTATCTAAATAATGTTGAAACAAACCAAATCACTTGAAATAAGTGATATTCCTATTTGGGAAATGACCCATCTTAGAATATTTCCATGAAATCCAATTAGATGTGTCCAAATATGCTCAATACCCACATACATAAGTCTGTTTCCACTATAAGTATCATTTGTCATAATAAATTTACCTAATTAATATTGAAACACACCAAATCACTTAAAATAAATGATATTCCTAGTTGGGAAGTGCCCCATCTTGGAATATTCCCATGAAATCCAATTAGATGTGTCCAAATATGCTCAATACCCACATAAATATGTCTGTTTCCACTATTAGTATCATTTGTCCCAATAAATTTACCTAATTAATGTTGAAACACACCAAATTTCTTATAAAAAAAAATGATATTCCAAGTTGGGAAGTGCCCCATTTTGGAATATTTCCATGAAATCTAATTAGATGTGTCCAAATATGCTCAATACCCACATAAATTTGTCTGTTTCCACTATAAGTATAATTTGTCACAATAAATTTACCTAATTAATATTGAAACACACCAAATCACTTGAAATAAGTGATATTCCAAGTTGGGAAGTGCCCCATCTTGGAATATTTCCATGAAATCAGGTTAGTGGTGTCCGAATATGCTAAGTGCCTAGAATAATAATGCTCCTTTCCACTTTAAGTATCATTTGTCAAAGTAACTTGAACTACTAAATGCTGAAGCACACCAAATCACTTGAAGAAATTAATATTCCAAGTTGGGAAGTGCCCCATCTTGGAATATTTGCATGAAATCCAATAAGATGTGTCCAAATATGCTAAGTACCTAATTCAATATGTATGTTCCAACTAAAAGTATCATTTGTCACATGTATTTTAACAAATTGATGTTGAAACACACCAAATCACTTGAAAGAAGTGATATTCCTAGTTGGGAAGTGCCCCATCTTGGAATATTTCCATGAAATCCAATTAGATGTGTCCAAATATGCTCAATACCCACATAAATATGTCTTTTTCCACTATTAGTATCATTTGTCACAATAAATTTACCTAATTAATGTTAAAACACACCAAATTTCTTGAACTAAAAGTGATATTCCAAGTTGGGAAGTGCCCCATCTTGGAATATTTCCATGAAATCCAATTAGATGTGTCCAAATATGCTCAATACCCACATAAATATGTCTGTTTCCACTATAAGTATCATTTGTCACAATAAATTTACCTAATTAATATTGAAACACACCAAATCACTTGAAATAAGTGATATTCCAAGTTGGGAAGTGCCCCATCTTGGAATATTTCCATGAAATCCAATTAGTGGTGACAGGATATGCTAAGTACCTAGATTTATATGCTCCTTTCCACTATAAGTATCATTTGTCACAGTTACTTTAACAACTAAATGCTGAAGCCAACCAAATCACTTGAAGAAATTGATATTCCAAGATGGGAAAAGCCCCGTCTTGGAATATTTGCATGAAATCAAATAAGATGTGTCCAAATATGCTAAGTACCTAATTTAATATGTCTGTTTCCACTATAAGTATCATTTGTCACATGTATTTTATCTAATTAATGTTGAAAAAAACCAAATGACTTGAAAGAAGTGATACTCCTAGTTGGGAAATGCCCCATATTAGAATATTTCCATGAAATCCAATTAGATGTGTCCAAATATGCTCAATACCCACATAAATATGTCTGTTTCCACTATAAGTATCATTTGTCACAATAAATTTACCTAATTAATATTGAAACACACCAAATCACTTGAAATAAGTGATATTCCAAGTTAGGAAGTGCCCCATCTTGGAATATTTCCATGAAATCCAATTAGTGGTGTCCGAATATGCTAAGTGCTTAGAATAATATGCTCCTTTCCACTTTAAGTATCATTTGTCACAGTTACTTTAACAAATAAATGCTGAAGCCAACCAAATCACTTGAAGAAATTGATATTCCAAGATGGGAAAAGCCCCATCTTGGAATATTTGCATGAAATCAAATAAGATGTGTCCAAATATGCTAAGTACCTAATTCAATATGTCTGTTTCCACTATAAGTATCATTTGTCACATGTATTTTATCTAATTAATGTTGAAACAAACCAAATGACTTGAAAGAAGTGATACTCCTAGTTGGGAAATGCCCCATATTAGAATATTTCCATGAAATCCAATTAGATGTGTCCAAATATGCTCAATACCCACATAAATATGTCTGTTTCCACTATAAGTATCATTTGTCACAATAAATTTACCTAATTAATATTGAAACACACCAAATCACTTGAAATAAGTGATATTCCAAGTTGGGAAGTGCCCCATCTTGGAATATTTCCATGAAATCCAATTAGTGGTGTCCGAATATGCTAAGTGCTTAGAATTATATGCTCCTTTCCACTTTAAGTATCATTTGTCACAGTTACTTTAACAACTAAATGCTGAAGCCAACCAAATCACTTGAAGAAATTGATATTCCAAGTTGGGAAAAGCCCCATCTTGGAATATTTGCATGAAATCCAATAAGATGTGTCCAATTATGCTAAGTACCTAATTCTATATGTATGTTCCAACTAAAAGTATTATTTGTCACATGTATTTATCTAATTAGTGTTGAAACAAACCAAATCACTTGAAATAAGTGATATTCCTAGTTGGGAAATGACCCATCTTAAAATACTTCCATGAAATCCAATTAGATGTGTCCAAATATGCTCAATACCCACATACATAAGTCTGTTTCCACTATAAGTATCATTTGTCATAATAAATTTACCTAATTTATATTGAAACACACCAAATCACTTGAAATAAGTGATATTCCTAGTTGGGAATGCCTCATCTTGGAATATTTCCATGAAATCCAATAAGTGGTGACCAAATATGTTGAGTACCTAGAATAATATGCTCCTTTCCACTGTAAGTATCATTTGTCACAGTAACTTTAACTACTAAATGCTGAAGCACACCAAATCACTTGAAGAAATTGATATTCCAAGTTGGGAAGTGCCCCATCTTGGAATATTTGCATGAAATCCAATAAGATGTGTCCAATTATGCTAAGTACCTAATTCAATATGTATGTTTCCACTATAAGTATCATTTGTCACATGTATTTTATCTAATTAATGTTGAAACAAACCAAATGACTTGAAATAAGTGATATTCCTAGTTGGGAAATGCCCCATCTTAGAATATTTCAATGAAATCAAATTAGATATGTCCAAATATGCTCAATACCCACATGCATATGTCTGTTTCCACTATAAGTATCATTTGTCACAATAAATTTACCTAATTAATATTGAAATACACCAAATCCCTTGAAATAAGTGATATTCCAAGTTGGGAAGTGCCCCATCTTAAAATATTTCAATGAAATCAAATTAGCTGTGTCAAAATATGCTCAATACCCACATAAATATGTCTGTTTCCACTATAAGTATCATTTGTCACAATACATTTACCTAATTAATGTTGAAACACACCAAATCACTTGAAATATAAGTGATAATCTAAGTTGGGAAGTGCCCCATCTTGGAATATTTCTATGAAATCCAATTAGATGTGTCCAAATATGCTCAATACCCAAATAAATATGTCTGTTTCCACTATAAGTATAATTTGTCACAATACATTTACCTAATTTATATTGAAACACACCAAATCACTTGAAATAAGTGATATTCCAAGTTGGGAAGTGCCCCATCTTGGAATATTTCCATGAAATCCAGTTAGTGGTGTCCGAATATGCTAAGTGCCTAGAATTATATGCTCCTTTCCACTTTAAGTATCATTTGTCACAGTAACTTTAACTACTAAATGCTGAAGCACACTAAATCACTTGAAGAAATTAATATTCCAAGTTGGGAAGTGCCCCATCTTGGAATATTTGCATGAAATGCAATAAGATGTGCCCCATCTTGGAATATTTGCATGAAATCCAATAAGATGTGTCCAAATATGCTAATTACCTAATTCAATATGTATGTTCCAACTAAAAGTATCATTTGTCACAATAAATTTACCTAATTAATATTGAAACACACCAAATCACTTGAAATAAGTGATATTCCAAGTTGGGAAGTGCCCCATCTTGGAATATTTCCATGAAAGCAAATTTAATTGCTGTCCGAATATGCAAAGTGCCCAGAATAATATGCTCCTTTCCACTTTAAGTATCATTTGTCACAGTAACTTTAACTACTAAAAGCTGAAGCACACCAAATCACTTGAAGAAATTAATATTCCAAGTTGGGAAGTGCCCCATCTTGTAATATTTGCATGAAATGCAATAAGATGTGTCCAAATATGCTAAGTACCTAATTCAATATGTATGTTCCAACTAAAAGTATCATTTGTCACATGTATTTTAACAAATTGATGTTGAAACACACCAAATCACTTGAAAGAAGTGATATTCCTAGTTGGGAAGTGCCCCATCTTGGAATATTTGCATGAAATCCAATAAGATGTGTCCAAATATGCTAAGTACCTTACTCAATATGTATGCTCCAACTAAAAGTATCATTTGTCACATGGATTTTAACTAATTAATGTTGAACGAACCAAATCACTTGGAATAAGTGATATTCCAAGTTGGGAAGTGCCCCATCTTGGAATATTTCAATGAAATCAAATAAGATGTGTCAAAATATGCTCAATACCCACATAAATAATGTTTGTTTCCACCATAAGTATCATTTGTCACAATAAATTTACCTAATTAATATTGAAACACACCAAATCACTTGAAATAAGTGATATTCCAAGTTGGGAAGTGCCCCATCTTGGAATATTTCAATGAAATCAAATTAGCTGTGTCAAAATATGCTCAATACCCACATAAATATGTCTGTTTCCACTATAAGTATCATTTGTTACAATACATTTACCTAATTAATGTTGAAACACACCAAATCACTTGAAATATAAGTGATATTCCAAGTTGGGAAGTGCCCCATCTTGGAATATTTCTATGAAATCCAATTAGATGTGTCCAAATATGCTCAATACCCACATAAATATGTCTGTTTCCACTATAAGTATAATTTGTCACAATACATTTACCTAATTAATATTGAAACACACCAAATCACTTGAAATAAGTGATATTCCAAGTTGGGAAGTGCCCCATCTTGGAATATTTCCATGAAATCCAGTTAGTGGTGTCCGAATATGCTAAGTGCCTAGAATTATATGCTCCTTTCCACTTTAAGTATCATTTGTCACAGTAATTTTTACTACTAAATGCTGAAGCACACCAAATCACTTGAAGAAATTGATATTCCAAGTTGGGAAGTGCCCCATCTTGGAATATTTGCATGAAAACCAATAAGATGTGTCCAAATATGCTAATTACCTAATTCAATATGTATGTTCCAACTAAAAGTATCACTTGTCACAATAAATTTACCTAATTAATATTGAAACACACCAAATCACTTGATATTTCCATGAAAGCCAATTTAAGTGGTGTCCGAATATGCAAAGTGCCTAGAATAATATGCTCCTTTCCACTTTAAGTATCATTTGTCACAGTAATTAATATTGAAACACACCAAATCACTTGAAATAAGTGATATTCCAAGTTGGGAAGTGCCCCATCTTGGAATATTTCCATGAAATCCAATTAGATGTGTCCAAATATGCTCAATACCCACATAAATATGTCTGTTTCCACTATAAGTATCATTTGTCACAATATATTTACCTAATTAATATTGAAACACACCAAATCACTTGAAATATGTGATATTCCAAGTTGGGAAGTGCCGCATCTTGGAATATTTCCATGAAATCCAATTAGTGGTGTCCGAATATGCTAAGTACCTAGAATAATATGCTCCTTTCCACTTTAAGTATCATCTGTCACAGTAACTTTAACTACTAAATGCTGAAGCACACCAAATCACTTGAAGAAATTGATATTCCAAGTTGGGAAGTGCCCCATCTTGGAATATTTGCATGAAATCCAATAAGATGTGTCCAAATATGCTAAGTACCTTATTCAATATGTATGCTCCAACTAAAAGTATCATTTGTCACATGGATTTTAACTACTTAATGTTGAAACAAACCAAATGACTTGAAATAAGTGATATTCCTAGTTGGGAAATGCCCCATCTTAGAATATTTCCATGAAAACAAATTAGATTTGTCCAAATATACTCAATACCCACATAAATATCATTTTTTCACAGAAAATTTACCTAATTAATGCTTTACATGAGGAAGTTACCAGTGCATATATAAGTTAACTTACCAGATGTCCTTTCCTTTTGGGATTCAATTCTTGTCTGATACATGTATAATCTCTTTTTTGAAATGTTGAGCTGAATATTTGGGTTACCTATTCATTCCAAAGGATGAGACCACCATACTTATCATATGACTCAATCTCTCTGAAAATGTATTGTAACACTATAGGCTCCATTCCACGAGCCTCACCGGCATCACTGCGTTGTGTCCTTGAGCAAGAACATTAATCCTAGCTTAGTACTGGTTCAACCCAGGAAGACCCGTCCTTTTATAACTGAAAGATTGTTGATGGGACGTAAAGAATCAAATCAAACAAACAAAATAGGCTCCATTCCAGCAAGTAAAGTGTCTGTCTATTGTTTTGGTTCTTTGTAGAACTTAGATCCCAGATGTTTTGGTTCTTTGTAGAACTTAGATCCCAGACTCAATCAACAATTTTCCAGTCATGCATGCCTATTTTCCTGTCTTCCTGGGTGAAAAACACAAAGCATAGAATAAAGTGTCTTGCTCAAGGCTTCAACAAAGTTCCTCATGAATCCATCTATTGAAGTGTATAATGGCCATGTAAAAGGCATCCTGATGGCACTGAGACAGAAATAAGTACATATAACAGAGACCAACTGGATGCCTTCATCAGAACCAATATCTTAAGTCTTCAGAAAAAGTGCCAGTAACGGCATGCTTGTAAGTGAACATAGTACAGGTACCATATGACAAAACAAATTTCAGATGATGCAGGTTAATGTCCATCATCATTATCTGCTGCATGTCTCCAATTCTCAGAAACAAAGAATTAAGAAGTAAACTTTTATTTAAAACAAGAGAATCGTTTAAACTGATGTATGCTCCCCAAATAAAGGCATTGTTCAAAAAGGGCTGCAAGTTGATTTCTCTAATAGTGTTAATGTTATGCTCTGGCAAAAATTTAAGTATAACAAAGGACAATAACTCCTAAATCATGCCAAAGAGAATTATGGTTCTTGTACACTGCACCTCTCCTCATACAGATCTATCTACATGTACCAATTAAATGTCAAAATGATACCTATTATAGTTTTTGTGCTATGGTCCCGACAGAATTTAAGTATGAAAAATAACAAAGGGAAGTAACCCCTAAATTATGCAAAAGAGAATTATGGTTATTGCACTTCTTCGCATGGAGATCGATCTATAAACAAAGTTTATTGTTGATATCTCATAACTTGTGTGTTATGATGCAGATTGTGTGGTTTAACAAGTGCCAAGAAATACCCAAAAGTAATCATGAGAAACCTAATGCAGTTCATTACATGTATATATTCATATTTGGAGATTTTAAACTTGTTTTTCTATTAAATAAAAATCCCATGGCAATTATGGAGCAAAAGTGTGGGCATGTCAGTTCACATATTTCCATGGCAGGTAATACCTACATGTACGGGTGTAAGTTCGGAATTTCCAAATTCGGATCTTATAAATCTTAAAACTTGAAGAATTCCAACAAAACATTGTCAGTTTGAATGGTTAGGAAAGAAAATCAATAAACAAGTGTTTCTCAGACCACTTTTTGAAAAACAGATGAGGCAGGCATGTTTAATTTTTATTTTTTATTTCCCAAAAAACAGATGAGGCCATTTTTTTTAAATTTCATCCAAACCAATTGAGGCACCTTTTTTGTTCATTTTAAGCATAAAAAAGGTTGATATTTTGATTTTGACATATGAATAAAATAAATGAGGCCACTTTATTTTTTATTGAAGTCTGAAAAAAGACAAATGAGGGGCATTTAAAACAGATGAGGGAGGTTGTGAGAAACATTTTTTTTTATTTGGCCTTAATTGTATTTAACTAAAATGAAAAATAACTCAACGGAAAGTCAGCCTCAGAATCCTGAATTCTAGTATAATCCTAAAAAACTTACACCTATACTGGATTCCTCCTTTATCAAGGCCCTTGTTTGTTATCGGGTAAATGCAAATACACAATAATAACACGTAAAATAACTTCATGTGAAAATCAAATGATGCGATAAAGGTGATGACACGATAAAGAAGGGCGTGAGTATATACCAAAGTAGTGAGTGGACCTGTACTCAGTACAAATCCTTTCTTCCACTTGAGTGCAGTAACTGACAACTGTCCAGACCCAACTTGATTCACTGATAAGAAAAGCATAAATCCCTATCAAAGTTGCCAGACTCCAGGTTTGTACCAGCAACTCGGAGTCCTGGATCTCATTTTGGTGCCAACTTGACTGTACATGGAATTTGTCAAAACTACATTGAGCTCTACAGGGATCAAATTTAAGAATTTAACTATACTCACTTAACCATTTTCATTCTGATGCACTTTCCCAAACATATTTATACAATAATTATGGAATAGTCATTTATACAATAAGTATGGAATAGTCCATTTTTGATTTAAGGGGTCAAATGTCCAAATTTCTAAAATATGGTGTTTTACATACCTAATGATTTGTTTGATTGTTTGTTTGGTTTAATTTATTGTTTTTTTTTATCTTAGCAAAGGGGATTGCAGCGGCTCAGTGGTAAAGTGCTCGACTAGAGACCAAGGGGAAGTGGGTTCAAGCCTCACCAGCGTCACTGCGTTGTGTCCTTGAGCAAGAACATTAATCCTTAGCTTAGTACTGGTTTAACCCAGGAATACCCGTCCCTTTATATCTGAAAGATTGTTGATGGGACATAAAGAATCAAATCAAACAAACAAAATTATCTTGGCAAACAATGAAATACTGCCTGGATTGTCATCACCACAAAACATCACCACAAAATACTGTATGTTTAATGAAGCTGTAGCCTAGGAACACTTGGAAACCAACTGAAGCATGCAGTTCACCTACTTTTAGGTTTGCAACATCTGCTGTAAATGAAACTTACAGAATATTAAGTCAGTTAATTGGTTCATTAATTGCATGACTTAAAGTCTTTGTTCAAAAATTCCTTTTAGTAAGTTCACTCAGAAAATACCAAAATTAGGGACATTTAAAAAAAGAAGGAAAGACTTTTTTTGGTATTTGGCCTTTTTAGAGTTCTTTTTTTAGAAAATTAGGGAAGCCTAAAAATTTAGGATGTTTTTTTTAGGAATTTTAGGGCCACTTGAAAGCCTTATAGTGTTAACATATTAACTACCAGTAAAGTACTCAGTGTAAGCTGTGTGGGCTTATACTGCCTTATAGGAACATGTGTACATAGGTCAAATGTGCCTGGAAAGCCTTTATCAATTTGTGATTGATGTAGTTATTTTTAAGCTTTGCTTTGATGATGCCTAACATACTAAACATAGACATTGTGGGTACTCAAAAGAACCGTCTCAATGAGACGGTTCTTTTGAGCAACCAAAATATAAAATAAATTGGTGGAAATAAAAAATATTACAATTTTATACCCAAAAGATTTGCTTATCTTGACCTATGACCTTTTTATGAAATAAATAGGCGTTATCTATAAACAGACGTATAGACTTAAACTTTAAAGCCTTTTATATAGTAGTATTTGTGAAGTTTTTAGCCTATGTTTCTGGTTATATTTGTATTTTAGTCCTGCTTTACAGTGCAGCAGTATATAATTATATGATTTTTAATATTCTTGAATGCAGTGTTCATGTTAAATCATGTTCTACAGTTGTTTAAACGGTGAGTGCCTTTCATAAAATGTCTGCCTGCAAGGTTGCTATTTTTCTAGCACAATGTCCATTTTGCAGACAATGCTGATTTCTCCAATTTTACAACAACAAAAAATAACCTAAAATTTAGATCAAAGTCAATGTGAATATTATGTTTAAAGTCCTTTATCACTATTTTTTAGCTCTTGACTCTATGCATTAAATTTTGGTTTGAATCAATTATGTAAAGAAATTGTCTCCATTGTATACAAAATTTGTATTTTTTGTTAATTTATTAGCATTTTCTCAGTGTTTTTTCAAAGAATTCTAGTGCTTAAACAAGGTGATTGTTTTTAAGCTTTTTTGAAATACTGAATGAAAATAAACCAGCTCACCTGCCTGTCAGTACTGGGATTTGAACCCCCTAGTGCTTAAACAAGGTGATTGTTTTTAAGCTTTTTTTGAAATACTGAATGAAAATAAACCAGCTCACCGGGATTTGAACCCAGATATACCTACAGGTGTATTAACATAACCCGAGGATGTTCTACCTATTGAACTGTACTGACTCCCAAGGATTAGTGTTGGGTTATTTTCATTTTGTAAATGAAGTTAATGAAACTTTAAGCATTACATGTACATTCCAAAAATAGCTTTTAATGACTAAGATTTTTTTTTATCTAAGCCTAGCATTAGTTGGATTTTTGTTTCCACATGAACATGATGAATAACAGAAAACTATACTCAGCTACCCATTTAGCACTTAAGGTTGATCCAAATCTTAAATGATATTTTTTGAAATACAGAATGAAAATAAATCAGCTCCCCTAATCATTGTGAGCAATAAGCATTTTTTCCCAAATGTTTCCATATGTTCTATGGCAATTTTTCTAACATCTGTATAAGTTCAAGCATACAAAATAACATATTTTAAATAAAAAAAATGTACTGACCCCAAGTGTCTGTGGCTACCCTGCCTGTCAGCATTGGAGTTTGAAAACAGACATACTTTTAAGTGTATATAGAGTATTAACATTACCCGAGGAATTCTACCAGGGTCAATCCCTCAACAACTGCGTGAGCCACTATGCTCCTCTAGAAACTTTAGTATGAAATTAACCATCAGATAGATGCCTACTATCATCTTCAATGACTTCATGAATTGAATAAAAATCCACGTTTTAGCTTGAAACCAATACATAATGATGCAACTAGCAACCATCTTTGTTATATGGTACAGTAGGCCACAGTATGTAACAAAAAAGTGCTTACAAGGGGCAGGTCCGGGTAGTCTACCTAATGCTGCAAAGCATCATTTTGTAACATATCCTTGCACAGCAAAGCCCCACATAGCTCTATGACTATGTACAGGTAGTACTGGCATTGTGCATGGCACTCTACATTGTCATTGGTCTCAGTAATTGCAAGCCCCATCAACCTTCGCCAGAACAAGCACCCCACCTTCGCCCTTTGGTCATTCTTCTCTAAAGATCATTTTTGTCTTGACAAATATTGTAGACCCTGATAAAATGTCACATTATGCGACCTTTCATCTGGGTCATCACAGTTTGCAAAAGTTCGTATTAAGGAGTCATCATTATAAAGAGGGTTAATATTAAGTGAAATTAAATGAGCCAGATTATAAAATCTTTGGTACTTATTTAATGGGTGAATGGTGATGAGCCTGTGCAGTTTCGTCAGAGCATTTACTGCTTGCATATACAGTTAAGACTTAGATGATGATTTAGGCAAACAATAACACTTCTAGTCTCACTAGATAGCCACATTACATTTTCTCACAAGCCTTTTTGAATCTTAAAACAACTGAAAGATTTTTGCATTTTTTGGTAGCATTCACACAATCGGGGTGAAGTACACGAAAATTGCTTTTCGCTAAACAGCCGTAGCCTTTAGATTTTATGCATTTGCGATATAGGAATTTTACAGTTCAGATATCTTTGAAGGTGTAAGATTATTAAGTGTGCAGACACAGCTATCTAGTGGGTTAGCTTTAAACAGTAACTGTTAGTTATTTTAACTTATTTATTTTCATGTCTTAATCATTAAAATTTGATGTCAATGCAAAAATGTATTAATCATTTACATCAATGCAAAAATGTATTAAAGGTTTGGTCTCGCCTAACCCAAACATTGTTGTGGGTACTAAAAAGAATCACCTCATTGAAATGGTACTTTTGAACACCCAAACACATGATTAAATTTATGGATTAGAATATCATTACAGTTTTATTCTCCTTAAGTGACCTTCTCTGGACCTATGATGTATGTAAGTCAGGGCTGTGGAAATACCATGCCCGACTTGTCTGACATGGTCCCATTTCATCCAGGACAAGTTGAAGATTTCTATTTACTTGTCCTTGGACAAGTACAAATGTATTAAATTAATACAATTCTGTATTTCATATTTTGATTAATTATTACGAGCTCACATCTTGCATTGAAAACAGTGTGGTTCCTGATCAGCTGGCTTCTTCAGAAGCCAGCTGATCTGGATTTACACTGTTTACAAGAGAAGCCAGCTGATCAGGATCCATACTGTTTACAAGAGTTAATATATATCTGGTTTCATACTGTTTTTGAAAGAATAAATTGTCTTAGCACTGTAAGGTATAAGCTAATTTGTTCTTTCGGACAAGTAAAATTTTCTATGGACAAGTACATTTTGACTTGTACTTGTCCCTGGACAAGTATTAAATTTTACTATTTCCACACCTCTGTGTAAGTGTTCTTTAATTTATAATCATATTGCATCAAAGACTAAGATTGGGGTAGCATGTAAATAAATGAGCCTAAATGTGTGAAAACATGATGCTGTTGGATGCAAAAAACAAAGGCGCAAAGCAGCCTTGCATCAGCAGTCTGATCTGTGCCTTCGTTATTCGCTCTCTGCAAAATTTGATAGCTAGACTAGTGACACACGAAATTTCATTATTTTAACTAAGCCCCTGGTCTCAAGCTGCGCACAGGCCATTGACATTATGTTACAGCTGTAAAAATGCCAATTTATTTATCTAAGATATACTTCTAGTCAAGGAAGTCGAGTCGACTAGAACAGGAGATCAGGTAAATACGAGCAGTTTATGGGATTTTCACAGTTTTATCAGTCAAATGCCTGTGACAGGGAGCGCAGTGGCTCAGTGGTAGAGTGCTTGACTCGAGACCGAGGGTTCGAGCCTCACCGGCGTCACTGCGTTTTGGTCCTTGAGCAAGACACATTTATCCTAGCTTAGTACTGGTTCAACCCAGGAAGACCCGTCCCTGTTTAACTGAAAGATTGTTGATGGGACGTATTTAGAATCAAATCAAACAAACAAAAAAAAAACAAAATGCCTGCGACCTGGGCATGCTGGTTTGAGCTTGACCTGATAAAAAACCACTGACTCTATGTTGTGTCAGTTACCTTTATTCAATGATGTTTATGCTGTATATTGTACTAGGGGCGAATCGACTAAGGGGGCGAATCGACTAAGGGGGCGAAACAACTAGGGGGGTGAAACGTCTAATGGGAACGAAACGAATAGTGGGGACGAAACGTCTTGGGGCGAAACGACAAGGGGAGGAAATGGTACACAATGATTAGAACTGCAAGTGATTGCATGAAAAAGAAACCGGGGTGGGCAGCCCTCACTATTCAACAACCGGACATAAAGCTTTAAACTGCACCTGGTATACCAGGAGCGCACCCTACACAGCCAAATGTGAAATGAAAATCTAAACATTCTCCACCCACTCACATCCCTCCCACCTCTGCCAGAATGTGTGCTGGAAACCCCCAAAACATTGAACAGACTGTTATGCACAAGTAAAGAAAGACAACAAAATACAACAACTAATCATAATGCGCATCACTCAGAAACATTCATCTAAAATGCATGTTTTACATTCTTGTTGTTGTTTACATCCGTTGCTTCTGAACCGGATATGGGCTCGATTGATAGTTTTTCCGATAGGTCGTAAAACATAAACAAAAAATAATTCAATAATAATTAGTAAATAATTAGTCTACTATTCGATCGCTTTTTATGCAGTTTGAAGATGTAATAATATCCCAAGAATAATAACTTAGAAGAAGAAACCAACCTCCCATTTTAAAATGGGACGTCCGAACTAGAAATTTCAAGTTGGGAGGCTTCCGATTTTAAAATGGGGAATATTGCTAGTTGGGTCGTAACATCAACAAGGGGGAACTAATTGGAAGTACTACTTAAAGCAGGGTCTGTTCATTGCTGCCTTGTGGTCACCTGCTGGGAAAGGGCTGACTACTTGGCCCTCGTTTGTGATGTTAAATAGTGTATTTGTCACTTTTCTATGTGGTATCCTGGGTCAGGTGTGGTACTTGATTGTATCGATTCCTGATCTTTGCCCTTTTGTTACATAGTACCAAGCAATATGCATTGTACAGTATTATTTTATGATTTTACTTGAAAGTATAGCAGTTAGACAAAGAAGTTATTGTATTCAATTTATTCACATTTCCTTTAAAGATCCCGGATTTATTTCATCTGCCATTTAATCTCACCTATACATTAATTATGATAGGTATTTGTTTTGGTGTCAACAACAGCAGAATCTAGGGCGAAGATTTGGTACCAGTAAAATGCATTTAAGCCCCCCATGGGCTTAGGCTGCTGTCCGTTCTAAGGCGATGGTTCTGTTGTTGTTGACTTTTGTTTATTGTTACTCCCATTGTGGGAGTCTGTAATTGTTCTATGTTTTGTTGTACGTTACTTTACGTCCATTCTAGTATTGCAATCATCTTGATGGGGAAGAGAGAGCTGACTGTTTTGCTTAATTTGTCATCCTGGTGTCTCGTGGTCGTTGAGTGGCTCTTCCTCGCGGTGCCACGGGGTTGTCTGCAGTTTGTGATTGTGGTATTTCCTGATCATACTCACTTACTATTTTTGGTGATGATTCACCGTATGTTTGTTCATTATTCTTAAAGTTCTGTTTGGGTTGCTGAGTGGCCACCATTTGAGAAATAGCTGCCCACTCGATTGGCCATTTGTTCTCAATGTATTTTGGTCTATTTGTATATTTTTTTTTAATTATTTATCATTTTGGTTTTAAGAGTGAGATGTGGCTTTTGATCGCTCCAAATCCTGTTTATTGCTTTTCTAGTACTTACATAATCCATAGCTTATAATCAGATTGTAGCGCAAACAAGCAAACGACATCTATTCGCATTTTTACCTTAGTTTGACGACAACACTCTGCATTTTAGTCATGGGAGCGCAGTGGCTCAGTGGTAGAGTGCTTACCTCGAGACCGAAGGGCCGCGGGTTCGAGCCTCACCGGCGTCACTGCGTTGTGGTCCTTGAGCAAGACACATTTATCCTAGCTTAGTACTGGTTCAACCCAGGAAGACCCGTCCCTATATAACTGAAAGATTGTTGATGGACGTATAGAATCAAATCAAACAAACAAAAACAATTACTTTGTATCATGTAAAATCTTCATTTTCTGATCTGACGTTTTTCGCGGCGGCCATCTTTGATTTTGCACCGCCATCTTGAAAATAGGCCAATTTTGAATGGCTAAGAATAAATATTCAAATTACTCATGCTCATGAACATTTTTACCAAGTTTCATGCTTATATCTGCATGCGCCTTCTTTTTGTCACTTTCCCCTCTGCTTATCATATGAATTTGGCAGCCATTTTGAAATTTCCGTTAGCCATCTTGAAAATGGAAAAAAATTGCGATGGCTAACGAGAAAATATTTACAAGAAAGGTTTGAAGAACATAATCTGAACGTCTCATGCTTGTATCCGGAAGTGCATGATCGTCTCAAAAAACAGACATTTCCCGCTCCACTATTAGACAAAAAGGATGTGTATAAATTGCACAGCCTACTCTAATTAATAATCACGAATATGTGGGAACGCAAATCATACACAGCTAGGATTAATTATGTAAAACAAATCATTTTGAGACTGGCAGATCTGGAAACCATCATGATAGATATGTATAGTGGAGGGAACCAGACAATCTACTAGTGTAACGGTGCTCTGACCAATCGTTGATCTCTAGTAGGTTCCTGACGTCACAAAAGTAGCAACTATCGGTGTTCGAATCAAACTTTAGTTACTATAGTAGGAACTATAGTTCGATTCGAAGTGCGCCAATATTAGTATATTTATAATTTCTTTCAGAAACGGCATGTTTAGGTCAGGAGTACTCAGGGGTATCAGGTTATTGGTATGTCTTCATGTCTGGTAGTTTTCTCTGCGGCATTAGTGCATCCTGTATACTGACAGTCGGTGTGTCCTTTATAGATGATAGTCTTCCGGTGGCGTCATCACCACTGTATATAGGTAAGAAATTTCTAAAGACTGTCAAAGAAAAGTGAATATTTTCATCAACAATTATACCTTAATATATTGAATGATATACTATTCCAACGAAGAAAAGCAAAACAAATCGGTGTTGTTGTTTTTCGACAAAAATGGATTGGTATTCGAAAGCCAGAACGTTTTAACCCCCTTTGTTTTCTGTGGGATTTTCTTGTACATATTGATACAATAAGTATGGGTTTTCCCATGGTATACTGAAAGGAGTCTCAATTACAATTTTCTAAATTATGATGTCGTTCTGCCCTCCAAGGTATTTTTAATCTTAGAAAACAGTGCAGGCCTTGATGAAATGCAGCAATATGCTGCATTTCATCTGGGTCTTCACTGTTTGCAAAAGTATCCCGTTTAGAGGTTTCCAATATACAGAGGGTTAAACACCACAACCACATGCCCTCTATCGGATATTGCATCGAAGACGCGGTTGAAACAGAAAAAAGTGACCGATGTTCTTACATTGAATCTCTCGTCAAACGTCACGTCATATTCATTACCTACGTTTCACGGATAAACACATAACACACGTTTCAAAACAAAATGTACAACCATGAAACGTCACAATCTTAGAATAGCCCATGGTACAGCAAGAAAGAGATATAGAAACCAGATATCCACCCGGTAGGAAGAATACAACTCCTGCTAACCCTTTACCTCATTGAGACGCCTTTTAATACCTATGCAAAAAGAGCAGCAGACCCTGATCAGGCAGCTCTTCTAATGTATGTTCTATAGATGTAAAGTTGAGAAGGAATATTGTCTGGTCGATAAATGAATCTTTAGACTTATGATAGAACCGTTTGGTTCTTTTGAACACCCAAGACATATGATAAAAATAATGGGTAAGTCTTCACAATTGTACACCAAAACATTATGTTTATTTAAACATTAGGAATTCACATTTCTGTCTTATAGGAGTGGTATTCTCAATGCGTTATGTCGGTATTGCTGTTGGATACCTACTAGGAGGTCAGGCCCTACGACTCTATGTGGACTTTGACACCGTTTCACAGGAAAGGTATACCTCATCAATAGATATAGGCGTGTCTTTCGATATCAAATTAACCAGGCAATGCTTCGAGAACGCTTATTGAATCGCGAGGCTCTGCTGAGCGATTCAACATGTATTCTCGCAGCTAGGCCTGGTAAATTTGATATCAAAAGACGCAAACCTGGTATTCTGTTTATCAGTTTACCGATTGGATCACTCTTCAAATTGGCGATTGTGATATAATTATTATTTTTCGCGTGATTTAACGTCATCGACATCGTTCAAAAATTGCAACGTCATGTTGACCTTCCGAATATATAATTGCAAAGAGATAGACAATGTTTATCAGGTTAACGCACAAAAATGCAGTTAATATGAGAGGTAAATGATAAATTGGGATATTATTGTACTTTTATTAAGTTTTTTTGTCATGTGTATCTATATTTAGAAAAACATTAACACACCACAAACATAATAACATAATTAAAGCATCATATTCTATATCATCACATGCATGTGCTATTCACTTATCAAAATATAACAATAGCGTATTTCTTGACAAGATGATGTATGGATGCAATTCTAGACGTTTTATAAAGTATGCGTTTATAAAGTTATAATGTTTACACTATACAATATATGGTAAGCATTGTGTAACAGTAGGCCAGTAGAATAAATTATTTTATCATATGACATTGCGTCTGGGAGTGAAATAACGCCACGCAATACAATCGATAAACTACAAGTGGTTTACAGATTTTTGGGAAGAATTTTGACGTCCATAACAACGTTTTTACTGCAGAAATGAGATTTAAAAGTAATCTTAATGTCGTACGATAAATATACTCTAACATTTGTGCTCTTGTAATATTGAATTTATTAAACTCGTTACGAAAAAAGAGATAAAATGCTCGACAAGCCTAGCATTATAACTCTTTTCCACAACTCGTTTAATGAAAAAAACAAAAAAAAAACATGAGCACTTATGTAAGATCCTCTATATCTGAAGCAAGAGGAGCACTTATATAAGATCCTCTATATAGTCCTGGCCAATGACTTATGTAATGTGTGGTTCTATTGTTACATGTAATATCTCTTTGCTTCCATTACTTGTATTGGTTTGTTGTTTAAAGTAAGTAAGAATATGCCACCAACGTAAAGAGGAAGGCAAATATCAGGAATCGATACAATCAATTACCATACCTGATCCGGGACACCATATGGGAAAGTGACAAAACATAAGAAAACACAACACACGACAGAACCAAGAGGCCAGCCCTTTCCTAGCAGGTTGTCACAAGGCTGTAAGGAACAGGCAAGGCAGCATAACAAAGACAAACATAAATAATAAAAAGGGTCCCCAAAAGAAGCACCGCCCTGGAATGGTATGTAAAAACCCTACTGGAGGGCTTAAACATGTTTAAAGGTGTCAACCCACGGAAAAGACACAGAACACAGACGATATATATCTCTTCGTAGCCATTACTAATGAAACTTATACTGTATATGTATGGCCATAATATTCATCAATTTATAAACTCAAGTAGTAAAATATACTATGTTATGCGTTACTGCCCACATTTAAAGAAAATAAGGAAAATCGTTTACACCAACCCATATCATAACATGTAAAATGCAGAGTACACAACACATTTTGAATGCTTAACACTGTTGCTGGGTAGAAACTGTATTTTAAAATATTTAATTAAAGCAGCAGCATTGCATTGGATAGTTTGTTGTTTTCTTGTTTTGTTTTCAAATATTTGAACTTACCATCTAATTACGTACACTCGAAGTTGACGAGACCAGAGTTTGCATTTGGAGCTAGTATTAGTTCACACTTAGTCATTAAGTAATATAAAACCCATTATTATATAATATATAATTAAACAACTGATAAATCGTCAAAACACTTTTTTAAACTCCTATTGATAGAAAAGCCAGTATTGAGAGTAACATAATGTTGAAAGCGCAATCAAAAATTCAAAATATATACCAAGTTATGAAGGTTTCAAAATTTAATTAAATGAAAATATGCGAGAGGATCATATGACGTCATTTGAGCTTTTTGTAACATTAAATTTAATATATTTCATTTATTCTAGCATTATCTATTATTTTATTTGCTGAAAATGATTCAATATGAGGAAATACAACATTTACATATAAAAGCTTGATTGTGCTGTTTTTAATTATTTAGAAATCGCACTAAGTAAAATATGTCATTTTGCTAAAATCATCTCAAAACAATAATGTTGGCGGGGCTTACATGCTTATTTGCATAATTTTAAAACTTGCATAACTTCAGACTTGGTTGGAATTTTTAGATGGTGTTTTCAGCATTTTATTTTTTCATCACTGTCATTTAATTCATGAAGAGATTTAATTTTTTAAGATACACAAGACCTTTCAGATTGGCTCAGATTCTTATCCGCTGCCGCTGATGTTATACAATTGATGCATTTTTTAGGCTAGCATCAGGATTTGTCAACCTGAGGACAGTGATGTTTATGGAGGTGAAGCAAATGTGAACATAGTCAACGCAAGTCAATACAATGTAATTGTATAATATAAGTAAGTTAGGGTATAAAGATCAGTGGGAGCGCAGTGGCTCAGTGGTAGGGCGCTTGACTCAAGACCAAGGGGTCACGGTTTCGAGCCTCACCGGCGTCACTGTGTTGTGGTCCTTGAGCAAGACACATTTGTCCTAGCTTAGTACTGGTTCAACCCAGGAAGACCCGTCCCTTTTTAACTGAAAGATTGTTGATGGGACGTAAAAAATCAAATCAAAGAAACAAAATAAAGATCAGGAATCCATACAATCAAGTACCAAACCCCAAAATATTATTATTCCGTATATGTTCTGGGGGCTTAAAAGAAATGTGTCACATAAACATTTCTTCTAGGCATCTAGTATATATGTTTTGATAGGAAATAATTTAATAGTTCGTAAATACGTTATATTCTCTTAATCTTGTTTATCCCTTATCCCAAATTTAAGTCCGTTTAGTAGGTACTTCAAACTATATAATTTCAAAGTATTGAGGGTTTTCTGTATATCTTTATTAGCTGGTTTCTGACCCTAGATGATCCCCGGTGGGTTGGAGCTTGGTGGCTGCCCTACTGTGTTGCTGCTTCTTTGTATGTGGTCCTATTTCTAGCTTTCTCTCTGTATGGTTCAGAACTCCCAGGTATGAACACGTTTTTATCACCTATACATAAGTGATATTACATGTATATGCCGGACCCAAAATGTTAAGAAAATAGTTTGGCTAATATTAGCAGAACTTTGAGCAGAAATGTAGGATCAAAAAGTATAAAGCGTGTATGGTTTGCCTTCAGGTTATCAACATTGCTTTATTTCCCTTTATTTGATATGCAGCATTACCATTTTTAAATGTTTTTTGACATCGATCTAACCCTATAAGTCCAACCAGGGGACTGAGTCAACTGCTTCAAACTAAAATCCCATTTGGTATGTTTCATATATATTTTGCTCTTTATCTACATTTAAAAGTTTGTTTAAAATTATTGATAAAATGCAAAATTTGAATAATTGAAGTTTGACCAAGCTCAAGGGACTGGGATCAAAAGATGCGATTTAACAATCTTTATAATTACACCGCGTTTTTCGAATCTATATGCCATTTTGTAGGATAAGTCAACAGTATTTATCTATAGAGGCATTAGGTATTCTCTACGTCATACGCTTAGTCAAATAAAACATCATACATAAAAATATATGTGAACCTTGTTGTGACAAAAATGTTGCATGCGAACAGGAAACGCACAAAACTGCCTGCTCATCCGTGTAGTCTGACCAGTGCAATTGTTTATCGCTCTCTACAGTATATGATAAAGGTGCTACATACCAAATTTGTGTTTCTAGCTGGTCTCTGTAGCTGAGCAGGCTTGATTGAGCCTTGCCTTGTAAATCTTTAAGACACATACTTGCGCGTCGTTGCCCATATTATTTGACACAGGAGTGCAGTGTGTTATGTTTTTGAGACCAAAGTTGTGCTTTATTCTTTTACAGCAGCAAGAAAATTACGAGAAATGCGCCAGACCAAGGCTTTGGAGGATGAACAATTACATCAAGATGAAAAAACGCAATATCAGGTTACATGTTTGGCTTCCATGACAGATAATTCAACTGTAGGCGCTGGTGCACCAACGATTGAAAGTGATGATAAAATCAAAAGTGACTCACTCTCAAACTATGGTAAAGGAATTTTAACAAATAAAGATATGTTCATAACAGATATTAAACATGACAGTAACGAAACGAACAATAAAGGTTTATGCTTAAATAATATTGATAAAGATTATGAGATGCCTATAAATGGAATTGTAAATCCTGGTTACATGGATGAGAAGGCGGAACGTTACGAAAGGATTGCGAATGAAGGTGTTGGTAGTAGAAATATTATCACAAATAAGAACGACGATGAAACTAGACCACATTTAAAAGTGTTTGTTCCAAAACTTATTGAGATTTTGAAATCTCCAACATTTGTGTTTCTTTGCTTTGCAGTTTCGTTTACATATATGCTTATGACGTCAGTGTCAGTGTTTCTTCCAAAAATAATTCAGAATCAGTATAATCACACAGCAACCATGGCTGGCATTCTATCAGGTAAGTTCATTGGTAACATATATTTTTATTGTCATTCTTTACGTCACAGTCAACATTTGTAGTCATGTTGGGACGTGTCTTACTGGGTTGACCCAGTACTAAGCAACAGATAAAGTATCTTGCTCAAGGGCACATCATAGTGACTCCTCCAGCGGTGATAATTTGAACTAGCAATCCTTTGATTCCCAGTCTAACGCTCTACCAACTGAGCTAACACGCTCTGCATTGTAGCATGAATGAGAAAAGGGGCACAAGAAACCTACATATAGTGCTACTGGAAGTGTTGATGAGAAAAAACTGTTATAGTTAGAACGGACAACATATATCTCTCAACCCTCAAATGTATTAACCCTTTAAAAGCCAAGAGAATATTCCATAAAGTTGGAAACAATTACATGTAAGTCCGTATGGTCCATTGTAAATATTGTGTGGTTACAGGTATAATTTTAAAAAAAAGTATCGGTATTTCCTTCTCTGAAATTCGATTTTGTCTTAGCAAACAGCGCAGACCCTGGTGAAATGCCGCCTTATGCGGCATTTCAATTGGTTTGTCACTGTTTGTTATACGTATTAGGGGTTTCCAGTCCTCAAAGGTTTAAACGCACAGACGCAGATGCCCACACATTTGTGTAAGGAAATGGACAAGATAGTAAATATTAGATACTTATTTCATAGCAACTTCTGATACGTGTGCATAGCTATCCAGTTGAAATAGGTTTCAATCTTTGTATGAGCCTTCCTTATTGTCCTATGTATGTTTCAAGGTTAAGGCGCTGATGAAGATGTGTGTATGTGCATGCTTGTCTGAGCCTTTGCTGCTCCTCAATGCGCTAAGTGCATAATCTAATGTTCTGGCTCAGTTGTTTGTTTTGCACATTGGTAGATAGAGTGAATTTAGCATCACAGCAGGGCCTTTACTACTTGTAAAAATAAAGCAGCATAGGTTTATAACATATAAAAATGTTATATACATGTATATACCCTGCAGTAATACGTTCAGAGTCAATGGTCCCTTTGTGGTATCATAGCCAAAAGAATTATTTATATGCCAGGCTGCTTTCAAATGCTATAACATGCATTTACTTATAAATAAAAGTATGTAAGTAGATGAAGTTTACAACACAATCACTAGGCGTCTTGCTTTGTAAGATGGTTTCGCATGAACGTAAAAAGAATGAATTTACACACAACCACATTAAATTGATCACCTCTATCATCTTATAAAAAGGAGCTAAACAGATACACTACATACCATTCAGACAAGGGGAAAGGATCGAACAGAAAAAATGTATACATATATCAAACAAAACACCGCAAAGTTGTAAAATTGACAAAGATCAATGTAATAGATATACCATGTCTTGTCAGCCTGTACGTGTAGATAATCCACAAGCATTACCACCTACGAGATATTTCGTGCTAAAGCTGGTAAGTGTGGTATAAAGCAAATAATACAATAAAATTAAACTATTATTTAGACCCCTTGTAGTTGGGTATTTTTTCTCACATTGCGGATAGATAAATCAGTACATCATAAGTTGTGTCGTATCAAAATTAGGACGAAATTGCAACCAGGGAGAGCTTCAGAGAGCCTACTCACCTGCATAGTCTTATCAGAGCGTTCCATGCCAGTACAAACCCAGAATAGAGACCCAGGCCAACAACTAGACGTCATGCTCCACTACATTGATGCGCAACAATGTCTAAAGTACAACTTTGCACATATGCAAAATATCTACACATGTGCAGCTACAATTAACCATTTACGCACGTTCGTAATAAAACCTCTATACATCCAAGGGAAGTAACCTAATGTAAAAATGATGATTTTGCTTTTTCAAAATGGGAACTTCTCTTAAAGCTGCATACTCTGTAACTATGAAATTTTTCGAAAATTTTTCTTTTCTTTTTAAATCATTTGTAAAAGTAGAATTAAGCTATATTTTCACAATAAAAATGTTCAGTACAGCTGAAAACTGCATGGAAAAGTGAATCATCTTATCAAATAGGTGTATTTTTCTCTTGTTGGTAATTATTTGCGTCCCTCCAATAATTCTAAACCGTTGAATTTTAACATAAATGCAGTTGTTTTGATAGTGATAACTTGTTAAGATTTACGAAAATGGTAAAATGTTTACCTGAATTTGAATATTTTTACTGTGTTCTTGAAAAATAAAAACATTATTTTTAAAATTAGTAGATCAAAAGTTACAGACTATGCAGCTTTAAAGTTAGGAATTCGCTCCCTAAATGGGAACTTCTCTCAAAGCAAAGAATTCGCTCCCAAAATGGGAACTTCTCTTAAAGCAACGAATTCTGTCCCTCCAGGAGCAAATTCTTTGCTTTAAGAGAACTTCCCACTTTGAAAACATTTGAGAATCACTGCTAGTTTCAGTAGTCTCTTGTAGGCTGGTACCCTGCCTCTCCGACTCTGTCTTTAGTACACAAAGAGATGCTGGGTACCAGACTATAGTCTCACGTAACTATTTCAGCGTTTTGACTACGCACATGTATCTATTTTTCTTTTCTTTTTTCAAGCAATACTCCTAATTCCTGGTGCTGCCTTGGGACAGTTTCTTGGTGGGTTTATTATGAAGAAGTTAAAACTTGAAATAAGAGGAACATTCATGTTTGCTATTATCAGTTGTATTGCTTCATTACCATTTGCCTTTCCATGGCTTATGTACTGTGAAAGAATGAGGCTTGTTGGATGGAATTTACCGTACAGTGACTCAGTTGGGTAACTATTTAATAAACCTTTCCGTGAAAAAACATTTCAAATGATTTCTTCAGATGTGTGATAGAGTGTATACTATGGGTCTGCACACTTAAGCATTTAGAAACACTTTCCTTTATTTTCGACATGTTTTCACTCAAGGGGAATCATCTTAGAAGCAATTAGCTGCAATTCAGAAAATTAAAACAATATATTATTTAATGTGTGACAAAAACGGCAACCAATTGCGATTTGTGTAGGAAAGAATGTCTAGGTCATGCATAAAATATGGTGATTTTGTTTGCTTGTTTGTTGCTTTACGTCCAAAGTCTACAGCTTGGTCATGGTGGGACGGTCAGTTCACCTAACCACACTTTTTCCTGGGCAAGCTTGAACAAGCAGTTAACCAGTACTTCGTGCAAATACTTTCGCTTGTAACTGACAACAACCATTCTTGAATGATTCAGCGGAAGGGATGAGAATAACCGTAGAAATTATTTCATGATCAATCTCCACGAAAGTATGGGACCAGGCCAAATCGAACTCGCGACTCCTGGATCTGCATTCAGACTCGCATCTGTCGCCAGACACGTTACCCACTGCGCTACGCGGCCCGGTGTGTGGATCATGATTAAGCATATAGTAAGATTGCTAATAGGTTAAGTGATGATTTTTCTCAATTAAGGAACGCTTGTAAAGTTAGGGAGCCTACCATCATACCCACATACCATCTTAACATGCACAGGAAGTGGATTACCTTAAAATCAATAATTTATATAATATATATGAAAACTGGTTTTGAGGATCATTTCAGCGTTCAAGACTTCTTATTGATATAAAAAAAAAACCTGCCTGAGGGGCTGAGAAGTTTTGAACACGGAAATGATCCAAAAAACCCAGTTTTATATTATATAATCTTTATGAATTTTGCTTTCTGAGACACTTTGAGAGCCTTGAATACTTAAGTGATTTGCTGCTCTCATTCTTTTAGTTGATTATTTTTCTGCTAGTGTATGGCAACCAGAGACAAAACCAAGTTTTACATCACAATGTAATTTTGAGTGCAACTGTCAGCAGAATTCATTTGTACCAGTGTGTGACTCCAACCAGAATCTCTACTTCACGCCTTGTTATGCTGGTTGTTCAACCGTTGTGTCTCGCTCAGAACAGGTATGTGTAATACGTTCTGTCCACTTTATGGCAAAATTTTGACGTTTTTCACACCAAAAACCCGATTATATAATAATCTTAACGTCATATGATAAATAGAATGTATCATTTGTGCGCCTATATTATTTAATTTATTAAACTCGTTTTGAAATAGTGATTAAATGCTCGACAAGCCTCGCATTTTATCACTTTTCCCCAACTCTTTAAATAAATGCAATAAAACATGAGCACTTATGTAATATCCTCTATGTTTAGTTCGGGTGGGTTATAACTTCAGTGCAATGCCTATATAGCAACATTTGGCGGTTTTTTGTTTTGTCCTTTGTTCTGTGATGTACAGTAGTTTCAAAGATGCGTAGTAATGAGGCTATTCTGTTTCTCTTATAAACAGGTAAAACATGACTATTCACTGCTACGCGCATATGCAGTAATTTGTGGTAGGTTCAATATAATAACTGTAAATAGAGACTACCTGCACACTCAAAATCAATGTAAACTCGCCAGTGTTTGTTTACAACGATTTTTGTTAATCTTTGAATCTACTATAGTTCTAAGTGTTTGTTTTCGTTTTGCAACCATCTTACTGATGAGAACACTGGTTGCGTTACTTAATTTGTGTACTTGGTGTAACTTGGGTCTCTGTGTCGTGTCTCTCTTTTTTGAGGGGGTGTGGGTTGTACTTCTTTTGTGGATCATTTGTGTTATATCTGTCTTTTGTTTGTCATGGTTTGGGGTCTGTTCGTTGCTGCCTTTGTGGTCACCTGCTGGGAAAGGGCTGACCTCTTGGCTCTCATTTGTGATGTTAAATTGTGTAATTGTCACTTTTCCATGTGGTAATTTGGGTCAGGTGTGGTGCTTGATTGTATTGATTCCTGATCTTTGCCCCTTTTATTACTTTATTGTCTGCCATTGTAGCATTTTCTAGTCATTCTAATTCGTTTAAAGGTAAGTGTGTGAATTAGTTTCAGATTCAACGTAGTTTCCAGCTTGTATCTAAGCCTGAGGCAATAATCCCAACCATCAAAGCGGCCCTGTTGTTGAAAACATTTAACTAAAAAGTCATTTGCTTTCAAAAAAAAAGTTCAATGTTACTTTGTAAAAGTGCAATTCTGCTGTTTCTTGGATTTGAAGTATGAGGTGTGATCAAAACGTATTAGATCCGATATGCCTTGGAAAGATTCATTGAATTAAAATCCTTGTCAGTCAGTCAGTCATTTGGTCTAATTAAAGGACATTCGGAGTGTGAAAAGCTTGGTTGCTTATGTCAAGCACTTTTAAGAGTGGATGGGGCGATACTTTAGCAAAACGGAAAAACTTGAAATCAGAGCAGTTATCAAGTACTTTTGTAAGAAAGGAATACCTCCAAAGGCAATTCATGAAGACTTGAAACCCTTAGGAAGGAGTCTCCTTCCTATCGCTCAGTGAAAAAAGTGGCAGCAGAGCTTAAGAGGGAGAGAGAGAGCATTGAGGATAATGGACGGTCTGGCCGTCCCAAAGATCCCACCGCTGATGAAAATGTCAAGATCGTGCACATCATGCTTATGTGTAATAGGAGGCTAGACCTGCGAAGCATAGCTTGCGAAGTGAGCATAAGTTTTGGGCAGTACAATCAATCCTAACCGACATCTTAGGTATGTCAAATGTTTAACATGATGGGTGCAGCGGATGTTGACCGATGATCAGAAAAGGACTCGGCTTGATATTTCTAAGAATCTCCTGTCTTGCTATGAAGATGATCCCAGCGATTTTATTTAGCAAGTTGTAATCCAAGATGAGACATGGGTTCACCACATTGACCCAGAGTCAAGCTACAGAGCAAACAATGGAATCACCCTGGCTCATCCCCTCCTAAAGCATTTAAGAGGGCTTATTCAGCAAATTCAGGTTTACCAGAAGAAATAGTAGTTGACAACAAGCGGTATACTAAATCAGATGATATTGCTAATAAATTAAACGAATATTTTTCTACGATTTCTAACATTTTCAAAGATACTGATAACAACCATTTAGATACTGATTTAACTGAGCTAAAGCATTTCGTTGACAGTAAAGTACCAAATGACACATTTTTCAGAATTCCTAATATCACTTCAGCACAATTTTTTAATATAATCTCTGCCCTAGATCCATCCAAAGCAATTGGATTAGATGGTATTGGACCCAGAATAATTAAAACTATAGGGCACATACTATCCCCAAGCATAGCGGCTCTGATAAACAAGAGCATACTTACCGGAAAATTTCCTGACCAACTCAAACTCGCAAAGGTCTTCCCAATACATAAGAATGGCAGTAAATCTGACCCAGCCAATAATAGACCGATATCCATATTGCCAACCATCTCAAAGATCTTTGAAAGGCATGTTAATAAACATTTGATGGCATATCTAAATAAATACAGTCTTATACACGAAACCCAATCGGGGTTTCACCAAAAGCATAGCTGCCAAACAGCACTTGTAAAACTAATAGACCAGTGGATGGCTTGTATTGACAAAGGGGATATTATTGGATCATTGTTTTTAGATTTCAAGAAGGCATTCGACTTAGTAAATCATAATATTTTAATCAAAAAGCTATCAGTTTATAAAATTTGTAATCAATCTCTCCAGTGGTTCATATCTTATCTGGAGTCCCGTCAGCAAACCATTGCTAGTGGCCAAGGAATGTCAATTCGCTCCTTGATACGATCAGGTGTCCCTCAAGGCTCGATCTTAGGGCCAATACTATTCTTATTGTTTATTAATGACTTGTCACTATTGCTGAGAAACGGCCATGTTGACTTCTTTGCTGACGATGCGACCGCTCATACTAGTAACAAAGATATTGAAATTATAAATGCTGAACTACAATCTGATTTTTCGATTGCAGTATCTTGGAGTAAGCAAAATAAATTGCCAATTAATTACGATAAGACCACATATATGGTACTAGGTGCAAAGAAGCGCATTAAAGACGAATACCACCTCGTTCTAAAAGCTGACAATCACACCATTGACAAAGTAACAAAACAAAGACTTCTAGGCATCATCATTGACGACCATCTTACATGGACAGCACACACAGACTACCTCTGCTCAACGCTATCTGCTAAAATCTCGCTACTTCGACAATTATCCGCATACGTGCCCCAAGAGATTCAAAAGCTCTACTATCAAAGTTATATTTTGCCTCTACTTGACTACGGTTGCAATACATGGGGAACGACATCTAGCGCTAATATCGAACGCCTCTCCAAATTGCAAAAACGCGCTGCACGAATAATATTAAAAGCGGATTTGTTGACACCATCAAAACTCATGTTTGAAACATTGAGCTGGCTGTCTGTACCAAAACGGATATTTTATAACAAGGCGATACTTACTTATAAAGCCCTAAATAATCTGACCCCCGCATACATAAGCAATTTGTTGACGCCTATATCTAACACTCATTCGTTTTCCCTTAGGCGACAAGAAAACGGAGCCTTGTGTATACCGAGGTCACGTTCTGCGCTATATGATCGCTCTTTCTCACACTCTGCATCAAAATTATGGAATTCCCTGCCACAAAACATACGTACAATTAATACCTTAGCTAGTTTTAAAACTGACTTGAGAAATTATATTTGAACATACTGTCGTGCCGGCCGGGAGTGACAGTGGCGTAATGCTTTGATTCACTTGCTAAGTGGAACACTAACGTGTGCACTTCGCTTGGGCGTGCGCGAATCGATATAGATCGCTTGTGCATTGATTCTATCCTGTGGATAGGATTAGTGCACGGGCGATGTATCGATTCTAAGTACCTGATAATTTTGTGAGCAAGGCATGGCGTCACTGTCACTCTTGGCTGGCCGGACATTACATCAACTGATTTTTAAAAAGTATGTCTAAATAATAATTCGCTATATATCGACTTTGTCCTCTGGCAGATCGAAATCAGGATGAAAAACCAGTTGCACAATCCGGTAGTACGGGCAGTGAACACGTGGTTTGAAGAAGGTCGCAATATAGCCTGCTCGGCTGAATAGAATCACTCGGTTTTTAATCCGACTAGGGTCGAAATCAGGCTATAGTTTAGTTCCATAAGCACTACTTTAAAGTCCAGTTCGGTCTAAGACACACAGTCATAGAGAAAGTTCTGTTTTCGAATGTATAGTGTCAAATGCTACCTGCGCTTGCTCGAGCGCTCAAAAGATTAAACACGACTGTCACATCTTTTGTTAAAAATTGAATAGGTGCACTTACCTCGTGCTCGTGCAAGTAGTATGTCGCACTGGTTTATTAAGCGGCTAGCAAAAGGCTAGACGGCCTAACCGTAAATTAAGCCATGCAGGTCAAGATAATTTGGATTTACCAAATTATATACATGTACTCTCAGTACAACAATAGACTTTTTAGGCAAGTAAATCAGACAATGTGATTAGCTAATTTTTTAACGGGGTCGATGTGCAATTGTTTTAATATCCAAGTTAATTTAAATTTACATTCTAAAGTTTTTAGGCATAGCATCTTCAGTCTTAGTTCTGGTACCATAACCTAGTTTGTAAATTTCATCATGGTCAAACTAGGTTATGGTATTTGTGTACAATAGAAGCAAAATTAGTAATTGTTTACACTACAGTTTGTTTACAAATAAAGTTGTAAGTATTTATTCATAGTTCCTTCATTTCTACATATTCTATAAGCTTAGGGCAAATACTGCACATATAAATGAAATAAAATGCATGTGAATAATTAAACATAAAAGTGTAAAAACCAGAAAGATCAACAAAGTTTCAGAACACATGTATCTCCTGACCTTTAGCCTTCATTTTGGGTCAATCTGGTTCCCTGTCTCTTAGTGCTATAAATTTGGAGACAGGAATCAGTGAGCCACATCATCAGATATATCATGTGACTATCAGTTATGGTCAATTGACCACAGCCAATGGGCTTACAGGTTTCTCTTCATGCATTCTACCCACAATGCTGCAGTCATTCATAAAACTGTGATGTCACTGTGTCAGCATATGTGTTTTTTTAACTATTTTTGTAAACAAATCATTATTTGCTGCTACAAAAGTAGATTTTCAATATTTTGGATATTTTTTGGTGTGAGCACCAACTAGAGGTAAGGGACTTACTATTACAGTAAATTTTTAAACATTTTATTCCATATATAAACTTTTGAGTCAAATGTTAGAGTGTTGCTATTTGAACAAAATGTGACCCAAAATATTAGGCCTAAGAATGGGACATAACAGAAAAATCCATTCTTAGGCCTAATCTTAGGTCTACTTCAGTCTTTATGTCTTATGATCTAACTGAACACGTTAGTTATATGTTTTATCGCATCCTTTACCATTTTAAATCACAAATGCTCATGTACATAATGTATATTGTTTTTATATGTATAACTGTTTATATGTTTTGTTTTATAGAGGGCCACTTGGTAGACTGGCTAATTTAGCTAAAAGTGAAACCCTCTTGAAATATTGTATAAATAAATAAATAAATAAATAAATAAATAAATGGGCCCAATCGTTTCGGATAGTCAAGGGGTGATCATGATTGATTATCCTGAGCAAGGCACGATAAACGGTGCATATAATGCAGTCAAATTGAGGCTTTTACGCCAGGAAATTGCAAGAAAGAGGCGAGGAAAACTGACTTGCGGTGTTCTACTCTTGTTCTGCTTTTCAGGACAACACTCCTGCCCACAACCATAATACAGATTATATTATGTTGTATTCTGTTCAGTTAAAGAACATGTACAGTTATCTGAATAGCTCTTTGAAACTGTCAGATATTGTACGTGGTCTCTCCTGTCAACAATTGCATTGCAACTTATTATCATTATACAAATTCATCATCATCATTCCTTTTATTTTATCTTACAAATTTTTACTCTTTCCATCCACATCATGTTAAGTTTAATACCGTATGACGCTAATGACCCACAAGGGTTGATGTGTCGTTAAACACCAAACAAACAAACAAACAAACTCCTGCCCACACGTCAGAAATTCCCATGACTGCTACAACTGAATGTGGATTTGAAATCCTTCCTCGTCCCCCATATTCTCCTGATATGGTTCCTTCTGAAATTACATCTTCGTGGTACACAGTATGGAAGCAATGAAGGCGTTATAGAAGCAGCAAACGAGTACTTAGGGCTCAGGAAAAGTCCTTCTATTTTGTAGGGATAACAAAGCTCGAACAGAGATGGGCTAAGTGCATTGCCTCGAACAGAGATTATATTAAAATGTAATGTCAAATTTTCATTCCCTGATAGCCTAAAGTACAAGAGGCAGAGAACATTTTGATCATCCCTCGTATATTGTCATTATGTCTTGCAGATCTACTCTAACTGCTCATGTCTGCTCAATCCTGGCAACAGATCTACACTTGCTGACAACATGACAACAGTTACTGCCGCTGAATGTCACTATGGTTGCGAAAGTACCTACTATGCTCTTCCCATGCTGTTTGTAGGCACTGCCCTGGTAAACTGTGTTTATATACCAGTCCAGACTATAATTCTCAGGTACCGTCCTGCCAACCAAGAGTGACAGTGATGTCATGATTTGATTACACAGTTACCAGGGACTTATAATCGATAGATTAATTGTGTATTATTCCTATGCGCATGATAGGATTAATACACAAGTGATATACTGACTCATGTTAGCTCAAGTTGGATGTAAAGGTTATCTTTTTACTTAACAATTGTAAACACAATATTACATCACTGTCATTCTTGGTTGGCATAACAGTAGACTTCATAATTTGCATTGGAAGTATTCATAGAAAATGCTTAGCCTGTTGACATCAAGTTTACCAGGCAAAGCTTTGAGAACACTTGTCTACATGTGTTCTCAAAGCTGAGCCTGGTAAACTTGATTCAAGAGACACTCATCTTGTATTCTAATTATCAGTTTACAAGTTGTCTCACTCTTCAAACTAGCGATAATGACGTAATTGTCAATTTTCGTATCAAAGCAAATGCATCGACGACGTCATTCAAACGCAACCTCATTTTGACCTGATAAAGATACATGCCGTGAGACAGACAAGGCTTATCAGGTCAACGTGCAACAATGCAGTTAATATGAAAGGTAACTGATAATTCATATTACCTACTCAAAAGAAATACATTATATATAGTAAGTTTCAAGGATAATAGTTTACAGTTTGTTTTCTAGTTTTGTTCACAAGTATAGGCTATGCATTGGACAAACAAACTATTTTGATTATTTCAATTTAACCTATGACGTCGCGGTCTGGGAGTGATATAACGCCATGCAATAAAATCGAAAAACCACTAGTGGTTTACATATGAGTAACGTTAGATAAAGTACAGATGGAAAGGCAAGAGCGTGAGCACATTATGTAATTATTTTTCCCTATGGGAAATAGTGGGTAATACATATAAACGAACATATTTTTGTCGCTGATGCAACCTCAAGTAAACATTATTGATACAATCCATGCATTGTAAAGATTGCAATCATAGTGTATTAAAGTAAGAAGAATGACCCACTCTTATCAATTGGACCAGTCCATTTCTGTTTTAAGGGTTGCTAGGCGGCATTGTTCATTTGTATTCAAATTTTGATAGAACATTATGCAAGCATTTAACAGAGGTCCTAATTAGACACCACATTATGCGGAATCTAGTCTGGGTCTGCATTGTTTGCCTATGTCCAACAAAATAAGACGCTAGGCTTATATGGGTTAAATTTGATGATGCTAATTATTGTTTTTCATTTCATGGTAACAGGACACATAATGAAACAGACAAGACATTTTGTTTGGGTATTATGTGGATATTCATTCGATTGATAGGTAGGTAAACATGATATCTGTGATCACTTTGTGTCCCTGGAAAATCACAAGTGGTCATAAGTTTCCTTAGAAATACTGGTCCGCCCCCGCCCCCATGGAGAAGCAATTGGGTCCAATTGCTTCTCACGGGAGGTTCGTACGGCCCTTGGTGACATTGGAGCTATAGACAAACTCCTGACCTGGGCCTTCATGTATAAATCGTCTTCCTGTGTGAGAGCAGCAAATGCTCTGACAAGGTTGTATGGATGCACTGGGTCATCTCAGGTTTTGACATAAGCACCAAATCTCATGAACTGGCCTATATAAATTAATTCTTGTATTTAGCCAGAATCATAAAAGACAATAATGATGAGAAGAATAACATAAGCTTCCAGCTTTTGTTCTTATCCTTTTATATTCAGTCTGTAACTTGTATATATTTGCATACGAAGTCGAAATAAAATATGCTTAAACCAAAGGAAAATAAAGATATGCTGGTTACTAGTATACTAGAGGACTTTGAAAACGCATCACCACAATTTTGCAATTTCTCGCAAACGGTAAATGCGATTGAAATAAACTTGCAGCGTTTAATGTGCAACTCAAAATTGGTATGAATCAGTCGCTAATTTGACTGTATCATAATGCGACGTTGTTGGTGACGTCACATCATCAAATTTATTCTTCAAAGTACAGCAGATGCTTTAGGGTTATTTTTAATTTACACTAAAGCGTGTATGATACCAATACCAGTAATGCAGTTTATTAACTTTTTCTACTAAACAGTAATTGATAACGTTAAATATTTTGAAAATAAACGACAAATTAAAGCATCAGTTACAGCTAATTTTGAGAGAATTCTCAATAAGTTACCTTTATGTACACTCACAATTTTAACATTTACTACTTGCATGTACACTTGCAATCATATGGCGATTACGATTTAATGTAAAGCATGACAGTAAATATTTTGTCACGTGATTGAGGACGTCTTTAAAACTTAAATTAATGTCACTTGCACAATGCAGAAGAAACGTGATGTAAGGCGTAACTAGAATCTGTCATTTGTAAATGAATATTGCCCTGCTGACAAAACCAATCGAAAATAAATCAAACTTTTAAAGACTCAAGATGTTGAATTGTATCGCTAGACTATAATACTCAGAGTGGATGGGGTATGGCAGAATCTTAAAATTGGCAATATTATGAGCATAACGTACTGTCAATGCATTTTTAATAGTTCAATAAAGAATGCGTAACCATCAAATAAGTATACGACAGATATCTGTTGAGTCAGGAAACAAAACTAAAGAGTTTTAGTTTGCTGCTGAGTTTGCATCCTTCGAAATCAACTATCCTTGCTTTATAAAACCTGTTATTTCAATCCCTTTCATTAACTCTACAGCAATGAATTTTCTAGGGCACATGAAAATCTTGTCAGACTTTGATATGCCATGAAATTTATTATTTTGTCATCCTTAGTCTTTGAGCAATAAACGATTTAGTCTGGTTGATGCGTTTTCAAAGTCCTTAGGTATATGTTATTGGTGAGAGAGGGATAACATGTTGTATAATGTTTGCAACAATGTAGCTAGTGGAGAGTGGTATATGTCACTGCAAAACAAATGGTAGGAAAATTGTTAATGTTGATCTCATTTGTAGACCAAACATTGTGATAACATCCTGGAAATGACACAAACATAATTGAGCCATGACATGAGATTTCCAATACTGTGATACAGCAAAGGCCAAGACTAACCTGCGCATAAGCAGTCTGATCAGAGCCTTTGCTAGTCACTTAATTATTCTATTACTGTTAAGCTACTGACCGAACAACATTTGAAGTTTCTAAGCTTAAAAGGAGCCTGCACAGGCTTGTCGAAGTCTACACCTGTCAAAATGCCACAATGTTGGAAATCTCATGTCGCGGCTCAACTATGTCGCAGACCTTCCTTTCGAAATTAACACACTTGTCAGGTAAACTTACATATGAGGAATCAGACAA
The DNA here is from genome assembly GCA_964019695.1 of Loripinus fragilis. Taxonomy (NCBI): domain Eukaryota; kingdom Metazoa; phylum Mollusca; class Bivalvia; order Lucinida; family Lucinidae; genus Loripinus; species Loripinus fragilis. The sequence continues at coordinate 55,120,620 of OZ026517.1, forward strand.
TTCTGTCAGGAGAGGGGCTCCTGACAACGATTGTTTTGTTGTTTCGTCTTTTCACAGATGGCCAAACGGACCTTCCTCAAAAAGCGATTTGACCCATTGGATCCAATTGCTTCTCGAGGGGTGTCCATACCAGAATTTCTAAGGAACCGATAGCCACTTGTAATTTTCCAGGGGGGATCCGCCCCTTTTCTCCCCTCTGGATCCGCCCATGACATTCAGTACACATTTGCAAGGAAACCACACGTGAGTGTGACCAGGTCTCGAGGTTATTAAACTTGAGTTCATTCTCAGACTCAAAATAAGGCGCAATGATTGGCTGCTTGTGGACACGTGTCCGCAAGCAGCCAATCATTGCGCTTTATTTTGAGTTTGAGACTGTCTTAAGCTTTATAACCTCCAGGCCAGGAATAGCAATGCTACGATACACATGTAACATACCAAAGACAAATCTGTGGCACAGCAACAAGACTTTAAGAAAAGCATCCAGCTCTATCGTTCACAACAAGATGATTTCAAAACTAGAAAGGACACCAAGACCTACATTACAAAACAGGGATACAACACAAACCCCCACATTAATCTAGTAAACAAAAAACAAATAATCAGCATCAATAGAACGGACAAAAGGCAAACCCCCCCTGTTGTTTCAGGGTGGGCGCGAAAATAGATTTACTTCGAAAATAGATTTAACTTGGCAAAGATTTGTCCTAGATTCTGCTGTTGTGAAAACACAACACTGTTCAGCTTACACTTATGCAATAGATCATCACAGAGAAACAATAAAACCAAATTAATATAATTTATCATATGAAGTCGCGTCTGAGAGTGAAATAGCGTCATGCATTAAAATCGATAAACCACTAGTGGTTTACAGAATTTTGGGAAACTTTATGAAATGACGCTTTAAACAAAATCCTAACGTTTTTACGCCAACAATATGTTTCAAAATAATTTTGATGTCATAAAATACATAGAATCTAACATTCGTGCTCCTGCATAATTGATTTTATTAAACTCGTTGCGAATAAGAGATAAAATGATCGGCAAGCCTCGCATTTTATCTCTTTTCCTCAATTTGTTTTATAAATTCAATAGAACACGAGAACTCATGTAAGATTATCTATATCTGCAACAAGGGGGGCACTCATATAAGATCCCCTATATATTGAAACAGAGAAAATGTTACTTAACTCAGAGACAGCGCTAACGAAAACATCTAGTTGAGACACTGCTGGCCCAGCCTAAGACAAACAGCATGCACCAACTTACTAATGAAAGTTTAAGGTCAGGGTTGCCTTTCAATCGGAACTGCCTCTGACAATTCTGCGAACAACTGTGGAATCAGACCACAGATGTACATCGAGGATCTTCTTTGATAACGCGGGTGATAAAGTGACGCTGACTTTATATAATGGAGGCTGACGTCACAAAAACCATGTTAACAAAATAACAAGTGTGATTGCAGCAAAACAAATGGTTGTAAATGAAGTTTTTTTTTCAATAAAATATCGCTATAGCGATATTTTATTGAAAAATACATAAAATTCATTTATTCTACTCATTAAACTTTTAGGGTAATCAGACAAATGGATTTTACTAGGGCTGAACTCACAAGCTAAAAAACTTATTTTTTTCTTTACGCCTTTTCCGGCTAGCAAAATGGAGCTTTTTCGTACAAAGTAATACGCGTAATACACCCGAGGCTTGATTTGATTCTCGAATGTGCCAAACTTTCCCGAATGTGTTGTCTTTCAGTCTGAGTCGTGCAATTAAACAAGAAAACCAAAATCGCTTTAAGCAATGAAACAAACTCTCATTTCTTTATGGAAGTAATTGTCAAGCTCGGAAGAAAACCCAATTTAACACCAAATAGGAGAAACAGGAAACTCCCATGTATAGTGTTATCATGGAGAGCAGTACCAGCCATTGGGGGTTCAGATAGTTAACTGTTTAGATATTTTACTGTCTAATACATTCGTTAGATCTCGTTGTTATTACTATAATCCAAAAGCTTTCGAAGCAACACATGCCTTACTTTGGAATGATCATAATAGGCGATCCTCGTGTTTGGGCCCTGGTGATACAGCTCTTACAAATACAAAATGAATTGTGTAGGAGCTACCCCAGGTATTTAAGAATTGTTACTATGAAGAGCTTCATAAGTCATAGATAACTGTGTAAACAGAACATGACGTCACTATCACTCATGGCTGGCAGGACAATACATGTATAATATAAAAAAAGATTGGCTATAACATAAATGTATTGCAACAGACTGCATGTTTGGTGGTAAACCGAATCATGATTGGCAACTTTGTTTTCCTCTTTAATTGCACACCGGTGGGTTGGACTTCAGCCTCTATAACGGTTCCGACTTAACTATTGATGAGATGGTAGGGGCCTGATGCTTTGGCTGTTTGTCGAGCCAACCGGGATTTACTTGTTGGATTTATTTTTCTCTGGTATTCAGTTTTATTTACTGTCGAGTCCTTATTATATATCTTTGCTTTATCTCCTTTTTATATACACGTATGTTCTAGGAGATGATACATTGATAAGTTAGGGGTCTTACATGCAAACCAAATATCTATGTGTCTTGATCCACATCTGAATTAAGGGCGAGATTGGCGTCATGAAACCGGTTTAAGCCCTCCGGTAAAAGTTTTTTTACTGACCGTCCCATTTGTAGATCGTTTTTGTTGGTTATGCTTCATGTTTGTGTGTGTTGTGCTGTCATGTCTGTTCCTTGTAGCCTTGTTATCACCTGCTGGGAAAGGGCTGACCTCTTGGCTGTCGTGTGTGTTGTGTTTTGTCACTTTCACTTGGCGCCGTGAAACTGGTTTAAGCCCTCCAGTAAAATATTTTACTGACCGTTCCAAGGCGGTACTTCTTTTGTGGATCTTTTTTTCTGTCTTGTGTTTGTTATGCCTTTGTGCGTGTCTGTTTATTTGTGCCTTATGGTCACCTGCTGGGAAAGGGCTGACCTCTTGGCTCTCGTTTGTGGTGTCTTACTGTGAGTTTGTCACTTTCCAATTGGTATCCTGGGTCAGGTGTGGTACTTGATTGTATCGATTCCTGATATTTGCCACCTTACTTACTTTGTTGCATAGCAAAGCATAATATTGCATAGAAAATGATTAAAATTAGAAGGAAATAAAACGAGATAAAAAAAATATTAATAGGCAAATGTCTTGCTCGTTTAGTTATAACTACCTTTGAACATACAGTTAGGGGATAACTTTGATTTTAAATTTTCATTTGGGGAGGTATATTTTCAGATATTCGGTTGGAAATATCGCTTTAAACGTAATTTCCGACCGTATATCCGACGATATGGTCATCCCCATTCTAATGCACTTGTGCCGTTTCATCTGCAAGCCCCATAATGCCGCATGTCATCCAACGAAGTGTGGCGTAATTAATTACGTCAAAGTATTTGCGACAGTATTTCGCAAAATATACTGTCACATATTTTGACGTTTTCCAATCAGACGTCGCGTTAAACCAATTGCATTTAAAATGTGTGATAGTTTTAAGACAATCGTAGAAGTCAGTTAAGAATAAAAATCAAAATAATACAATTATATTGTTTTTTATCCCTAGGTCTGATACCAGGGCCCCTTCTTCTTGGTGCCTTGTTAGATGCAACATGTGTGGTTTGGGGAGAAACTTGTGGAAATGAAGTGACGTCATGCTGGATTTACGATAACGCATCCATGGCGCGCAATATGGCGTTGTTTTGTTTTATTCTAGCGTTATGCGTTACACTAACGTTGTTGTTTGCTTTCTTGTTTTATCAAATGTCTGAAAGGAAAACGCATGGTATACATCAGGGTGAAGATAATAATCAAACCAAATGTGCAGAAACTTGTATTAAGTAAAAGGTTAAAAACTTTTTCTACAGGAGGAAATGTGGATAATGGATTGTCAAGTATTCGGTATATTCTTAGTATTTTGTTTGAAATACAAATGTATCTAGATGGATTGAATATATATATTCGCAAAGCTGTTTTAAGCCATTGTCAAATGAACGAAAATACAATGTACATATTCAAATCATGAAATTCACGTGCTGTTTGAACATGGGTTTTAATTTGACAATACTTAAAATGAGCCCTGATTTATTTGTACAGGAAAGCTTTCTTGCCCGGACTGATTATTGCGTCGACGTTTTTGTTCACGAACACGTTGCACGCTCTGTGATGTTGTGACGACGTTATGGCGTTCGAAAGTTTACCGCTGAATCCATTTTGTTTGGAGAAATCAGTGTGTAATAAATGGTATTTTGAGGTTTTAGCGGTCTTTTCAGTGAGAGTTTCGTTTGAATCAGGTAAAATATGTAAGAATAACGATCACATATGTCTGTTTCATTGCATCCCGCAGGAGATGTTTGAGCACTCGGTCTGACGGCCTTGTATTCAAAAAGCTACTTTGGGACCTGGCAAAGGTTAATGCTTGAAATAATATGTGTGATCCCTATATTAGTTGATAGCCTATATCAGCATATTTTATTTAGACATCGACGCGTAAACAACTGACTTTGTTCCATGCGAACAATAAAGGCGGAGGCCAGCCTGCGCATCCGTACAGTCTAATCAGCGCCTTTGCTATAAGCTCCCTGAAAAGAATGATAGCTTCACTTGCCACAGACAAAAATCGAGATCATATGGGCGTCGACGCGAGAAAATCTGTCTTTGGGGGTTTGCGAAGAACACAGGCGCAGACCAGCCTGCGCATCCGCGCAGTCTGAACAGCGCCTTTGTTATTCGCTTAATGGAAAGTATAATATCTAAACTTGCTAGAAGCGAAATTTCAATTTTCTAGCTAGTCTCTGTAGCTGAGGAGGCTGGTTTGAATATCACCTTGTCGGAAACCCCCGAAGACAGGTTTTCTCGCGACGAGGCCCTGCTAGTCTTTGTAGCTCAGCAGCATGATTTGAACCTTACCTCATCGCAAACCCCGAAGATAGGTTTTCTTGCCATTTTATTCAAATTCTCGATGGACATACAGATCAACCCATATAAGCCTAGCGTCCTTTTTGTGGGACATATGCAAATAGTGCAGACCTGAACGTGGTATCTGATCAGAGTCTCCACTGTTTGCCTGCATAATGCTCTATAAAGTGTAATAAAAAATACCACCCACCAACCTTTAACCCTTAAAGCGCTACCTATAATTTGCAGCAGACGACAATTTCAAATTTTACCGCTTTTTCAAAAATAACAAATAAGGCTTGATATTTCATGGGAAACGTCTGGCAGACGATTCTCATGAAATATCATACCTTATCTTTTTAGATAATTGGGAAAGATGTCGCAAATTTGCTGCAGTTGTGATTGACGATTTAAGGGTTAAAGCAAAAATAGATTTGCCCAATTGATACATGTAAGAAAGTAATTCCATTCAGCATTAATGGGTCGAAAATATACAGTGTGTACATTTAGGGATCAAAATAAACATGTGCTGTTCAAGAGTTATGAGCATTTTCACTAAAAGACCTCGAGCGGCCTTTTCACTAAGTACTAAGAGACTGATGCTCGGTGAAGTTCTATCACCGTTTTGCATAACAGTGGCTAGACAATCTTAAAATGTATAAGTATGCAAAAAAGTTATCGAAATATCGTACAATGTGATTTATTAGTTATGATCATTTTTATTTACTGGCCATGACCGGCAGGACTTAAGCTTGGCAAAGCTTCGTCACCATTTTGAACACTAGTGTCTAGACAATGTTTAAATGTTTAAGTAATCAAAATTGAATAAGATATACCATGCGGCCATTAGAGTTATCAGCATTTTCACAAACTGACTATGACCAACAGGCTGATGCTAAGCAAAGCCTTCTTCATGAAAAAATACTGTAACGTATGCCAGTAGTTGACATGCATAAATGTGAAACATTTGATCAATCTATACCATGTGGGCCAAGAGTTATGAACCTTTTTACTAAGTACTAACAGACAGACTCACGAAGTGATTATAGTGCACACCTGGGCTCGTGCAATGAACTGTTATCACATCCTGCTACATAGAATGAGTTGCCATTGTGTTTATCAAGACGTGCTTGAATATTCAAAACGTATATTGTGGCATAGAAGAATAAACAAAGGCTTCACATAAAGATGTTTGCTTGCTTTTGTTGATGCTTTACGTCCCATTTAACAATTATTCATGGTGGGACGAATTCCTGTCTTTCTGGGTTGAACCAGTACTCAACAGCGAATAGGGTATTTCTCAAGGAGAACATGTATTCAATCATGTGTGAAACCTTAGTACATGTACATACTTTGAAGACGGTGTTCCTGGCCCATCTAAAACAATTAATGCGGATTTTGTTTAAAATACAAAATTAATGTATCTAGATGGATTGAATATATCGTCTCACATAAAATTCGTTACGAAAGCTGTTTTAAGCCATTGACGTATGAACGAAAATCGATGTTCAAATCATAAAATTCACGTGCTGTTTGAACATGGGTTTTGATTTGACAATGCTTACTTGCACGGGAAAGCGTTCCTGCCTGGACTGATTATTGCGTCGACGTTTTTGTTCACGAAAACGTCGCACGTGCTGTGACGTTGAGACGACGTTAAAACATTCTGATTCAATTTGTTCTGGGAAAACCAGTGTATAATAAATAGTATTTGGAGGTTTTAGCGGTGTTTTCAGTGGGCGTTTCGTTTGAATCAGGTAACATATGTACATGTAAGAATAACAATCACATATGTCTGTTTCATTGCATTAACACTTGCCGGGTCTCTTGGGAGAACACTTGGCCTGATGGCCTCGTGTTCAAACAGCCTCCGTGGGACCTGACAAATGTTAAAGCTGGAAATAATAGTATTATGTTTGATCCCTATATTAGTCGATAGCCTATACTTGTATCAGCATATTTTATTTGGACATTGACGCGTGAACATCTGACTTTGTTGCACGTGAACAACAAAGGTGCAGACCAGTTTGCGCATCCGTGCAGTCTAATCAGCGCCTTTGCTATTCTCTCTCTGAAAATAATGGTAGCTACAGTTGCCACAGACAAAACTGAAGATCATAGCAAGTCGTCTCCTTTGGGAAAGTCCGCCATAATTCGAGAATCGAATCATGGCATCAGTGTTTACAAGGAGCATTAAGCAAAAAATTCCCTTTTTTAACTGGAACTGGCGTATGGAAAATTAGTTCTGTAGCATGTGGGTTCAGCTCAATTACAGTCGATTATTCTTATTGTCCAAAAAGTTTAATCAGCAGAATAAATGAAGTTTATGTTTTTTCAATAAAATATCGCTATAGCATATCTTATTGATAAAACATAAACTTAACTTAAGCCGTTTGTTTCGCTGCAATCACACTTGTTTTTGTGTTAATATGGTTTCTGTGACGTCAGCGTCACGTTATATAACGTCAGCATCACGTTATCACCTGCGTTATCAAACTAGACCCTCGATGTACATCCGTGGTCTTATTCCACGGAATATCGCGGTTGAGCTAGTCTCTGTAGCTCAGCAGCATGATTTTAACCTTACCTCGTCGCAAACCCTGAAGACAGGTTTTCATGCCATTTTAGTCAAATTCTCAATGGCATACAGAATATAAGAATCTATCATAAGTGTGGGGATAGGATAGAAAAATCCGTCCCGAGGATCACCGTTTGGCATCACAAGGCTTGCCGAGTGATGACAAACAGTGATCCCGAGGGATGGATTTTTCTGTCCTATCCTCACACGAATAATGGATTCTCTTTCTTGCTCACCACTGTTTTTTATTAAATACGCTTCCAGAAGTCCCTGAATAGGCTAAGATACAATTTCACATGATGACATCATTTTAACATAACAATGACGTCACTTGACGACCATATGCGTGAGTTCCAATAAAACAAATTGATTTAGCCCTCACGTGACAGCCTGGGTAAGATAGCCTGGGTAAGAGAAGATTTTTTATCCCAGGGTAAAATCTCAATTATTCTTATCTGGTGTGCTATAAGCCTAGTTTCCTTTTTGTGGGACATATCGTCGCTTCAGTGCTATAGTGTTCTCTCTACCATTGCACAAGTTTTGAGAAAAATGAGTTTGAAAATTTTAGCATCCTGATTTTTGATGTCTTATTTATCACTGACCTTTAAATTATACCAGAGGGTTAAATTATATTTATACAGTATAAATGACCTTGGTTTGAAGAAAGTTTTACAGTAATATGGAATTTACTGACATTTTACAGTTTGCAGATAGAACATTATGCCATAAAAATCGCCTTCTGCGTTCAGTGCTATAGTGTTCTATATTTTCATACAGCTTATTATTCTGTTTATGGAGTCAATTTAAATACTAGTCTAAACAGACATGATTATATGCACCTAAAAGTAGCAGACTTAGTCATTTATTTGGCATAACAGTAACAAACCGCACGGATTATGCCATTAAAATTTATGCAAAGGAGGTAATCTGTTTCTACAGTTAATTTTTCTGTCAATGGGGTCAGTTTATATAATATTTTAGACTGAACTGATTATTTGGACGTAAAAGTAGCAGATTTTACCATTGATTTGTAGTTACATCGATAAATTACTTCAATTAAAGCAGTTCTGATATGTGTAAGGGAGGTAATCTGTTTCTACAGCTTGTTATTCTATCCATGGATCAATTTGCATTATAATTTTGACTAAGCGGATTTTTTGGACCTAAAAGTAGCTGATATAGCCATTAGTTTGTCATAAGACCAACAAACTAGTTCAATTCAGGATATTTAAATAAATGTAAGGGAGGCAACTGTAATTTTTTAGCAATTTCTCCAAGAGAAGTGACTTTATTTAGATAGAACAGTATGACACTGAACTCACCCAGTCACGTGACATAATCATCTTTGGCCATTGGATGAAAATCACTTAGAACACTATAGCACTGAACGAAATTGTCTTTTTGTAAATAGAACAAAAACGCAGATTTTAAGCTTACTGGGAGGAGATCGGCAAATGAAACCTTCACCAGTAGATAGAACATTTAATCCCCTTTCCAACGGTATGCATACCTCATTTTTGACCAAAATGTCACTTAGAACATTATAGCACTGAAGCGACGATATGCAAATAGTGCAGACTGAGATCAGACGTCACTGAACGCAGCATCTGATCAGAGTCTCCACTGTTTGCTTACAAAATGTTATATAAAAAAAGTTCAATAAAAATAACACCTAACAACCTTAAACCCTTAAAGCGCTACCTATAATTTGCAGCAGACGACAATTTCAAATTTTACCGCTTTTTCAAAAATAACGAATAAGGCTGGATATTCATGGGAAACGTCTGGCAGACGATTCTCAGAAATATTGTACCTTATTTTTTTAGAAAGATGTCGCAAAATTGCTGCAGTTGTGATTGGCGCTTTAAGGGTCAAAGGAAAAATAGATTTGCCCAATTGATAAGAGAGTAATTCCATTCGGCATAAATGGGTCGAAAATATACACTAAAATACCTCGAATGGCGGGACTGATGCTCGGTAAAGTCCTATCACCGTTTTGCATATCAGTGGCCAAACAATCTTATTATGTATAAGAATGCAAAAATGATCAAAATATACATTGTGATTTATTAGCTATAAGCATTTTAACTTAAGTTACTGACCAAGACAGGCAGGACTAATGCTTGGCAAAGCTTTGTCACCATTTTGAATACTATTGTCTAGACAATGTCAAAATGTATAAGTTATCAAAAATTGATCAAGATATACCATGCGGTCACAAGAGTTATGGTCATTTTCACAAGCTGACTATGACCAGCCAGGCTGATGCTCAGCAAAGCCTCGTTCATCAAAAAAGACGTTCACGTATGCCAGTAGTTAGACAATGTTGACATGCATAAGTGTGAAAAAAATGATCAATATATACCATGTGCGCCAAGAGCTATGAGCCTTTTTACTAAGTACTAACAGACAGACTCACAAAGTGATTATAGTGCACACCTGGGCTCGTGCAATGAACTGTTATCACATTCTGCTACATAGAATGAGTTGCCATTGTGTTTATCGAGAAGTGCTTAAAATATTCAAAACGTATATTGTGGCATAGAAGAATAAACAAAGGCTTCACATAAAGATGTTTGCTTGCTTTTGTTGATGCTTTACGTCCCATTTAACAATTGTTCATGGTGGGACGAATTCCTGTCTTCCTGCGTTGAACCAATACCCAACATCGAATAGGGTATTGCTCAAGGAGAACATGTATTCAAACATGTGTGCAACCTAAGTACATGTACATACTTTGAAGACGGTGTTCCTGGCCCATCTACTACAATTAATGTCCCATCTACTACAATTAATTCAGATACTTCCGTTCGAAGTTGACCTGAGTTGAAGGCTTAGGTGACTAAGGTTATTGCATATCTATGCCATAGCGTCTGTCCCTTTGCTCTGGCGTCCGTCTGCTGTTGATATTGCTCAAACATCTCCAAAACAGCTTGGCTAAAAAAGCTAAATTTTGTGTCGAGCCTCCATAGATAGGGGAAACGAACGTTTGTTCCTGAAATATTGGTCAAATGACCAGCCGCTACGCCCATGTATAAACACCCTTCAAAAATCTTCTCCAAATACTTGATTTCCATGAAACTTGGCCTGTGGCATCTAATGCTTGATCTTCAATACTAAATATACCTGTGGACATCAAGCAGTGGTTGTGTCTACCAACTTTCATATCGCTGGCTGCTATAGTTTTAAGTTACAAAACTTGACCTTGCTGTATAACAGGTCAAGGTCGAACGATCACATTTTGATCAAATGATAACCCTGTATTGACCTTAGCCTATATTATAGCTAGGTTTAATTTTGCAACTTTCCTGATCTTTGCTGTCTTTCTGACTTTAATATACTGCTCAACAAAAGTTTAGCACGGATTTTAATTTAATGTCCCACTTTGAACGAACATGAAACATTTTATTTTAATGTAATCAACATGCATGGGGATCTTGCAATTAATGTTTTTTCGTGTCCGCCAGACAAAATGTAATCTGGTTAGGCGTCAGTTAATTGACGTTAAATTCGATGTCATGGGCATGCAAAGAATAAATGTCTGCATCAGAAATTAGAAATTTTGAATCTAGAGTGAAGCAAAAGGTTCTCAATAATGGAAAACGTTGAAAACGTCGAAGTTTAATACCCGTTTATGCCGCGTTTTACTGTTCCATTATGACGTTAAAATGGCATTTTCTACTTTTTCCACTTTTTTGACTTTCCAGCTAACTTAATCAAGAGAGCCAGAAGTCTTTTTGATGCTTGAATGACACAAGCACCTGGAACATTTCTGTTAGTTGGCCATTTGAATACGTCTTCTTTAGATAGCGTTACCGCCAAAATTTAGCCTCAACTTCATATTAACGTCACTTTTTATGAATTAAATACCAAGGGGTTTTATTTTACAAACTTACCTTTCCCTAAACAGTCTTTCATTTGGCATTATCTAAAACACGAAAACCCTTTCAATTAAGCATGCCTACACAACGAAAAAACTATTGTTTTTGACTTGTAAACGTCATTACAACAGCGACGTTTTCAAGACTCAAATTTTGCTTCAAATGCTCAATGGAGATGACCTTTATCTGTTTTTCAAAATGGCCGATTCGACCAAGCTGGAAACAAAAGACTTTATAAACCGATGCTGTATCAATTTTGTATTGCAAATAATTGAGTTGAGACGCGTTTTTGACCCCTCCCTTGTTTAAAGCAACGAACGAGGCAGTGGAAATCCAATTAAAGTACACCAATTGCTTTCTTCAACTGTACCACATATCAAACCATCATTTCAACAGATATTTTATATCATTAAACCATTTGCTTAAATAAAAAAAAAAATATTTTTTATTAACCCGTGCTAAACTTTTGTTGAGCAGAATATGTGAATGTGACAAAGATGGATTCTATGGAATTTATTGAACTTAGCCTAATATAATCACTTAATGATAATGGAAAGATAATGCGTGAACAAGATCAAGGTTTGCTAAACCATGTTAACCAGTTGCGAGTTCCAAGGCGGTACTTCTTTTGTGGATTTTTTACGTTTTGTGTTTGCTCTGCCTTTGTGAGCGTCTGTTTATATGTGCCTTGTGGTCACCTGCTGGGAAAGGGCTGACCTCTTGACTCTCGTTTGTGGTGTCCAACTGTGAGTTTGTCACTTTCCCATTGGTATCCTGGATCAGGTGTGGTACTTGATCGTATCGATTCCTGATCTTTGCACCCTTACTTACTTCAACAGTGCGAGCGTGCGTGTGCGCTTGTTGTTCTGGTACCTATATTTAATCGTAATGTCTATAACCAGGCACCAGTACAAAGAGCAGTCAACAGCGCTTGCATCGTTGAAATCGACTCTGGTTTTGTATAGTTTGTGCATATACCAAATCCAGATATTAGGTGAACGTTAACAGAGCGAGTGGTCGTCTGTTGTTCTGTTATCTCCCTCAAACAAGATATCCCTTCGTATATTCGGTAATATACCCTCCAAAATATTAAAAAAAAAAATATGTTACTCCACTTCAGAGCAGTATTTACATCTACTCAAGTATTCCTGGAAAAAAGAAAAATGTCGTCTTACACCTGTTACAGAAAAACTGACGTCGTCTATTGCCTATTGCACAGTCGTCTCTAAGCAGTAACATTTAAAAAATGAAATTTTGAGGTTTTCAGTTTTCTTTTAAGAAGGACATGTTAAGAATGACTGAAGAATCATGTGAGATCTATTGCTTGACCAGTCATGCTTATTTAATGATGGAAAAGCAAGTAATAAATCACAAATTACATATTTCTAATGTTTCTATTCCAGACCAGGATTTTACAATTTAACTACAAATATCTATGGCGTTGGTACTTCTGATGCCGAACTTACAAACAATTATATAAAAGTAATGATTTAAAATAGCCAAACACTCTATATAACCATTTTCTGCGACGTCTGTGTGTGTTGCTTCTTTCCACTGTCGTCCCAAACCCAAAATTGTCATCTAAAACCCGCTACCTGTCGTCCAGCACAGGTAAGCAGTCGTCTTGGGCCCGTAACGAATTGTCGTCCAGAACCACCTTGCGTTGTAACAGACATCCCTAAGCGTGAATAGGTGAAAACTTTTTCTTCAAGAGGAAATGTGGATAATGGATTGTCAAGTATTCGTTATATTTTTAGTATTTTGTTTAAGATACAAAATAAATGTATCTAGATGGATTGAATATATCGTCTTACATAAAATTCGTTACGAAAGCTGTTTTAAGCCACTGACATATGAACGAAAATTGATGTTCAAATCAAAAAATTCACGTGCTGTTTGACCATGGGTTTTAATTTGACAAAGCTTACTTGCACGTGAAAGCGTTCCTGCCCGGACTGATTATTACGTCGAAGTTTTTGTTCACGTAAACGTCGGACGTGCTGTGACGTTGAGACGACATTAAAACATTCTGATCTCATTTTGTTCTGAGAAAACCAGTGTATAATAAATAGTATTTGGAGGTTTTAGCGGTGTTTTCAGTGGGCGTTTCGTTTGAATCAGGTAACATATGTACATGTAAGAATAACGATCACATATGTCTGTTTCATTGCATTAACACTTGCCGGGTCCCTCGGGAGAACACTTGGCCTGATGGCCTCGTGTTCAAACAGCCTCCGTGGGAGCTGGCAAATGTTAAAGCTGGAAATAATAGTATTATGTTTGATCCCTATATTAGTCGATAGCCTATACTTGTATCAGCATAGTTTATTTGGACATTGACGCGTGAACATCTGACTTTGTTGCACGTGAACGACAAAGGTGCAGACCAGTTTGTGCATCCGTGCAGTCTAATCAGCGCCTTTGCTATTCTCTCTCTGAAGATAATGGTAGCTACACTTGCCACAGACAAAACTTAAGATCATAGCTAGTCTCCTTCAGGAAAGTCCTCCACAATTCGAGAATCGAATCATGGCAGCAGTGTTTGCCAGGAGCATTAAGCAAAAAATTCCATTTTTTAACTGGAACTGGCGTATAGAAGATTAGTTCTATAGCATGAGGGTTCAGCTCTATTACAGTCGATTATTCTGATTATCCGAAAAGTTTAATCAGCAGAATAAATGAAGTTTATGTTTTTCATTAAAATATCGCTATAGCATATCTTATTGATAAAACATAAACTTTACTTAAGCTGTTTGTTCTTGTAATTGTGTTAATATGGTTTCTGTGACGTCAGCGTCACGTTATATAACGTCAGCATCACGTTATCACCTGCGTCATCAAACTAGACCTTCGATGTACATCCGTGGTCTTATTCCACTGAATTTCGCGGTTGAGCTAGTCTCTGTAGCTCAGCAGCATGATTTTAACCTTACCTCGTCGCAAACCCTGAAGACAGGTTTTCGTGCCATTTTAGTCAAATTCTCAATGGACATACAGAATATAAGAATATAAGTGTGGGGATAGGATAGAAAATCCGTCCTGAGGATCACCGTTTGTCACCACAAGGCTTGCAGAGTGATGACAAACGGTGATCCCGAGGGATGGATTTTTCTGTCCTACCCTCACACGAATAATGTATTCTCTTTCTTGCTCACCACTGTTTTTTAAATACGCTTCCAGAAGTCCCTGAATAGGCTAAGATACAATTTCACATGATGACATCCTTTTAACATAGCAATGACGTCACTTGACGACCATATGCGCGAGTTCCAATACAACGAATGGATTTAGCCCTCACGTGACAGCCTGGGTAAGATAGCCTGGGTAAGATAAGATTTTTTATCCCAGGGTAAAATCTCAATTATTCTTATCTGGTGTGCTATAAGCCTAGTTTCCTTTTGGTGGGACATATGCAAATAGTGCAGACTGAGATCAGACGTCACTGAACGCAGCATCTGATCAGAGTCTCCACTGTTTGCTTACAAAATGTTATATAAAAAAGTTCAACAAAAAATAACACCTAATAACCTTAAACCCTTAAAGCGCTACCTATAATTTGCAGCAGACGACAATTTCAAATCTTACCGCTTTGTTCAAAAATAACAAATAAGGCTTGATATTTAATGGGAAACGTCTGGCAGACGATTCTCATGAAATATCATACCTTATTTTTTTAGAAAATTGAGAAAGATGTCGCAAAATTGCTGCAGTTGTGATTGGAGCTTTAAGGGTTAAAGCAAAAATAGATTTGCCCAATTGATAAGAGAGTTATTCCATTCGGCATAAATGGGTCGAAAATATACACTAAAATAAATCGAATGGCGAGACTGATGCTCGGTAAAGTCCTATCACCGTTTTGCATATCAGTGGCCAAACAATCTTATTATGTATAAGAATGCTTAAATGATCAAAATATACATTGTGATTTATTAGCTTTGAGCATGTTTACTTTAATTACTGACCAAGACCGGCAGGACTAATGCTTGGCAAAGCTTTGTCACCATTTTGAATACTATTGTCTAGACAATGTCAAAATGTGTAAGTTATCAAACATTGATCAAGATATACCATGCGGTCACAAGAGTTATGGTCATTTTCACAAACTGACTATGACCAGCCAGGCTGATGCTCAGCAAAGCCTCGTTCATCAAAAAAGACGTTCACGTATACGAGTAGTTAGACAATGTTGACATGCATAAGTGTGAAAAAAATGATCAATATATACCATGTGGGCCAAGAGTTATGAACCTTTTTACTAAGTACTAACAGACAGACTCACAAAGTGATTATAGTGCACACCTGGGCTCGTGCAATGAACTGTTATCACATTCTGCTACATAGAATGAGTTGCCATTGTGTTTATCGATAAGTGCTTAAAATATTCAAAACGTATATTGTGGCATAGAAGAATAAACAAAGGCTTCACATAAAGATGTTTGCTTGCTTTTGTTGATGCTTTATGTCCCATCTAACAATTATTCATGGTGGGACGAATTCCTATCTTCCTGGGCTGAACCAGTACTCAACAGCGAATAGGGTATTGCTCAAGGATACATCGCAATATGGCTGGCGAGTATTGAACTAGCAACCCTTCGATCCCAACATCCACTGAGCTCCTGTCCAATTGAGATATAGGCCAACTCGGCAGTAGTCATGTCCGATACAAAATGTATTTGTCACAAGTCGATGAAAGCAAAAATAATGCAACAGAACTGAACATATCTTCACCGTATACAGATGTATTTGTAAATTGTCTACGGCGATACCCAGAATTTACAAGTACAGTATTCATGGTTCCATGAACATTCCAAGAATTGAATTCATTCCTTAAATGTACATCAAAAACAAAGTGCACAACGCTGAGATGCATATGTAATAGCAACAAACTGTGCTGTACTGAATTGTTTAGATGTGAGGCAGAAGACTAATCTTGTGACGATACTATGGGAGATGAAAGAGTTTACAATGAGCCACTTTAGTTACGCACCACTTATAAAATGTAAAATAACTCGGAAAAGAAATATGCTATTTTTATTCTGAGACTACCAGCGTGAAGCGCATCTATATTTGCACTAGCACTGCCCTCAAAACACCATTTCACATTGCATTATTTCGAATGAAACTCAGATCACATTGCACTTTTTTCAGGGTCGAATTTCTGCAATGCCAGAGATAAGAGCCGATTTATTCTTGGCAATATCTAAGACTGGAATGTGTTTGCTAACTTTATCAGTTTTTTTAAACGTTTTACTATTTTGGTTCCCAGCTGACCAAGGTTTGAAAACAGTTGATTTTATTACTTTTTGTTAAAGTTAGTTAAAATTTCGTATGATTCTGAGTAAACTACTTATCATAACACTTCTTTTTATAATTCCATATTAAACAACCATGTATCCGCCGTTTATTTTCGTAAACAAATAAATGGTTTTAATGGCGGCATTGTGTTGGCGTAAGTGATGACGTCACTACTACCAAGGCTATAAGACGTGTCAATGATAAGAAGTTTTAGTGTTTTGATACTTCTATGTCAACAAGTGACTCATAACAAAACAATTTGCGAAGGGAAACCTGTTTGATTATTGTAACTGACGTTAATATGACGTCAAAACGAGCACTTCCTCAAAACGTATCAGTGATACTAACTTGAACGATCAAAAAGGGGTTTTATCGAATAAAACAATTATTTTTGGTGTTTTTCTGTCACAACGATTACCATGGATAATTCCTAGCGCAAAACGCAAATAGAAAATATAGACGTTCAGGTTGAACGAGCATTTTTGTCAAAATTGCCTTTGACGTTGCAGAATCACTCGCACGAGTGATTTCGATATTTGTTTCGATTACATCAAACAGATAAAATGTTAATAAGTAAATCATCATAGAGAACGTTTGATTCTAGCATTTTCGTCAAAAATGTGGGCCCTGAAAAGGTGGTGCGTAACTAAAGTGGCTCACTGTATGATGACTCTTTCACTGATTATATGTCTAAAATTATGGTGAGTATACATGTAGATTAAGTTGAAGGACTAACAAAAGCTTTTAAAATATCTACATCTTGATACTAACCTAGAAACTAGGAATTTGTCTTAAACATATTACACACATATATATATATATATATATATATATATATATATATATATATATATATATATATATATATATATATAAGCACTTTCAAGACTGTAACATTTTAACTATTTAAAAATTAGTTGCAGCATTTTTAAAATACTCTGAACATTTTACATGTAATACCTCGGATTTTAAAGTTGACCCAGTATTAAGGTTATTAAGATGCAAAGTAGGAATTCGTTCAAATTCAAAATGGCCAGCATTTTCATGACGTCATAGTATGGCTCTGCCATATTTTCAGAAGTACCAACAACTTCTTTTACAATGCCTTTGGGAAAACAATTCAAGTTATCATAGTGTTTTGCTTTAAAAAAAAACACGGTAGTACACATGTCCGTGTACAAATAGGACAATCAGCTGTTGACAAACGCCGTCTGATGTGAAGATCACCACCTGCGGCATGGACCTAAGTGTGGGTTTGAACCTTCATTTCTGTTATATATAAGTTTGTGCAAGCGAGCAGTGAAAGTCAAAGTTAGACCTAGTTGATACCCATGGTCGTCTAAGCCTTGGGATACGTACTAATCACCAAAGTGCATGCTCATTAATTTCATGTAACCTAACCTTTCTATCATTTAGTAAAAAAAATGATACAAATGTCACCCCAATATTTGGTTTCAATATGACAATGCAAGGCGAGCATTATATCACATGTTCTTGCTAAAACCTGTGAAAGCACAGGGATTTCCATAGGCAATATACTATACTAGAGAACTTTAAAAATGCATCACCATATTTTTGCACGTTTCTCGTAAACCGTATATGAGATTGAAAAGTTACTCACGGGTTTCAATGTGCAACCCAGAATTGGTATGAATCAGTCGTTAATTTGACTGCACTATAACGCGACGCTGCTGATGACGTCACATGGGTACATACAGCATCCAGCACCGTTCTACAAAGTCAGTTGAAGCGTTTTAATTTTTGTTTAAGATGTGGCGTATATGATGCCATATCAGCAACATAATTTATAAGTTTTTTTCTAATTAAAAGTAATGGATAACTTCAATATTTTGAAAATAAACGTCAAATTTGAACATCAATTTACAGCTCCTTATTAGAAACATCTCCATAAGCTACCGTTATGCACCCTTTCATTACTGATATTGACTACATACACTGAACATCATGTGGTGAAGGCGTTTTGATGTAAATCATGGCAGGATATATGATGTGATGTGATCGAGAACGTCTTAAAATTTACGTTAACGTCACTTGCACAATACAAAAGACAGGTGATACAAGCGTAATTTATGCATTTTATGTCATTTGCGTATGCCCTTAGCCTCTTCCAACAAAACAGGATGTAAAATTCGAAACTTTGAAAGGCTCAAGCTGTTGAATTTTATTAGTAGACTATAGTAATCAGGGTGTGTGGAGTATGTCAGTATCTTTAAATGGTGTACATTTGAGCATACCGAACTGTGAATTCATTTCGAATCATTCAATAATGAATGTGCAATCGTGAAAGAAGCCAAGGACGCAAATCTGTTGAGTCAGGAATCAAAACTAATGCTTGTTAACTTGCAGCTGAATTTGTGTCCTTCAAAATCGACCACCCCTGTCTTAAAACGGATACTCTTTCAATACCTGAAAGTAAATTTACAACCATGGATTTTTAAGGACATTCTACAAGCTGGTCAGACTATGATATGCAATAACAATTACATGTATCTCGCTGAAATTCTCAGGGTTTGTGAAATAAAGGATTTAATCTGGGTGAAGCGTTTTCAAAGTCCTTAAGTATATAATTGCAAAAAAAAACAAAAAACAATTTTATAATTTATGCATTTACAACAACTAAAGAAATCATAAGAAAACAATGGTGAAAATGATGCATGGTTTGGCAACTCCAATAACTCCGTTGTTTATAGTAAGAAACATAAAGTGTGGATGCTGGTTTTCTTAGATAGAACGAGAGGAACATTTTGTGACCAAAATTTAGCATAGTTGGTGAAATTTTCTGTTTTGCAACAAAACCGCATCGTCTACAGCAACTCCGCTAAGTATTATATCAAATGGGTTGCGTAATAAAACAGTTATTTCATGCCGGTTTATAGTATAGTCAAACTCTTACCCCTCGATACCGTAGACGACCTGATGCACTATTGCACGTGGCCGAAGGCACCTCGGGGTAATAGTTTTGACTATACTACAAACAGGCATGAAATAACTGACAAGCGTATAATTTATATTCTACAAACAGGCATGAAATAATTGTATACTATACGTATGAATGAACGATTTATTCAACTAAACGTGGATAATTAACCAAAATTCAAGCTGAATCGAATTTCCCACTCACCAATTGGGCCAGTCCATTTCCGTTTTAAGGGTTGCTGCGTGGAATATTTCATTTTTATTCAAATTTTAATAGTAAATTCTGTAATCAAATAGTGGAGACCATCATCAGACGCCGCGTACTGTTTGCACATGTCCCACAAAAAGGACGCTGAGCTTATATATGTCAAACAGATGGAAAATAAAGATAAGCCAGTTGTTTTTTTTTTATAGATTTTGGTATATACGTAAAGTCATTCTTTAAACATGCATGCGCAGCTATCTATTGGGATTAGAGACCTAATTGTGTCCTGATCTTTATTCTACTTCCACATTACGTATATGCGAGCAGCAAAGGCTCTGATGAGTCTAAATGAATGCATAGGCTCGTTCGAGCTCTCGCTGCTCGCATACTCGATAAGCACTTGCTACAAAAATGGCGTGTATAGGCGCGTTGCTGAAATTCAAGTTTTCGAAAAAAACTTACCTCGTCGTCAAAAAGGATGAAACAGGTCTTAAATTCAAGATGAATGACTCTACTTTATTTCTGATTGGGCTGTACGCTCAAAAATTGGTAGCATCATATTAAAAAATGGGGAGCTAACTCAATGTTTGCAAAAAAACGGAAACGTAAAGTATGGTTTTTAAACTGATTTTGTATTGACAAAAAGACGTTCTTTTTCGCAAATTATTTTATTTTCTTAAAGTAAGTTTACTGTCATTTATATTTGTATGAGTGTTATTGATTTTTTATAAATTTAAACATAGTATTTTGGGGGGATAACTCTTACTACCCTATAAAATTTAATATTTTCCTCTATATTATTCCTTATAACACCGTTATATTTAATCAGAACCCACAAAACGTCAAAATTTCTGAAACTATTCTCTTTTCGCTTTTCTAAAACATGATTTGCCGCATTCTGATATGCCTGACGGCTCAGAAATTTGCTTCTTAAGGTGCCACCCCTGTGTGGAAAAACAGCGTTTAAATTCATTTTTCCAATACACTTGATACTAATATGAGCATAGGAGATTCGCTGATTTACTTTGGGAGAAAACTTACATTAGCGTCCTAAATGATGATACATGGCTCAATTAAAGATGAATATATCTGTACTGTCAATTTGTGAGGACTGTACGTTAAAATCGAGTATCATCATTCATAAAATGGGGAAGTAACTCTGGTACTAGAAATAATGTAAAACCAGCATAGATGAGAGTTGATAAGTACCTCCTTGAAATATTGCTTCTCTGCTTTTTTTTTCTTTTACTCACACAAAAGTATATCTGTTTGAAATGTCTAGTCTTTCTTTTTTAAATAGATAAAATAGAATTTCAGAAACAGCAATATGACGCTCTTTTTAGATATTAATATTATCTAATTTGCATATTCAAGAATATTAATGAAAACGTAAGTAATGAGAAAAATTGTAGAATAAATTAAGGGGTGTCACCTACAAAATTACCTATATGTCGCTGTTTATCATTCCAGACTAAGAATCGTGGTACCAAATGAAAGTTGAGACATTAGCAAAATGACCAACTGAATAGATATACGAATTATCTAATTTGCATACTCATGAATATTAATGAAAATATACGAAATGAGAGAAAATTGGCCGAAAAATTAAGGGGGTATATCTACAAAACTACCATTACACCAGCTGCTAAATATCTTATCCTACAAGATTTGGCAACCAATAAAAGTTTAGACAAAGCCATTTGACTAAAATGCTTAAATAAACGAGTTATCTCATTTAAATATTCATGAATATTAATGTAAACGTAAGAAATAAGAAAAAATTGGTAGAAAATTAAGGGGGTATACTTACAAAATGTTCTATATGTTTGCTGCGTACTAGCCTTGACTAAAAAACTTGGTACCAAATAAAAGTTGTGACATTGCCATTTGACTAAGCTGATTAAATATGCGATTTATCTAATTTAAATATTCAAGAATATTAATGTAAACATAAGACATAAGACAAAATTTGTAGAAAAATAAAGGTGGTATACTTTCAAAATTACCAGTACGCTAGCTGCTAACTATCCTATCTTACAAAACCTGGTACCAAATAAAAGATGAGACATAGCCATTTGATCAAAATGATGAAATATACGAATTATCTAATTTAAATATTCATGAATATTAATGAAAGCATAAGAGATAAGAGAAAATTTGTAGAAAAATTAAGGTGGTATACTTTCAAAATTACCTATATATCTACTGCTAACTATCGTAGACTACAAAACTTGGTACCAAATTAAAGCTGATGTATTGTATTTTGACCAAAATGATTAAATATACGAAGAATCTAATTTGAATATTCATGAATATTAATGTAAAATGTATAAAAAAGGGAAAATTGGTAGAAAATGAAGGTGGTAAACCTACAAAATGTCCTATATGTCTGCTGTTTATTAGACTAGACTATAACATTTGGAACCAAATAAAAGTTGAGACTTTGCCATTTAACCAACATTATTAAATATGCGAATTATCTAATTAAAATACTCATGAATATTAATGTAAACATAAGAAATAAGACTAAATTGGTAGAAATATTAAGGGGGTATACCTACAAAATTACATGTACTCCTGCTGCAAACTATCCTAGACTATAAAAATTGGTACCCAATAACAGTTCAGACATTATCATTTCACTAAAATGATTAAATATACGAATTATTTAATTTAAATATTCATGAATATTAATGTAAACATAAGAAACAAGACAAAATTGGTAAAAAATTAAGGTGGTATACCCACAAAATTAACATGACGCTAGCTGATAATTATCCTATCTTACAAAACTTGCTATCAAATAAAGTTGAAACATAGCCATTAGGTCAAAATGATAAAATATACGAATTTTATAATCTTAATATTCATGAATATGAATGAAAGCATGAGCGAGAAGAAAAAATAGATAGAAAAAATAAGGGGTATAGCTACAAAATTACCTAAATTTCTACTGCTAACTATCGTAGACTGCAAAACTTAGTACCAAATTCAAGTTGAGACATTGCATTTTGACCAAAATGATTAAATTTACAAATTATCTAATTTGAATATATTCATGAATATTAATGAATACTTAAGAAATAAGAGGAAAATTGTAGAAAAATTAGGTGATTAACGTTCAAAATAACCACTAAGTCAGCCGCTAACTATGATTAACTTCAAAACTAGGTACTAAATAAAAGTTGAGACATTTTCATTTGATGAAAATGATTAAATATACAAATGATCTAATTTGAATACCCATACAAATTAATTTAAACATAAGAAATAAGACAAAATTGGTAGATTAATTAAGGTGGTATCTCTTACAAATTACCTCTCACCAGCTGCTTACTATCCTAGACTACAAAACTTGGTACCAAATAATAGTTAAGATACAGGTATGTGACCCTATGATTATAGTTATTCGAAATATCTAATTTTCATGTTCACGAATATTAAAGAACACATTAAAGAATAAGTCAAAAATAGTAGAAAACTAAAGTGGTTTGACCTACAAAATAACCTATATTTCAGCTGCCATATATCCTGGACTACCAACCATGGTACCAAATAAAAGTTGAGACCTATAATGAATATACAAATGATCTCATTTGCTTGTCTCATAAATGTTAAAGAAAACATTAAAAAGAAATAAGAACACAGAATGATAAAAATTAGCTCTAGGCTTTAATTTGAGAATAGGATAACTAGCAACTGACATATGCGTAATTTTGTAAGCACACCTTTTTAAATTTTCCAAAATTATCTCTTATTTCTTATATTTTGATTAATATTTATGAGTGAGAATGTTAGAAAATTTGTTAAATGGACAACTTGGTAAAAGTGCAGTGATTTGGCATTATTTGGTACCAAAATTGGTTGCCTAAAATAATTCGCAGCTGAGTTGTAAGTATCATTGTGGGTACACCTTTTTTATGATTTACTAATGTATTCATTAATTTTCATGAATATGCAAATTTGCTCACTAGCATACTTTACCGCTGAATGAAGCTGCTATGTCTTACTTTTGTGTTTTATCGAGTTAGTACTTTAGGATGAGTTTCTTCTGAGATATAAGTAATTTGTAGGGACATACCCAACTGTTTTGAAGCGCATTGTTTGTTGCCATGGAAACCACGCAATTTCACATAGCTCAAATGGGGTTATTATGAGGGCAATACTTTTACCTATTAAAGGCGGTCCCACAAAACAATTTGACGCCCATGAGAAGTTGTCCTGAGGACGCAACGCTGGTCTAATTCGACCATTGGGTACTAAGGAATTTAAATGCTTTTACTTTTGATATATAGATAGTGTAACACATTTTGTGGTTATTGCTAGGAAGAATGGACATTATGACGACAGTTAAATCAAAGCTACTTGTTGATTCTCAAAACTCATTTCTCGTTTATCACTTAAAAAGCTTGAACCTAGTCCAAAATAGTGCTATGATTGAAATATTCATTAAATAGCTGGACACTAGATACGCAAAAAGTAAGTGAGTATAAACAGGAAAAACCACAATCACTACTGCAGATCAACCCACGGCATCGTGAGGAAGACAGTCACAAGACACCAGGAAGACAATTAAAGCAAAGCAACTATCATTATCTTCCTCGTCAAGGTGTTAACAAAAATAGAAAGAACACAAATAGATGCATAATAAAACAAAGACCAACACAGAACCCGCACAAATATTCCAAGGTACATTTAACAATGAATCAACAACAATGTAAGATCCTGTATGATTTTGGCGGCCATCTTGAAAACATGCAAATAAGCTCAATAAGACGCCATTTCTCAGCTTGCAAACATTGGTTTTCGGATTTAGCATACCAAATTACCTTAAAGAAATGTGTCAGACCCTTTGTCTTCAGAAATAAGTCCATACTTGATACTTTTAAAATTCGTATTTCGTGATTCTGTTTTCTGCGAGTATAAAGTTATCTCCCCTTTTTTCAATATGGCGCTACCAATTTCTGAGTGTGCGACCCCCAAAAAATTAAGTTTAGACATTTATCTTCAATTGAAGACTAGTTTAATCCTTTAGGACGATGAGGTAAATTTTCTCAAAAGCATTCAGAGGCTGAGCCTAATAGTATATCAAGTGTATTGGTGAAATACACGAAAACAGAGTATTTTTCATACGGGGGTAGCAACTTTGCAAGCAATTTTCCGAGCCGTTAAGCATGTCAGAATGCTGTTAATCATGTTTTTAATAGCAAATTAATATGTTACGTCGAATTGATCAAGTTTTACGTATTTTTACCAAAAATAACGGTATTATCAGAAACGATATCGAGGGAAATGTTCTATTTTATAGGGTAGTAAGAGTTATCCCTCATTAGCTATATCTGTAAATAAAGAAAATGAGCCAAATTTGATTTAAAAATAAATAAAGGTTAAATTGATTTTAGAAAATAAAATAAAATACGAAAAAATAATGTTTTAACACTGCAAAAAATTGATTCGAAATTCGTACTTCACGATTCCCTTTTTTGCAAGGATAGAGTTATCTCCCTCTTTTTGGATATGACGCTACCAATTTTCGAACGTACGACCCAATCAAAATTAAAGTAGAGGCATTTAGTTTTGATTTGAGATCGGTTTCATCCTTTATGACGATGAGGTAAGTTTTCTCAAAAAGTAAGCCTCATATGAAATTCAGCATCGCGCCTAGTACTGGTAAAACGCACTTTGAGGAGTGGTAGTGTGCTTGACTCGAGTTCAAGGGGCTGCGGGTTCATCGAAGGCAATGCGGTGTGTTCTTGAGCAACACTTTTTCCTCTGCTTAATACTGGTTTAACCCAGTAAGACCCGTCCCGGCATGACGGAAAAAATGTTGACTGGGACGTAAAAAATCAAAACAAACAAAAAGTTCGCTTCAATAAGAATATTCACCTGCCTTGTTCACTAAAGATTTTGTTTTACATTTACGTGCAGATTTATATATATTAAAGTGTATGATGAGATGTTTACGCACTGTACTTTTTATTTATTTTTTATACGTTTAAGGAGTGCAGTTTCACTTGATGAAATTTTAGACATGACTTGTTCTGAAGATTTTATCAACTTTATTCAGCGTATACGGCTCGTTTGATCACTACATCGTTGTTAGTAAACCGTTTACACGATGATATATAAGATACGAAAGAAATTTTGAATTCATTTTCAAAAATACTGTTAGCATGGCCATACTAAACCATCCAATGGCGACCACACAGAAAGATGTTGAGATTTTGTGTGGCATCGGAAAGTTAAGGCCTAAATGGTTACAGGTTTTCAATAATCCAAAAGCACTGTGCATATTTATTGGCATCTATTTATTCATTCATGGTAGGTGAAATGTTATTTGTTTGATTGTATGTTACTGCCAAAATAATGAATACAGGAATGGGTTGCAACATGACCTCCGTTCCTTCCCAATATAGTTGGTTTATCATATGACGTCCTGTGAGTGATGAAACGCTATGTATTTAAATCGGTACATCACTAGTGGTACGTATATATATAAATGTACATTTTAGCAACGTTGTGTAGTGATGGTCATACATGTAACACTGTCGCATATATTATGGCAAAATTATGAGATTTTCACGCCAAAAAAACGCAATTTCAAAGTTCGTTTAATGTCATGTGATAAATACAATCTTACATCGTGCACCTGTATTTATTGCAATCATTAAAAGTAAGTAATGGTGCAAAGATCAGGAATCGATACAATCAAGTACCACACCTGACCCAGGATACCAATGGGAAAGTGACAAACTCACAGAAGACACCACAAACGAGAGCCAAGGGGTCAGCCCTTTCCCAGCAGGTGACCACAAAGCACATATAAACAGACGCGCACAAAACATAGCAAACACAAGACAGAACAAAAACATAAAAGATCCACAAAAGAAGTACCGCCTTGGAACGGTCAGTAAAATATTTTACTGGAGGGCTTAAACCGGTTTAACGGCGCCAACCTCACCCTTAATTCAGATGTGGATCAAGACACATAGATATTTGGTTTGCATGAAAGACCCCTAACTTATCAATGCATCATCTCCTAAAACATATAAATCAAGATATAACAAGGAGATAAAGCAAGGATAAGGACTCAACAGTAAATTAACCTGAATACCGGAGCAAAAGAAATCCAACAGGTAAACCCCGGTGGGCCCGACAAACAGCCAAAGCATCAGGCCCCTACCATCTCATCAATAGATAAGTCTTTAAGTCGGAACCATCATAGAGTCTGAAGTCCGACCCACCGGCGTGCAATTAAAGAGGAAAGCAAAGTTGCCAACCGTGATTGGGTTGACTACCAAGCATGCAGTCTGTTGCAATACATTAATGTTATAGCCAATCTTTTTATAATGGGAAATTATTTTAATGAACTGCGCTGAAAAATTATTAGAGCCAACAATCCTCTTCAACTTATACACCAAGTCACCATAGAAATCAGGTTCCGAAAGTCCTTGGCGCAAGAGAGATTTAAGTCCAACTTGGAATTTAGAAATCAAATCATAGTATCGTCTATAAAATTTTGAAAATGTTTTGCGAAGTTTATGATACCGATAGCCTTGTTTAAGAAGTTTCTGAGTTAACAATTTATTGCGAGTGTTGAAGTCAGCAACATAGCTAGATGCTCTAGCAAAACGAATGAGTTGAGAGATATAGACTCCATAGGATGTAGAACGAGGAACATCACCATCTAAAAATGGGAAATTGACAATTTCAAAATCAAAGTCGTCACGTTTGTCATAAATTTTAGTAGAAACAATATCATTAGAAATTGACAAATGCAAGTCTAAAAATGCGGCTTCGGTATCAGAGGCATTGGCTTTATTAAGTTGGAGCTCTGAAGGGTATATTTGACTAACCATATTTTCAAAATAAACATTATTAATATTTAAAATATCGTCCAAATATCTGGAAGTTACTGTAGTGTTAAACGCATCAATAACATCAGCCTGCTTATCATCAGAAAGAGACATCATAAAGTCCCTTTCATAACAAAACAGGAATAAATCTGCAACCAGGGGAACACAATTAGTGCCCATAGGAATCCCAACAACTTGTCTATAGAGCTTGGTGCCAAATCGAATAAAAATGTTGTCCAACAAAAAGGTCAGCGCATCGCATACATTTTGACACGACCATGCATGATATTTTTTAGGTTTTTGGAAGTAAAAAATGCATTTCTGTCACTACATGCAAGGTAAGGAGAGCCTTCTCTCTGGAAGGTACTTTCAATAAGATCAATAAGTTTATCTTTAATTAAATTATGAGGTAAAGTAGTGTAAAGAGTAGAAAAATCATAAGTAGACAAACTGGTCGCATTGAAATCTCTAGCTTTAAGTTTATCTAAAATTTCACCTGAATTTTTAATCGACCAAAATAGGTTTTTACCAGATCTCTCATATACCTTTTCACAATATTTGATAACATGTTTTTTTAACAGCTGTAAGCTGTAAGACACGAGGTTAACAATTTAGAAAGTTCTGTTGTTGTACAAGAACTAGAATTTGCAATAAATCTTGCTTTATAGGGTTTTTTATGGAGTTTAGGTAACCAGTACAACGTTACTCGTTGAGAAAAAGCAATAAATGGATAATACTAGTGAGTGTCTTTTAATATCAAGTTTACCAGACAAGGCTTTGAAAACGCTTGTTGACATCATCACGAGGCTTGCTGAGCGATTCAACATGCGTTCTCAAAGCCGAGACTGGTAAACTTGATATCAAAAGATGCGAACCTGGTATTCTATTTTATAGTTTACCCATTGTTTCACTCTAAAAACTAGCGTCACTCAAAAAGTACAACGTCATCACGAACTGATAAAGCACGTGCCGTAAGGTAGACAACGCTTATCAGGCAACGCGCAACAATGCAGTTAATGCAGTTAATATGAGAGGTAACTGATAACTGATAAAGCGTAATATGTCTTAAAAATTCTAGTCCTTCAGACAATTATAAAATGGTGTATGTGTTTTGTCCTTTCCTTTTATTTATTTTTCTTGCTTTTGCGATTGATTTTTTTAAAAATGCTTATGTCCTTTATTAGAAAATGATATTTATTGTTTTATCGAAATGTTCTATCACGATTAATTTCCCCCCAAAATGATGATACACATGTAACTGTGAAGTCAATAATTGTCAATATGAAGCCGGGCCCCGTAGCGCAGTCGGTAACGAGTCTGGCTACAGATCCAGGGGCCACGAGTTCGATCCCAGCCCGGTCCCACACTTTCATGGAGGTTGATCATGAACTCATTTATACGAGACATGTTTCATGTTTATTTGAACAGATTTGAATTTCACTTTTCGTGATTGCATATAATTAAAACAAACAAATTTTGCTTTATCATGCATAACAGACGTGTCCCTGGTATTGTCAAGCAGACTAGATGGCAATTTATAGCATAGCCATGACACGGCGGCCCTAAATATATCCCCACCCCCTTTTTACTGATTTTAAGAGCTAAAAGGGGTGTATCTTCTAAGAAAATACGAATTTAAGTGTGAAATTTTCTTTTAAGTTTAGTGGCACACTCAGTCTATTATTGAGATGATTAACAGCTTATGCGTGCCTGTTTTAGCTTGGAAACTGGGCTTAATATAGTTCTTCCATAAAAGTGCCCAAATGGGTATCTCATGTATAAAATGTGTCTTGGAAGAAGTTTGAACAGCAAATTCTCAAAACTCACAGCCGACTTAATTTTTTGGATATTTTTAGTATCTATTACCGATAAAACTGATCACCAAATATTTATTTGAGTATTTTGCATATAATTTAGTGTTGCTATGGAAACTGTAAACCCTAAAATTTGATGTAAAAGTCGCTTCCAAAAAGTAAATATCCAACTGTAATGCTTTATTTTCTAACAGAACATACTTTAACTATATATGTACAATATATAAAAGATTCCAAGAGAAAAACGTCATATCTTTTAGAGAAATTGTTCGAGAAAGATTTAGTACATTTCGTTTCAGACAGCATTTTTAAACGCTTACATTTTGACTACTCATCTTCAGAGACTGTTTCAAACCAGGAAATAAAGATTAAGAACTATTTTCTTGACGACTGCATATTTCTGGGGATCAGACAAACCCATGGAAATCACTTATTACCCAATATAACGAGAAATAAATGATTAACGGCATTTTCAAATTTGTTCAAATAAACATGAAACACCTCTTGTATTGTCATTCTCCTTCCGCTGATTCAAGAAGGGTTGATGTCAGTTAATATGAGCGAAATTATGTGGTTAGGTTTTCTGACCGTCTCGACATGGCCATAGCTGTTGACTGGGATATAAAACTTCAAACCAAACAAATAATATTATGCTCTTTGTCCTGTTCAGGCTTGACCAAAGTTTAACCCTTGTTCTGCCAGTCACTACTTGTGTTGTGCTTATAGGGGTGATATTTTCAGGACAAAACATGTTGTCGGGTTAAGGGTTATTTGTGGTCATAACTGATGAACTTTTGGACCTAGATCTTTGATATTTCATAGGTCAACAGTGCTAAATGAGTAACGTATAAAACATTGACCTATGACTACAATTGAAAATATATAGATGAGTCATGTGATTTTCAACAACTCGGCATTTTGAAGAGCCTGTGTGCAGCCTCCTTTTAAGCTTTGGAACTTAAAACAGAAATGGACTGGTACAAATAATAATAGTGAGAAATTGCATTAGGCTTAATTGGGTTAAAGATAGGGTAATTACCAAAATCTAATGAAATGACCCATATTATATTGCATTTTACGTTGTAGGTAGCATCGTTACTGGTGTTCAAAGCGTTAACACAACATCCTTCGAAAGACGATTCAACCTTAACAGCGTTCAAGTCGGTTGGATAACAACATGTATTCATATATCTGCAGTCTCTGTGGGAACAATCATTAGCTTTTTCGGGGCACGAAGGTAAGCTTTGTAAATTGAGCCGCGACATGAGATTTCCAACAATATGGTATATGCGACCAGCAAAGTCTCAGACCGGCCTGCGCATACGCGCAGTCTGATCAGAGCCATTGCTTGTCGCTTGAACACTCTTTAACTGTTAGTTTAAACTAACTTTTATTTCATTTTTGTATAACAATATGTGTACAATACAATAAGTTCACATACAGACCATTTCGAAATACTAAAAAGGGATTCAGAAGAAAGTCTATTGACTTTTGTAAATCTGTTTCCCAGTTCATTAACTGTTTAGCTACTTACTGAATATCATTTGGAGTTTTTAAGCTTAAAAGGAGGCTGCACAAGATCGTCTGTGTCTACACATGCCAAACTGTCACATTGTCGGAAATCACATGTCATGGCTTAATTACGCTTCTTCACTACTGTTAAAGCGCATGCCCCTCAATAACAACTATGATAATTATGAGCCTCAACGCGACAATACCTGTCTTCAGGGGTCTTCTACAAAGCAAGACTCAAAGCAGTCTCCTCAGCTACAGAGACTAGCTAGAAAATTGAGATTTTGCTAGTAGTAGGCTTAGATATGGTGCTTTCAAAAAAGCGAATTACAAAGGCGCTGATCAGACTGCCCGAATGCCCAGGCTGGTCTGCGCCGTTGTTGTTTGCAAACCTCCGAAGACAGTTTTTTTCTGGCAACTAGGCCCATATGGGCCTCAATGCGACGAAATCTGTCCGACTAAGCGGGTTTCAAACCATTCTCATCAGCGACAGAGACTAGAACATTAAAATTTCATCTGTAGCACGTTTACATATTATGATACTTTCCAAAAAGTGAATAACAAAGGCGCTGATCAGACGACTGCGCGGATGCGCAAGCTGGTCTGCGCCTGTGTTGTCCGCAAAACCCCAAAGACAGGTTTCTCACGTCGAGGCCCAATTAAAATGTGTTCTTCGGATTTCATTGAGTCTGAAGCTTTGTACTAGCATTGATGGGATAATAATGGTGAATAGAAATAATCGTTTGACTGAACATTATTGAAGCACCTCAACAAAAAAACGAAGAATATTCAAAATTGTATCATGACTATGCTGCCTTTCCTTTGATCTATGCTGTACAATAATTTCCACAAGATCATGTCAAGGGTGGAGCTTATAATTGACTTGAATATCTGATGAATAAATCAAAAGGTGGTTGTTTTATTGTTCATGATACAAGAATTTTATTGTACAATTTTACGAGTGAATATACAAATATTCCCTCTTGTAGGGGGAAACTCGTCTTCGGCTCGTCCCGCCTACAGTGGAATATTTGTATTTGCACTCGTAAAATTGTGCAATAAAGCTTACTTATGCTAGGTTTACACTATGTTCCCGGCAGCCACGGCAGTCAAGGTAACCAGAAACGTAGCTCGCCGTGGTGTTTTTACTCATTTTTGTCTTTGTGTTCAGGTTCTGTTAAGTCTCGCTACGTTTTCTCACGGTCTGTCAAGGTCTGCCGTGACATAGGCTCACCGGCGCGCTACGGTATGTCAGGGATGGTTCTACGTTTCCTCACGGCCTGCCACGTTCTGTTGGGATCTCTCACGTTTTGTTACGTTGCGATCAAGTTCTGCTACGTCTATCAAGTTCTGTTTATGTTTTCTACGATGAAACGTGGGCGATGAAAGGTGTTTGAGCCCCAATATACCCACGGTATAAAGAGGAGGTCCACAAAGCTACTGCAATTGTTATATTATGCAACCTTGATCAAAAACATCATTACATGTAATGGCAATGAAGAAGCCGATTTCGTATTTATATAATTGCTAGGAGCGTACATCTAGCCTTTGTGGCAGCAAGCAGGCCACCAGCAGTTGTAAAGACAAATGATCGTCTAGCAGGAAGGTTAAAGACGGATGCAAAGTGCGGGCATGATTTTAGCAACAAATGGGATATTTCTCACTTTTTTATAACAAGAGAGCTTCGCATCGAAAATGTTAACGCATTTCAGGCCGCCAAAGCTCTTCGAAACTGTTCGATGAGAGTCTTGAAACAATAACAGCAGTCATTGGTATCAGCATTAACCCTTCGTATTCTAGTGACTCATTTATGAGTATTTTTTTAAAAAACACAGAAGATTCTAATGAAATTGCGCACAATGCAGCATTTTATCAATGTCTACACTGACTGTTCTTCAGAGAAACAAATGCAATATTCTGCCACGCAAAATTATAACCTATGACCCCTCGATTTTACAATGAAACTACCCAAGCCTTTACAAAGGTTTAATTGCACACACTTATGCACGTGCGCACACATATACATTCGGTAATGATTATTTTTACCCTTGTCACTACTTTCCTCCTCAGATGCCTCTATCTGAGATTCTTCAGAAGATTCCATGTTCAGGTTCGAGCTGTGGGGTCGGGTTAGGAGAACGTGGCAGACCGCAACAGAACTTGATGGGCCTTGGCAGACCTTGGGTTGCCGTCTCGTAACAGGCCGTCCCGCTACGGACATACTCCAAGTTGTGTTAAGGTCTGTGACGTTCTGTGACGTTTTGATGCGTTCTCCCCGTTCTACTACAGCACATTTAAGTAGGTCAATCCCCGCCGTGGCTGCCGTGGCTGCCGTGGCAAATTTTTTGACTGTTTAAAAATCTGTCCCGGCGATCACGGCAACCACGGCGAGCTACGTTTGTCGACCCCGTTCCCCTCCGTTGTGTTACGGTCACCCCGTTTCGCCCACGGTGGCCGAAATCGTGACTGCCGTGGCCACCGGCGACATAATGTAAACGTAGCATTATTTACCAACTGCATCAACACAAGAGTTTTTATATTTACGCTAACAGAAAACAAAGATAATAACAACACAGAGTTCATGTTAAGTATTTGGGCTTGACCATTGTAAGGTACGAGGGGTCATTTTGACTTAACAAACATTATAACACCAGTAAAATTGATATCGGTATTTTCGGCTCATGCACGGCTAAGGGCTAAATGCCTGTTTAGCAATTATTAAAGCTGCATAGTCTGTAACTTTTGATCTTCTAATTTTGGAAATAAAGTTTCTATTTTTCAAGAATACAGTTAAAATACTCAAATTCAGGTAAACATTTTACCATTTTCATAAATTTTAACAAATTATAACTATCAAAACAACAGCATTTATGTTAAAAATCAACTGTCTAGAATTATTGGAGGGACGTAAATAATTCCTATCAAGAGACAATCACCTGTTTTTATAAGATAATTCACATTTCCATGCAGTTTTAAGCTGTACTGAACATATTTATTGTGAAAACACAACTTAATTCTATTTTTACAAATGATTTTAAAAAAATCGAAAAATGTTCATAGTTACAGACCTAGTCTCTTTAAGGCTTATAAAACTGATAAAATGAGACTAAACCATGCATTAAAATGCGCAATATATCTGTTAGGTAATATCCGCATACCACACAAGCATTTTTAAGCATAATTGTTGAAAGAATGCGCAAAAAGCCATGTAAAACCCTTAATGCGCATATCATAAAAAGTCGTTCGTTTTTGTTGTCTGCTGAAACATTTTTAAGCCTCTTTAACAAACAATGTAGATCCAGTTCAAACTCTGGGTCCACACTGTTTGCGTCTATACTTATGTTAAACAATAAACAAACATTTTCAAATGTTTTTTCCTGGCGTTTTAAAGTTTAAATAATTACTGTCTTTACTAAGATGTTATGGTACAAGACACAGTTACCTTTGAATAAAATCACAACACATTTTCAGTTTTTACCCATGTCTAAAGTAGACCAGTCCTATTTACGCATTCATGAGGTGTTGCCTTTACAGTAACCAAAAAGCTCAATTTTTTTTAATACATGTACCAGCGTCTCGTATGCTGGCCAAACATATTTAGTCCTTTGCAGATACAAAGCCAGATGGTTGGCAATGAGCGTGGCGGTAGGAGGTTCCGGATTTATTCTGAAGGCACTTCCTCATTTCCTCACAGAGCCATACCAGTGGGGACAGACGGACCAAGGGATATGCCGCAGAAATGGTAATACATGCACCAACTTTCCGGCAAATTAGATCGCCTGTAGAATGGAAACTTTGTTTCCCGGTCATCAAGAAGCCATGTGGTCAGGAATTACACTGTCGTTTCAAGCATTCATGACTCAGCAAGACACTGACATACATAAAAACAGTAGCCAATTACTATTTGGCAAGCGTTAGACTACTTACGATTTGACCCTTTTTCTTAAATTGAAAATAAATATGATTTGATTTAAATTGTGTGTTTGTAACAAGGCAAATATAAGTTAGGGCGTCTCTTTGCGAGCTATATAGGTTTAATTTTGACAGAGTTTTATAGAAATAAAACGCAATCATTAGCTTGAAGTTCATTTTATATAGTTAGGGAGGCATTGACCGTATTTAGTGGACATTTTGTTCCTCATGTTTGCAAACTGGATGCGCGCATGTAATATAAGATGGTAATAACACTTTATGGCGGTCAATGATTGACAGTTTGATAACCAAGTTAGACTTACAGCTGCCGAATGCGCTCATCCACCCTTATTACACAATCGGAACTGCCTCGGCCAATTCCGCGAAATTCCGTGGAATTAGACCACGGATGTACATCGAGGATCTACTTTGATAATGCGGGTGATAACGTGATACTGACGTTATATAACGTGACGCTGACGTCACAGAAAGCATTTAACACAATATCAAGTGTGATTGCAGCAAAACAAACGACTTAAATGAAGTTTATGGGGTTTTTTTCAATTAAGATATCGCTATACCGATATTTTATTGAAAAAACAACAACATAAACTTTAATTATTCTGCTGATTAAACTTTTCAGATAATCAGAATAATCGATTTTCATAGAGCTGAACCCACACGCTACAGAACTAATTTTCCATACGTCAGTTCCGGCTAACAAAATGGAGCTTTTTGGTACATAGTACTATGCGTAATGCTCCTTATATACATCTGAGCCATGATTCGATTTTCGAATTGTGGCGTACTTTCCCCGAATGCCTTATTACATTGTAATCTATATCCATATCAGTTGGTCATGTTAATATGTGTCGTTTCCTGTTAGCAAATGGCAGAGACTGATCAAAAAACACTTTCTGATTTGAGCGAGTTGTGTGGACACCTTCAGTATTACTACTTTTAAACAGTCTCTCATAACTCTTAAATATTTTTCTTACATATTTTAGTATGCAACACGTTTAAGGTTTTGAGACTATAAGAAATAATTTGTATTTGTGTGCGGATGTCCCTTTTTTATATAATTATTTATATACATTTTTAATGAGGGTAAAACACATTTAGCTCACATAAAACTATTCTACCATGAGGCCCTCAGTAACAAACGCAACATATATACATAAAATACATTCACATGACTTATCTAAAATGATAAAACCTTTACTACCAAAAGCACAGTCATTAATGAAATGATCAGCATGCACATTGAGGAGTGCCAAGCTTCCGAACTCAGGCGACAAAGAATCAAAAGCATTGCTCAGTCAGCAGATGGATGCAAAAACTCAAGGAGTTTGGGTCCAACCCTAGCCTGGTCCCGAGCCTGAGCTGTGCATTTGGTGTAAAAAGGCAACTTAAAGTGGAAGGGCGTATAAAATTGAAACATTTAAATCTTTGCATTGGACAAAAAAGTGTTCAGTTAAGAATCAAATGGACTATCGATATAGTCACGAAATATAACAGCAAACTAGCTATAATATGTATTTGAACCTGTTTTTAAAACGTGTTATCGATGATGCATTGCGAATTGGAATTGGCATCGAATTCCACAGTTTGGGTGTTGTACGAATATGACCTATCAAACAAGGAGGAGCGAGACCTTGGAACAGCTAATGCACCATTGATCGACGATCGCAGTGAATGATTATGGGTATCAGCTACTGGATTCAGTAAATCCGTGATATACAGGGGTGTCAAATTGTTCATGGCTTTGTATGTAAAGACGGCACTGTTGTATATTAATCATTTTACTATTGGTAGCCAACTTAATTCTTTGAACATTATCGCTGACTGAGTATTGAAATCTGCATGTAATATTATTCGTGCTGCACGTTTTTGGAGTGTAGATATTCTGTCAAGGTTTGATGAGGAAGTAGTCCCCAAGACCACTGATCAAAAATCAATTAAGGGCAAAATATATCCTTGATAAAACTTTTTTGGAACATCGGTTGAAACATATTTTAATAACTGCCTTTATAAAGATATTTGTGATGAAATTGAGGAACATAAACGGTCTAAATAGGAAGACCAAGAAAGTTTATCATCAATATGTATGCCAAGTAATTTATGGTTTTGCGACTTTTTGATGCGTTTTTCGTCTATTCTAATATCAAACTCTTGAGATACGTTCTGTTTATTTGTTCTGCCTAAAATCATATAATTTGTTTTGTCATAATTGAGGTGCATATTATTTTGTCAGCTCCAGTTTTTTGCAATATCTGCGCCACATTGTAATTTCTCTTCTACTTTATCGGGTTTGTTATCATGGTTGTGGAGAGTTGCGTCATCCGCAAATTAATTAGAGTAGCAATAGTTCTCGGAAAGGGGTATATCATTGATAAATAATAAGAATAGGGTTGGTCCTAGAATAGAACCTTGCGGAACACCAGATTTCATATACGTAAATGCAGAGAGACCCTTACCTTAAACGACTGCGTGTAGCCTATCACTAAGATATGATGTAAACCAGGCCATAGATTTGAGGTTAAATCAATAGTTAATGAGTTTCTTAAACAGAATCGAGTGATCAACGACGTCTAAAGGTTTTTGAAATCAACAAATAAGGAGCTTACAAAATCACCTTTATCTATGCACTGCATCCACTGATCAATCAACTTTACGAGCGCAGTTTGGCAACTATGTTTTTGGTGGAACCCAGATTGTTTTTCATGAATTAATTTGTATTTGTTAAGATAGATTATAAAATCTTAGTTTACGTGTCTTTCAAAGCTTTAAAATATGGTAGGCAAGTTTGAGATGGGCCTGTATTTCGATGGATCAGATTTTTTGTCCTCCTTTGTATATGGGGAAACACTTTAGCACTTTTCAGTTGACTCTAAAACGATCCAGAGTATATGCTTTTAGATAATTAATCAGCAATCACTGGAGAGAGACAATTTGCTGCTAATTTTATTATCTTCGGGCCAATGCCATCTTACCCTGTTGCTTAAGAGGTATCTAGCGAATTTATGACTGAGAATACTTGCTAAGTAGAAATGCAGGGTATATTAAAATATGTATTATCTCAAACCGTATTGTTGACATACTCAATCAGTTTTGTAAGATCTAATTGGTTTGTTCCAGTACTTTTTCTGTCATCAATTTGAGCAATTGATTAAAAATATTCATTTAATTTAGTTGTGATTGTGTTAGAATCTAAGATGTGCTCATTATTTATTATTAGTTCATCATGCATTCTGTTTGCTTTAGATGTAGAGCCCTTGTTTACAGCGCTTAAGTGCTTCCAAATGCTGCTTGTGTTTTTCGAAGATTCCACAGAGTCTGCGAATAACTTACGCTCTGCGTTACCAATTAGATAGAGTCTTAGTTTTGTTTTTGTACTTTTAATATTCTGGCCATTCGTTTAGGCACTTGAATAACGAGACAGAGTAACGAGAAGATTTTACCCGTTTTTGTTTAATGGGGGCGTGCCTGTCCAAGTATTGTATTAGTACATGCCGCAAGAA
Source organism: Loripinus fragilis (assembly GCA_964019695.1). Lineage (NCBI taxonomy): Eukaryota > Metazoa > Mollusca > Bivalvia > Lucinida > Lucinidae > Loripinus > Loripinus fragilis. The sequence goes on from OZ026517.1 coordinate 55,159,065, forward strand.
ATGACAATTATGTATACAGTAAACATTCTAAAATTCCAAACACTAGCTACCTACCACAGTAAAAGATCTAGACAAACAGAGCAGACTCAGATCAGACTGCTTCTGAAGAACCAGTCTGATCAGTGTATTCCCTGTTTGCTATTTCGACAAGTAGTTGGTGAATTCCAGCCCTGATCACCAATATATTTTTAGATTAGAAAGTGAAACAGAGTTCGGAATTTTAGAACAGTTACCGTATAAAAAGTGCCATTGTACCCTTGACTTACCATAATCGTTTTTTGCGGAGCTCAGTGGCTCAGTTAGTAGAGCGTTAGACTTAAGATTGAATGATTACTGGTTCGAGACTCACCGTGGGTGAATTTCACTTTTTTGTGTCCTTGTGCAAGATACTTTATCCACTGCTTAGTAATGGTTCAACTCAGATAGACAGGAAATGATACTGACATTACAAGAACAATTGTTGACATGAGACGTAAAGCATCAAAGCCAACAAAACATATTTTCTCTCTTTCAGAAACCACGTGCTCGGATCCGATGGACTCTGATGTGTCAGTATTTTGGTATGTTCTCATGTCTGGAAGTTTCCTCTGTGGCATAAGTGCTTCTACTATACTGACAGTTGGTATATCGTATATTGATGATAGTCTTCCGGTGACGTCATCGCCCTTATATACAGGTGAGTTAGCAATAAATCTGTTCGTCAATCCTTGCCCTGCTGATTTCTAAAATTTTTTGAAATTCTGTTGTTGTTTTTTTTATTTCACTTTGATTGAAAATTATACGTGCTTACAACTGCAATTCTGAAGAGATTAACAGGATTAAAAAGATCTCCAACAGGGTGTTTGTGTTGGCCTTGACCTTTTTTTGTGTGGCACTTTGTGTGCGTTCATAATGATTTCAACGGTCCCATTGGGAAGGTAATCTGTAGCATGGTGTCTTCATATTCGTATGTGTATGTGTATACAACTTATCAGTTCTTGGACTAAACAGTCAACAATAATTCCACCAGAACGTTAACAAATGTCAGGTTATACTGACTTTCTTTTTGTACAAGCATATGCTTGAACAACAAGAAACTCAGTATATGCTTGAACAACAAGAAAATCAGTATATGCTTGAACAACAAGAAAATCAGTATAACCTGACATTTTGTAATTATTTCGTCTGCGATCCAGCTTAAAAAACGTACCAACATTCCCACTGAATGGTCAAAGATTGATTCAATTTGCTATTCAAAAGAGGCGGATGCCTTGTTGCACACCATCAATAGAAATGTAACATTTGTCTATGGAAAAACAAATTTCCAAATTAGACAAGAAAGCTGATAACTGACTGATGGGAAATGCAAAACGATTACTACAACTTTTAGTTTTTATATGAACCGCAAATACTGAGGCCAGAATTTTTTTATTAGTTGATTTACGAACCCTCCTACTGTAATTTTCCAGAAAGTAGGAAAAAAAATAAAATTTAATTTCTAAATTTGTTTTTATCTGCCGACTCTAAATATTATTTGTCTGGTTGAAGAAAAAAAAAATTTTTTGAGGTTCTGTCTGTGCATTTTTGAGAGTTACACTGTTAAAAAGGCTTGTCCTGTCCAGACTTTTACGAAAATGATGAAATATTTAAAGATTACCTTACTAGTTTTGTTGTTTTTCTGGTGATATTAAAGAAAAAAAAAAGCTCTGAAAAAAAGCTCTGAAAATGACCAGTCAACTGGTCATTTTCAGAGCGTTTTTATTTATTTTTTTCGTCCCCCGACCCTAGATCTGAAAAAAATTCCCGTAAATCAGCTAATAAAAAAATCTGCCCTGAAGTGTGACTAATCGAGGTGCGGAGGAAATCCTCAAATATTATGAATCAGCACACGAATCGTTAGTACCTTTTATTCTTTCCGCACAGCCGTCTGGCAAAACTCAGGCGAATCCACATGCATACGCAAGTATAGAAGTCGATACAGGCTCAAACCAAAGCTCTGTTCAAAGACTAACTTTACTAAGACGATCTAATGGCCAGGCCCAGTTTTCTGTTATGAGTGGGAAGCTGTTTTGATGATGTACTTTGTGGTATAGCAATCAACAAACTCACTGAAGTAGGAGGCATAAAACATAAATCGCCTGAGTGATAAATATAAAGTATAAATCGATTTAGATGTTTTCAGATAAATATACTGACGAACTTAAAAAAAACCTATAAAACGAATTATCATCAGTTCGCAAAGTTCAAAACAATCTTAAGGGACACAAAAACTTCACTTTATAGATATTTTGGCCAGCACCCCTTAAAATACAATATAAACTATTTCATACTTATTTAATCAATATGTGTGTGATAATCCATCAGAAAAAAGGGTTGATTTTCTGTTTTTTTGTCATATCCCAACAGTCCCAAAGGATCAACGTTGGAAGAAAAAACACATAGTGGATCTTACATGAGTGCCCATGTTTTATTGAATTTATTTAAAGAGTGGATGAAAAGAGATAAAAATACAAGGCTTGCTAAGCTTTTATCTCTTTTCAGCCATGAGTTTAATAAATTCACCAATACAGGAGCACGAATATGACGTTTGAATTAATTTGAAATCGCGTTTTAGGTGAGAAAATATAAAGATTTTGGCAAATATACACCCGACGTTAGTATGTTAGTCATTTCTCATTACGTTACCAAAATCTGTAATCCAGAAGTGTTTATCGATTTTAATACATGGCGTTGTATCAGTCCAAGACTCGACGTCATATGATGAACAATATTATTGAACAGGAAGCAGATCTACCAATCCACCCCAAATTACACAATGACAAATATTCGGATCTCTTAATATATAATGCCAAAATATGTGTTAGTTTTATCGAAAAAACATTCAGCACAATTAATGGGTACATACGTATACACTGTATGTACAAGGGTGTTGGTTATCAATGATAATATATTTATTACTAGACTTGAGTCTCGTAAAATGGTACTCAAGCACATTTGCAAAAATCAGACGGGCCCCATCTTCACATTTTACCTTCACCATTAGCTCACGTTTTACCTGACTGTGTCATATGTTAAATCCACATTTTTCTTGACTGTACCACTTGTATAAGTCCACAGTTGAGATTTGTTGATAAATAAGTCACACATTTACCAGACTGTGCACGTGCCATCTGTGAATTTGGATTTTTCTTTAAAATAACGATATGATTACACATAACATTCCCCTATGAAAACATTTGCTGGGCAGAATAATTCTTATGTTAACTTGATTAAGGTCACTGTTATTAAAACAAGACGGCTCACATGAACCTGTTATGCATAATTATTACATTCAAATCTCGTACATTTGAATTCCTATGAATCAGAGGTTTCATTTCGATTTGTCAGTACTTCGAATAATAGGGAGGTAAGCATAAAATATATGATCCTCAAAATGATTATTTAGGGGACATGTCTTTTCCGCACCCAAAATATATGTCATTATAGACAATAATCAAGAAAAACATATTCTCTGAATCCTACAGGTCCTAAAACTTATTTTGAATAAGTGAGTATTTTGAAAAATCGAAGTTCAAAATTTCGCGATTTTACTGTTTTTTTTTTCTAGGAGTGGTAAGCTCAGTGCAGTATGTTGGTATTGCTATTGGCTACATCGTGGGAGCTCAGGCTCTGAGACTTTATGTGGACTTTGACACAGTACCCCAAGAAAAGTAAGATTTTAGAGTAAATGAAACATTTTGGAGTAAATTCAGAAATACTCTAAAAATCATGATAGCACACAGAGCTGTCCAGTTTCCTTCAATAAATTGTTTTGGAGTTTATTCGAAGCATAGTTCAAGAGCTAACAAAAAAGGTTCTTTGAAGGATACTGATAATGAAGATTGAAGAAAATGAGCTACTGTTATGTTTATCAAAACATGTCCTAGGTAACTTTCTTGTTCGCTCTGTTTGAGCAACACAATTGGTAAAAATATACAGATGTGTTTCCATGATGCATATTTGTAAAAAAAACTTTAACTGTTTTCTTTAAATCATAACAATTGTTATTTTATATTTTTATATGTACTCAACCCAAACAAGAAACTTTCACTAAATTTGATCGTCAATTTGTTGTAACGTTATATTTTTAGAATAAACATAATAGTTTTTTGCAAAGAAAAAATACTATACCTTCTTTCGAATCATTGGTTAAAATATTTTTTACAGAAATTCACATCATAATGCTTAGGTTAAATGAGATTTAACATGGTAAGGGTCGAAATGAAATATGAATGGTTATCAATACAGCATATGGCTACCATTTACATTGATGTTAAATAGAGGATCTTACATGGGTGCTCATGTTTTATTGAATTTATCAAACGAGTTGGGGAAAAGAGATAAAATGCGAGGCTTGCCGAGCATTTGATCTTATTTTCGCAACGAGTTTAACAAATTCAATAATACAAGAGTACGAATGTTATATTCTATTTATCATATGACACTAAGAATACTTTGAAATCTCATTTTAAGCGTAAAAAAACGTTATAATTTTGTCTTAATGTACGCAACGTTGTTATGGACGTCATAACGTTTCCAGTAAATCTGTAAACCACCAGTGGTTTATCGATTTTATTGCATGGCGTTATTACAATCCCAGACGAGACGTCATATATTAAATTTATTTTCTTACTAGCTGGATCCTAACTCTTGATGATCCTCGCTGGGTTGGAGCCTGGTGGTTGCCTTACTGTGTGGCTGCTTCATGTTATTTGTTCCTGTTTATTGTCTTTCTTTTGTATGGCGCTGAACTTCCAGGTAAGATCATTGATGCGTACAGTAGATATTTTTAAAAAGCGTTTAGAAAATTGATTGTTTTTCATTAGTTATAAATCTCAAAAAGATAACTGCACAACTATAAACGTAAGAAAGATGCAAATAACAGGAATCAATACAATCAAGTACCACACCTGACCCAGGACACCACATGGGAAAGTGAAAAAACAACAACAATAAAACATAACATACAAAAGAGCCAAGAGGCCAGCCATTTCCCAGTCTGTGACCACAAGGCTGCAATGAACAGACAAAAAAGCATGACAAACACGAAACATAAATTAACAAAAATGAACCACAAAAGAAGCACCGTATTTGAACGGTCAGTAAAAAATATTTTTACTGGAGGGCTTAAACTAGTTTCACGGTACTAACCTCTACCTTTAGTTCTGATGTGGATCAAGATACATAGATGTTTGGTTTGCAAGACAGATCCCTAGTTTATCTATGAATTATCTCCTGGAAGATATAAATCAAGATATAAAAATAATATAAAGTAAAGATAAGGACTCAACAGTACATAAAACGGAATACCGGAGCAAAATCAATCCAACAGTAAAACCCGGATGGCCTGACAACAGTCTAAGTAATACAGAGAAAACAAATCTGCACCATTGTTGTTTCTTACAACATTTCACTTGAAATGAGTGTATCTATATAGTATATACGAACGATTCTGTGCAAACCAGCTATACACTAAAGCTTATCTAATAAAATGCAGTATATGTAAGTTTAATATGCATGCACAAGTATGGTACAAAGTATGTGTGTTTATCAGTTACCTCTCATATTAACTGCAATGTTACACGCTGACCTGATAAACAATGTCTATCTCACTGCACTGTTGTCAACTTGACTTTGCACTTTTTGAATGATGTCGATGACGCTGAATCGACGAAAATATCGATAAGTGTGTCATAATCGCCAGTTTGAAAAGTGAACCAATGGGTCAACTAATAAATAGAATGCCAGGTTTACGTCGTTTTTTGGTAAGTTTACCAAGCTCAGCTTTGAGAATGCATGTTGAATCGCCGCTAGCGTTCTCAAGGCATTGGCTGGGAAAGAATTTCTAGCGACAAGGCGAGCAATCTCCCTAAACGAGACGATCGTTTTATTTTGTTGAAATAACGACTGAAGAAACTAGGAACATTCAACAGATATATATATATATATATATATATATATATATATATATATATATATATATATATATATATATATATATATATATATATATATATATATATATATACAGAGGGATATAATGAATCAACTGAGCCGATAGATGCTGTAAATATTTTGCCTCTAGCGAGACTCGAACCCACGACCATGGCAACTCCACCTAGCACTACACCAGACACCGACGCTACCAACTGCGCCACTGAGACATCCCCTCCTATATATATATATATATATATATATATATATATATATATATATATATATATATATATATATATATATATATATATATATATATATATATATATATATATATAAGAAAAAATTAAACAACATAAGCACATGGATGATTTTTTTACTATTTTTATTATTGCCAACCGGTTTCCTATCTTCAGGGCAATAATGGCGTGTCAAAATATGTGTTGCTTCCTAGCAACGTCACTACTAAAATATGCGTACACATGTGTACACAACGTACGCTATATTTGTAACGTCATCAAAATATGTTTAACGTTAATGGCGTCGAAATATGCGCAGTTTCCTAGCGACGTCATTAACAAAATATGCGTATACATGTGTACGCAAATATGTGTACGCAAATACGTATAAATTGTAACGTCATCAAAACATGTTTAGTTTTGGAGAAAACACATCAATAAAATAACGTTCTTTGGCTAACCTAGCTGAAACATCATCAGTTTGAAATTTATAAAACGGAAAAATAGAGAATTTTGGTTGTGTTTTACAACAGTTATCAATATGTTTGCTGACAGGCATTTGTCTTGTTGATGGGTCTCTAATCTGTTGTTCATGTACCGTTTTCCGGTTCCTTAACTTATCACCTGTCTGGCCTATGTAAAACTCTTTACAACCATTGCATATTAATACATATAGAACATTTCTTACAGTGCAGTTCATATTTTCTTTTACATGAAAAGTTTTATCTTTTAATTTTAAACATGATCCCTCAATAATACTTTTACAAAGACCACACCTTGGCTCGTTGCATTTGCTCACACAAGGTGGTGTATTATTTTCATTAAATTCTGATTTCATAAAAATGCGTCTTAGATTTGGAAGTTGGCGTTTGCCTTTTATGAATTTGGTATTTTTCATTATTCTGTTCATTGTATCGTCTTGTTTAAAAATATTCATATTTGCTTTTAATATACCAAATACTTCCCTGTTTTTGGGGTTATATGTAGAAATAAACGGAGTGATGTTTATTCCTACCTCTTTATGTGTGTTTAATAAAGTGTTTCTTGGGATCTTAATAGCTTTCAAAATGCCTGTTTTAATAACTTGGTCTGGATAGTGTCTGCTTCTTAAAGTAGACGCAAGTTCTTGTAGACGTATTTTCAGTATATTTGAATCAGAAACAATAGTACAAATTATACGTGCAAGTGAGAATGGAATGTTTGTTTTAGTTGTTTTTGGATGGCAAGAGTTGAAATTAAGATATTGTTTTGAGTCAGTGCTTTTAAAGTAAATGTCCGTTATTATAGAAGTCCCACATTTTATCACCATTATATCCAAAAATGGAAGCTTTTCAGCACTTTTCTGCACTTTAAATTTAATATCTGGATGTAAGGAGTTTAAAACACTTTCAAAATAAGTAAAGTCAGTCATAGATCGTTCCCAAAATATGAAACAATCATCTAGAAATCTTTTCCATTGTTCTTTAATATATTTTGCGAAGTTTTCATCCTTTTCAATCTTAACTGTTTTATACATTTCTTCTTCTAAAAATGCTAGAACAAGTGTGGCATAGGTAGGGGCTACTTTAGTTCCCATAGCAGTACCTTTTATTTGCTTAAAATAGTTATTGTTAAATGAAAAAATATTGTTTTCTAATACAATTTTCAAAGCTTCAGTGATAAATGCTTTGTTAAAGCGATTTGCTATTAACTCTGGGAATTTATCTAACCAAAATGAAATAGCTTCTAGGCCCAAATCATGTGGGATGTTTGAATATAGACTGACAATGTCAAAAGAAACAAGTTGCGTGTGTTCTGATACATTTTTGGGTATGAAATTGAGAAAGTGTATGTCATCTCTTAAATAGCTCTCCACTTTTGTAAGAAATGGTTTAAGTAAAATATCCAGCAAAGAACTAAGATGGCTTGTTTCACATCGTGGACCTGCAACTATAGGCCTTAGCTGTATGTCATTGGGATCTAAAACTTCAATATATTCAGATTTAAGCTCATTACAAATATCCTGAATAATTTTACTCTTATGAATTTTTGGCAGTCCATAGAATGTGCTTGTCTTGCAATCAAACTTAATTAAAAACTCTATTTCTTTTTTTGTTAATTTTTGGTGACTTTTTATCAATTCACCAATTTTGTCAAATATTTCTCTCCTTTTATTGTCAGCGACTGGCTGATAATATGAATCATCTGTCAGCATTTCTAATACTTTTCTTTTGTAAAAATCAGTATTCATTATAACAATGCCACCCCCTTTATCAGCCTCTTTAATTACAATAGAATTATCTTGTGCTAATGAGTTTATTGCATTTCGTTGCTCTAAAGTTATGTTATGCTTAATTTGTTTATCTCTTTAGAAGCAATTGCGCAGGAAGTTTTTGTGGCTGTTGCATATATATCTAAACTTTCATTACGTCCAATCGGTGGAGTGAAATTCGATTTCTTTTTAACTAGTGATTCATCATTATTTTCTTCACCATCAAAATATTCCCATAATCTTATTTTTCTTAAAAACTCATTTACATCATCATTAAGTTCGTAGGGGTTATTCTTTTCTGGTGTAGGAGTAAATTTGAGACCCATCAATAAAACACTTTTCTCTATATCATTTAGTTTATGATTGGACAAATTGTATATTTTTGTGAATATTTTACCTGTTTCAGCTAGGTTGCCATCATTTATAATTGGTAAGTCCAATTTCTGTCCATCGACAAAAAAGAATTTGAAGAGTCATGTGTGTCTGTATCTTCATCATTCAACAACTCTGAATTGTTCGATATATTTTGGCGTCCTCTACCCCTTCCATTATGGTGTGTTCTTGGCATTAAAGGCGCATTTAGAAGAGATGGAACGTCATATTGTCTATTGTCTTGCATCTTGAAAAATGATTTTGGCGTAAAGCCTCTTTCTTGTTGTCTGTTTTTATTTAGATGTTGATGATATCTTCTGAAATTTTGTGTATTTCTGTTGTCATTTGGTTTATATCTTCTTTGATTATGCTGTACATTTTGGACATAATCGTTAACAGGTCTGTTTTGATGATGATGATATTGTTTTTGTTGTGATTTAACTGCTTCAGCGTAAGTTGGTTTCTCTTTTCCTTTTTTGAAAAATGGGTTTGAATTTGCATACCTTTTTAAAAATTCTTCTTCGTATGCTTGTAGCCATTTTTCGTTGCTTAACCATCTCTTATTTGATATTTGCTCATTTTTCTGTACTATCATCCGCCATTGCTCAAAGAGATAGTCTGCTTCTTGGCCCGAACATTTGGAAAAAATAAGTTCTTCTATCTCCATATCTATTTTTCTGTACTGCTCGATACATGCTTCAATCTTTAGTTTTTCCATTTCTATTTCATTCTTAAATTCATATAAAACGGACCTCTCACGAAGCGCTCTTTGTTGATCATTTTCATTTTTTATTTCGAGTTTCTGTATTTTTCTTGGTATTATAATACCAGGATCAGCAGACATCCATTTTTCATGAAATCTGAGGTTTCCACTGTTTCTTACATAACCCCAGTATGCACTCTTTCTTGCTTGAAGTTTATTTTCCCATATCCCTCCAATGCTTGCTTTTATTCGCATCGCTTTGTTTTCAAAACCATTAGCACCATCGTTTCTCTGATCTGTTATTCTTCCAGTATTATTAGGAATTGTCTTTCTTTTAAGCTCTTCATCTATTAATTTTAATACAGCTGGGAGTTCTGTAATCGCTGTATCTGTTTTTGACTGCGCAATTTCTTGATTTGATTTTTTCACAGCTGTAGTGAGATCAGTTACTGCTTGAAGAATAAGCGAAAGTTTAGTACTTATCTCGTCTAGTTGTTTACTTGACTTAGGAGTCTGTAACATTGAAGACACAGAATTAGATGGAGAACTTTCTAAGCTACTGTCATCTCGTTTCGTCCTCTTTTTGCTCCTCCCCATGGCTTCTGTTCCTTGTTCCAGGAAATATGTTTGTAAACTAATTAAAATGTCCCAAAACAAGTAAATTATAAGAAAAAATTAAACAACATAAGCACATGGATGATTTTTTTACTATTTTTATTATTGCCAACCGGTTTCCTATCTTCAGGGCAATAATGGCGTGTCAAAATATGTGTTGCTTCCTAGCAACGTCACTACTAAAATATGCGTACACATGTGTACACAACGTACGCTATATTTGTAACGTCATCAAAATATGTTTAACGTTAATGGCGTCGAAATATGCGCAGTTTCCTAGCGACGTCATTAACAAAATATGCGTACACATGTGTACGCAAATATGTGTACGCAAATACGTATAAATTGTAACGTCATCAAAACATGTTTAGTTTTGGAGAAAACACATCAATAAAATAACGTTCTTTGGCTAACCTAGCTGAAACATCATCAGTTTGAAATTTATAAAACGGAAAAATAGAGAATTTTGGTTGTGTTTTACAACAGTTATCAATATGTTTGCTGACAGGCATTTGTCTTGTTGATGGGTCTCTAATCTGTTGTTCATGTACCGTTTTCCGGTTCCTTAACTTATCACCTGTCTGGCCTATGTAAAACTCTTTACAACCATTTCATATTAATACATATAGAACATTTCTTACAGTGCAGTTCATATTTTCTTTTACATGAAAAGTTTTATCTTTTAATTTTAAACATGATCCCTCAATAATACTTTTACAAAGACCACACCTTGGCTCGTTGCATTTGCTCACACAAGGTGGTGTATTATTTTCATTAAATTCTGATTTCATAAAAATGCGTCTTAGATTTGGAAGTTGGCGTTTGCCTTTTATGAATTTGGTATTTTTCATTATTCTGTTCATTGTATCGTCTTGTTTAAAAATATTCATATTTGCTTTTAATATACCAAATACTTCCCTGTTTTTGGGGTTATATGTAGAAATAAACGGAGTGATGTTTATTCCTACCTCTTTATGTGTGTTTAATAAAGTGTTTCTTGGGATCTTAATAGCTTTCAAAATGCCTGTTTTAATAACTTGGTCTGGATAGTGTCTGCTTCTTAAAGTAGACGCAAGTTCTTGTAGACGTATTTTCAGTATATCTGAATCAGAAACAATAGTACAAATTCTACGTGCAAGTGAGAATGGAATGTTTGTTTTAGTTGTTTTTGGATGGCAAGAATTGAAATTAAGATATTGTTTTGAGTCAGTGCTTTTAAAGTAAATGTCCGTTATTATAGAAGTCCCACATTTTATCACCATTATATCCAAAAATGGAAGCTTTTCAGCACTTTTCTGCACTTTAAATTTAATATCTGGATGTAAGGAGTTTAAAACACTTTCAAAATAAGTAAAGTCAGTCATAGATCGTTCCCAAAATATGAAACAATCATCTAGAAATCTTTTCCATTGTTCTTTAATATATTTTGCGAAGTTTTCATCCTTTTCAATCTTAACTGTTTTATACATTTCTTCTTCTAAAAATGCTAGAACAAGTGTGGCATAGGTAGGGGCTACTTTAGTTCCCATAGCAGTACCTTTTATTTGCTTAAAATAGTTATTGTTAAATGAAAAAATATTGTTTTCTAATACAATTTTCAAAGCTTCAGTGATAAATGCTTTGTTAAAGCGATTTGCTATTAACTCTGGGAATTTATCTAACCAAAATGAAATAGCTTCTAGGCCCAAATCATGTGGGATGTTTGAATATAGACTGACAATGTCAAAAGAAACAAGTTGCGTGTGTTCTGATACATTTTTGGGTATGAAATTGAGAAAGTGTATGTCATCTCTTAAATAGCTCTCCACTTTTGTAAGAAATGGTTTAAGTAAAATATCCAGCAAAGAACTAAGATGGCTTGTTTCACATCGTGGACCTGCAACTATAGGCCTTAGCTGTATGTCATTGGGATCTAAAACTTCAATATATTCAGATTTAAGCTCATTACAAATATCCTGAATAATTTTACTCTTATGAATTTTTGGCAGTCCATAGAATGTGCTTGTCTTGCAATCAAACTTAATTAAAAACTCTATTTCTTTTTTTGTTAATTTTTGGTGACTTTTTATCAATTCACCAATTTTGTCAAATATTTCTCTCCTTTTATTGTCAGCGACTGGCTGATAATATGAATCATCTGTCAGCATTTCTAATACTTTTCTTTTGTAAAAATCAGTATTCATTATAACAATGCCACCCCCTTTATCAGCCTCTTTAATTACAATAGAATTATCTTGTGCTAATGAGTTTATTGCATTTCGTTGCTCTAAAGTTATGTTATGCTTAATTTGTTTGTTCTCTTTAGAAGCAATTGCGCAGGAAGTTTTTGTGGCTGTTGCATATATATCTAAACTTTCATTACGTCCAATCGGTGGAGTGAAATTCGATTTCTTTTTAACTAGTGATTCATCATTATTTTCTTCACCATCAAAATATTCCCATAATCTTATTTTTCTTAAAAACTCATTTACATCATCATTAAGTTCGTAGGGGTTATTCTTTTCTGGTGTAGGAGTAAATTTGAGACCCATCAATAAAACACTTTTCTCTATATCATTTAGTTTATGATTGGACAAATTGTATATTTTTGTGAATATTTTACCTGTTTCAGCTAGGTTGCCATCATTTATAATTGGTAAGTCCAATTTCTGTCCATCGACAAAAAAGAATTTGAAGAGTCATGTGTGTCTGTATCTTCATCATTCAACAACTCTGAATTGTTCGATATATTTTGGCGTCCTCTACCCCTTCCATTATGGTGTGTTCTTGGCATTAAAGGCGCATTTAGAAGAGATGGAACGTCATATTGTCTATTGTCTTGCATCTTGAAAAATGATTTTGGCGTAAAGCCTCTTTCTTGTTGTCTGTTTTTATTTAGATGTTGATGATATCTTCTGAAATTTTGTGTATTTCTGTTGTCATTTGGTTTATATCTTCTTTGATTATGCTGTACATTTTGGACATAATCGTTAACAGGTCTGTTTTGAGGATGATGATATTGTTTTTGTTGTGATTTAACTGCTTCAGCGTAAGTTGGTTTCTCTTTTCCTTTTTTGAAAAATGGGTTTGAATTTGCATACCTTTTTAAAAATTCTTCTTCGTATGCTTGTAGCCATTTTTCGTTGCTTAACCATCTCTTATTTGATATTTGCTCATTTTTCTGTACTATCATCCGCCATTGCTCAAAGAGATAGTCTGCTTCTTGGCCCGAACATTTGGAAAAAATAAGTTCTTCTATCTCCATATCTATTTTTCTGTACTGCTCGATACATGCTTCAATCTTTAGTTTTTCCATTTCTATTTCATTCTTAAATTCATATAAAACGGACCTCTCACGAAGCGCTCTTTGTTGATCATTTTCATTTTTTATTTCGAATTTCTGTATTTTTCTTGGTATTATAATACCAGGATCAGCAGACATCCATTTTTCATGAAATCTGAGGTTTCCACTGTTTCTTACATAACCCCAGTATGCACTCTTTCTTGCTTGAAGTTTATTTTCCCATATCCCTCCAATGCTTGCTTTTATTCGCATCGCTTTGTTTTCAAAACCATTAGCACCATCGTTTCTCTGATCTGTTATTCTTCCAGTATTATTAGGAATTGTCTTTCTTTTAAGCTCTTCATCTATTAATTTTAATACAGCTGGGAGTTCTGTAATCGCTGTATCTGTTTTTGACTGCGCAATTTCTTGATTTGATTTTTTCACAGCTGTAGTGAGATCAGTTACTGCTTGAAGAATAAGCGAAAGTTTAGTACTTATCTCGTCTAGTTGTTTACTTGACTTAGGAGTCTGTAACATTGAAGACACAGAATTAGATGGAGAACTTTCTAAGCTACTGTCATCTCGTTTCGTCCTCTTTTTGCTCCTCCCCATGGCTTCTGTTCCTTGTTCCAGGAAATATGTTTGTAAACTAATTAAAATGTCCCAAAACAAGTAAATTATAAGAAAAAATTAAACAACATAAGCACATGGATGATTTTTTTACTATTTTTATTATTGCCAACCGGTTTCCTATCTTCAGGGCAATAATGGCGTGTCAAAATATGTGTTGCTTCCTAGCAACGTCACTACTAAAATATGCGTACACATGTGTACACAACGTACGCTATATTTGTAACGTCATCAAAATATGTTTAACGTTAATGGCGTCGAAATATGCGCAGTTTCCTAGCGACGTCATTAACAAAATATGCGTACACATGTGTACGCAAATATGTGTACGCAAATACGTATAAATTGTAACGTCATCAAAACATGTTTAGTTTTGGAGAAAACACATCAATAAAATAACGTTCTTTGGCTAACCTAGCTGAAACATCATCAGTTTGAAATTTATAAAACGGAAAAATAGAGAATTTTGGTTGTGTTTTACAACAGTTATCAATATGTTTGCTGACAGGCATTTGTCTTGTTGATGGGTCTCTAATCTGTTGTTCATGTACAGTTTTCTAATATATATATATATATATATATATATATATATAGACGAGCCGTCGATGCACCATTGCACCTGAATTTGTATATTTAAAACGGGATTTCCTTCATTCATGTAATAACTCTACTTCTTATTGAATGAGAATTTATTTCGATCATCAACTGTGCTTTTTATTCAGTAACATATATGGGAACTAGACCGTTAAACAAGGAACCACGCTATGTACAGTAAAGTTATTTATACAGTTGATGTACAATAAAAAACGAACATCTTGCAAAGTGGTCTATTTTTGTCAGATATTTGGTGTCTTCTTTCGCTTATACAACCCCTTTCCCCCCTAGACCCAAGACGCCCTTTACATATGTTATATATTTGTATAGCGACATTTAATTGTCCAAAGTGCATTTTGGGTCTAGGGGGGGGGGGAAAGCATCTAAAAACAAACTGAAAGACGCCAGTTTCATCTTTTTCAATGACAAACGTCACAATTTTAAGTATATTTCGTACGCATGCGTAGAAGGAATACCGCAAAGTTTTGGAAATGAAGGGCACTTATATCCTTAATATTTTAGCACTTTTATTTTTTGAAAACATGCAAAGGATTTACTAAAACTCTCGTCTAAACGGCACCCAGTCTAAAGACGTAAAATGAGGGGTGGGAGTAGAAGGCGCAAGTTTTCACGGCTTTGTAAATGATGAATCGCTTTGAAACCTATTTTGATGCTTTCTATGCATATTTTACTACCGAAACAGTCCAATTTTAAAAGCATAGGGCAATTTGAAATTTTGGTTTTGTAATCATGTCAACTAGGGAAAATATACGCCTTATCGCTAGAGCTCCTTTGATATCAAAAGAAGCGAACCTGATATACTATATATACAAACAGGCGCATCTAATGTGAAGCAACAACCTTAGTCATAAACAACACAAATACATGTATAACCTTTATAAAAGGTTTGATGCCACAGCTTTGTGATATGAAATAGTGTATATGTTATGGTGGCGTTTTATTTAGGGCAGCGCAATTATTATACAAACTACTTCAAATAAACGACATACTTTAGTTATCCCCCACACACACACGCTGTCGTAATTAAGTTTAAGGCCAGATCCCATTGTAACGTAGTTGACTATCAAGCTGATGTTATTTCTTCTTTTTCTTAGGTCGCTTTGAGTTTTTTTTTCAGTTCTTTTGTTTTAGAATTTATAACTTATAATTTCAGCAACAAGTTTTATCTTCTGCAATTAATTAAA
The DNA here is from genome assembly GCA_964019695.1 of Loripinus fragilis. Classification (NCBI taxonomy): domain Eukaryota; kingdom Metazoa; phylum Mollusca; class Bivalvia; order Lucinida; family Lucinidae; genus Loripinus; species Loripinus fragilis. The sequence continues at coordinate 55,174,894 of OZ026517.1, forward strand.
TCTACTTAGTAAAAAAACTTATTAACATATAGAACTATTCTTAACTCAATATAAATCAAATTTGTGACAAATATTATCTCTCACACATGGCTTTCTAACATCTAGTCACATGAAAGAAGCTGAAATGGCATCAGCATTAACCAATCATATTTCGATTATCAATTATTATTATTATTATAAGTGCTCTCTTCTGATATAAGATCCAATTCATATAACCCAATAGGAAAAGTGACCCATAGTAATGCTAACTTAGATACTGGGATGTTTTCCAAATCCTGCCAAACAATGTCAAAAGTGACATGATCTGTTTGTTTGGTTGACGCAATGTTATTTAACAAAGTAACAATTATCAATGCACGCGACCTTTCAAAGGTGTTAGACATCCCATCAGAATTGACAGGATTATCAACATGTCTTTAAAGAAACAATAACAAGTTGGTGCCGAAATTCCCTAACAAAAACAAACATGTCAATAACAAGTGTCAACATCACACCTGTACCCACGACAACCAGACATTACAGTCAAGCATTCACAAATAGTTTTAATCCTCACAGGTAGATTCACAGACATTGTCAATTCCCTCAGGGTACTATTTTATACAACTGTCTGGATATATCAATGGCACAGCCTATTTTAATAACGTTTAGTGTCGTATACAGTTGTAAACGAATAAAAATTAAAGAAAGTATTGAAGTAATGTGTCAGCTATTGTAATATTTTGAATACATTGGTTGCTGATTGATCACATTTTTGTATTATTTTTACAGCGGCAAGAAAACTACGAGAAATGCGCATTATGGCTGCAGAAGAAGCAAATTTACATCAAAATACCTGCATCCAATTATATGCTCAAGAAAACCAGACATCATATATTTCAACTATAAGCTCTTCTACATTAGCAAATGAAATGGAAAGTGGTCATACAAAAGACTTAGTCTCAAATGCCGATAATGGCATTATACCAAATTCTACAGAAGATGAAAAACACAGTAAAGATAAAAACTCCAATAATAATGTGATATCTATAAAAGGAACAATAAATTTAGGTTACATAGATGATGCGATGCAGCCTGACATAAGTTCCCGAAGGATTGGACATGAAGGTGATGATAGTAAGAACATTGAGAAAAATGAGAAAAATAATGACAATAAACCTAATTTAAAAATATTTCTTCCAAAATTTATAAGGATAGTAAGATCTCCAGTGTACGTGTTTCTTTGCCTTGCAGTAACGTTTACATTTATGGTTATATCATCAATGGCTGTCTTTGTTCCTAAAATTATTCAGAATCAATATAGTCATTCAGCAGCAGTGGCTGGAATATTATCAGGTAAGCAATTGATTTTCTTTATAGAGGATCTTACATAAGTGCTCATGTTTAATTGAATTTATTAAACGAATTGGGGAAAAGAGATAAAATGCGAGGCTTGTCGAGCATTTTATCTCTTTTTCGCAACGAGTTTTATAAATTCAATAATACAAGAGCCCGAATGTTAGATTCTATTTATCATATGACATTAAGATTAATCTGAAATCTCATTTCTTGAGTAAAAACGTCATAATTTTGTCACTGTGATCGCAACGTGGTAATGGACGTCATAACGTTTCCCCGTAAATCTAAAAACCACTAGTGGATTATCGATTTTATTGCCTGGCATTATTTCACTCCCAGACGCGACGTCATATGATAAACCCATTTAAGCCCAATGTACTTCCCTACCCTAATCAGTAGGATGAGCTTATTATCAACATAAGGGGTGTTGGGTTATAATTTTCATTTTTTCCAAGTTTCTATAGAAAAAAATTGTAGGCAAACAGTAAAGATCCTGAGCAGACACTGCATCATGCGGTGTCCGATCTGGCTCTGACACTGTTTGCCTACGTTAATTAACACCTGCAACACATTTTAAATCCAGAAACTTCTTAAGCAAGGTAATCTGTATCTCATAAACTTCGCAAAACTGTTTCTAAATTTAATTGCCGATACTATGATTTGATATCTAAATTCTATGTTGAACTTAAATGATTCTTGCACCAGGGACTTTCAGAGCCAAAGTTTTATGGCGATACAGTAAATAAATGAAGGGAAAGTGTTGGCACTAATAATTTTTCAGCGCATTTTATTGAATAATTTTTCATTATAAAAAGATTGGTTATTACGTCAATGTATTGCGACCAACCGCATGCTTGGTGGTCAACCCAATCACAGTTGACATCTTTGCTTTCCTCTTTAATTGCACGCAAACGGGTCGGAGCTTATTCTGTATGATGGTTCTGACTTAAAGACGTATCTGTAGATGAGAGGGTTGGGGGCCTGATGTCATGTATTTAGTCAGCCCCATCAGGGTTTACCTGTTGGATTTCATTTGCTCGGGTATTCAGTTGTATGTACTGTTGAGTCCTTATCTCTGTTTTATTTATTTTTTTATATCTTGATTTGTATGTACTAGGAGATGGTGCATCGATAAGTAAGGGATCTTTAATGCAAACCAAACAACTATGTGTCTTGATCCACATCAGTATTCAGGGTGAGGTTGGCTCCGTTAAACATGTTTAAGCTCTCCAGTGATGTTTTACTGACCATTCCAATGTGGTGTTTCTTTTATGGATACTTTTTGTTATTTATGTTTCACGTTTGTCTTTATTATAATGTCTTGTCTGTTCCTTGCAGCCTTGTGATCACCTGCTGGAAAAGGTCTGACCTCTTGGCTCTATTGTGTGTGATGTTTCCTTGTGTTTTTAGCACTTTCCTATATGGTGTATCGGGTCAGGTGCAGTACTTGATTTATCGATTCCTGATATTTGCCTTCATCTTTACTTTGATGAGTAATGACAGACCGTAATGCTGATGGGGCGATGTTTTTAAATTTCAAACTAAGCTTTCGGAATTATCTGAATAGGCAGAGATGCGTACGAACACGATAACGTCATATTTACACAGCAATACCGTCACAGAACTACAGTGTGCGTAACTTCATTTTACAGGCAAACGGGACAAGACAACAGTAAGATAAATTTAATATAATATGATCACTCGTGTAAAACTCTGTTAAGCATTAACCTTTTAAAAAAGATTTTATCGCCTTCAATGTTTGTTTATTTCAATATTTAAACTCCCTTTGTAGTTGCGTTAGATGAAACCTAACATTCCAGATGTTTTGATTTCTTGATGCAAAACATTGAGCAATGACGTAATGTGACACGCACCTTGGGCGGACTTAAACGTTTAAGCTAACGACTGGCTCCATATATTGTGTTTTTGTGACGTATTTATCGTATCACCATGACGTAATTAACGTATTGCAATGACGTTGTGTTCAAGAGTATCGACGGATGACTGTTCCAATGACCTCATTACAAAAAAAAATAATAAATCATTTTAAAAGGGTAACATGCGGGGCTTGCTTCACAAACATTAAACAGCAGAACGTTTTGCATCATCCAGTGCAAGCTAATGATCTGTATTTCAATCCTTATATTTACATTTTATATTATTATTCAAATATGCCGTACAACCGTACACCCAGCTCTACTTGTTACCCTTTTAAAATGATTTATTATATTTGTAAGGGGGTGTTGGAACGCGTTTCAGGTTTTTTGCTGGAATTTGTTCATTTCACAGGGATATATACCTTTAATAATGTTGGATTTTGATACGTAATATAGTCTATATAGTGCCTTTAAAGGCTGAATTATGTTGAGAATTTAATTGACTGTTGATAATTTTCTCAAGTTGTATTCTGACACCTCATGCTGTTTATTATACAGGGGTTCTACTGATACCTGGTGCAGCTGCCGGACAGTTTCTTGGCGGTTTTATCATCAAAAAATTACAACTTGAAATAAGAGGGATATTCATACTTGCAATAATTAGCAGTATTGCTTCACTACCTCTTTGCGGCTTCCCATGGCTTATTTACTGTGATAGGATGAATCTTGTTGGATGGAATTTGCCATATACTGACTCAAACAGGTAAGAAATTATGTCAATTATAAAATTGTAAGAGATAATTTTGTTTTCAAATAATTGGCATCATTATGGCAAGATAATGTCACAATCGAACATTTTGCGTACCAGGTAAGTCTTCTTCTTTTTTACTTGTTCCAACAAAGTGTATCTTTTTTTTCTGTTTGAGATAGAATAGTAGATCTGTGGGATGGATAAGAATGTGACTAGCACGTTACCCTGTAGTTGTCAAGTGAAGTGATTGCTATGTTAAAGGTACATCATCTTGTAATGCCGCTTCTCAGCCTACTTAGTAACGTGGAGTTTTAATGTTAAATAACAAACAGGAGCTTAATTGTGTGCAAGACATATAACACACTATTTACGTAAGAATGGGAAAGAAAAACTCATCCCTTGGGATCCTCATTTGTCATTATTCAGCAAACCACCTGATGCCAAAGGTGATTCTCCAGATGGATGTTTCTATCTCACCCTCACACTCATGATACATTCTTATAGTCCCTTATATATTCCAGCAGCCATAGAAATGCCAATCAGTTGAGTGTTTCTTTTTCATCTTTTATAATGAGGTGATAACACATCTAGAAACACTAAAAATTGTACATGATGAATGTAGTGGCCTTTTTCCAAAGACTGTATAAAAACATGCACATATACTGTTTCTCAGACACTGGGTAACAAACAAACCAATTCAAAAGCAGCCCATAGTTCAGAACAGGAGGTAGGCGACACTCAGGCTCATCTACCTACTATTTGTTATTTTAGACTGTTCGAAGTTTGATTTGACTCAATCATATGTTCTGATGATGCATGTCCTTCGTAGCTGGGTCAGTCCTTTTCACTAGTTGACTGTCTTTGAATCAGATCAGCATGACTTATCCAATTGTTGCCTCTAGCCTGTGCTGTCTGTAAGCTATGAGCTATTTTCTTCGTTTTATCATTTAATTTAATTGTCTATTTCTTTCAAACAGATATATATTACTAGTCTCGCATAGGGGCTATCTAACTAATTCAACACATCATCCAAGATTAACTAGGGCAATTATTTAACAGTTAAACACTAAAGACCCCCTCCCACTAAGCAACTTCGGCTCTGAAATGATGATGATGTTGAATATGTAAGCTTTGTTGTGCTGCCAATGTGTATGTTAGGGTTTTGAAATTACTCGTTGTGTGTGGTGTACATGTATTGGTTGTATCATTTCTAGTTAGGCAAATCTCTTTTTGAAGAAGAGAAAGCGGTCTGCTTTGCTTAATGTAATCTGATTTTATGTACAATAAGACCTGTGTAAAACGGCCAATTCAAAAACAGACTGAAAATTGATTTTCAAGACAAATTATTGCTTAATGCAGGTGAGCATTCTGCAATACTTTCGACTTTCATGAAGCTACCATTTGTCATTTAGATATTTGTTTTGTTTATTTTGAGTGGTTTTACTGTATTTGTCTTGGTCTATATTCTCCTCTTGGTGTCATAGATTAGTCTGTGAACGATAAATGTGACATTTCATGATCATATTCACTCATAATTTTAGTCTGCGTTATTATTTGTAGTTAGTGCTTTACGAACTTCCCTGTTTTTATGTTAAAAGGTTCAAGGCTTTGTCAAGACTATGAAACACTTTATTTGTGTGAAGTTTTTTCTACGATTTTGCTGCTTGGCTTTGTAATTAATTCCAATTTGGACGAGTACTTAAGATTTTGGAACTTATTGGACGATTGGCTTCTTGCAAAAACAGAGTAAGAATATATATGCAAATTGAAGACTCTGCTTATAAGTTAGACCTCTATACGTCAGCATAAGCATTTACAAGAGGTGTTTGCACATATACGACAAGAACCAAATTCCAATGAGCTGGTCTAGTAATTTAATTTTTGGTACATTAAATTTGGTGTAAAACGGCCATTCATGAATAGACAAAACAAAGATTTTAATGACAAATGTTAGCTTTGTGCAGGTCAAAAGTATTACTGAATGTTCGCCATGGATCATTCCGCAATACTTTAGACCTGCATCAAGCTATAATTAATCTTGAAAACCAATTCATGGTCTTTTCGAGAGTGGACGTTTTACACAGGTATTATTATATTTCTTTTAGCGCCTGGCAATCAGAAACAGAAGCAAAATTTACATCTCCATGCAACTCTAACTGTAATTGCCAGAAAGATTTATTCGTACCAGTCTGTGACGCCAACCACAATCTGTATTTTACTCCTTGCTATGCTGGTTGCTCTACAATGATCTCGCGCACAGAACAGGTAGGAACTTAGCCAATTTAAGCCAAATAGAATTTTCAGTACTTATTACATGTGTAATTGGATACGTCCGTTTTCGTTTAAAGGGTTGCTCAGTTTGGTATTTTTTCGATGTTAATTCTTTCAATAGAACATTCTGTAAGCAAGCACTGGAGACCCTGATCAGACGCCATGTTCTGCGGCGTCTGATTTGGGTCTCTACTGTTTGCCTAAGACCAAGAAAAAGGGCACCTGACTTTTATGGGTTAACCGTTTAGCGTTATAAATACCGAGATTCACTCAGTATTTGTCTGTAATTGGCCTTTGTTTTGTCATACAGCCCTACATTTGGTGTCAAAGCTAAAGAAAATCAAGACAAAGTTCCTACGTTGTACTGGTTACCTAAACTCCATAAAAAACCCTATAAAGCAAGATTTATTGCAAATTCTAGTTCTTGTACGACAACAGAACTTTCTAAATTGTTAACCTCGTGTCTTACAGCTGTTAAAAAACATGTTATCAAATATTGTGAAAAAGTATATGAGAGATCCGGTAAAAACCTATTTTGGTCGATTAAAAATTCAGGTGAAATTTTAGATAAACTTAAAGCTAGAGATTTCAATGCGACCAGTTTGTCTACTTATGATTTTTCTACTCTTTACACTACTTTACCTCATGATTTAATTAAAGATAAACTTATTGATCTTATTGAAAAAACCTTCCAGGGAGAAGGCTCTCCTTACCTTGCATGTAGTGACAGAAATGCATTTTTTACTTCAGAAAAACCTAAAAAATATCATGCATGGTCGTGTCAAAATGTATGTGATGCGCTGACCTTTTTGTTGGACAACATTTTTATTCGATTTGGCACCAAGCTCTATAGACAAGTAGTTGGGATTCCTATGGGCACTAATTGTGCTCCCCTGGTTGCAGATTTATTCCTGTTTTGTTATGAAAGGGACTTTATGATGTCTCTTTCTGATGATAAGCAGGCTGATGTTATTGATGCGTTTAACACTACTTCCAGATATTTGGACGATATTTTAAATATTAATAATGTTTATTTTGAAAATATGGTTAGTCAAATATACCCTTCAGAGCTCCAACTTAATAAAGCCAATGCCTCTGATACCGAAGCCGCATTTTTAGACTTGCATTTGTCAATTTCAAATGGTATTGTTTCTACCAAAATTTATGATAAACGTGACGACTTTGATTTTGAAATTGTCAATTTCCCATTTTTAGATGGTGATGTTCCTCGTTCTACATCTTATGGAGTCTATATCTCTCAACTCATTCGTTTTGCTAGAGCATCTAGCTATGTTACTGACTTCAACACTCGCAATAAATTGTTAACTCAGAAACTTCTTAAACAGGGCTATTGGTATCATAAACTTCGCAAAACATTTTCAAAATTTTATAGACGATACTTTGATTTGATTTCTAAATTCCAAGTTGGACTTAAATCTCTCTTGCGCCAAGGACTTTCGGAACCTGATTTCTATGGTGACTTGGTGTATAAGTTGAAGAAGATTGTTGGCTCTAATAATTTTTCAGCGCAGTTCATTAAAATAATTTCCCATTATAAAAAGATTGGCTATAACATTAATGTATTGCAACAGACTGCATGCTTGGTAGTCAACCCAATCACAGTTGGCAACTTTGCTTTCCTCTTTAATTGCACGCCGGTGGGTCGGACTTCAGACTCTATGATGGTTCCGACTTAAAGACTTATCTATTGATGAGATGGTAGGGGCCTGATGCTTTGGCTGTTTGTTGGGCCCACCGGGGTTTACCTGTTGGATTTCTTTTGCTCCGGTATTCAGTTTAATTTACTGTTGAGTCCTTATCCTTGCTTTATCTCCTTGTTATATCTTGATTTATATGTTTTAGGAGATGATGCATTGATAAGTTAGGGGTCTTTCATGCAAACCAAATATCTATGTGTCTTGATCCACATCTGAATTAAGGGTGAGGTTGGCGCCGTTAAACCGGTTTAAGCCCTCCAGTAAAATATTTTACTGACCGTTCCAAGGCGGTACTTCTTTTGTGGATCTTTTATGTTTTTGTTCTGTCTTGTGTTTGCTATGTTTTGTGCGCATCTGTTTATATGTGCTTCGTGGTCACCTGCTGGGAAAGGGCTGACCTCTTGGCTCTCGTTTGTGGTGTCTTCTGTGAGTTTGTCACTTTCCCATTGGTATCCTGGGTCAGGTGTGGTACTTGATTGTATCGATTCCTGATCTTTGCAACCTTACTTACTTTGCAGAGCGTACATTTGGGACGTGCTCTTCAGCTTGCACATTAAAGCTAACATCCATGCAAAATGTATGACTGACATTGGAACTATTTTTGCTTTGATGACATAAGGATATTTAATAGTTAGGATCATGTGCATTATTGCCATCATCAGAGCTTAGTACTCATGACTGGAAGCAAGCGATGCCGTTGTAGCTGACATTAAGAGGAGTGCGTTTTCTATGAAGGTTCCTATTTAGTATTTAAAGGTGTTCAGTAAAATCTGTGTAAAACGGCCACTCAAAAAATAGACAAAACAATGATATTTATGGCAAATGGTAGCTTAATGCGGGTCAAAAGTATTGTTCGAAAACACAAAGCTATTGGGTATCTTAGCAATACTGGTCCAGACCCCCTGAAAAATAACAAAGAAAGTAAGGGTGCAAAGATCAGGAATCGATACTATCAAGTAACACACCTGACCCAGGATATCAATGGGACAGTGACAAACTCACAGTTTGACACCACAAGCGAGAGCCAAGAGGTCAGACCTTTCCCAGCAGGTGACCACATGGCACATATAAACAGACGCTCACAAAGGCATAGCAATCACAAGACAGAAAAAACATAAAAGATCTACAAAAGAAGTACCTCCTTGGAACGGTCTGTAAAATATATTACTTGAGGTCTTAAACCGGTTTAACGGCGCAAACCTCACCCTTAATTCAGATGTTGATCAAGACACATAGATGTTTGGTTTGCATGAATGACCCCTCTCTTATCAATGCATCATCTTCTAGAACACACAAATCAAGATATAACAAGGAGATGAAGCAAAGATAAGGACTCAACAGTAAATAATACTGAATACCAGAGCAAAAGAAATCCAACAGGTAAACCCAGGTGGGCACGACAAACAGCCAAAGTATCAGGCCCCTACCATCTCATCAATAGATAATTCTTTAAGTCAGTACCGCCATAGAGTATGAAGTCTGACACACCAGCGTGCAATTAAAGAGGAAAGCAAAATTGCCAACCGTGATTGGGTTGACCACTAAGCATGCAGTCTGTTGCAATACATTACTGTTATAGCCAATCTTTTTATAATAGGAAATAATTTTAATGAACTGCGCTGAAAAATTATTAGAGTCAACAATCTACTTCAATTTATACACCAAGTCACCATAAAATTCAGGTTCCGAATGTCCTTGGTGCAAGAGAGATTTAAGTCCAATTTGGAAAATATATATCAAATCATAGTATCGTCTATTAAATTTATAAAAGGTTTTTCGAAGTTTATGATACTGATAGCCTAAGAAAAGCTACCAAGCCAGCATTCAATCATTGGCTAACCAGCGAAACCGATGATTGCCGGCTTTTAGTGGTATTTGTATCCTCTCTCTCCTCGTCAGCTTAAAAAAACTTTGTCAGAGTTGGACCCCCTCTGACAAAACTTTCTGGATTGGCGCATGGTAAACTTGTAATTACAATGTATGTTCTTATTCATCAATTTAACATGTGTTATTGGTGTACAATAGAAGCGTTTCTCACTTCAATGTTTCTTTTTTAAAATTAGTACACCCACCATATGTTTTGCTAGAACATTAATTTCCATTTAGACACTTTATCTAGATGGTTGGTTACACATAAACATTGTCTTAAATTTGTTGACAACTATTCCTATGTTTCGATGTTGACCCTATATACATCTCTTGATGACAACATGCAGGACAATATTTTTTTGTTAATTTAATCAGAACACTGTATGAAGTAAATATGCATTCTGTTTTGTAGATCTACTCCAATTGTTCGTGTTTGTCCCATAGGAGTGACAACCTTACACTATCAGACAACATGACTACAGTTACTGCCGCTGCCTGTCACTATGGCTGTGATAAGACTTACTATGTCCTTCCGATGCTGTTTGTAGGCACTGCATTGGTAAACTGTGTTTATATTCCCGTCCAGACTATAATTCTCAGGTAGGATGATTGTTTTCTCACACACCAGATCGGAATTGCCGTTGTTTTTATCCATGTCAACGCATGCAAGATCGAGTGATCCCTATGTTATCTTGCTGTCGAAAAATATCTTTCCCACATAGCTACCTATGTGAGATACGCATTACTAATAAGAACTAAGCCACACGAGGCTGTTTTGTAGCATTTTTGAAAACGAAAGTTTAATTGTTGATCCGGTTGAGGCAGTCAAGAAAGTCTCTAATGTTGAAATTTCAACGACTAAAGTAGGCACACACACTTGTTATAAACTAAACCTGGGCAATTTATCTTTAAACATTTATTCAATGCTTTGAACATGCTGAGTGCATTGTGTTTGACATATTTGACGAGTTGGAAACCATGAATGAATGACTGAATGTATCTGACTGGGGAGTCTTAAATTAATAAACCCACTTTCCTCAACAAATTTACTTACTCAAGTTACTGTTGGTGAAAAACTAGTTCTTGTAAAATCCATTTTGATAAAATAACCATTTGTTCATGGTTTAATGTGCTGTATATTCGCTGTTTCAAGTCAATTTGTACAGCGCGCGTCATTGACTGTAAACATCGGCCTCTGTGACGTCACCAACATATATCATACTGCACCGTACCGTAGGGTTGCTAAATGTAGAATTGGTATATGAGAAAAATTGTTCAGTGGTTCCAGAAAAATCCCAACCCTCTGGTCTACCGTTCAGTGGAAACTTGACAAGCCTCGTTTCCTACTGGATCTTTGGGCGCTCGGGTTGGGATTTTTCTGTCCCCACTGAACACTTATGATGGATTATATTTATCTCACATACCCATACCAGCTGTGGGAAAGATAAAAAAAACGAACAGCTGCACAACGGCTGAACGCTGGCTGCACGTCGATCCATGGCGTCATTGTAATGTTAAAATGACGTCACCATGTGGCATCTCAGCGTATTCAGGATTTTCTGAAAGCCTTTTTCATGTTTTTCCAATATAAAATGAGGTATTAAGTGGTGAGCAAGAAAAAAAGTCCATTATTCGTGAGAGGATGGGATAGAAAAATCTGTCCCTCTGAATTAACATTTGTCATCACTCGGCAAGCCTTGTGATGCCAAACCGAGATCATCTGGATTAATTTCCTATCCCAACCTCACCCTTATGATGGATTATTACAATATTCCTTTAACAGTCCATGTTTCATTCCAATTATATGTTCAATTTTAACGCTATGTTTGGAGTCCGCGGCAATGGACTGTGTTAAAAGTGAGTTATGAAGGAACATTTTTGCATTTATGGTCATTGCCCTGTAAGTCCTTTGTAAAATTTCGTGGTAAAATATGGAAGCCACAAGATGACTGTGTTTAATCCAAATCCTTGTTATAACGAGATGTGTTATAAAAGGACTGCATTGTCTCTCAATATAGCTGCAACTCATTTTGTTATTTAGTAATTTTGCTTAAATTTGGATACTGTTTTGTTTTCTTTGCATATGGTGTTATATGCGATATATGGTCCAAAACGTATAGAAATGTTTGCTTGTTTTGTTTGATTTGATCTTTACGTCCCAGTCAAAATTTGGACACAACACAGTGACGCCTGTGAGGCTCAAACCCACGGACCCTCGGTCTCGAGTCAAACACTCACCACTGAGTCACTGTGCTCCCTATTTCGGATCGTGAATATGGAAGGATGGGATATCAAATGGTGAGAACTAGTTTGGTGTATCTGGGGCATTTTAGCTCAAGTCAAGTATTCTGATATTCTTCATATTGTGTCAAATTAAACGGGGTAATCATTATAATTTTATGTTGCTAGGACTCATAGTGAAACAGACAAGACGTTTTGTTTGGGGATTATGTGGATATTTATTAGGCTAATAGGTAAGTACCTTATTTTCATTTTGAGGTAAAAAGTGTTGAATTAATTGAAAATACAAGTATGTCATGTTACAGACTGAATGCATTATCTTGACTATGAGGTGCAAAAAAAAGAAAATGATGCTATAAAATTTTCTTATCATTTTTTTTATATGATGCTCAACCAGATTTTTTTGCGACTTTCTACCATGATTTTTGGCATATTGCACAAGCTCGATGAAAATAACCATCTGAATGCCAGTTGCCGATCTCAGTCTTGATCAGGCCTGTATTTATTACCTGCAAGCACAACATATAATTGAATACACAGCACAAAAACAAAACGAATTTCTACACGTTATATCTACTTCTGGTACACCTTCCACACGCAAAAAGTAATTCTGACAAAAGGAGAAAATTCTCTGACCTCCTATTTACACCATAAACGCAGGGACCCGTAAAAGGTTGCATGACATTGCCCGATTTTTTATTCTCTTCCTAAGACAAGAAATATTGATAATAATATACAGAACATGCAACATTTCTTTACCTTTTAAGCTCCTCGAAATCTCTACCGGACGACACTCTAATTGTTTTTCTCGCTCAACCAGCAGTTGAGCATCTGACCGTTTGGTAGGCATGATTCGTGCTCCTGTATTATTGAATTTATAAAACTCGTTGCAAAAAAGAGACAAAACGCTCGGCAATCCTCGCATTTTATCTCTTTTCCTCAACTCATTTAATAAATTCAATAAAACATGAGCACTCATGTAAGATCCTTTATGTTTACTCTGCGCTCAAGTGGTAGCTTGGAGTCCATGGTTTCTTCAATGACTCTGATCACTCGGCATAGTGCTGATTCTGATGTTGTGAGTCCATTATTTGTTGTAGTCCCTTCTGCGTGTTGGTGGTTGTGTTTGGTCCTTGATTTGTGATATACAGTAAAACCTGTCTAACAACCACGTAACTACCAAATACTGAAACCTCACAAGATATCCTGTCAATAATATAATAGTTGTAGTCTATTATTGTAAGCCATGTGTATACATGTACCAAACAACATGGAAACATGTTCATTTCTACATGCTGATTTCATTCAAACAAGAAAAAAAGTTGAAACGTTTGTGAAAAATATTTTAATGGGTTTATAATCTTCAATCCATTGGATATACACATGTTCGATGTTGCTACATCTTGGAATCGCCTCTATGAAACAATTCCAACGGGTACCAACAGCATAATATAACTGAAAGAAATTCATTTTGAAATTAGCACTTATCAAGTATCATGTCCATTGTATTTGCCTCTCTACAATATGTCAAGCTGCCAATCAATGTGAAAGTACCTGTAACTACATAGCAAAATGTGTATAATTACATGACAGCTCTAGCATCAAATTTGATTTTATGAACTGCCATTTTGCTAAACTGGTACTTGCACAGTTGTAAAGGCCACTAAAAAAAATCCAAAAACTGTCTTGAGCGACCACTCAAAAAGACCATTTGTTTCATTTCAAGACCATTGCTTAATGCAGGTCAAAAGAATTGCAGAATGCTCCAAGAGAGCATTCTACAATACTTTTGACCTTCATTAAGCTGACATTTGTCGCTAAGACCTTTGTTTTGTCTATTTTTGAGAGGCCGTTTTAGACAGGTTTTACTGTATAGACTGACCCACATTTCTCACGCAAAACTGGATATTTCATAGATTATTTCATCCATTAACCCATTCCTGTTTATAGCCATGATTTTTTCTTTAATTGCACGACGGTGGGCCAGGCCTCGAACACTGAATGATAGCCCTGAGGTAAAGCCTTAATCGGTTGGTTGATGCCTGATGCTCATCTTCGGCTGGGCCCACTGCAGCTCGCTTTGAGGTTTTGTCTGTGCGTCGTGAGCCATTTTCTTTTTTTCATCATAGTGTGTTAATTAATAATTGTTCTCAGTGATGATACATTGTAATATTTAGGAAGCGTTTATGTGAGCTTAACATATTTTGTAGCCTGGTGTATTGGCTGTTGTCAGGCCCTGGGGTTTAACTTTTTGGATTTCTTTTCCTCTGGTATTCAGTTTTATGTACTGTTGAGACCTTATATTTGCTTTATCTTCTTTTCATATCTTGATTCAATTGTTTTGGTAGATAATTCATAGATGAATAAGGGATTTTTCATGCAAACCAAACATCTATGTGTCTTGATCAACATCAGAACTAAGGGTGAGGTTGGTACCGTAAAACTAGTTTAAGTCCTCCAGGCAAAAATATTTTTTCTGACCTTTCCAAGGTGGTGCTTCTTTTGTGTATCACTTTTGTAATTTATGTATCATGTTTGTCATGCTTTCGTGTCTGTTCATTGCAGATTTGTGCACATCAGCTGGGATAGGGCTGGCCTGTTGGCTCTCTTGTATGCTATGTTTCATTGTGTTTTTGTCACTTTCCCATGTGGTGTCCTGGGTCAGGTGTGTTACTTGATTGCATCGATTCCTGCTCTTTGCCTCCTTACTTACTTTAACAAAAACAGAATCCAGAGCAGAGGTTATTATAGCTCTTTAATGGCACACCGGCTGGTCAGACCTCAGACTCTATGATGGTTCTGACATGAAGACTTATCCATAGATGAGAAGGCTGGGTTACTAGGGTTTAAGTGTTGGATTTCTTTTGATCCTGTATTCTGTTGTATGTACTGTTGATTCATTATCTTTGTTTTATCTCCTTTTTACATCTTGATTAGTACATTTATGTACTACATGGTGCATCTTTAATTTAAGGAACGTTCATGCGAACGAAACATCTATGTGTCTTGATCTACAGCAGAATTAAGGGTGATGTTAGTAACGATAAAGATGTTTAAACCTTCCAGTAATCTATTTACTGACTGTTTCACGGCGTTGCTTCTATGGTGGATCCCATTTTTTGTAATTTATGTTTCATGTTTGTCTTTATTATGCTGTCGTGTCTGCCCTTGCAGCCTTGTGATCTCCTGCTGTAAAAGGGTTTACCTCTTGGCGTTTTTCAGTGTGATGTTTTCTTGTATTTTGTCACTTTCCCATGTGGTGTCCCATGTTGAGTGTGGTACTTGATTGTATCGCTTCCATGGTATTTGCCTTCTCTTTTACATTGGTACCAGAAAAATGCATTTAACCCCCTATTTTCCGCCATTGTAATGGCAACATTAAACAATAACAAGCCTTACAGCAAGGTTACTCCTTTAGAAATATTGGTGAATAATAAGTTGTTTCAGATATAATAGCACAATTGATACAGTTTATATATTGGATATCATCGGTAAGGTAGTTGTGAAGATTGTATTTTGTTTCAGGTAATTCCTCACTTAATGTGAATCAGGGTCTGAGGTGTACTCTTCTTGTGTTACACTGAAGCAAACTTATAAACGAACACATTACATTTTTATGCTAGTTCAGAAAGTAAATATCTGTCGTACAACATTTTAATTATATAAATAATCAATACTCTGTCGAGACTATACAAGTCATTTCATTTCGAAATGTCTCATTTATCTTACAGAGACGAACTCTGAGAAAAAGTACCCTTATTTTTTTTTAAAAAAATAACACTTTTCATAACAAAATCTGAATATTCTACAGAAACATTACCTATTTACATATTTGATAGTTTGAAGATATTACTGACTGCCATGATTTAAGATGAATATGAACCAAAAGTGTTTACACAATCGGACTCCTCATTTATTTTCCATAATAACATAACTGCAGTCGCTATCAGCAGCCTAGTCTAGGAAATTCCGCTTTCAGCATGCACCTTAGTTACAAATTTTGTGCTGCTCTGTACGCTTTATTATCTGCTGTACGACGTTGACATTTTCAGCGAATATTCATTTTTACTAGAAGTCACTGTTCTTTTTTTGAAAAGTAAAATATCTTTGATAAATTGAGTAAAATTAATTGTAAAATTTCACAATAAAACCGGAAGTGTGGAATAGTTGTGAAAGATTTACTGCCACAGAATTGACTGATCGATTTCTGTTGGGTATGTCTACCATGTTCAGATATAATAAAACACATACAACGATTTTAACGTGTGCTACTGAGGATTTTCAAAAATCTCGAAAAAATATGATGTTTTTTCAATATTTTTAAAGGTGCGTAAAAATCTGCTGTATACCAAAATTCAAATGTTTGGTGATTTTTATGTCACATGGACCAGTTTGTAAACACCTGTACTTCATTTTGATAAAAATGCACCCAATAGTATTGTTTCACCCAAAATATGTTTTTTACATTTTTGAACCCCAAAATTGTAAATTGAATGAAACTATACCGAAACACCTCTAAACTTCGGTCCATGGAAATGCTCATGATTTGGTTAAAATTCATTCAATAATGATGCCTTTGTCAGAAAAAATGAGTTTGTAAAGTGTTCGTTTATAAAATTTCTTAAGTGCATTTTACAGAATTACGAAGAATGACAAGTACCTACATAAATATCAATTCATAATTTGCTACTTTTTTGTAGCAAATGGTACAACATTTCTGTATGAAGAATAGTTTTAAAATAACATACATTAAAAAGTCTGTGTTCAAAATGAACTATATATTGTCATCACTGATACAGTAAAAAAAAGTTCAAAATATATATAGCTTTACCATATGACGACGCGTCTGGGAGTCATATAAAGCCATGCATTAAGATCGACATTTACAGATTTTGCTAACGCTATGTAATGCCGTCCGTGATAACGTCGATATATATGGCAATTAATGGCATTTTCACGCATAACACGCGATTTAAAAGTAGTTTAGGGTCGTATGATGCTCTTGTATTTTTGAATTTATTAAACTCGTTGCGAAGACAAGCCTCGCATTTTAACTCTTTATTCCAACTCGTTTAATAAATCCAATAAAGCATAAAACTCATGTAAGATCCTCTATATCTGCAACAAGAGAATCACTCATGTAAGATCCTCTATGTATGTAATTGAGCCAGCACTCGAGATTTTGGTACTTATCGCATACTACGCAAATGTCTCTAAACTCCCCATGCTGACGTGGTCTCAGCTTTTATCTACATACACACTGTGTGTGTGGGAGAGCAGACAAGAACGTAGCTAGAACACTGAAAACGTTACGCATATCAAAGGTAGATTACCTGATTAAGCAGTGTTTCTATTCAATTGTGTCCCTTTTTAAAATGTGAACTTCTCTGAAAGGAAAGAATTTGCTCCCGAATGGAGCTAATTCTTTCCTTTAAGAGCAGGTCCTTATGGTATCGAAAATCACTTTTACCACATTAGGTGACCTCCCTTGAATGTTACTTATTTTATTTCACACGTGCGTAATTGCGTAATAGTAGCTACGCCAATGGCAGCCAAGGTCCTGCACAGACTCACTTGAGCCTTCGCTCGCTGCTAGCCAATGTGATTAGTACCAAAAGCTTGTTCACTCGGCCAAGTAATGATTCTGATACTTTTTTCCTAGGTATGATCCCAGAACCTCTACTTCTTGGTGGGCTGTTAGATGCAACATGCGTAGTTTGGGGAGAATCTTGCAAAAAGAATACGACGTCGTGTTGGATATATAATAACGCATCAATGGCACGCAACATGGCTTTGTTCGCATTTATTCTTATTCTTTTAGTAACGTGTATGTTACTGATTGCATTCTTATTTTACCTTCATTCCGAAAGGAGAAAAAAAGATATGATTCAGAGCCAAGATAAAACGTACGAGACAAATTTGCATGACCCAGTGACGGGTAAAAGCTTTACAAAAATACCAACCGGGTGAGCTAAAGGTCTTCATTCCGAAAGGAGAAAAGGCTTTATCTCAAGCAAAGATAAACGTATGAAACAATTGTCAAAGAACCAGTGACACGTAAAAGCTTTACAAATCACTAACTGGATGAACTATCAAGCTCAAGGTATTCATTCTGAAGGGAGAAAACGTTTTATCTTAAACATAGATAAAACGTATGACATAAAAGTACAAGAACTAGTGACAAGTAAAAGCCTTAGAAACATTCAAGCTGGATGAACTATAAAACTTTCACATATAAGCCGAAACAAAACCGTAAACAATAACGATTCACATTGTTTCGTTTTTGGCAGGCCTCTCACATACGAACCAATTCCACAGACTTAATCTATGAAAATGTATGTATAATTTGTAACAAGCCTGATAATTCTACAGACTTCTTGATATTGTTCCAAGTCACTACCTTTAGGTCGTGATCTTTATAGTCGCCCCGGGCTTTGTCCCACAAAAGTCTGTGGTCTGTAGTCTTGCATTTGTAAAATAATTGCCCCTATTGTCTCGCTGGATAATCCCTTCATGGCTTTCATGATTACTAAAATATATAAAACGCACGAAGTTGTGTATGTATAGGTGTAATTAAAAGCATACTGTGTGATGCTGCATAAAAACTTGAGGGTCGCTTCTAAAATACACTGAAACGAAACCTTAAACAAAAACGAAACTGATTTGAATCGTTTCGTTTTCCGAAAGCCATTCACATATGAACCGATTCCGCGGACGTAATCTATGAAAATGTATGTATAATTGGGCACCGATCTGGTTATTCTACAGACTTCTTGATATTGTTCCATTCACTACCTTTAGGTTGTGGTCGTTATAGTCGCTCTGGGCTTTGTCCCACAAAAGTCTGTAGTCTTGCATTTGTAAAATAATTGCCTGTATTTTCTCGCTTGACAATCCCTTATGGCTTTAATGATTCCTTAAATATATAAAACGCACTTGGTTGTCTTTGTGCATGTGCAATTAAAATTATGCAGTGTGCTGCTGGATAAAAACCTGGCATAGGTGCTATATTGGGCGTATATGTGAAAGCGTTCATATGTTTTAAGCAATTCTTTTTTTTTCGGTTTGGTTTCAGTTTTGTTTCGGTGTATATATGAAATGGTACTGACATAATTGCAATATTCGGCTGCCAAAACCAAGAAAAAAATGGAATCCAATTCATGCATGTTTTCTTTTCGACGTTTGGTTTTAGCGTATAATGTAAAAACATTCATAGGTTTTTAGACATTCTATCGTTTATATTTCGGTTTCATTTCTGTGTATATGTGTAGTCGCCCTCAAAGTCTTCATTCCGAAAAGAACATAAACATATATCTCAGAGCCAAAGTAAAACGTATAACAAGTGAAAGATTTACAAAAATCCTCTTCTCTCACTTTCACTGCCATGCAATTTTGATGCAGGTAAAATGTATTTCTGGGTATAATAATTTTTCATTTGAACAGTGATTTGATTTGAACGTTCATGCAATCAGTCTTATCTGGGGCTACGTTAATCTGCTCCTTGTGAAATAGTCTTATCAGTGCCACATTTTGTATATTACAGAGGCTTGCAAAAAGCAAGAGCAGATCACAAAGGTAGACAAATTTAACCCATGTAAGCCTAGCGTCCTTTTATGGGATAAAGGCATAGATCAGACATCGCATAATGCAGTGTCTGTTAGGGAACTTTAATGTTTGCTGACTGAATCTTCTATTAGATTTTGGAAAAAAGACAAATACAACCCAACACAACTAAATTGCAAATGGACTGCTTCAATTGATAGTGATGAGAAATTCTAATTGGCTTTAATGGGTTAAGTTTTGAATTGCAGTAAAATTCCAAAAACTAGCTGTGCAAAGAAAAAAAAGGATATGTCGTTAAGATAAGCTGTTACTTATTTGATTGATATATTCAGATTCATGAAATAGCTTTTGTTTGGTGCCCTCGTCATATATGTTTGCTGTTCTTTGTTTCGTGTTTGTATTTCTTTAAATATGAAATGAGATTCTTTTACTTCTATACAATTTTATTTACCATGTTAACCGTTACAATAAAAAAGAAAGAAAATGTTTGTTGGCTTTGTATTATTCACCTTACCCACCATGTGATAGCTAGTTAAAACATATTGACAGTCAAGTTCACCTGTTATAAAGTATTGCAGCTGGTTTTGAAGAATGCAATCTTTTTCAATGTATGAATTCTGGTATTGCATAAAACCGACCTGCCAATGAAGTTTTTTATATGGCAATCATCGCTGGGAGACCTGACTTTGTTGCATGCATATAACAAAGGCGCAAACCAGCCAGTACATCTGCAAAGCCTGCGCAGCACCTTTCTCATGACGAGACAAATATCATTTCTGTAGCTAGTTCTTTATGTAGTCAAATCATCATACTTGGTTGGACACGACCAAACGAAATATGCATCTTAGATATATACAACGTGATGTTATCGCTTTATGCGGATTTTTTAACGTTGCTCAACTAGGGGTTTTCTTTAGAGCAGACTGTATACGCCTTAATTGTCCCTCTTCTTATTTTTCAAAGTATGTTAAATTGATTTCTTTTTCGGTGTCATGATACATTGCATAACTTAAGACATCCCCATGCTAGTTTTGTATTTTTGCAAATGCAGATGCAAGGGCAAAAATTTGGCTAGTAATATATTATATATACTCCTCCCCATCGCGGGTGCCCTAGGTTGCTGTCAATTCAAAGTTGGTGATGTTGTTTAAGTTGGACCCATTGTGTGTGTGGGGGGGTGTGAAGGGAGCTATGCTGTGTCCTTTTTCTGTACTACAGTCCTTAAGTGTCTGTATGGTCTTGCAATCATCTTATTGGAGACGAAAAGGCTGGATGCTTTAATCTTTTGCAAATATTTTAATAAGGTGATCAAAATAAGAGCTGGTGTCCATATGTAGGCCTGCCCATCAATAATTTATAGATATAAATGTTGAATATTAGTTAGGGATCTTTCACGCGAACCAAACATTTATGTGTCTTGATCCACATCAGAAACAAAGGTGAACTTGGTATCGTCAAACGAATTTCAGTCCTCCAGTAATTTTCTTGCTGACTATTCCAAGGTGGTACTTCTTTTGTGGACCCTTCTTGTTATTTGTTATTCGTGGTTGCCTGTCATACTGGCGTGCCTGCTCCTTGCAGCCTTGTGGTTATCTGCTAGGGAAGGGCTTACCTCTTGTATGTGATGTTTAATTCTGTTTTAGTATGTCCTGGGTCAGGTGTAGTACTTGAATGTTATATTCCTGTTCTTACTTTCTAACTTTAAATTACTCAAACTGTAAGCCACAATTCCCATCGCAATGGCGATTTTCAATAATATCAAACACAATTTGCAATTGCACAAAATTCCCTAGTGGCTGGCATCCGTCATAGAGATGGTTTTACCCTTTAATTCAATAGTACAGTGGAAATCCTGGCGCATTTTTCCAAATACTTTCAGCAATGAGTTGACAGTATATGTGAAGAGAACGTGCTATAAATGCACGTGCTTGTCCTACTCTGCTGCTACAATCACAAGGATTGTGCAAAATGTGAAAAATAAACAGATTTGCACAGGCCCCAAGGCTTTATTTTTATGCTTAACTCAAATGAGCGTGAAAATCATCTTAAAAATTTTAAAATGCCAACAGTTGTTGGCATTTTAATATTTATATGCATGATAAGTAAAGCATCTGAGAGTTTGATAGCAAGAAAAGTCTTATATTTTTCACATTTTAGTTATTATGGGCAATTGAAATTCAAGCTCAGTTGAGTTGAGCATTATAAAAGTTTTTGACCTCTGGCCAGAATTCTTATTTTTGTCTCCTTTACAACAGTTGTATACACGTGCCTTTAAAACAATCATGTTTCGGTCGACTATTGACACGTAGTTATAACAATGACATACTTTGAGCATGTTTGCTTGAATGGGCTATTTGAATCGTATAATCATAGCCACTGATGATACTGGCTTACTGCTCCAAAATGTTTGGCTTGAAAAAATCGTATACGAAACTACAGTAATTTTACGTTTTTGATTACAAGGTAGGGAAACATGTGACTTCTGACGTCATATTTGTTAAATGTAACATGTAACTATATATGTGCTCTGTTTACTAATTGTTGACGGAAAGATGTAAACGCATCTGTAAGCATGGCGGTGCTCTTCAGTCAACAATGGAAACCCAGATAAAAACCACACTAGGCGTTACATAGAGTCTGGACCTGTTGCTTGGCCCAAACACTGAGTTGCAGAAATGGGATAGGAATGGAAATTCATAATTGATGACCCCTCGATCTATACAATGGACTATCTTACCAATAGTATGTCAAACCAGGTGGAATAAAAGTCATAAGTTTAGCACATATAATCCGATCGCACTAGGCGTATTTCAAATCTCTAGACGTTGAAGACACTATGTTGATTTCACCACGCTGTCGACATGAACAATTCAAAATGCTCTTAAAAGCTGCTCTAAATTTCGAGTTTCTTGCTGCATAAATGATCCAGTTTAAACAAGAATTAATAAATCCTAAACTAGCTAAGCAATTTCTAACTAAAGCAACTTCAGCCTTTTGACTTGGTATTACCGATGCAATACAATATGGCGCCCAGCAGATTACAAACGTTCCGGAAATAATAATCATAAGTCGTGTATGCCTGATGTCTCTTCTAAGACTATGTTGACCTAATTTAACATTATCCGCACCATCATTCACAGCATTAGCATCACCCATTACATTCAATGAATGTGTCTGAGACTTGGAAATAGCTATTCTTGTCACCACAATAAAAAGCACAAAACTTGTTACCAAAGCTGTGATAATTAGAGTGTTGACGGCCATTTTATATGTGGAGTCAAATACAATATTGTTTCTGCACGAACCATTAATATCATTCATCATCTCTCCCCAGACTAACCTTGGAATCGATCCAATGATCAGAACTAAAATCCAAATAATGCCTATGCAATAGTATATTCGTTTATTTGTAAATGTCGCATTATGTTGGAAAGGTTTTATTATGGCATGATATCTTTCTAATGAGAGCAATAATAAATTTAGAACAGATGCTGTTGCAAGAGTATATACTGCGCAATAAAACCACATACATAAGGTTCTTTTGTTTGAGTCTATAGGACTGAGTATCAACACCAAATCCAGTGGAATTACCACACAACCAACAAGCAGATCAGAAACTGCTAAATTTCCAATTAAAATGAATGCTTTCATCTTCCGCAATGACTTAAAACGAATCAAAGAAATGATTATAAGAGAGTTTCCAAATAACGTTGGTAAAATTAGAATAACATCTATGATAAAATACCACATTTCTGTTGTATTATCGGAGGTTAAATCTAAAGTATTATTAATTGAAGTATCATTTAACGATAAGTTGTAATTTGATGTGAAATTAATTCCTTGGATTGTGTCTGTCGCCGTCGCTTTACCAGTCTGATCATTTGTATTTACAGCCCATATCTCAGTAGTTATATGCATATCTTTGTTGAGTCGCTTTAAGTTCCAATATGCAACAAATTGTACATTGGAAACATCTGCGTCTCGCGTTTTGGTGGTCAAATTAGAAATTACATCCCATCAAAGCCGTGTATCTTGAATATAATATTTTAATTAGTCTTTATCATATGGCATCGCGCCATTGAATGATCTTAAACCACGTATTGAATTAAAAAAACAAATAGTTTTAACCATTTTGTAAACGTTAAGTCTTTTCAACGTCACGTATATATAAAAATGTGCATCGCGGAAATGTTTTAAACGAAATGATAAAATATGAAATACCAGTATTTTTCCATCTTAATCCAACTGGGGGAACGTTTCGTAGCAGTAAGTAACAAAACAATACATCCAATTTGTGATTTTCAATAGAGTCATTAAACATTGTTTGCTCAACATCGTTGTATATGGAAAATCAGCAATAACTGTAAGTGTATCAGTTTCTAATTTAGTCCTCACGTGCGAAAACGTGGTTTGTTGTGAACGAAAAGCAAATACGCACAGTTGGACCAGCTATAATTGCTGTGTGCTTTTTGAAAGTATATAAGCTGTGACCACTCAATCTCAAGTTTAAAAATTCTAGCTGGGCTGGTTACATAAACAGGCTGGTTCGACCATAATCGTGTTGCAAACGCCAAATAAACAATGTTTACCATCCAATTTTTTATGATGATGTCCAGTGATAAAAAAAGAGTTAAGTGATTATGGCGCACACAACACACAATCAAACACTGCAGGCCAACTCATGGCACCATAAGGAAGAGTCACAGACCACTATTATGGCGATGTCAGCAGCTAATAAGTGGCGATGTCCCTATGGAGTTTCTAAAATCAAATGTTACACCAGGCTGTTTGTCTTTAAAGCTCCTTGATAACTGTATGTATTGTCCTCACTACTCTATATATATGCTATTGCAGGCTATAAACATTGATATGTGGGCTTAATGCTGAAATAAAAGTATAGTATAGTTTAAAGAACAGTGTTGGTCATAATCCGAGCACTCATGAGCACTCAAACTGCTAAAAGCAGAACAATGTTGAGAAACAGTCATTTAGTTCATTCTTATAAACAGATAATAAGTGAGCAGCTACGTTATGTCTTTACACTAGAACTTCCAATGCCAGGATAAGTGGAAAATGGTAGGGGAAAATAATGATATATTAATATTACATTCCCTTAGAAGCTAATGGTAAAAAATAACATCCTACAATGTATTATTATCAACCTCGGCTGCATACATGTTGATAATGTCATTCTTAGAGATGATATTTTCGACTATTACTCTTAAAGGGAAAGTAATAGTTTTATCAATAGGTGTATGTCTTACTCTTTGTTGGCTGTACATCTGTAAAGGTGCACTTTTGGAAAAAAAAAACATTGACGACCCAATTAAAGACCACACTAGGAATTTTATTGAGCATTAACTGATTGCTCAGTCCCAAAACTGAGTTGAAGAGATACAGTGTAGGATATGATATGCAGCACGTTACAATGCATGAACCATCAATCTATGCAACAGACAATATGCATAACCAGGAAGAATCAAATCCAATAGTTTAGAAACGATTATAAGATACAACTTAACAGGACTTTAGTTAAGAGTGCGTAACGAAAATTTATTTTTTCTTATTTCTAAACCAAAACATATGTTGTGGGTACTCAAAAGAACCGTCTCAATGAGACGGTTCTTTTGAGCACCCAAAACTTATGTTAAAATGATGGGTTAGAAAATAAATACAATTTTACGCTGTTCAGTTTTGTTTTCTAAAACTGTGCAGCTAGGGGTATTTCAATATCACGACGTAGAAGACGCTATGTTGATTTCACCACGATGGCGACATGAACAATTTAAAAAAAATCTTAAAAGCAGCTCTGAATTTCGAGTTCCTTGCAGCATAAACGATCCAGTTTAAACAAGAATTTATAAGCCCTAGACTAGCTAACCAATTTCTTACAAATGCAATTTCAGTCGCCTTTTTGCTTGGTATTACGGATAGAATACAATATGGTGCCCAGCAGACTATAAATGTTCCAGAAACAATTATCATAAGTCGTGTATGCCTGATGTCTCTTCTTAGATTATGTACACGGCCTTTGACAACATTACCACAACCATTCGCGGCATTTACAGCACCTGTTGTACTCAAAGGTTTTTGTTTAGATTTTGTAATAGCTATTCTTATCACAACAATGAAGAGCACAAAACTTGTTACTAAAGCTGTGACAATAATCGCAGTCATCACCAATTTATATGTAGATTCAAACATGATATTGTTTCTGCATGGACCCGTTATATCGTTCATTATCTTTCGCCAGAAAATCTGTGGAAGCGATCCTATAATAAGAACGAAAATCCAAGTAATACCCATGATTAAGTATATTCGTTTAGTTGTAACTGTTGCATTATGTTGAAACGGTCTGATTATGGCATGGAATCTTTCTAATGAAATCAAAAGCAAATTTAAAACAGATGCCGTTACAAGTGTGTACACTGCGCAGTAAAACCACAGACATAACGTTCTTTCCTTTGAATCTAATGGACTGAATATCAAAACTAAATCCATTGGAAGTACCACACACCCAACGAGTAGATCGGAAACTGCTAAATTTCCAATTAAAACAAATGCTTTTATCTTCCTCAAGGACTTATAACGAATTAGAGAAAGTATTACCAGAGAGTTTCCGAACACTGTCGGCAACAGCAGAATAGCGTCTATGATAAAATACCACACATTATATGCTAGATAAAGCTTGTAAGGTACCGTTATATTGTCCGAAGTTGAATCTAGGATAGTGCTTATTGATGTACCATTTAATGATGAGTTGAAATTGGATGTGACAATATCTTCAGGTCGTAATACTGTCGCTGTCGCTGAACCAGTTTGATAGTTAGTATCAACATCCCACATCTCAGTAGTTGGATCCATATTTAGTTGAGTCGCTTCTTTTAAAGCCTACATTTGATGAAACACTCACTGGAAAAACACTTGCTTTTCGCTTTTAAAGTTAAACTGATGCTCAGATGTACAAGAAGATAAAACAACTGTATTTTCCAAACTATCCTCTTGGGATTAGTTTTATGATATGACGTTGAATCTTGGTGTTATGTAGTCCATGTATTAATTTCAATAAACCACTATTGCTTAACATGTCCAGGAACATCATTTGATGACTACTAGCGAGGTCACGCCCAAACTCCGATTTCAAAGTACATCGTAGGTTTAGTTTCATAATACAATAAAATCTAACTTTAGTGTTCCTGTATTGTTAAATGTATGTATTCAATAAAATATTTAAGATTCTCTATATATTAAGAGCAACATAAGTGCGACACATCGTGACAAAATCAACAAAGTTGTACATGTGTCTAGTGAAAACCACAAAGGTTATAAAACTTGTTTTATGCTCAACTCATATAAACATGATATTTCAACTGCTAACAAAACTAAAAATTCGGAAAAATAAAGACTTTTCTTGCTTTCAATTCCTCAAATGTTGTATTGATCATGCTAATAAATGTTAAAGATGCTAACAATTGTTGGCATTTAACATTTATGAGCACTACAAATTTGATGTTCAATTGAGTTGAGCATGAAAAAAGTTGTATAACCTCGGGGCCTGGTCATTTAATATATCTGATCAGAGCTTTTGTGTGCACTCTGTAGGTTTTAGTTTTATGAATATGCATGAAAGGTTTTGGTAGCTGGGGACCTACTGTCGTGCCAAGCAAGAGTGACAGTGACGTAATACTTTGTTTATACTTGCTAAGTAAAACACTAACGTGTACACTTCACTTGAGCTAATGCGAATCGATAAATCACTTGTGTATTAATCCTATCCTGCGTATAGAATTAATACACAAGTGATCTATCGATTATAATTCCCTGATAACTTTGTAAACAAAACATCAAGTCACTGTCACTCTTGGCTGGCAGGACAGTATAGTTTCTTATGGCAGATAGGAAAAACTGATGAAATTGGGCAAATGCCCATGTCGATCTGAGTCTTCACTTGACCTACATGCTACGCAGTTATTTTTTTCACAGTATAGGTGCTAATTATGGCACATTGATAAATTAAAAAGTTTAGTACCCAGATCAGAGAAATTATTTTCTGATTAATAACTTTCAATCTCGTGCCATATTAATCACATGTATAAGTCCGATCTTCCAACTTTACAACGACACAATACTTATAAATCATATACCCTATCCATGGTGCTACGTACAAATGAGTTTTGACATTACACAATTATTTAAATTCCAGTACGCTTATTGTTTTCTTCATATTCCAACTGGAGTCAACAGTCTCTAAAACAGTGCATCCCATTTGCAATCATCAATAGAATAATTAAACATTATTTTCACAACATCCTGAATTAAGAATTTAAACGACTGATCAGCAAGGTTTAACTGTATCAGTTTCTCCTTGAGTCACTTCGTGAGAAAACGTGGCTTTGTTGTGCATGAGGAACAATCACGCGAAGATTGATCAGCATGATAGATGTGCCTTCTCCATCCAGTGTTCCACAATTCTAGCTAGACTGCTTGCCTGAACAGACTAGCTTACGTACAGTAGTGCGTAACGATAATTAAATTTTCTTATTTCTCAACCAAAACACTTGTTTTGTGTACTCAAAAGAACCGTCTCAATGAGACGGTTTTTTGAGCACACAAAACATATGTTAAAATTGATGGGTAAGAAAATATTTAGAATTTTACTCTGAACCTGTGTAATACATACCACTGTCTTGTGACGATGCCCAATAAATAATTCCTGATTTGGCTCCTTAACAAGAAATTTCCTTTATGATATATGCCATAAAGAAAAACTGTTCATACAAACCTGTTGCTATCATAATAGCTAAATATACTGACGGGCTTTAAAAACGCTACACTTGGATAGCAGCTTTAATGTTTGTCTAAATAAAGAATGCAAAGCAATCAATTTGATTGTATATTAAAGAGTGTGCATTTATGAGTAGCACATGAGAAATTTGTCCACTTCAAATAAATTTTAAGCATCTACAATGTAAATTCCCCTAGATTGGGGTCAATTTTTCATTTAACAAAATTTTATAAGTGAAAGAACCCCTATTTCTTTAAATCAAGAAACACCAGAAGCATCAAATGTGTGTCATGAAGTTTGTAAGTCATCGTGAAATGGCTTTCATTTTGATTGGCAGGTCTGTGACACAACAGTTCTGCTTTTTTAAAGTTAATCTGTGTGTACCCGTTCATTCGATGACTTAAAAACTATGCTACTTAAGAAATGTTTCTGTGAGGAAAACTTTACTTAGCAATAACATCGTCCAGTTTAGTTGTACAATTAAAACTTAAGTGTTGACTGAAGAAGCCACTTCATGATGACATCATAGAAGCAAAGAAAGTTTACATTTATCTGTCTTTTGTAAGATAATGCAGGAAGTTAGTGTAGCGTTTTTAAAGCCCTTCAGTATAGAATTAACGTTTTGTATAACGGTGACTCCTTAATGAGTATTTTGACAAATAGATAAGATACATAATGTGGCATTTCATTAGGTTCTATATTGTTTGCTAAGACAAACATGATCTTCAGAGAAAGAAATATTTTTTATTTGGAAATTACAACCTGTGACCCCTAAATATATGCAAAGGACTTTACTAATATAAGTTGATTGTATCAAAAATGAAGAACATAAATGGTTAAAAGTAAAAATTAGCCGCGACATGTGATATGTGATATTTTGACAAGTGTAGACTCAGGCGAGCCTGTGTAGCCTCCTTTTAAGCTTAGAAGCTCCAAATGATGTTAAGTCAGTACCTTAATAGTCATAGAATATTCAAGCGTCTAGCAAAGGCTCTGATCAGACTGCGCGTATGCGCAGGCTGGTCTGAGCCTTTGCTGGTCGCACATACCACATTGTTGGAAATTACATGCTCTGCCTCGAATGTTCTTTAGACGATAGACACTTTGGTCAATGCACTGGGTTACAGCTTATGTGACAATTTTATGCGGCATGGGGTCGTTTGTTTTTCAAATGTTAACGTAAGCCACATCATTTGACTTTCCTTAATAATTAATGAATATCCATTTAAACCTTCCTCCAGATCTTTAAATGACATTCCCAGGTGTACCAAATAACATCGATTTATGATATATTTCTCTGCAAATGGAAATAAACAAAGACATAACTGATGGAACAATTAGCTTGTTGTATTTACCATTAGTCAACAAATGTCATGTTCAATGTACATGTACAATAATATGACTTAAAGGTGTAAAGGTGTTCGACCGCAGAAAATATACAAAAATAATGAGCCAGTGCATGAGATTTCCAAAAATGTGGTATGTGCGACCAGCAAAGCCTAAGATCAGCCTGCGCATACGCGCAGTCTGATCAGAGCCTTTGCTAGTCGCTTGAGTATACTATGATTGTTAAGCTACTGATTGAACACCATTTAAAGTATCTAAGCTTAATAGGATGCTGCAGAGGCAATGTGGTATGTGCGACCAGCAAAGCCTAAGATCAGCCTGCGCATACGCGCAGTCTGATCAGAGCCTTTGCTAGTCGCTTGAGTATACTATGATTGTTAAGCTACTGATTGAACACCATTTAAAGTATCTAAGCTTAATAGGATGCTGCAGAGGCTCATCTGAGTTCACACATGTAAAAATGCCACATTAGTTGAAATCTCATGCACTGGCTTAAATTTATTATGAAACCTGTGCAATTCTGTTACATTGTGACTGGCCGCCGTTATATGCCTGAAACATTAAAAAGCCACACCAAGCCAACAACATTAAAAAGTAACTGAGTATGGTCAGGAAATTCAACACTGCAGACCAGCGTAGGAGACATGGTATACTACCAGCCACATGACATCTGCCATGAAAAGGCCACAAAATACCAGCCAGTGTCTATTTTCCAGAATTTGAAGCGACACTAAGCACTGCACAACAAATGAGGACCATGCGATATGCCCCTACACAACAATATGAGGAACAATAAACAACTATCTGACAACGACAGAACGGAAAGCAGCTGTAACCACCGGCATGAGATGATATTGTGATCAAGTGCTTTCTGTCTCTTCAACATCTGCAATTTACTTGATATTAAATGGGCACAAACAATGTGCCTCTTGGCTCTTGTTTGTGGTGTTTAACCGTAAGTTTGTCACTTCCCATTGGTATCCTGGGTCAGGTGTGGTACTTGATTGTATCGATTCCTGATCTTTGCACCCTTACTTACTTTTATACTGAGTTGATAGCACAAACCTTAAATGTATGATTTTCATCAGTAATGTGAACCATACGTTTTGGTGACGAAGACGTCTTTTGTAAGTGTTGGTGACGAAGACGTCTGAGACGCGTGTTTCAGACGTTTATCAGCAAAATTGACGTCTGCAGGACATCTCAGAACGTTTTGAAAACTAAATGCAAACGTGTTTGAACCTTCAGTTTGTAACGCTTCGGAGTGACGCACACGTTTGTGTAAAGAACGTCTCGGTCACGTTCAGGAATCTCTAGCACACGTTTTTAAAACGAGTTCACTGCAGATTTATAATGTTTTTATATAGTTTTAAACACAGTTTGAATACCAAACAAAGGCGTCATTGTTTTGGGATAACCATCACGTCTTAAACACGAGTTAAAACGTTTAAAAACATCCGCATGCAAGGGTTTCGTTAGGTCGTCATCACGATTTGAAAACTAGATGATAACGTGATTGACGTCCGCTTTTAGAGTGACGCACACGTCTTGGATAATAAAACGTCTCGGTCACGTTAGGAATCACTAGCACACATTCTTAAAACGAGTTCACTGCAAATTTATAATGTTTTGATACATTTGTGAACACAGTTTGAACACCAAACGAAGACGTCATTGTTTTGGGATTACCATCACGTCTTAAACACGAATCAAAACGGTATAAAAGCGTCCTCGTCCTCGTGCAAGCGTTTCGCTAGGTATTCAACACGTTTTAAAAACTAAATGCGAACGTATTGGACGTCTTCAATTTGTAACGTTTTGTGAGTGACGAGCACGTGTTATATGGAAACGTCTTCCATAGTGTAAGTGGAAACGTCTCCATCGCGTTCAGGGTACGTATATAGAAAGACAGTTACAACTTTTAAAACGTTTTCCTCACAGATTTGCAATGTTCCACGGCAGGTATGGAGTTATAAAACGTCTTGAACACTAAACAAAACGTTACAAAAATGTGTTCATGGAGGGTTTTTATTTAGTCTTCTGCACGTTTTGAAAATGAAATTTAAAGGTTCTGGACGTTTTCAAAATGTAACGCTTTTGGGGTGACGATCACGTCTTAAACACGTATACCTGGGAACGTCATCAGATGACGTCGAATGGTTCAATGTGTTGTTGTTAAACGGTACTCTTGTGGATAAAAGCAGACTTTGAACCTCAATATGAGTATAAGATAATCGCATTTACTTGTTACACAATGTTGCCAAGCTACCTTGAAGGCGCCAGGATTCTTGAAGTCCACGTTGGAAAGTATTGGGCCTGTTCCTATACGACACGTAACGTGTGATTGCCTGTTTCAAAGGCACAACGATGCATGGCAGTTGGCGTTTGGCCCAAGGCGTTATCAATTCGAGACGTAATGATATAAGATTTGTGACGCAGGGTTTCCCTTGACCTTTTATTTTTATTTAGGGTAATCATGTCCCCCTAGATATAGAATTGAGGGGTCATTTCAAATCTTAGGGAGACATGCATTATAGTAGTAATCAGACTCATTGAAAATAATCCATTTCCCTCGTAATTTTTAAATTGGATATTATACAGCAACTTATGCTGTATTTATCGAACCTCTGGGATCAGTCAGCTGAAACGTTTCAGACACCATTCATCGCAGAAACCGCGTGGAATATATGGGCCTCGTCGCGAGAAAACCTGTCCTCGGGGGTTCGCGAATAACACAGGCGCAGACCAGCCTGCGCATCCGCGCAGTCTGATCAGCGCCTTTGTTATTCGCTTTTAGGAAAGTACCATATGTAGACTTGCTACAGATGAAATTTCAATTTTCTAGCTAGTCTCTGTAGCTGAGGAGACTGTTTTGAAACTCGCTTTATCGGAAACCCCAAAGATAGGTTTTCTTGCGACGAGGCCCATATAAGACATATTTTTGGCAGAAGTCTCAGAGCCCGATGCTTCAGGGCTTTCCTAATCCATTCTTCTCCACTATTGACTCTTCAGTGAGTCAGATTCACAAAGTAAGAAGGAGGGCAAAGATCAAGAATCGATACAATCAAGTACAACACCTGACCCAGGAATCTATTTGCCAGCAGCCTGCAGGCCACAAGCATTTGAAATAGAGGTACCCTATAGCTGGTAGCGGTCTTCATCCACGGTTTCCGTTGTGACCAACATATAATTAATACTTCAGTACAAAGAAAGTGGAACCAGGCTAAGGGGAGTCAGCCATTTTTGTCTTTTTATACTAACTTAGGACTTGTGGGAGTAAGAGTCGTTAAAGGAACCAATACAGATCCGCAAGTAAAGATAACTACCCGCGACGAAACATACTGTTAGCATAGCGATCGTTAGAAGAATTTAGATAGTAAAACATCCCCAAGTCAAAACGCCCTAAATTGGCAAAATGTCCAAACGAGCCTCACATAAGTAAACGTCCTTATGTGATTTTTATTTACATCATATGGAATTAACATGAATTGGGGCACTGCCTTATGACGGGCATAACAAACATTTTTTTTTCAAAAGAAAGGGTAAAACGCGCTCAGGCCCTTCGGAAATGTTTGGTTTTAGCAGAAAACAGAATATCGCTTAAGCCTATGTTATTAGGGAAGGGACGGGAAGGGGGCAGGGAGGGGGCTTGGGTGTAGAGCCGTCTCATTACATGTGTTTTGGGTACTTCAAAGAACCGTCTCGTTGAGACGGTTCTTTTGAGTACACACAACACATGTTTTGGTCGAGGAATTAGAAAAACAACTATCAATTACGCACTATTATCTGGAGGCCTCTACAGTTAGGTTTTCTCTATTCCGGTTTAGATTATTTAGCGGTCGCATCAGCTGTCGTTGTGACACGCGGAGTTGATAGAGCGTTTCCCGTATAAATGGTTGAAAGGCATTAGGGCGTGACTGCCATTGAAATAGTGAAATTTGTATACAGGTAAAAACCCAGAGATCCCAAATCATCTACTTATTGTGTTAATAATTGCTAAGTATTGTTTGTCAAAATTGACCCGAGACATATGAATATTCAATGACCTTTCACTCAGTCTTCGTGAATCTTCGTAAAATGTGCGCTTTAGATTGTTGTACAATTACTAATCTGAATGAAACTAATCACAATTCCCCGATAGCCTAGTGGATAGTGAGTCAAGTTTTTTTTAGCAATCAAAAGATGTGGGTTCGAGTCCAGTAGCATTTAAGTTTTTTTTTCATTTTCTTTTTCGATTTGCTAGTTTCTTCGTCTTTATTCTTGATTTTGCACACAATTGGATGTATTTATTTGAATTTGGCATACGTTTATGTAACAAATACAGCACGGTGAATAATTTAAACAAGCCAACATGTGATTAACTCTTTGCATGCTAAATACTTTTTGAGACTTTAGTTATCATCTGCTGACAAGTAACTTTTTCGAAAATTCTTACAGGAACACTATCAGAGTGTCAAATCGTCTGTATCCAGGTCAGAACTGACGTTCTGTTGGTGCTTAACTGGGTCCAAACTATTTGCAAATATTATCAGCTGACAAGGAAAGAGTGGGAAACTTAGGGAATAATTAATACAAAAGCGGCTAAATACATATGAAAGATGTAAAGCTCATCACAAGATGACATAAAATATAAGAACAATATTGACTTAAAAAAGAAAGCAATTTGACAATTATAAAAAAGTTTCCTTCCAAGTTTCGATCCAGGCATGATTGATTTGTAAGAAGTCAACTAACCACTATGCTATCAGACCATTTGCATTAATGAATTGACATTATATTCTTATTCTCTGTAAAAGCGTGACCAAGGTCGGAGTACTCCACGAAAACGCACGAATATCACGAAGATTTTGGAGAAACTTAATCAGTCTAAGGTCAATTTTGGCAGACTATAAAAAGTAGATTGTGATCTATATTTGATCTAGCGCGAATCGATAGACCACGTGTGTATAGAGTTGATAGAGCGTTTCCCGTATAAATGGTTGAAAGGCATTAGGGCGTGACTGCCATTGAAATAGTGAAAGGATTATTGACACTTGCTATGGGTAAATGCCTATGGTTTTCAGTAAAAATAAAAGTTTGTCAATCGCCCCTTTCTTCACCTTGAAGCTTCCCTGACCTAAGTACTTTATGGCTGCGAGATCCGTTTTCGATATTAAATGCTTCAAAGATGTAAAATTTTGGGTAGAACAATCAGTTTTACATTAAGATATATAGAAATCCGAAAACTTTTTTAAAAATATCATTCCCCCCCGTGTGCCAGCAAAAGCTTTTGCATGTATATGTGTTACCGTATTTTACACATTGTATGGAAGTGGCTTGCTGGCACACGGGGGGGAAAGATGTTCAGCAGCCAAAAAACCCAGGGCCTAAGCCCATAAAATGCCTTTTCTACTAAATAAGAAATTAACGACAGTAATGAAATTCTCTAGAACCAACCTCCTAAATTGCTTCGTTTTCTGTGCTAGTTTAATATAAAGTACTTAAAAATGAAAAGTAGAATTAGCAAGGTTTTATGCATTTTTTCATAAGAAATAATTCCACTGTTATTAAATGACACATTATTTTGCAAACGTCCTGTACTTATCTATTTGCGTGCTAGGGAATTGTTCATGTTTTTATTTTCGTCTGCTGACTTTCTTAAAAATTAAGTTTTTAAAAATAAACCACCCAGGACCACCATCAGAGTGTCAAACAGTTTGGATCCAGATCAAGACCGACATTCTGTTGGTCTTCATTTGGGTTCAAACTGTTTGCAAAAGGCTATTGGCAGACAACAAAATTAACCACTGGCATGCAAAGAGTTATAACAGGTAAATACTTTAGTGTTCAATATATTGTCTCATATAGGGATATACATGCGTATGTATACCATAAATATTCGGACACTTTAGATACATTCAACATGCTATGCCCTTTAAACAAAGCAAAAGTAATATTCAAAGGATCTAGTTAGAATCAGTTTTACTTTCCAATGCTAAATGGGACACTTTCATTCCTTCAAAAATATTTATTTCTTTTGTTGAGCTTTCAGTTTTGTATAATTTACGGTACATGTAGTCAAAAATGTACAGGTAACTTCTTTATCTCCCCAAAATCATTTTATTATAAAACATATTTTGTTTTTAAAACAATTTCATCAATTATCGTGATTCGTTAATACTCTGCATATGGTATGTTCAATAGATATCACCATGCCTACCAAATAAATCAAGAACACGTGCAGAAATCACTTTTTAAAGCACTTTTTATTTTCATGAAATTTCAGACCCCCTCCCCTTTCTATTCGCCATAACTCTCGAATGCGTAGGAATTTTGAAAATATTTTGCTAGCTGGCTCTTGCCATTAGATTCACCTATTGCACTGATACTACATGCACCACACTAGAAGCTCAAAAGCAGCGTTCTGGGAATCAGAAAAATAGGCGTATAAGGCCCAAACCGTCAATGATCCTTTGTATACAGGTAAAAACCCAGAGATCCCAAATCGTCTACTTATTGTGTTAATAATTGCTAAGTAAAAAGTAGATTGTGATCTATATTTGATCTAGCGCGAATCGATAGATCACGTGTGTATTAATCCTATCCTGTGGATATGATTAATACACAAGCGATCTATCGATTATAAGTTCCTGATACATGTAATGTTATACACAAAACATGACGTCACTGTCACTCTTGGCTGGCAGGACAGTATATATCGGTATAATGTTATATTCTAAAATGCTCTGCGGATCCCAACATCACCTGGTCCACCAATACCTATTATGCCGGTGCTAGTTGCGTTAAAGTTGTTGCCTTTTTCGTTAGCGTTCATGAACAGAATTAATGTTGCCGCGCCCGGAATTTCAAATTCGTAGGTTCTCCTATTTCTGAAGGAAAATCCAAACTTGTCTCTTTGATTCTTCGAATAGGGATAGGAGAGGGCGCTCGTTTCAAACAATTAACAAGCTTTTGTTTTCTGTTTGTTAGAGCTTTTTTATCTATCTACTTTTGTCTGCAATATGTCAACGGCTATGGTAGCACATAGATAAACAATTGATTATGGTTAAACAAACAATACATAATATCATGAATAAACGATTCTTTACATTTTAAAGGCTATACAAATGAAATAATGCTTCCGTATGATTAAAATACAGCGTGTGCCTTTTCAAAAAGAAAAGGGTACCTACTCTTATTGCCTGGTTAAAAGTTTGCTAGGTCTTCGTAAGGTGACTCTCGTACATGCTTATTGAGCAGTATACATGTACGACCCGGTACATGACAGCGAACAAAGAGATATGGGCGCTTAATGGAGACTCAGATCAGTCTGCGCAACCACCCAGTCTGATCAAATACTTCGCTGTTCACAAGTATAAAGCCTGCTTCTTAGCTATACCCAATTAGTGCACAATGAATACTCTGGACTGTAGGGTTGAATTGATGTCGGGTCTGGTTGATCTGAGTCTTCGCTGGAAGCATAGTGGTTTTTTTTTTCTATTTTGTCAGCATATATTAACCCTTTTCATTCTGATGGATTATCCCATACATATTGATACAATAAGTACGGAATAGTTCATTTTGTGTTCTAATGGGTCAAAGGTAGAAGTTTCTAAATTATGCCTCATAAAAATTGTTTTTACCTGTGCAAACAGTGCAGATCTTGCAATTCATCTGAATATTCACTGTTAACCAATTTGAA
This sequence comes from Loripinus fragilis, assembly GCA_964019695.1. NCBI lineage: Eukaryota > Metazoa > Mollusca > Bivalvia > Lucinida > Lucinidae > Loripinus > Loripinus fragilis. The sequence continues at coordinate 55,212,332 of OZ026517.1, forward strand.
GAAAAAACACCCATTATAGGTATTCATATTAAAAAGGCATTTGCAATGCTGAAAAACGTATCTGATGTAATGGTAAAATCTACGGATATGTAATTTGGATGGTTTTTTCACTGTATGGCTAATAAAGATAATGAAGCAATTTAAATACATACTATAGCTTTTTTGAATGGCGGACGTATCACGTGATCTACATGGTTGTTACCTATAGTGATTATGTACACTATGTCTTATGGGTAGGAGAATTAACCGGGTGTAAATTTCAAAACGGTGTAGATTTCGGTAGTTTCAAAAGAAAGTTTTTTTCGGAAACTTTGGATGGTTGTATCTTATGGAAGTATACTTCGGTGAATAAGACATCAGTCGCTATCATCTATCCATTCGACCCTTTAGAAATGTCATTATCGCAAAAAGGATACGTTTCTATGATTTGGGATTATTAATGTAAAGTCTATACTAAAGTTTTAAGTGAATGGATAACATAATTTTGATTTAGATAGTGTTAGAAAAAATGGCAGTTGCAGTTCCTAGAGCGACGGGTGCAATGAGTCCCGGGCGCGCTGTCGGCGCGATGAGTCCGGTGCGTGTTGCGGGCTCTGCAAGTCCGGCAAGGATGCCTAACCTACCGGTGATCGAGCATCCTATGGCGAAAATGGGAGACAAAAATGATCTTGCTGTGAGAGGATCATCCAGTATGGGCGTGAGACGGGAGAACACGGTGGGAGTGGTGCATCGTGGACGGGTGGACCCAGGACAGGAGAGTCTATTAATAAGGAAGAGTTCACCTGATCGGTTGTTAAATTATCCACCAGGTTAGTAAGCAATTTCAGGGTCATTAAAACCTGTGTAAGACGGCCACTCAAAAATAGACAAAACTACATCTTAATAACAACTGGTAGCTTAATGAAGGTCAAAAGTATTGCAGAATGCTTCCTGTCGAGCATTCTGCATTACTTTTGACCTGCGTTAAGCGATAATTGGTCTTGAAAAACAAATCTCGGTCTTTTTGAGAGTGGTTGTTTTACACAGGTTTTACTGTACATAATAAACAAGCCAAGAGCCCAGATAATAAAAAAAATATGCGTTAAATTGCGATCATTTTCTTATCTATCAGTTTAAACATATGTTTTTGGTGCTAAAAAGTACCGTCTCATTGAGACGGTTCTTTTGAATACACACAATATATGTTTTCCGTTTAAACACATGTTGCTCAAAGTCAAAAGAATCGTCTCTTTGAGACGGTTCCTTTGAGTACCCGCAAAATATACTGAACCACAATTCTAACGCAAAATCTTACTGAACCTTGAATATTACATATATATTGGTGCATCCATTGTAATGTAATTCTATCAAAAATTAAAACACTTATTTATAAAAATTGAAAGTAGAACTTCATCAGTCAATCACTCCCTTTTAATCATAACCTGATTGGGCGAAAGTCTGCCATAACCCCTGAACGGTGCAATGATTACGGCAAGATGTCTTATATTTCATTAAGGCCAATCTTAAACAAGGGCAGGGGATCCAAGATCCCTGAAAAAATACACAAATATAGGGTTTTCTAGCAATACAGGTCTAGATTCCTTGAAAAACCGCAAACTTCCAAGCCAGCATTCACTGTAGGGCCATCATCGGCGCGCCAGCGAAACGCTATTAAACGGCGTTTTGCTGGCGGGCCGACGATGTCCCGCTCAAAGTGGTACTTGGACCCCCTCCCCTCATCAACAACAAAAAAACCAAAACGTTGGACCCCCTCTGACAAAACATTCTGAATCCGCGAATGAAATCCTTCGCCGTAGAATGATTGTGAGTCACAGTAAGAAGCTTTGATCCCGATGCCGAGCCATTAGCGCTCCTAACATGGCTGCCTTCGAGTGTTATGCACATCGTCTTACTGAGATCAACATTTGACCAAGGTTTAATGAATAAAGGAGATGTGGTGACGACACGAATTTCAAGGGTAAATCCCATGCCATTTGACTGTGACCTCGACCTTGATTCTGGGTAGCTGAGTCATGGGTTCTGAACATCATCTCACTGAGATGAAAATTTGACAAAAGTTTAATGAAAAACTTTCAAAGGGTTCAGGAGAATGAGTCTATAACCTCGTAACAAGGTGCCAGTTTATATTTGAAGACCGATGGCAGACACGAGTGAAGGGTCACCGTTTCCTAATTTTGTGTCAAAAGTGAGTCAATTAATGTTTAAAGACTGATGGTTTTAGATTCTCTACAGACACGACCGAAGAGTCACAGTTTCCTACTCTTGTGTCAAAATGTTTATATTCTCAACAGACACGACCAAAGGGTCACTGTTTCCTAATTTTGCATCCAAAATGAGTCAATGTATATTTATAGACTTATTTCAGATGCTGTTATAGTGTAAAGACACAATCGAGGAGTCACTGTTTTCTATTTTTTTAATCAAAATGAGTCAATTAACATTTTAAGACCGGTGATTTTAAATGACGTACAGACACGATCGTATTGTCACTTGCATTATTTTTTGTATAATTACCGACCGGCATGTTTTCAGGATTTATTACAAAAGCATCATATATGACACCTAGTATGCTTGAGGAATATTGATAAGCCGCCATAAACACTTATTAAGTGCCATTCTACCCTATTTTTGTCATATTTAGCTGACCGACATCACAATAAAACCTACATAGGTATGCTTCCAGGTATACCAGCTGACATGCTACATAGAATAGCTAGGATCTTAAGAATTCGCATGTATGAAGTGAAGCTATAATATCAGACACCTTAAAAGCAAACAGCAAATGAGCCGTGACATGTGATTTCCAACAATGTGGTATTTTGGCAAGTTTAGACTCCGGCAAGCTTGTGCAACCTCCTTTTAAGACGATGTTCAGTCAGTAGCTTAAGAGTCATAGAATATTCGAGCGACTAGCAAAGGCTCTGATCAGACTGCGCTTATACGCAGGCTGATCTGAGGCTTTGCTGGTCACACATACCACATGGTTGGAAATCTTATGTCGTGGCTCAAATATGTTTATCAGTCTGATCAGCGCATTTGTTGTCCGCATATTGTATTTTAAGATTTCTCACGGCGTGGTTCAATAAATAGAAAATGATATTAAATCTCTCTGAATAGCGGACCCAAAGTTTGTCGATTTAGTTCTGCTTTTAATCAGTTTTTAAAACTATTTTAATACTGATTAAAATTATTTCAAATTGAGGTCAGACAATTCGTGCATAGGTGAGAATTTATGTTTATAAAACGCTTTAAAGTACAAATCGACCGTAAAAGCATTTGATATTCCCGTAAGCGACACACGAATATACAAAGTAAAAAAAATGGAAAAAAGAAGAAAAAATGATCAGACTGGAACCCAGGCTAGTTCTGGCCCATCTTGATCGAAAAGTATATCCCGACGAAACCTTCATTTGTGAAGATTGCTCTTGGCCCAAGTGGTTCCATTCACTGCATTTTACAAGACCAGAGAGAGAGAGAGAGAGGCATCGCACCACGGTCTATCGTACTATTATGGCAGTTTATTGGAGCTATTTTGATATTGTTTTTGAACACACCAACCACATTCTTGCAGAATCGGTACGTGCAGCTACCTCAATCAGCCTGAAAAGTTCAAGATCAAGAAGTAGCACCTCTTTGGGTAAAACACAACACCAGACTTCGATATTGGGGAATGGGTACACGCACTATGCACAACTATGCACAGCTAATAAATGTTACTTATTTATAAAGGTCTTCTCAGGGACTTAGGGGGAAATTTCAGAAGAGGAAATACATCTGTAGCAAATACGCATTGGACGGAGCGACACATGCACAAGCACATTATTACTGTTTGCTGAGGGTGTATTTTTGCATGCCAGATACTATAAGGGTTTTGCGGTTTTCAGGGTGCTGACATATATTACATCGGTAACCTTAATCTCATCAACAATACGAATGGGCAACCGAGTTTTCGTTTCCACTACAAGAAGTTACGGTATTGTTTTTTAAAAAAAACAAATCGAATAGTAGTTTAATGTACCTTCCACAAAAAACAACCAGTAACGACATTTTTTCTAAAAATTTCAAACAGTAGTTTGCTACCATAAAAAGCCAAATCAAACAGGGCAGACCCAGATCAGACTGCTTCTGAATAAGCAGTCTAATCAGGGTGTTACCTGTTTTCTGTCCTTACAAGCATTTTGTGAGTTGCACAGAAAGGGGACGTGTTGAAATTTTAGAACATTTACCTTATCTACATGTAGAATCAGAGAAACTCGAATCATATAATCAAACATTGTCTTTCAATCGTGCACAAATAAAGAAAGTGTTGTTGTTGTTTCATACCCATTTAAGCTGAATTGAATTTCCCTCTTTCATTAATTGGACCCATCCATTTCCGTTTTGAGGATTGTTGGATGGTATTATATTTTATTCAAATTTCAATAGAATATTCTGCGAGCGAACAGTAGTAGTCTTCACTGTTTACTTATTGTCCCACAAAAATTATGCTAGGCTTACATTGTATATGGTTTAAGGATATAGAGCTGGAGTACATTTGTGGAAATTGTCCTGCGTGGTTCTACAAATATCTTCATGTAGCAGTGTTTGACATCGTGACTTCGTTTATTTCTTTCGAATTTAAGTACCACCCTCATGTTAATGTACCTTTGTTTTGGCGATGAAAAACAGTGCTTTGATAAAGTTCACGCTTACTATATTGCGACGTTAAAGGTGTGCAACCATATGTATATAATGTGCAAAATTGCATTGGTTTTGTAATTTGTAAATTTCCCACTAGAAAAATATAACTATCGTATGCATTTTAACAAGTTTAATTTTATAAACATGTTGGCAGCGCATGCTTGAAAGTATCAGTAAAGTGCATCAGGATTTATGCTGCGCCATTGTTAAAAGGCTCAAATTAACGCATATACCGGATAAGATCGATTAGGCAATACCTCCTTGAGAATCAACTATAAAACTATGGCATGACTTTGTGTTTTTGTTAGTATTAGCTCTTAAAAGGCAGGACTACTTTTAAAATATCTTTAAAGAAATATTGATATTACATGGGTCCGCAATATTTGCCTATTACAATAAACTATTGTTCGAGCGATATTTTAAAAAAAAGGAGAATCAAAGGTCGTTTTGTAAGGCTTACATGTAATGTACTTGTAAAAAGGAACAAGAAGATCGGTCTGCACATCGCCTCAGCATATATACATGTACAAGCCCAGTGTTTCTCAGCATTCGGTACTAAATTGGCCTCGACAACCTGTCTTCGGGATTTTGCGAACAACAAAGGCGCAGACCAGCATGCGCATCCGCACAGTCTGATCATCGCCTTTCTTGTCCGCTTGTTTGAAAGTGTTATATCCAAACTTGCTACAAGCAAAATTTCAATTTTCTAGTTAGTCTCTGTAGCTGAGGAGACTGATTTTATCTGGCTTTGTCAGAAAACCCGAAGACATGTTTTGTCGCGTCGAGGCCCTGTCGACGTATTTAATACAACATCAGTCGACGACGACTCACTTTCCCTACATAAAAACAACATAAAATGAAAAACAGCAAGTGAAATGACAACAATAACAGCAACGTAATCACTGCCATAGAACAGGCGGTAGCCACAGCCACCAAGTGATGGAGGCTTAACCCTTAATGCGCCAAGAAAAAAATGCATCTGAAAATGTCGTCTGCTGAAGTCGTCTGCTGCAAATAATTGACTAACATTACTGACGAAATAAGTATAGAAGCAAACAGTCAGGACCCAGAACAGACTGCTCCTATAGGAGCAGTCTGATCTGGGTCCACACTGTTTGCCATCGAGGCTTCTTAAACATTTCAACAGACGAGAAAAGCAGACGACTTTTGTTGCGATTGGCGCATTAAGGGTTAAATATTTCTACCCATTATTGCACCCGTACTTACTTTACTGGATGTATTTCATGAAGAAAGCGAATATGAAATCTAAAATACGAAAATACCAGAAGGCATTTCGAGTTAAGAAGTATGTATTTTGAAGTCAAACGTCAAAATAACGAGATAATAAGGCGGCATTTCGAAATCAGATATTTTTTTAAAAAAAACAAACAAACTGACGTCATCAATTTTTGACGTTTGAATGATTCCCAGTAGGCAATAAACGACAAAATACGTCGTATCAACTTGTTTACCCGTTGACGTTGATGCATGCTCCTTACTAAGAATAGCCGAGTAAGTAACATAGCAGGAATACCGTTTAACCGTTTTATCTATCTATCTATCTGCATAGAGTTCACTTTGGGGCATGTGCAAACAGTGCCAACATTTCAAAATTTCGATAGAAAAGCAATAAAAAAAAAACAAGCCAAAAACTAAAAATAGATCTATAAAAACAACCCAACAACCCTTAAATTGGAAATTGAGTCGTCCAATCTATAATCTATATGGATGGGAAAGTGCATTCGGCATAATAGGTTAAACGGCTGTTAATCGCGCTTCTGTGATATATGTACTATTTGCCATGAGATTATGGTGTTTGCCTATTTCCTGAGTAAACACTTGTATTGTCAATACAATGATAATCTGTAACCCTAGTGCTCCGGTCAAACCTCTACTAATATCTCCAATTCAATTAGTTCTACCTATTGGAATTGTATTTAGAGAAAAGCAATGTTTACACAATTTCTGTTTAGTTTTTATGGTGCCCAATTTCAATATATCACTTCCCATTAAGTATTGGAATAATGGTAAACTAATTAACGTTTGATGTACAACTGAAAAGGCTTCGACCGCGGAGCACCAAAATGACGACATACAAATATGAATGTGGGACGTGAATTGTTATTAAAAATAAACATGTACCATGCCCGCAATTATACTCCTTCATAGCATAAAATCATCACTGTGCTATGAAGAATAGGGACTTGTTTGCTATGAATAAGATGGCCTTAAATTCAATAAAATCGTCATTGTTTTCATGTCAATAGAAAATTTTAGAATTCCAGAAATGCTATTCGATAGCGCTGCCGTCTATCTTCGACTCACTTCAAATACTGTGCCCTGGGCCAATGACTGACTCTAGAATTTGTGTTAAGAAAATGCCATTTTCTTCATTACAAAACCGTTTAAACTATCACGCATAATATCCCTATACGATTCCCGTGTCCAAAGGTGCAATGAGAGTCTCATCGAATATCATTGTCATATTTCTAAATTTTATAGGGAATAGGGACTTGTTTGCTATGAATAAGATGGGCCTTAAATTCAATAAAATCGTCATTGTTTTCATGTCAAAAGAAAATTTTAGAATTCCAGAAATGCTATTCCATAGCGCTGCCGTTTATCTTCGACTCACTTCAAATACTGTGCCCTGGGCCAATGACTGACTCTAGAATTTGTGTTAAGAAAATGCCATTTTCTTCATTACAATACCGTTTAAACTATCACGCATAATATCCCTATACGATTCTCGTGTCCAAAGGTGCAATGAGAGTCTCATCGAATATCATTGCCATATTTCTAAATTTTATTCTCAAAACAGGCAGCAGAAAGGTTTAGCCTATTTGGTATATGCGATGAACGAGTTTGATTGGTCGGCGAGTATTGGAGAAAACGAAACCCATGCCTGTTAAAAAAGATACTATATGCAGATCACCGTATTCGCTAGTATTGCCAAATTGAATACTAACCGTTAGGTGGCATGACTATCGCATACTGACATCTGATTTGAGCATTAAGAGGGTATGCTACATAGTTTACCGATAGCGTCATCAAATCATGTGATTCGCCCGATTGGTTGATTCAAATTTGTTATTGACCTGCGTCATCTCGCGTCACTGAAACCACTGTTTTTGACCTGGCCATGTGGGACATGTTTCAAAATATGTTTTAGTGTAGAAAATATTATCATTTTATCGCTAAATACTGTCATACCGATCATTGTTATTGTTTAGCTACCAAAGGTTACTTGATGTCTCCATAAACAGATGAATTACAGCAATTCAGTGCTTGCTACTTTTTAAAACGAAGTATTTTGGTAATGCACAACGGGTATTGACAGAAACCCGACTTTTCAGTCGTGATGTGCCATAGCACAGAGGTCGATTCTTTGAGTATCGCGCCTGCGCAGACAATGCTAGTATTGCATATTAACCCTCAGCCCGCCCGCCAGTCACGACATTGGTCGCCTGCTCCCTTGTCTGCTTACGTTCTTGGGATTTCAGAGAGTTTCCCTATTGTATTTTGTTTGTTGGCAGTATGACATTTGTTTCACTTGAGGCAAATTTGGGTGGGGTAGGGGCCTTTTAGTCTACCCCATTCTTCTTTCCTCTGTCCCTGATACACACAGATCAGGCTGCTCCCTCTGATCAGGGTCATAAAGTTTGCGTCCATGAAAGAATCTTATCTGAGGTCTACTTGAATACATGTAGCAGACGCAAGGCATACTAGCGGTATGAAAAGATTTAAGCAATCCAATAGGAATTATAGTGTCACATGCCTGCATACAGGACTAGTGTTTGCATATATCATTCTTGAAGTTTTAAAGACATAAAAGAAATGTAAACCTACTGTTTGAACTGGACCTGCTGTTAAATCTTTTTAGTATTGATGTGCATTATGTAAATAATATATATGATAAATGAGTGAGTGTTTAACGAAAAAGATTTGTTGATCCAGGACATAAAGGTAACATACTCAAACTTTGCTAAGCATCGACATTTCATAACTGCATCACTTCCATGTTTTGAAAATTAACCCATTTAAGCAGAATGGAATCTCCAACTCTTATCAATTGGGCCAGTCTATTTCCGTTTTAAGAGTTGTTAGGTTGTATTTTTCATTTTATATTCAAAATGTTGATAGAACTTTCTGTTAGCAAACAGTGGAGACACTGACGCGTTATGTGGCGTCTGATTTGGTTCCCACTATTTGCCTATGTCCCACAAATAGGACGATATGCTGATATGGGTTAACCCTTAAAGCGCCACCTATAATTTGCAGCAGACGACAATTTCTGATTTTGCTGGTTTTTTTTCAAAAATAACAAATGATGCATGATATCTCATGAGAATCGTCTGCTGGCAGACGATTCTCACGAGATATCATCCCTTATCATCCCTTATTTTTTTAAAAAATAAGAAAGATGTCGCAAAAATTCTCCTCTGCTGCAGTCGTGAATGGCGCTTTAAGGGTTAAAGGCAGGTTTTCCTAGATATACTTCAGAACAAAGCAATAGGGGTAAAGTGTCATGCTCAATGACGCAGCACTGTCTGCTGGTGGGAATCGTTCGTACAACCCCTCGGGCAAAATCCTGATGCGTTTACCTCGTGTACCCAGTTCATATAAAATTCATTTGGAAGGGGTTTGCCATATATAACAGATATTAAAATTGAATTTGTTAATATTTGTCAATAGCTGGCAGCACATTGACATACTGGTTCAGATATAAGTGATGAATTGCAACTTTCTGGGGTTGAGATTTAAACGATGTAAGCAGCATGAGAGAACACAATACAGTCTAGTTCAAATAAGAAAATATTCTCGCAAACAAATTTTATTTTCAGAAATCTTAACAAGTTTACCACTCAGACACAATACTTTGCACACTGTGGGGTGGAATGGTATGCCGGTGATGTTGGGCTAGGGTGAAACACTATCCCGTTAATGTATGCATAACAGTGAGGATTTAGAAAGTCTGAATCAAATAGCTTATGTTTTTGCAACGGCAAAATAATCATCTAAATACTGAAACAAATCGAAGACGAAGTACTTTCTAAGAATTTTCCTTTTTTAAAAGACAATTAAAAATTTGAACATATCAGTACCATACATTGTTGTATGATACAAATTATTATGATAATCTTACGGTTTTCTTCTAACAATACACGGTCAGGTCGTTATCGCAGATTAACAGACAGATTAAAAGCTGAACCCGTGTCATGTTGACTTTGTCGAAGACATATTATTACACAAATTCTCCTTAATCTAGTTTACATGTACGGTGTAGCCTAAATCTCTAGTCGTTAATCCCTTTTGATATTATAGTGCAAACTAGATTAAATACAAATATGACATTAAAGTAAAACCTGCCGTAGGAAACAAAACAAAGGTCTTAAAGAAGCTTAATGATGGTCGAAAGTTTGCAGAATGCTCAAAGAGAGCATTCTGCAATACTTTTGACAATACTTTTGACCTGCATTAAGCGATAATCAGTCTTGAAAACCAATTTTGGCCTTATTTTTGAGTGGCCGCTTAAGACTGTGTAAGACTGTTTTTACTGTGTAAACATACATGTACTGGACGAAAATTGTATTGACGAATGCAGCACCACATGGACACAGCCACACACCATAATATTGTCATTTACAATAGAGTGAGACTGAACCTCGTCTTTAAGATTTGCAACCAGATACATTGTTTATAAAAACAGCTGAGCTTCCACCCATTTTTGTGCAATCTTACACTTACTTTCCAACTACAACATCTTGAGGACAACAATTTTTCCAGTAATAAATGCTAAACAATTCTACCTGTTCTTGTTGTTGATATTTCTTCAAATCACTACATATAAGCCTAGCGTCATTCTTGTGGGATATATACAAACAGTATAGACCCAGATCAGACGCCGCAGAACGCGGCGTCTGATTGGGGTCTTTACTGTTTGCTTACAGAGTGTTCTATAACAGTTTGAAAAAAAAAAACAATGAAAAAATGCACCAAGCAATCCTTAAAATGGAAATGGACTGATCCAAATGATAAGTTTGGGATATTCCATTCGGCTTAAATGAGTTAAAGCATTTGGAAGGTTACACTAAGACAAATGACAGTTAGCTGGTGTAAAGTTACGCTCATTTTTACGGTGTAGCATTCAAAATCACATCTACTAAGGTACCAAAACCAGCCAGAAGCGTTAATTGTTGGATGCGACAAGCTCAGCTATATTGATATATTGCTTTCAAATTGCTGGAAGTTAATAACATCAGTGCTGGTCATTCTCGATAACCTAGGCATGACCAATTCCATTACACTGCATTGGAAACCCAGGGATGACCCATCCCGTTACATTGCATAGGTAACCCAGACCTGACCCAGTCCGTTACACTGCATTGGTAACCCGGGCGTGACCCATTCTGTTACAATGCATAGGTAACACAGGCGTGACACATTCCGTTACACTGCATAGTAACCCGGGCGTGACCCATTCTGTTACACTGCATTGGTAACCTAGGTGTGACCCTTTCTGCTACAGTGCATAGGTAACCCAGGCGTGACCCATTCCGTTACACTGCATTGGTAACCCAGGTGTGACCCATTCCATTACACTACATAGGAAACCAGGGCGTAAACCATTCCGTTAAACTGCATAGGTAGCCCAGGCGTGACCCATTCCGTTATACTGCATAGGTAACCCAGGCGTGACCCATTCCGTTACACTGCATAGGTAACCCAGGCGTGACCCATTCTGTACCACTGCAAAGGTTACCCAGGCGTGACCCATTCCGTTACACTGCATAGGTAGCCCAGGCGTGACCCATTCCGTTACACTGCATTGGTAACCCAGGCGTGACCCATTCCAATACACTGCATAGTAGACTTCGAGCTAAAAAAGGTCCTGCTCCCCCCCCCCCCTCCCTAGGGAATTTTGCAGACATATCCTATCTTGAAGAAAATTTCAAGCCGCATCTTTTAAGAGATGTTTGCACTCTGTGCTCCGGGGCGTTAGTCTCTGACAGCCTGTTACATATGTTACTGTAACAAACTAAGGAAAAAATCAAAATGAAAGTTTGAGCTACAGATAGAAGACATTAAAGCATCTAATTATTCAAATTTCTTATGTAGTTTGCAAGCTGGATGCCTAAGCTACATAAAAGCAGCATTTTAAACAAAATTACAGCCTTCAATGGTGTTATATGCGTTATGTAGATTAAATTTCCCTTTGAAAGATGAAAGCGTGACTAACATCATTCATTTTACAGACAATTTGTGCATTTTTACAAGTGTTTTTAATCTTAGTTTACTAAAATACTCATTTGACTAATAGAAAAAACAAAGTTTGCTTTTCTATCTCAAATACATTGTTTTATATGAGCTATTAAACAACTCTACCCCCAATTTTAAGTATCCACTTTTGGTATCTATTATTGAAGAAAAATATATGAAAATATTTGACGCTCGTGGATATCTTACATTTTTGGCACTGTCTTGCTAATGCAATAAAGAGTCATACATTTGCAAGTTTGACATCAGGATCAGAGCACTTATTAAAGTATGTAACGTATGTTACATGGCATAATAAATGAGCTAGGAAATTTTCTTGGAAGTAAGAGATGATATTTCAGGAAAATACCGTTTTCACATGTCTGCCTATTAATCTCTAGCCTCTGGTGCCTTAGTCTTAGTAATTACAGTCATTGCTGATAACAAGCCCATGGAATTGTGTTACCTATGTTATACATAACCTTTTTAATCACATATTTCCTTATGCCTATAATATTAAAATATATAGACATATAGATAGAAAATAATAGTTCTCATTTAAATGACACAATTTGATAAATATTCCTATTAAATAAAATTATTCAAAAACAATCTTTATTCAAGTCACCCTCACAATGTCTATCATTGTGTCTGTTTCTATGGCAAAATAATCACCCATTTCATCACAACCAGTAGAATCATGGCATTGTATTAGGACTGCAAACTGAGTACAATCCTGTTCCTCTTCACCCCTTTGGGAATTGTGCAGACATATCCTACCTTAAAGAACAATTCAGGCTGCATCAAATAAGAGATGTTTGCACTCTATCAACTAGGGGTTTAGCCTGTAATGGTATGATAGTATGTTACCATATCAATTTAAGAATAAATGAATTGAAAGTCTGAGAAACAGAAAGAAGACATAAACTATCTATTTATTTGAATTATTCATATAGTTTGAATGCTGAATACCTTTGATAGATAAGAAAAGATTTTTTAACAAATATACAGCTTCCTATGGTGTTATATGTGTTACATTAATTAAGATTACTTTTTAAAATTGGTAATTGTGACAAACATCATTAATAAGCATTTCGTGTGATCCTCCTCTTTTGCCATCAAAAGACTTTATTTTCTTTGTATGTGTGGCCAGTGCCAGTGTCAAACAACTTGACTAAGCCAAACTTGAATCCTTAGCATTCTTCATAATCAGAAACAGCATGTCAGTGTCATGGGATCAAACACCTGATTAAATATGGGTTTAATGCCATTTCACATATATGCATACAATGGAGTATGACTCTGGTATATATCTCTTCCTGTGAAGTGGCAAGAGCAATCTAACTGCAGCTGCATCTGCATCTGTGCTAGTCAAATGATAACTTTGCTCTGATTTTGCAAAATCTATGTCTCTACTGTGTACCTCTAAGAATACTTTAAGATTTCTGACATTGGTCAAACAGTAATTTGATAGGCTGCTTTTTTGCATCATTTGCCATGGAACCTATCCAGTCGTTTGGTGCTTAGGTCCTCAGGTCTTAGATCAATAGTATTTTGCTGTGCCCAAAGAACTTTATAAGTTTTCTTTAGTTACAATGTTGACTCTTGATGGTTTTGGCAGACTGTCTGAAACAATTTCTGTTACACCTTGAAAGTTGGAGTTGAAATTGGACATTGCCATCAATTATGTTTGCAGTAGGTTTTTTTTATGTCAGTACATTGAAGCATGTCTTAAAATAATGTAAAACCTATGATTTCTCAGTTTTTGCAGCCATATCTTTAGTTGTTGCATTCAAAAGAAGGAAAGTGGACTATAGGTAGAATGGGATAACCAGTAGTTCTATATTATTCTCTATGGAAGATTTATACAGAGTAAACAAGTTGATAAGGTGCCTCATTTCATGATCCATTGAAAAACACTTGCCTCTGACTGTGTAATCAAAAAGGATGTCACGACAATGCCCGTGCTCATTTATTATGACGAGTTATATATGTTACATCCTTTAATAAGTGCTCTTATCTTAGAAACTTAGTGAATCATTGAATTGAAAGGGTCTATTTGCGCTCTGTTCATCCTGCATTTCATTGCTTTACCTGCTGTGATACATTTAGTTCGTTTATCTGAAGGGAAAGAGTTACCTCGGTTTCAGCACTCCAGGAGTACTAAGACGTCAAAAAAGTTTTTGAATGCTTGGGGAAAGATAATTAGTGCAGAGACATTATTAGATGAAAATATGTGGGTTGCATGTATGGAAAGGCTACATTTATAAAAGTTAACCAGCTAAGATATGATTCTTTATCACAGAAATATCAAGGTACATCAGTCCAGGTACTCATTGCTCTTAATGGCATAGTTTTCCTCCTTGTAAAGCTTAAGTCTTTCTCCTACTTGCAGAGTATCACTTGAAACACATACTCAAAGAGCCAGCTATTAGGAATTCATATCAATTTCCGAATGTTCCAAGCCATAAATGGCAAAATTGGAAAGTTGATAATGGCTCATCAATTTTGAGTGGACTGATGGTAAAATTGAATAACAGTAAATGATCGAAATATTGTGTGATGATTCTACTAGTTGCAAGGAGGCGTGTGATAATAATGATTACCACAGAAGCAGACAACGACAAACGTTTAACATGAGTGTTAAATCAATGAGAAATAGTTTGGACCATTTCATTATACCCGCTTTTTCGTAAGAAAAATAGGGTATATTAATTTCGTACCAAAGTCGGTCCGTCGTCCGTCCGTCCGTGCGTCTGTCCGTCTGTCCGTCCGTTCGTCCGTCACGTTTCTTGTAATTGTATCTTCTCCTAAACCGTTCGACGTAGCAACTTCAAACTTTGTAGGTGCATAGATCACATGATGTAGAGGGTACTGGGTGACATTTCGTGTGACCTTGACCCCAAGGTCAAGGTCAAAGGTCAAATAATGTATTTTCTTGTAAATGCATCTCCTCATAAACTTTTCGAAGTAGCAACTTCAAATTTTGTCTGTGCATAGGTTACATGATGTCAAGGGTACTGGGTGATGTTTTGTTTGACCTTGACCCCAAGTTCAAGGTCAAAGGTCAAATATTGTATTTTCTTGAAAACGCATCTCCTCATGATGTTTTGGAAGTAGCAACTTCAAATTTTGCTTGTGCATAGGTCACATGATGTTGAGGGTACTAGGCAACACTTCATGTGACCTTGACCTTAGGGTCAAGGTCAAAAAACCCAAGGTCAAATAATGTATTTTCTTGTAAATGAATCTTCTCCTGAACCATTGGACATAGCAACTTCAAAGTTTACAGGTGCATAGGTCACATGATGTGGATGATACTGGATAACATTTTGTGTGACCTTGACTCCAAGGTCAAGGTCATATAGTTTACTTTCTTGTAAATCCATCTTCTCCTAAACTGTTGGACATAGCAACTTCAAATTTGGCAGGTGCATAGGTCATATGATTTGGAGGGCACTGGACAACATTTTGTGTGACCTTAACAATTAGGTCAAGGTCATATAATGTATTTTATTGTAAATGCATCTCCTCCTTAACCATTGGACATATCAACTTCAAATTTCACAGGTGCATAGGTCACATTATGTAGAAGGTACTCAGCTACATTTTGTGTGACCTTGACCCCAAGGTAAAGGTTATAGGTAAAAAAAGCGGGTATTTGCGATGGTGTACCATCGACTGCTGCTCTAGTTTATTGTATTTTCTTGTAAAAATGTAAAACTATCTTTTCTATTTGTTGCTCTATATTTAGCATTATATGCACAGTATTAGGAAATTTTTCCAAAAGGTCATTGATAACATCTGTAAAAACAGTCCATGGGCATGATAATCACAAATGAATATAATTTCTAGTGTTTTGGCACCAAAGACTTATAAGTACACATTAAGTGTCCTGATCTTAAACTTAATGACATCTTGCAGATATATGAGCAAGACAGACTAAGAAAATGAAAAATATCCACATGCTGTAATCGCTTTCATGTGTTTTACTTAAACGGCAATAACAAAATTCTCTTCTCTGTAAAACTGGGAGTAGAGCTGTGTATTAGCTCCTATAAGATAGAGAAGCAAACTTGGTTTTTCCTATTCATCAATTGAGTATATGTTTGTAAAATCTAATAAAACAGTTTGAAACCAAGTCATAGAAGTTGTTTAACTAAGTGACGATAGCCACAATTATAGCTTTTAAATTATAATTAGGTTCATGTAACGCACATAACACCACAGTTAGCCGTATTTATGTTAAACAGCTTCCATTAGTAGTAAAGACATCCAGTATAAAGACTATAAGAATGCCAATTTATTAGATAATTTTAATGTCTTCTTTTAGTAGCTCAAATATTCAAATTTCTTATTCTCAAATTGATATAGTAACATATGTAACAAGCTGTTACAGGCTAACGCCCCGACTTACAGAGTGCAAACATTTCTTATTAAATGCACCTTGAATGGCTACATAAGATGTAATTTGTCTGCAGAATTCCAAAGGGGAATAGGATGGAGCAGGCCCTTACTCAGTTTGATGTCAAAATACTGTTTGATGATTTTACTTATCACGCTAACATATGTAACGCTCTCTGATCTTTAAAACTTGATGACAACTAGCAGATCTATAAGTCTTTATCATAAGAGCCAGTTTAAAATCCCTAAACAATGTAAGATATCCAACAGCTGCAAGTTTTTTCACAATTTTAGCTCAAACTTTCAAACTACATTTCCTTTATTTGATATAGTAACGCATGTAACACGCTGTTTCAGACTAACGCCCCAACATAGAGAGTGCAAACATCCCTTATTCGATGCAGCTTGAAATGTACTATAAGAAGGAATATGTCTGCAAAATTCCCTCGAGGAGATTAAAACATTTTTAGACATATCTTACGTAAAGACAATTAGCTCTCCCATTTATTACATCAGGTAACATATGTTACAGCCTCTGATATTAAAAAATTTGCAACAAACTTGCAGATTTATGAGTCTTTTCATATAAGCAAATAAATCCCAAACAATGAAACACATTCATCAACTGCAAATATTTTTTAACTATTTTAATTTAGTTTTAATACCAAACATTTCACCTTAAAACTGGGTAGGGGTAGGGTTGTTTAATTGCTTATTCCAGAAAAAATATTCAAGCTAGGGAAACAAACTTTAATTTTCTGTTAGCCAATTGCATAAGCTAGTCAGACATGGTTAAAAACATTTTGCAAAACACACAGAGAGATTGTGAATGTAAATGATGTTAGCCACACTTGCAAATTTTAATGGGTTATCTGATTTATGTAACGCATATGACACCTTAGGAAGCCTCAATTTTGTTCAAGTGGCTGTCATATGTAGTTAAGATATCCAGTGTGCAGACTGTATGAATGATTTTTAAAAATAAATATTTTATTGTCTTCAGTTCGTAGCCCAAACTTTCAATTTACTTTTTCTTAGTTTGATTAAGTAACGTATGTTACAGGTTCTTACAGACTAACGCCCCGGAGCACAGAGTGCAAACATCTCTTAAAAGACTCGGCTTTCAATTCTCTACAAGATAGGATATGTCTGCAAAATTCCCTAGGGGGGGGGAGCAAACCCATTCTCAGCCATCCGTCTATAGGTAACCCAGACGTGACCCATTCCGTTACACTGAGTTGGTAACCCTGGCGTGACCCATTCCGTTACACTGCATAGGTAACCCAGGCGTGACCCATTCCGTTACACTGACTTTGTAACCAGGGAGTGTCTCATTCCGTTACACTTCATTGGTAACCCAGGTGTGACTCATTCCGTTACACTGCATTGGTAACCCGGGCGTGACCCATTCTGTTAATCTGCATTGGTAATCCAGGCTGGCCCATTCCATTACACTACATTCATGTAGTGTAATGGAAT
Source organism: Loripinus fragilis (assembly GCA_964019695.1). NCBI lineage: Eukaryota > Metazoa > Mollusca > Bivalvia > Lucinida > Lucinidae > Loripinus > Loripinus fragilis. Next base: position 55,230,152 of record OZ026517.1, read on the forward strand.
GGGTCACGCCTGGGTTACCGAGGATGAGTGCTGATCAGACTGCGTGAATGTGCTAACTGGTCAGCGCATTTGTTGTTTGAATACATCATAAAGACATTTTCCCCATAACGTGGTTCATTTGTAATCAACTTTTTCTTGAACATATTTTATTTCAATATCACTCGTATCTTCACACTAATTCATATTTTGCTAAAGCTCAGGTTATAGACTGTAGTTTTCATATACAAAGCTCAATCTATCACAAACCATTATCTTAAGCTAGCTCAATTGAATATCTCACATGTAAAAACATCAAGTGGATATGGCCAGAAAACGTCAAAATCACAGATTACATTATTCATGAAACAGAAGACGGAAGAGACATAGAAAAAGTCATCTTCGATAAAATTAAGCAAAGCAACCCCGTTTGGTTCCAAGGAATTTTATTGCCTGACAAGAAGTGATGCAAAGTGGCACCATATCAGGACCTAAGCATACAATGAAGTAACAAAAACTTCAACGCGCAACAAGAGTGGTAGTATATTTTTATACACATTTAAATGTAGACATATAGTTCCACTTGATAGCTTCAGATGTACTTTTAAACACGGGCATAACTAACGTCTAAGATATGTTCCGTTTTCATAAAGACTGACTTTCTCGTATAATACAACATTTCCTCTCCATACCGTTGAGAATTTCGAAATAAATACATTGTAATTGGAACTGTACGTGTATTGGATAATTAAAGTAGCTTTTGTTGAATCTTATGTTTTCAGTACCTGGGAAATATACAATAAGAGGAAAAGGTTTGATCCCTGTTTTATTCCCTCTAACATGTCCATGTTTGAATAGAAGTTCTGTAGAGATAACCATCTCAAACTTTTGCGACAAGCGTAGACTCAGAAAAACTAGAAAGCATTACGAGATCTAACTCGTGGGCAGACTGTTATCCTATCGAAGCACGAGGTGCTAGCTGGCTTATGTAAACTACATGTATGTTTCTGTTGAAACATTACAAGGATTGTTGCCACGTATGTTCGTTTCTGATTCCATGCTTTTGGCATAAGTAAGGATGGTTTTGCCAACAGGGCTTCCTAATAAGTCTGCTTTTCGTGTCTATGCATATCTCCAGATTAAATGACTATTATTGTCACCAACATTGCCTCGTTCATTATTTCGTATACAGTGATACTTAGTTTAAGTGTACTTTTTATGCCAAGCTCTGCACTCTTTATTGGTTTTCTTCATGAAGACAAAAATAGATTAAAATTTCACGAAACTTTGAAACCTCATATTATGCTGTTGTTTTTTTTCCGTATGACATTTAGATTGTTTGGTGTTTTCCATCAATTATTAAGGCATCTTGTCTATGCGTATCTTAAACTTTGAACAAGTAGACCGGCTGCCTTCAGGAGTATGTATCCGAAATTGTTTGATAAAACAGTTCACCTGAACAATGCCTAAATAGGCGGTTTAATATTTTTTGTTTGGTATGGAACTATGATTTTTTTCAAAACTGTTTTTATATCAAGTTCGATCTGCTTTTACATATTTTAATGTCTTAAAGTAATTAGTGGGTACTGATTGCATGGCATTTCTCAACATGCCGATGATGCTTTATCACAATAAATTTCAAATTTTATATAAAATTCACATGTGCAACACAGGAAAAGTACTATCTACACCCCATGATTATTTATTTATCTTACTTTAACCATATACGTCGCAGAGACGCTTTTTATCGCCTTGTGCAAACATAGAAGACCAAGATCAGGCAGCTCTTGTAAGAGCGGCCTGATCAGGGTCTACTCTATTTGCCATGGAAATATGAAATATCTGACCCCACACTAGTGGACCTGACAAGTAATTTCTTTGTTCTATGCACCAGCATGAAAGTTTATTGATATAATTATTCATAGTGGATGGAGCCTAACATGAATATTCATGAAGTGGGACATTGTTCATTGATCTGGAGATACATGTATGTATGATAAAGTCGTTAGAAATATTTGTGTGAGAAATGAACCCATAGAACAAGAAATTTGTTAGACATGTGCGTATTTAATGATTTGTATGATAAATATTATCATAAACATTGTGGCTTTATTCAAATATCGTACAATACTCATCAATTTATTCTTCATTTTGCATCGCCGTTTCATGGACTATTATTGATTCCATTCATCGTTTGATTGCAATTCACGAACATGTATTTGTTGAAATTAATAATTCATTTATAAGAGGTAGAATTGTCTTTAGAGTTTTAACTGATATGTTTGTATACTTTTATAATTTATGGCGTGGATACGATGATAATACTGAGCATATTATTACTATGAAAATATAAAATTTTAGTGTTGTTGTAAACATTATGACGCCAATTAATGCGATCACTTTTAGCATCACAGCATGTAATTCGCTTGAGAAAGATTTTTTTTAAATCACGCATTATCACATAAAGGCCTGTCTTATTCGCAACCTAAATGCGCATAAAACATTTGGCCTGGTCATAAAGTTCAAAGTGCCAACAATAGTTGCTATTTTAAAACTTATAGCCAGAAAAATTTCATTGTCTGCTGTTCTAAGAAAGCGATTCAGTGACACCTAATTTGTCTGAATATTGGTATTTATTAAGATTACACATTTATGCTCAATCGAGTTGAGCATGAACAAGTTTTATAATCTGGCCCCAAGATTATAAAACATTTTCATACTTAACTAAACTCAACTGCGTACGAAATTTTAACTGCTCATAAAAACTAAAATGCTGAAAAACACTGATTTTTCTTGTTTTTAACCTCTCAGATGTTTTATTTATCATGCTTATTACAATGTGGAAATGCAAACAATTGTTGCCATTTTAACATTTATGAGCTGGATAAATTTCGTGCTCAGTCGAGTTGAGCATCAAACAAGTTTTATAGCCTCAATCGGGGCTTGATCTCACATGTAACGTTACAGGTGTTACAATTTGGTTTATATAAGCATTGATATAGCAATGCTTATCGCCAAATATCTCGCATTGCACAACGTGCGAATGCATGTCGGTGCAATAAGCAAGTTAGTGTATGGATTTGCGACTGTACGGTCGATAATCCACTCGCTCTAAACTCATGAATTTTCTTTCCTGTATAGACGCATACACCATTACAATAACTTCTGCGGTGATATAGGTTCATATTTAACAAACATAGCATCATTCATCATGTGCCTTTGAAATGTATCCATGGACACAACGTGTTGTTCTTGTTTTCTTTTATAAGAGGTGGATATTAAACCACCCTATTCCTACAAGAAGAAGCCATTTAAGAGTTTGCCGCCGCTCAAGTCAGCCGAGCGTGACAAAGTACAGGGTGTTATTCCAGAGACTGTAGACAAATACCCTACTCTCGCTCAAATTCCTCGATTACCTCCCCTACCAAGCATTGAGGAACAAGAAGGTTATCACGTGGTGTGATAAATATTTATGCTTAACTTACACAATTGAATGTTTCTTGCTGAAATCAATGTCTAAAACTAATGATCATTTTTCTAGCAGCATTAAGACATTTGTTTGAGAAAGATAACGAATTTTGTTTATCAGTAACGAGGTATTGTTATGTGCGTGTGTATGCTGAGTGATGTATGGTGAAGGTCAACCGCTTAATATTTGGAAAATTTGAACGCAATACATGTGCGCTTAAAATAACGTTACTATTCAAATCTTGATATAGATCACTTTAAATGTAAATACCTGTAACAGTCGAAATAGTGCCAGCCATGAAATTAATGTTTAACCTTTTAAAGGCCAGGCATTACTAGACATATTGGCATCATCAACAAGGTTACATTGTAACACATTTTCGAGCAATTTAGAAACAACTACATGTTTCATTGAGACAAAATAAATTTCTTAACAACGTAAATATTATATATATATTGTTGTGTTTATAGATCATAATAACATTATATTAGAGCATTGTTTCAATATATTGATTGATAAAGCATCAGTACGAGTATAAGACTTACAAATGACTGATGAGTAATGGTTTTCTAACAGGACTATTTTTTCTGACTTTTAATTTGCCTGATACCATATACTTTACTCAATTCTTGCACATGTGAGCTCGATACTGCAGCTACAACAGATGGTAGTCTACTCAAATACACGTTAAAAGTGAACCATAAAGCTCCAAAGGGTTTATAAAGTGATCATCATCAAAGTTTGAATAGTATATCAATGGGTTAAAAATGTGACTTGTGACTTAATCGTTATTGATGTACACGTGGCTTTATCTGTGCCCTTATCAACGAATGAGTATGATCAGGAAATGACACAATCACAGACAATCCCAAGACACAGCGGTATACTGTTCATGACGTCGGTAAATGTTGTGTATGTCTGTGAGTGTGTTTGTTTGTGGAATCCAAAGCAGTGAATGTTAGTCTGACACAAACGTTTCTTACTACTAGTAGATAAAAGTCTTTCTCACCCAAGTGCCTTAAATCAGACACTTTATCTCACCTAAGTGCCTTAAATCAGACACTATCTCTGGCACATACTATTCTATTGGTTTTGCACACATCACGTTTTTTTTTTCTTTTCAAAATATCATATGGAATTTTCAATGGACAGTTATGCAATGATAACAGGTCTCTGTAATTGATTAATAAACTTTAGACGACAATAAATAGTACTGACACGCTCTCAAATTGTAACACTTTCAAACACAGATTTGTGTGGCGTCATCTTACAACAATAATTTTTAGAAATTTCTGCACAGTATCTGTATATACTTCACTGACCATTAATGGATATTCTAATAATGTGATGAGCAATTTGCCTACTTAGATAGAAATAAGATATAGCATTATTCATGTATAAACATTGCCTTTGTTTTTATTTGTTTTAAAAGAGTAAATTAGCGCAAAATGTTGCATTTTTTATTTGTTATCATCAGCATACCATACATTGTATGGATGCTAGCGTATTGGTGAAGGGACATTAAGTGTTGTGATGATTATTGTCTTGGAGTGATTTCTTCTTTTGTCACAGACTTTGTTTTATTTGCTGTTGACACCCATCTAATTTAATGTTCTGTGCAACAAAATATGAGCCATGACAATTGATTTCCAACAATGTGGTATGTACGACCAGCAAAGTTTCAGATCAGCCTGCGCATACGCGCAGTCTGATCAGAGCCTTTGGTTGTCGTTTGAATATTCTATGAGTGTCAAGCTACTGACTGAACATAATTTGGAGTTGCTAAGCTTAAAAGGAGGCTGCACAGGCTCGTCTGTGTTTGCACTAGTCAAGATGCCACATTGTTGGAAATCACATGTCTATTTATTAAAGCATTGTTGAAGTTTGTATTTCTTGGATAAATATTATATCTGCAGCATTAATTTTATGTGGATAGGATGCTTATACTATTAAAATATTACCATTTAAAAGTGACCGAAGTAAATAAGTGCAGCAAATGACATATATAGATAAAATAAGCTAGCGCGTGACAAAACAAACAACATGACTCAGAACAACCTGGCTATCAAAAATGAATCTTATTATGATTGGGTTTTACAAGTTTACTCAGATCCAGGTTTCTTTAGTGGTCAGAAAAGACTGGGTAGATGTCCACGCTGATCTGAGACTTTGCTAGCGCACAATAGTTAGGTCATTTTGTTGGTTTTGGTATGCATTGTCTTAAATAAATTCATAAACTTAGCAGTAATAGGCAGTTTGCAAAGTATTAAGATATTAATGGATGTATCAAACATTATTATATTAAACAAGTTAATTAGATTTGAAGTTTAACAAATGTACCGAAATTCATTTACACTAAGTGGATTTTTATCAGATTCAATATTGCTGTTTTTTTCTTATCCTTTATGATAAATTGATTTTTGTGCAGCATGTACATGGAATTATGGTACTAACCGCATATGAAGCAATTGCCCAGGTTTATCTGAACCGTCCGTGCTCAACAATGAGATAAGTACCAAGATCCAAATGCTGGTTCAATTATGGCACTTTTATACGGAAATACATAGCAACAATGATTTTTTTTCCTATAAATATGTTCTAGTAGGTCTGAAAAACTGTGTCATCTGTAGCCTAAAAGAGATGTGTTATCATTGATGTCATCATGTCATGTTTCATGACGTTGATTCAACGTCATGAAACATGGCATGATGACATTGCGAAAATAACATTTAAATCACAAATTAATGTGAAAGGAAATACCATGAAAAAACCTTTTCTGACACAAGTTATTTTTTTTCTTTATACAACTATATACACTCCTCCAGTATTCTACCATAATATGAGCATTTATAGGCTAATTCTATGCAGCTATTGTGTATATATTGCAAGAAATTTTATGTTGTAAAGAACATTTAACCCTCCTTGTTATTAGTAGTTATGATGATGTATGATTGCGTATCCCCAAATATACATATTGAAATACAAATGATTACAAAAACGTCCAAAAATACTCAACGATATCTTCATAATCACATATGCTTAATAGCAAGTTGTGTACATCATTTAAATTCATTTACGTTTCTAAGCAAATGGTACTTCGCAATACACTGTTATGTATTATTTTGTTGTATGCTTGAATCAACCTTATATTAGACACCATCTGTGTGACTAATTGTAGACATAAACATGCATTCATCATAGCATAGTGACTGATGCAATTAAATACAATCATGGCTGTCCCTACTAGCCACAACGTTTGTTCTAAAACATTTCATGTGTTTTATTTTTAAAGAATTCCTCAAAGGACCAGGGAAACCAGCTGTCAGAAGTAAAGAATATAACTACCAGCCTAAAAACACTATAGAGGTAAGTGATACCTTTTTGCGCATAATATACAAATGTTCACTTATCTTAAATGGCCTAAATTACAGTGCCTCTTACAGTTAAGTACTACCGTAGTTAAGTATTGATTTTTTTTAACACACGAATAATAACGTTTAGAACTTTTAAAGTCAAAATTGTTTCATGTACTCGTATAATGTAGATCACAATGATATCTTTGACAATCAGAGTTGAGTTGAATTTTGAAAAAAAAAAATCTTGAGGCCTGGTCAAACTGCAGCTCCTCATGTGGTGGTAATGGTTCCTTAGGCCTATCAGTCTAAGCATTTATAGTCAAAATGCCATAATAAAATTGCATGTATATATAATTTGGATAAGTGTTGTTCTTCTTAAAGTGTGAATTTCGTCATAATGACTCTTCGAGTCAGTGCAGATATATTTGTCAAATTATCTCTGGCCACTTATGTGATAATAACAGATTATTCTCCTAAAAGAAAGGATCAATTATGCTTTGAAGGAAGTTAACAACAAAACGGCGACTAGCATATGTTCGGAAGACGTTGCATTTCTATCCGGTCTCACAAGCCTGTGCTTTCTTAAACACATATAGTATTGAAGTTGTCTTAGGCTAAGACCAAATACCAATGTATCCCCCGAGCCAGCTAGCTGGAACGTTTCATATAAAAGATATTTCATATCACCAAGAGATGCTACAAGTACCTCCACAACCTACTTAAATTCAATGCTCTCAACACACTTTCATACAGAAAAATGCATATTCGGTCTGTAAACATACCAGCCTGAACCTTCATCTATATTGTATGTCCCTACCTTGTGTGTGCCCGTGATGTCGTCTTCGAGGAGACTGCACATGATTGTCTGAGCCTTCTCTGCTTGTGTTAGAAATTAGAACAAAAATCATTTGAACTTACTAATAATAGTTACACACTATTTAGCGTAAGTTATATATCGTCATCAAAATATGTTTGTCCATTCAACTTTATTCTTTTATCTATTTAGTAATCAATTGTTTTAATTACAGCTGATAGAAGTAATACGAGATAAATTAGGGACTGGATACTATGGTATACGTCATCTGTTTAAGTCAAACGACCCTTCAGGAAAAGGTCAAGTGTCAAGGTAATGTTGCTTACCTATCTATGGGCCCATTACTCTATCCGTCATGTCCATTCAGGCACCTGTATAGCTATAATGTTAAAATTACACTCGTATGGGTCATATGAACATATGCTGAATACAAGTTGCATTGCCAGGGTTTAAAATGTCATTTCCGCTTGTTGGGGGTCACCTTCACTCGGTCTACCCCTTAATCTTAGTCTCAAATATGCATCACATACTTAAGCAATAAAACAAAGGTGTAGCTGGAGACCTAATGTTTGTTTTGAGTACCCATCTACTTTCATGCTCTAGGTAAGCGAGAAGTGAAGACATTTACCTTATGACCCCTCGCTGCAAACTGCTGCGATAAGTACCAAAATGTCGTGTGCTAGCCAATTTTTGGTAGTCACATGAATCTTTTTCTGCACCGTCAAAACAAAGTATTGCAGAAGCTTAATCATAAAATCAACACAAACATATTAGCATGCGCGGATCCAGAACGTATTGTCAGCGGGGGTTCAACTTTGACAGCGTTTTTTTAGTTTATGAGGGAAGGGAGGATCCAGCAAGCCATCATCGGCCCGCCAACGAAACGCCATTTAAATTTAAATGGCGTTTCGCTTGAGTGCAGATGATGACCCAACATTGAATTCTGGCTTGGTATCTTTGGGTTTTTTTTTTCAGGGGATCTGGACCAGTATTGCTAGGAAGTCCTAAATTTTTGTAATCTTTCAAGGGTGGCTGGACCCCCTGTCCCCACTCTGGATTCGCGCATGATAAGAGTGACCCATAGGTCAAGATAAACATTATTTTGTAAATTTATAAATATTTTCTTATCCACCGTTTTTAACATTTATTTTGTGCGCTCAAAAGAACCATACCCACCACATACGTGTATGTTTTAATGAGACATAAGAAAGTTAATGATTAATTACGCACTTTTATCTAGGGGACTGTTGGATGCACCATAATCGAACAAATGAAGAACTTAAAACTGGACGTTTTGTTTTGTTAACGTAATGATATATATGTTCAATTCAATTATAATGCTATTGTGACACTCATTGACTATTTAAGCAATTGTCGCCATCAAACTGCGTACATCAAAGCAAAAATTACTCGTTTTGATGTCCACTCTGATTTTTTTTTTTTGGGGGGGGGGGGGGGGAGGCTGTTGGCATAGATAATATAAAACATTCTAACTGCATTCATTTGTAAATGCAAAGCATTTAAATAGTATGATCTAGTCTATGTCTTTGGACAGAGTTACTTCAGCTTCATCGTATAACGTTCTTTGTTTTCTAAGGTTTGGTAGGCGTTAAACGAGATACTTGTTTATTTCAGGGAAGCTCTTCAGAGGATTCTCTATACACTATGCGGCTATGTAACACCAGACCAATATAGTAAACTACTGAAAGAGTAAGACAAAGACAATTTATTTACATGTTATTTCTAATTTTGATCCACGATATGCGATTTCAAACAATTTGACATTTTGACAAGTGTAGACTCAGACGAGCCTGTGCATCCTCCTTTTAAGCTTAGAAACTCTAAATGGTGTTCGGTCAGTAGCTTAACACTCATTAAATATTTAAGCGACTAGCAAAGGCTCTGAGCCTTTGCTGGTCGCACAAACCATATTGTTGGAAATATCATGTTGCGGCTCATTTATTCCAGAGTTTTGCCCCTTTCTTATCATTTCACCTTTACTATGATAAAGATTCAACTGTGATATCACACATTTTACATATGATGAAAATATATGAGTAAAGCAAATAACAAACAGATTGTACTTGTAATAAAACATTTAACGAAATACACGTGAATATTACCAAGAAATTCATCATTGCAGATACCATATGAATATGACCAGACGATGTCATAATCACAGATTAAGTCATTTATTGACTATGCATATGAGAAAGCACAAATCTGTGTGTGTTTAGTTTATCTGAGCCACACGCTCAAGTGAGGTATTATATTCACAATGGTCCTGTGTCTGTTGTTGTCCGTCAACATGTTTAAAGAAGTATATCTCTAACATTAGTCGAATAATTGTGATCAAATTTCATGTTAAGCGTCATCTGCTAGGAGAAAGGCTACAAAACTTAGTGGACTTATTGTATTCGAACTCTAATTGTCATGGTAACATATAATCTCCTTTGATTTATAATGGGAAACAATAAACCATCTACTTCTTCATAAATGTACTTGCACATTCATAAATCTGAGTTATCATTTTAGCTTGTGCATGATTTAACAATGGAATTTGAACCCAATATATGATTTTTTTTTTTGCATTAATTGTACCAATTTTATGTTCAAAATTGATTGAACTACTTTTTTAGCCAATCCATTAATGTTACAAACATATACACACTTTGACATATCATCGAAAAGTGATTTACCCTGTGTGTTTTATTTTTCAGAATGAAACTAGAAGGAAAAACACCCATACCTTTCGAATCTTTTGTGGGCTACTTCAAAGAACCTGAGGTAAGTTTATTTTAGAAAACTGTTAAACAATATGGTACAGTGAAACCTGTGTTAAACAGCCACTCTCAAAAAGACCGATAAATTGGTTTTCAAGACCAATTATCCCTTAATGCAGTTCAAAAGTATTGCAGAATGCTCCATGTGCAGCATTCATTCTGCAATACTTTTGACCATCATTAAGCTACCATCTGTCATTAAGATTTTTTATTTTGTCTATTTTGAGTGGCTGTTTTACACATGTTTTACTGTATGTGTATTAAAGTGCTACTTCGGTCTCCTTTTAAACTAAAAATGAAAATCACCTTTCACCAATGTCTTCTTACTTGTTTCTAAGAAGAATAAACCAAAAGGTAAATGTCTTATGTTTATTTAACTTCTGCCATTGCTATAATAACAAAGTTAAAAATGTCCGCCCAAATATGCTAAATAGAGAACTTGTCATTTTTGAGGCTTAAGAACACCAAATGCAATAATTTGATAGAGTCCCACATTCTGTATTAAAGTTTTACAAATATTTTACTCACTATATTTAGAATAATACGTGTATATTAATATATTTAAAATGTAATATGCACATAACAATCACAAAGAGATACTCGTAGCATAGTGTATGAATCGCTTGTACACTGTCATGGAGATTGCGAGTTTGAACCCTGTCACTGTCACTTGTTATTTTTTTAATTTTATTTATATTTTATTTATTTATTTATTAATTTATTTATTCATTTATACAATTGTTTGAATATAGTCCATAATCAATTGCAACTCATTTCGGTTGGTGAATATTGCCTCAATGACAGCAAACACTCAATGCCTTCTTGAGTTGACACTTTCCGTGGCATCTAGCATATGCGTTTTTGTGTTTGCTAATGTCTGGGACACTTTGTTTAAATCTTAAAACTGTTGTCCAAAAATGATTAAAGGACACATATAGAAATAGTATACAATAAAATTGACGAAAAAGAAATGAAAGCATTGATGTGATTCGAACCTGTTAACACTGGAAAGCGATGGATTTTCTGCTGGGGGCGACTGATCTATCCATGCTGACTACAAATAGTTTTCAAAACCACGCTTGACTTCTGAATATGCCACCCAACTGTTTTGATTCAATGTTTATAAACAGGCAAATGTAATTATAGCCATAAGATCTTGGCCTAATTATAGCGGCAAAGCTCAATACCAAAGCGACTTTATAATATGTTCTGCGCCTTGGTAATTCTGTTCGTCTTAAAAAAATCTTTTTTGTATCTGCTTTGTGATCTAATTTCGTTTCTTTGTACATACTTTTAGGATCTTGTCCATAATATAGGTTACATGCCTGAACAGCATTACTTATCTTTGGTTTTAGGACACACAGAGGAATTGGGTGGACGCTATACAGACAGCTCCTATGTACCAGTCTACACCAAATTACCCTGAACCATATCTACGGCGGTCTGATCTGCGAGTTCATGATCCGTACACTTCAATGCCTTTCTCTGATGCCATATTTAAAGAGAAATGTAGATCAAGGTAGTGTGGTATCTGGTCTTCTGACAGTTTAGAGTACAGCTTAATCTTGTTAATTTGACGTGCTCGAGACCAGAAGAATTACTTAGAATTACCATTAGCTCGAATTAAAGAGCGCTAGTCATTAAATAACATAATAATACCAAGAATTATTTTATCAAAACATATGTCCTGGTGCTGAAACGAAACATCTAAGTGAGATATTTTTAAGTATCCAGAAGAAATGTTTAGATAGAAAATTATTTTATAGCCCATATATGGGCATATTTTCTGAATTATATTGTATTGCAGATTTATTGAGAATAGTTTGGTACTTCTTACTCCATTCAAAAGATATCCAGTTATGCTGTGTATATCCAATATAAAAATGCTATGCAATTTTTGACTAAGATGGAAAAATGATTCAGTATGAGAAATACTATGTTATCTATTTTACAGCTATGATCTACCAAACAGACATTTTATTGTGTCAGTATCCATAAAAAATTACATCAGGCGATAAAAAGATTTACTATTTTCATTTTCCTTTAATGAAGCTGAAAAGGCATCACGTGAACTACCTTGCACAGAAAAGGAGAGACATATAAACATTAAATAAGGAAACATATCAATGAATACTGGCTGCTGGGGATTGTTATGCAGCTCTTTAAATTATATACTTGATATGTGAGCTTTCTTTTTCAGAGATTTTGATGCTCATAAAGTATTCCCAGGAGCGGTATTTGGATCTGATGGGTTGATTTTACCACCACAGCTCAGAGAAGCTTACGCTACATTAGGCATTTACATGACTGATGAAGATTTTGATAAACTATGGCAAAGGTGAGCATCATGCATGGATCCATAGGGGGATTAGGGGTCAGGACCCTCCCTCCCCTGGAAAATTACAAAGTAACCATGCCAGCATTCAATGTTGGGCCATCATTGGACCGCCAGCTAAAAGCCCTTGATGTCCTGCTTATGGTGGTATTTGGATCCTGTCTCCCCTTACCAACTCAAAAAACGAATAAGAAAACGTTGTCATAGTTAGACCCCCTCAGACGGAACTTTCTGGAGCATTATTTTGGCCTTGTCACGAGAAAACACCTCTTTGGTGTTCCTGACTAAATAAGATTCAAACCAGTTTGCTCTTTTTCTTAGACTTGCTAGATTACTGAATCTTTACATGTCCCATGTTAAACTGTTATACGAGTAACAACGGTACAGATCTGACACAGTGGTCTGAAAGGAAACTGTGATACCATTTATGTTTACACTATTTTGTTTGAGGTACATGGATGGAATAGTTATTACCAACACTTGATAGTGAAAAAGTAAGTGAGTATGATCAAGAAATACCACAATCACAAACTACATACCAACCCTCGGCACCCTGAAGAAGAGCTACATGACCTTTACAGTAACAAGACATCCAAATTACAATAAAAGCAAAGCAACCAGCTCTCTTTTCCTCGTCAAGATGGTTGTTAAACTAAAAAGGACATAAAGTAATGCATACCAAAACAAAGACCAGCACAGAGCCCCCTCAAACAATGGGAGGTACATAAAATAATTATTGAAGAACGGCATAACGGACACCTTAGAACGGACAGCATCCTTAGCTACCTGGTAAACACAGCAAGGTCAATACTATTGCCAATAATTGGCCGGGCCCTGTAGAGCAATCAGTATTGAGTCTGATTGCTGATCCAGGGGTTGTGAGTTTGATCCCGGCTTGGCTCAATACTTTCATGGATATTGATCATGAAATATTTTCTATGGTCATTTTCCTCTCGCTGATTCAAGAAGAGCTGATGTCGTTTACAAGTAAAGTATGCCGTGTGCACTGAGAACTGGTTGACTTCTTAGTCTAAGCTTGCCCAGGAAAAAAAGTGGGGTTAGGATAACTGACCGCCTCACCATGACCATAGTTGTTGACTGTGATGTTAAACCACAAACTATCCAAACAAACAAACTATTGCCAGTAGTTCAATTTGTTATATCAAAGCAGTTTAAATAGTTTTTTATTTCTTAAAAACTCAAAATACAAATAATTTTGTATTATAGAGAACACATGAAATGCATTTACACATCCTATGAACGGCAATTGTTAAGGAAAAGGTTTGGCAAGTAAAATATAATCAACATTTTACCTCTTAGAGACGCCGTTACCTCATATCATTTCCTGATCTTTGCCGTCTTTCTTACTTTGAAAACCTTTGCCAACAGAGCAGACCCAGATCATGCAGCTCTTGTCAGAGCTGCTGATCAGGGCCTACTATGTTTGCTTATGGAAATATGACAAGCAATTTCTTTTTTCTATGTACACACATGAAAGTTTATTTTAATGATTACTCATAATGGGGCGAGCTTAGCATGAATATTCATGAAGGAAAGGATTAAGCCTTGGGTGGCCTCAGGGGTTTAAATGCAAAGCTTGACAAGCATTGTATCACGTTTTTGCGGTGCCTTTAATAAATTCAGTAATACGGGGGCACAAATGATTTTTCTAATAATCATATGACTCAACGACTATTTTGAAATTGCGGGGTTTTTTTTGGTGAGAAAACTATGATTTTTCCATATATATGCGAAGTTGAAATGAGAGTCATTAAATAACGTTACTTAAAATGTAAACTGGTAGTTTATTGATTTTAATACATTGCGTAAAATCATTTCTAGTAACAACATCATATGATAAAAAACACTTTTAATATTAGTCTTATAAAAAGATGCTTAATTTTGTTTTTTTTATGTTTAGATATGACAAAGAAGGCACTGGGGCCTTGCATTCTAATCACTTTTTCAAGTTATGTGGACTTGATCCTAAAGGAAGACCAAGACAAGCAGCTCCTTACACACCACGAGGTGCAGCCTATCCTTTACCTCGTCCACATTCAGAAATAGCACATACGAATGGATTTGATAAGCCACAAAATTTAAAGAAATTGTTAAAAGATGCCAAAAATAGTGACAATGTTGATAATGGTGAAAACAGAGTGAAACAAACAATCAATGTACCCGTGGCAACATCAGATGAAAGAGACTTAAACATGGATTCCAACGCAATGGAAGAAGATAAGAAATCAAAAGAAGAAGCCAACAAAATAGAAAAAATAAAGAAACATAAAGCACCTCCAAAACTAGACAATATTATTGACTGCTTACATTATAAGGTATGTTTTTTTCTGTTTTCTTTCATAATTAATTTTTCAAAAGATTGTGATTTACTTCTTTGTGGGTGCCTCGTCGAAAGAAAACCTGTCATGTAGTAAGTAAGGGTGCAAAGATCAGGAGTCGATACAATCAAGTACCGCAACAATGTGTTATCGAACATTCTAGTCACATGTGGCTAAATTATTGAAATGCTGCATGAACTTAGTCTAGCAAGCTTCAACTTTTATACCTTACAGAGAGATTATAAGAACCCATGATGAGTGTGAGGGTGGGATAGAAAAATCCGTCCCGAGGATCATCGATTGGCATCACAAGGCCTGCCGAGAGATGACAAACATTGATCACGACAGATGCAATTTTATATCCAATCCTCACACAAATAATGGATTCTTTTTCTTACTCACCACTAAATACCTCATTTTATATTGGAAAAAACATGAAAAAACGTTTCCAGAAAATCCTGAATTAGCTGAGATGCGACATGGTGACATAATTTTAACAGTACAATGACGTCAAGGGTCAAGGGGCTGCCAGCGTGCAACCAACTGGTGGCTGTTCGTTTTTATCTTTCCCACAGGCTGATATGGGTGTGTGAGATAGAAATATCTCAAATGTGTAAAAACAATGGAAATCCTAATCTGGTGTGCAAGAAAATAATATAGGCTCTTATCAGACTGCGTATATGTCCAGGCTGGTTTGTTTGTTGTTGTTTTTTTGCATGCAACAAAATTATGCCCATTTGTTATACATGTAATCATGTCATAAAGATCATGTTAGTTGAGCGCAGTGGCTCAGTTGGTAGAGCGTTAGACTGGGTTGAACATTAGAATGTTTGCTATGGTGTCCCAGGTCAGCTGTGATACTTGATTGTATCGATTCCTGATCTTTGCCTTCCACTTAATTTTGCTAGTTTGAGGCTAACGGCTGGTGGAGTCACTGTGTTGTGTCCTTGAACACTTTATCAGCTACGTAGTGATGGTTCAACCAAAGAAGACAGGAAATCATACAGACATGACTGAACAATTTTTGGACTGGGACGTAAAGCAACAAAACTAACAAAACAAAAGGATCATATCATCCACTAAAGAAAGTGTTTCACTTACTTATAAGTTCAGTGCATTCCAAAAATGTATCACACGTTTTCATTAGATTGGATAGAAAAACACACACTTTTAGATGGTTGTTTGTTGACAGTGACACAAGTAGGCACTCTCTTGCAAGAGCGACAGGTCATTATCACACGTTTGAGCATTTCATAGATGTTATACAATCTTCATTGGCTATAGAAAGGATTTACGTGGTAATCACTGTTCTTGCACACCGACTAAGGATATCTGACCTGGGTCAGAAATTCTAATCTTACCCATGTTATTTACCCATGCTGCCACAATAGGGTTGTACGTCGGTTGTATTGAAACTCGAGCGCAGAGTTGTCAAGTCACGTCATTGTTATGTTAAAGTGACGTTATCATGTCATTTCACATCCCAGTATATTCAGGCACTTCTGGAAGCCTTTTTTAATAACATAAAATGAGGTATTTTAGGGTGTTCAAGAAAAATTTATCCACTATTCGTGTGAGGGTGGCAAGTCTCGTGATGCCAAACGGTGATCTTCAGGACAGATTTTTCTATCTAACCCTTACACTCATGATAGATTGTTATATGCTTTGATAGTTGCACAAGCCAGCACTATTATGTTATATCACTCTGGTTACTATCAAACAACACTGCCAGCTGCTGGAATGAATCATTCTAAGTTGACACTGAGGACGCTGAATGAGCTTTTTATGATATGTTTTCTCTCTCAAATAAACAGAATTAAGTTTGATTTTAGCTTTACCATGGTCCTTCTTTGGTTCATTTTAATAGTATCAACTATTCTTAAATGATATTATTTATAATATATACTATATAACGATCTAAAGGAATGTGCAGTGTAGCATACTAGTAGGCATCTATTTTGACAGTGGACTAAGTAACTTATTGTTTAATGCACTCAAAACAAAATGAACTTTACTTTCGGTCACCATCAATGTTTATGGTCTGTCATCAAGACCAAGGCTGCTGGCTGATATGCCCCTGGCCCTTGGCTAGGGCAGTACCTACCAACATTCTAAACCATGACCCTGGACAGTCCATAAAGGATCATTGACACTTGCTATGGGTAAATGCCTATGGTTTTCAGTAAAAGTAAAAGTTTGTCAATCGTCCCTTTCTTCACCTTGAAGCTACTCTGACCTGAGTACTTTATGGCTGTGAAATCCGTTTTCGGTTTAAAATGCTTCAAAGATGTAAAGTTTGGGTAGACCAATCATTTTTACATTAAGATATATAGAAATCCGAAAACATTTTTTAAAATATCATTCCCCCCCCACCCCCCCTTGTGCCAGCAAAAGCTTTTGCATGTATATGTGTTACCATATTTTACACAATTTATGGAAGTGGCTTGCTGGCACGAGGGGGGGGGGAAAGATAACCCAGGGCCTAAGCCCATTAAATGCCTTTTCTACCAAATAAAAAATCAATGACAGTAATGAAGTTCTCTAAAACCAACCTCTTAAATTGCTTTGTATTCAGTGCTAGTTTAATATAAAGTACTTAAAGATTAAAAGTAGAATTAGCATGGTTTTATGCAGTTTTTATTAAGAAAAAATCTCACTGTTATTAAATGAAACATTATTTTGCAAACGTCCTGTACTTATCTATTTGCATGCTAGGGAATTGTTCATGTTTTTATTTTCGTCTGCTGACTTTCTTCAAAATTAAGTATTTTAAAAATAAACCACGCAGGACCACCATCATATTGTCAAACAGTTTGAATCCAGATCAAGACCGACATTTTGTTGGTCTTCATCTGGGTTCTAACTGTTTGCAAAATGCTATTGGCAGAAGACAAAATTATCCACTGGCATGCAAAGAGTATAATAACAGTTAAATACTTTAGTGTTCAATATATTGTCTCATATAATAATATAGGGATATACATGCATATGTATACCATAAATATTCGGACACTTTAAATATACTCCTCAAAATAATTAAAGGACCAAGATTTTAGAATGTGAGTATAATTAGCTCAACATTTAAATTCTGTAAAACTTGGCCCAAAGCTTTCTATTCTTTATGCCTATAAGTCAAGAATCATTATTACTGATTGCCATGCCTATTTCTGCCATAACTGTCTCTCAAATGCACATACCCTAAAAACACACTTTCAGAAGGTAGTGGGTGGGGTAAAGAAATTCGTCTGTGGTCAATCGAGTAGAATGAAAGTGACATTAAATTAAATAAAATTTTGTTTTAAACGGTTCAGCTTACATGCAAAAAATCTTTAAACAGTTTCAATATACAGGGAAACAAGCATTTTCATCTCTGACAATGGAGTTTTGACATTGTTTTGTTTTCTGAAAACAATGTGTGTACTTGACCATTATGAATCAGATTTTAAATCGCCATTCTTTGCTTTTGAGTGTTAGAAAGATGTCCTGGCGAATTGTTTAAAGATTGTCACAGACAAACGCCAAAACCAGTTGTCTGAACCCATAGACTGGCCATTACGCCACTGCTATTTTCTCTCACAGGAAGAGGTGGATGGTGTCGACGGGATTAAAACACCATACAATCATGTGAAAACAGAGATTTCAGCATCTAAAAGCAGTTTTCATTCATTTCAAGCAGTTCTGTGGTCCATGGATTACACACAAAAAATGACATTACAATGCATTAAGGTCAAGTTTCGAAATGACAAAAAAAAATCCTTGTTAGTAAAATTTTCTACCATTTTCTTTTTGCCGTTTCACTCGGCAATTGGGCGCCAAGGATGTCCAAAAAATTTAGGCTAGATTGTAAAATTGGTTTTCAAAATACGTTCTACACAAAATGCATCAATGTTATAATTGATAGCATTGGTCCTTCAATTATTTTGAGGAGTATACATTCAACATGTTATGCCCTTTAAACAAAGCAAAAGTAATCTTCAAAGGATCTAGTTAGAATCAGTTTTACTTTCCAATGCTAAATGGGACACTTTCATTCCTTCAAAGATATTTATTTCTTTTTTTTTGAGCTTTCAGTTTTGTATTATTTACGGTACATGTAGTCAAAAATGTACAGGTAACTTCTAAATTATCTCCCC
Source organism: Loripinus fragilis (assembly GCA_964019695.1). NCBI lineage: Eukaryota > Metazoa > Mollusca > Bivalvia > Lucinida > Lucinidae > Loripinus > Loripinus fragilis. The sequence continues at coordinate 55,249,357 of OZ026517.1, forward strand.
AAAATCATTTTATTACAAAACATATTTTGTTTTTAAAACAATTTCATCAAATATCGTGATTTGTTAATACTCTGCATATAGTATGTTCACTAGATATCACCATGCCTACCAAATAAATCAAGAAAACGTGCAGAAATCACTTTTTAAAGCACTTTTTATTTTCATGAAATTTCAGATCCCCTCCCCCTTTCTACCCGCCATGACTTTTGAATGAGATGGAAATTTGAAAATATTTTGCTAGCTGGCTCTTGCCATTAGATTCACCTAATGCACTAATACTACATGCACCACACTAGAAGCTCAAAAGCAGCGTTCTGGTAATCAGAAAAATAGGCGTATAAGGCCCAAACCGTCAATGATCCTTTTTATTCTGGCCCAGCTTTGCTCAATTTTACTTAAATAGTGCCAGCTATGGTAAAATTATTATAATAATGTGTATAAATTATATTTTGATATGACCAGAGAGAAAGCTGCTTCCTGGTTGATTAAGACAAGTAATGTGGTCTGACTGGTCTACATCTTAGTTGTTTGCCTGCAACACTATCAGGATTTTCTTTGTTTTATCACAGTATGTTAACTTGATTTGATCAATGTAAGATTTAAGTGTCTATATCACAACAATTATGTATACAGTAAATCATTTGTAAAAGGCAACAAAAAATAAACACAACAAAGGTCTTAATGACAACTGGTAATGCCAACTGTTAGCTAAATGAAGGTCGAAAGTATTGCAGGATTCTGCAATTCTTTTGACCTGCATTGATCGCTAATCGGTCTTTAAAACCTATTTTTTCATCTTTTTGAAAGTGACTGTTTACACAGGTTTTACTGTACTAGGTGTTTTTTTACTGTAATAGGTATTTTCTGAAATATGATAAAGGGCATAATATAATTAATCATTTGTAATGATGTCTGAACGGGTACTTAAAATTTGACAAACAGTTAAGGAGAGCATTCTGCAATACTTTTGACCTTCATTAAGATACATGTACCTTTTGTCACCAAGATCTTTGTTTTGTCATAGTTTTTATTGTTATCTTTTGTGCAATCGTTGTCATAGCAAGTACAACAAAATAAAACAAAAACATTGTCAAAATTATTTTAGGTTAAGGAGAATCGGATGTTCTTACACTGTAATTTGTTTAATTCAAAGGGAGGTAGTTTCAGTAAATTTCGTAAATTAACGGTTTTGAATTGCAATGTCGCTCGTTTAATAAGCGCATTTGGGATTTTTAGATGTTTTTTAATCGTTAGACGTTCCTAGTTGCAATTTAATGTAAAAGGTGTCACGTTTTGATGATCAACTTTTTGATGATATTGGAAAAACTGTTTTCACTTTAGGTTTAATAACCCTTCCAGATGAAAAGATAAAATCAAGTAATTATCAATCTCTGTATGTTCAGCGTTGTAAACATTTTGGTTTGTTTTTTGATGTCACACTATAACTGGTTCGAAAGATACAGTACCATGAAAATCGGACGTATATTTTTTGTTTGAGTATATTTGTTTTTACCATTTTAATTTAGTCATTTTACCTTTAAACCAATGCCTTTTATATTGTAGTTTGAAGAGTCATATAACGCCATGTTGACAGCCTTTCAGTTGTTCGATTTTCTAAACGATAATTATATTTCAAGAGTGGATTTTCGAAGAGTTTTACAAGAATTTGGTTGTAATATATCTATCACGGAATTGGACCACTTCTTAAAAAGGTAAGTTCCTAAACTATTCATTTCAGTTTTATATTATAATATGAGTTAGGATGTTTTCTTCTTCCACATGTTTTCTCCATTTCTTTCAAATTATTGATTAATTAGTATGAAAATATGCATGTAAGCTAGCTCTTGAAAGTTTGTACTTCCCACATAGGTGACCATTGACGTCATATATTAGCGGGTACAGTCTCACCAGAGTCCATCTCTTTGTGTATGCTATTTTATCATTTACCTCTCATATTAACTGCATTGTTGCGCGTAAACTGATTAAAGTCTCCATTCCATTAAAATTGTACTTTTTAAATGACGTCGTCGATGACGTTAATTAACACGAAAATCTACGTCATTACTACTAGTTTGAAGATTGAACCTGCTTGTTAACTAATAAATTTAATACACGGTCCATGTCTTTTGATATCAAGTGTACCAGGCTGGGCTTTGAGAACGCATGTCAAATCGCTAGGCAAGCAGTGGGATTCAACATGTATTCTCAAAGCATTGCCTAGTAAACTTGATATTTAAAGACACTCACCTAGTATTCTCTGTTTCAATTATTGACTGACGACCCCAGATTAAATTTCCCACCAAAGCTATATTTGCTACGTAACAAGCAAGCTAGACTAAGTGTTAATAACTATATCTGCAAATGCAATGCATACTTGCCGTGACACTACCTGTAGTGTATAGTTAACGGACAAGTTGATTGTATTTGAGAATAATTATAAGCTTGAGAACAACCTAGAGATGTACTCAACCTAAGAATTTATGTAAAATATACAGTCATGGAAAAAAGGGATATGCACACTGTTATCTTACAATTTTACAAAATATAAGTTGTAAAAACTCAATGGAAATGTCCAATTGGGATGCTCTATAAAATGTTTCATTTGGAAAAAAAGGAACAAAAATCAAGATTTTTTTTTGCCATTGTCTTTGTATTGATAAAAATACAATATATACTATTTTTGTTTTGTTTTGGTACTGTCTTTACAATGTTAATTAATCTACTAATATACTACTGTCGTGCCAACCAAGAGTGATGTAATGCTTTGTTTACAATTGCTTAGTAAACCACTAACAAATGATCTATCGATTATAAGTCCCTGATAACTTTGTAAACAAAACATGACGTCACTGTCACTCTTGGCTGGCAGGACCTTATCACTCCTTATCATGATGATCCGGGATAGGGAGCACAGTGGCTCAGAGATAGATCTCTTGTCTCGAGACCGAGGGCCGTGGATTCGAGCCTCACCAGCCTCACTTCATGTTGTGTCCTTGAGCAAGACACATTAATCCTAGGTTAGTAATGGTTCAACCTAGGGAGATCCGTCCCTACCTAACTGAAAGATTGTAGATGGGACTTAAAATCAAACGAAAGAACCTGCATGCAGTCTGTTTGATAATAGTGCAAATCCATATTTTCTTGCTTCTAAGCCAGCTGTTTAGAATTACCACTATTTTCCACGCTGTTTACCATGCACGTTAATTACATATACATTTGGGAAGGATGAAGGACATCAAAATATCAAGCATAGTAATGGTTAACTAATTCCTTTCAAGCGGTGACGTGTCATCTGCTGATAATCTATGTTAACTGTTTGAACTCAGATCAGGACTGACGTTCTGGATCCAAACCAGTTGACAATCTGTCATTGTTCCTGAAATATTTATTTTGAAAAAGTTAGTAGGCAGCCTCAAAAACATACAAACAATTACCCAGCATGCAATATGAAAGAGTTTTGATACGTTTTTAAACTTTATATGCTCTTCATTTTATTATATTCCAGGTGTGGAATTAAATCACTAAAAGGTCAAATAAACTATAGGGAATTCTTGTACAAGTACCAAAATAAATCTGAAAGTAGCATTACTGCAAAAATCGCAACCAACAAGAAACATGTGTAAGTATATTCTATTTATACACTGAAACGAAGTTCTAAGTGGCCACTTTTCAATTTCATTTTTCCTGACTTAGCGCAAATGTTATTGAAAATAAAGTTTTTGCCCAAATATGTGCATTTCAATGGACTAAAGTTAAGTGGTGTTTTGAAAGAGTCTTCTATCACTTTACAATTTTTGGTTCAAGAATGCAAAATTCAAATTTTTGAAGAAAATAATGTTTTTTTCCGAATGAAGTACAGGTGATTTCAAACCTGTCTAACGTACTTGAAAAAACACTAAACCCTTGAAATTTGCTTATGAACGATTTTTTAATGATTTTTTAAAAAAGCTCATTTTCCACATTTTCGATGTTTTCAAAAATAATCAAGTGCACATACTAATATCATTGTATGCGTTTTATTTTATGTAAACATATTAAACCAAACACAAAACAGATTGATCAGCCATTTTTACAGTTATTCTTTCAAAACTGGTTTCCACTTCCAATTTATCATGAAATTTTAAAGGTCATTAAAACTATTATGCCAAGGATATTTTTGATATTTTAAGAAAACAGTGAAGCCTATTCATAATAAATAATCGCTAAAATTTCAATGCCATGCCACAGATAATAAAGCATACAGAGCAATGCAAAGTTGATATGCAAATTGCATGGTTAAAGCTAAAACTCTTTGATTAAGCTACTGATAGTGTCTGTAGAAGAGAAACGGTGAGTTCAATTGTCACAAAACTTTTGATTTTTATTATTCTTATATCACAGCTCTTACTAAAAGCTTCAAACTAATTAAAATATAAATGGATAACATATCTGAGGAATATTTGATAAGGTATCTTTACTCTGACTTCGTATTTGCAAGATCTATCAGCCATTTTGAAATGGAACAATTTTCAGAGTCTCTAAAAAGCCTTGACTTTTTTGTATGAAACTAAAATTTTGTAAGAGCGATGTTTACTATCTAAACAGGCGCAAAAAATGTGTAGGTGACCACTTATAACTTCAGTTCAGTGTAGTATAAAGTGTTGTTTGTTAGCCAGATTGAACCGCTGTGCTTCTAATATTTTGGTGATTAATTCTTTATGTGTGGTTTGATGGCACATGGAATTTCCTATTTGAATGAACACCTGTATAAACTGCCTAATTAGTAATATAGTTTGTTAATATTCTATAACCTCTATCAAATATTGGTAGTACTACTAAAGTATGTTATATCCCATTTACTTCAGATTTCACAACGAACAACTAAGTCCAGGAACCAACCTGACACCAGAACAGTTAGAAAGCAAACTAATCGAGCAGTTTCATGGAGATTTTATCAAACTTCTGACACATTTTAGGTAAGGAAAATATATAAAAGCATGTTGGAATCTTTCTCTATTTAGATTTAATTTGTTATGACTGTGCATTACCTATTTATTTTGGTGAAGCGTAGGCCAATGAATCCTAAGCGCCATAAAATAGCGGTTTTTCATGCAAACCAAACATCTATGTGTCTTGATCCACATTCGAAGGGTGAGGTTGGCACCGTGAAACAGGTATAAGCCCTTCAGTTAAAATATCTTTACTGACCGTTCCAAGGCAGTACTTCTTTTGTGGGTCATTTGTGTTATTTATGTATTGTGTTTATCATGCTTTCGCGTCTGTTCATTGTTGTCTTAAGGTCACCTGCTTGGAAAAAGAGCTGACCTCTTGGCTCTTGTTTGCTATATTTAATTGTGTTTTTGTCACTTTCCCGTGTGGTATCCTGGGTCAGATGTGGAACTTGATTGTATCGATTTCTGATCTTTGCCGCCTTTCTTACTTTTTGTAGTCCTAGTATCATACAGACCTATTTGTAAAAACAGTTTTTTATATGCATAGAGTGCAAGACCTGAGATAACGTATTAGCTTCTTTGCAGCCTCTCATTAGGTTCAACAATATGTGTAGTTGTCAAATCAACTACTGGCTAAATAAGAGTGTTATTGCCTTACATTTGCCTTAAATTACTTTGCTTATTAAACGTGTAAAAAACACTTAAACGTATAGTTAAATCTGTGTAAGACGGCCACTCTCTAAAAGATCGAATTGGGTTTCACGACCAACTATCGCTTAATGCAGGTCAAAAGTATTGCAGAATGCCCTGAGGGGGGCATTCTGCAATACTTTTGGCCTTCATTAAGCTACCATGTGTCATTAAGATCTTTGTTTTGTCTGTTTTTGAGTGGCCATGTTACACAGGTTTTACTGTATGCGTATCTGGACTTTCGACTTCCGTGATAAATGTTGTACCATGGTAACAAAACATTCATTGGACTGGCTGAAAATCAGAAATGTATAATGTTATCAGCAGGATATCATGTGATTCACTTTTTATTTCATTTATTCAAGGGATTGTGACAAATACAGCCTGGGAGTGATCACACCTCATGAATTTAGAGCAGGACTGGAGAAAAGACTTGGCTACACAATGACAGAAGCACAATGGGCTCAGATCAAATCTGATGTTGGACAAGATCAAGATGGCCTTATCCCTTACACAAAATTTCTAGAATTGTTTGATATAACGTAAGTTATGCTTATTTTTTTCCAAAAGCATATTAAGCATATGCATATATTTTTCACTTTTATGATTATATCAAGGATACGTTTGAGAGTACAACTGAGGGTGTGCTTGCATGCCATTGATTATTTAGTAGTGTTACATGTATCTAAGTGCTAAATTTTGCAGTACCTTTAATTGTAGTAAAAATACCATTTATTGGTCTTGTCTTCTACTAAATGACATTTTTATTTACATGATATATCTCTTATAGTACAGTATAATAATGTTAGTATGTATTGCCTGTTATATTGTATACATACCTCCCCGGATAAGAGTGCAAATTTGAAAATTATTTTTTCTTTTTCTCAACTAAAACATGTGTTGTGGGTACTCAAAAAACCCGTCTCAATGAGAAGGTTCTTTTGAGCACCCATAACACATGTTTAAACTGATGGATAAGGAAATAATCATATTTTTTTGCTAACAAGTTTTGTTAATCATTTTCTAGACCTGGTGCTTGGAACCAGAAGAGTGAGGGTATCATCCAAGTTTTACAAGTATCACCAACGGACATGCCAGTACCACCAGAAGTTGAAAGGCTTAAGGAAAGATCCAAAACAATGGTGGAATCCCCAAGGACACCAAGACAACCAGAAACAACAATGTCCCTGACAGAGGTAATGTAAATAACTTGCGCAGATCCAGAAAGTTTTATCAGAGGGGGTCAGACTTTGACACAAAGTTGTTCAGTTGATGAGGGGAGAGAGTATCCAAGTACCACTAAAAGTGGGCCATCATAAACCCACAAGTTACACGACATTTGAAAAACCATTAAATGGCGTTTCACTGGTCGGCCGATGATAGCCCAACATTGAAATGCTGGCTTGGTAGCTTTGTGATTATTCAGGGGATCCGGACCACTATTGCTATAAAACCCTATATTTTTGTAATTTTTAGAGAAAGGGGCTAGAGTCCCGACCCCTGCCGCCTGCCCTCTGGATTCCCACATGAATAAAGCAAAGGCGCTATGGATAAAGAGCGAACCCTTAATGTTTGAAAACTGCATTTCTGGTAAAATTGAACCTATAATTAGAGTTAATTGTAAGTGCAACAACCCCCATGCTGCATGCTTATGTGTTGTTTTGATTTCAACCTGAATCTAATAGATTCAAAGGACCAGAGTATGAAAGTATCAAAAGAAAACATATGTAGGGAAGTCGTTTTATCAAACCCATGTTATACACCATTAACTTTTATGGTCTCCAAATAACCTGCAAAATAGTTAACCTACAAAGTTTAAAATCATCAAATCTGATTAAATTGCATATAAGTCTAACTCATTTTTATAGAATCAAAACAGTACATAGCAAGATCATATGATACAGAATGTTGCAAATGCAGCATCTTATCAGGATCTCTCATATTTGCTTAAGAGAATTTCAATTCAAAATAAAATTTGAAATGAAGAAATACCCATCCCTCCTTTACAGGAAATTAGCTTTTCAAGTGGTAGCCAAACAGAAAGTCCAATATGCACCTAGGGGTTGATAATACCAACATTTACTGTTTGATCATTCCTTAGGATAAATGATTCCGTTTTTTGAAAATAAAAACAATCACACTAGTTAAATGGAATATATCAATGCGTTACAGGTCTTAAATATTGGTTTCAAGGACAGGATGTATTGCACAGAGTTGCATTTCCAAATCATATTTACATGTACAATTGACCATAGCTTGCGAAAGCGTATAGGCATGGCAATACTTATGTAACCTTAATCCACCAATCACAACAAATATCGCCTGCTTTTAGACGCCTCTTCAGCATATATTATAGACCTAGATCAGATGGCTCCTATACTAATGTAGACATCAACAAGACTCATTCGTGAGCAGTCTGATCTAGGTTCAAACTGGTTGCCTCTATACTTCAATTTGTCAATATATCAAGCAAATATATACAGTAGACCACTTACTCTAGCAATATTTTACATTTCTACAGGTGTTTAACCCTTAATGTGCCAATCTCAACAAAAGTCGTCTGCTTTTCTCGTCTGCTGAAAGGTTTTAGAAGCCTCTATGGCAAACAGTGTGGACCCAGATCAGACTGCTCCTATAGGAGCAGTCTGTTCTGGGTCCACGATGTTTGCTTCTATACCTAGTTCGTCAGTAATGTTAGGCAATTGTTTGCAGCAGACGACATTTTCAGATGCATACTTTTCTTGGCGCTTTAAACGTTAAGGGGTGGTTCTGTTGTTGGTGATTTGATGTTGATTTGTACTCCCATTGTGGGATTCTGTAATTGTCTATGGTTTGTTGTGCGTTACTTTGTGTCCAATCTACTTTTGCAATCATCTTAATGGGGAAGAGAGAGCTGGTTGCTTTCCTTTGTTTGTCTTCCTGGAGTCGCATGATAGTTGTGTGGCTCTTCCTCACGATGCCATGTCTTTGCCTGCAGTTTGTGATTGTGGTATTTCCTGATCATAACCACTTATCTTTTTCGAATTAAAACATCTGTACACTGCACTTTAAGATGCTTCATGGTATACTGTTAACAAATTGTTAAACTATTAAAATATACCAGTAATTGATAAAAATTCTGCTGTTAAACAGATACAGAGACTAAGAGATAAGAAACAAGTTAAATTGGTAAGAAGTATTCATAACAACCATCAGAATCTTGCACAAGTTGATCTTACATCACGCACCTTACAATTTGATAACATCTTACAGGGCTCTATCTAAAATTATAATTATAGTTTTGCTACACCCTTTTCTGATTTTGCATCCCATTGCATCTCGAATCTGTTTGATAAAATAATGCAGTTATTGTCAACACTTCATTTGATTAGATTAAGGTGTTGATGTCGATTAGATATTCATTCCCATACAGTAGAGTGGAATTTGTTAGTACGTTTAAGCTATCAGTGCCTGATTACATTCGATTAGAATTTTTGTGTCCAGCATTTCACCTTTCAATACTGACTACAAAATATGATCACCAGAAATATTAAATCTAATATTTTGATTTCCACAAAACTTATTAATTTTTGACAGATATTCATTTATTCACCGTTTTACTCACTTTCTAACATCATTATAAAACGTTGCTTATGGCTCTTAATACAATATATACACTGTGTGCTTGTTGTCTTAACTTACACTTTGGACATCATCAATAACACCAAGGCAAAAGACAACTAACCCTTTTAAGACCGATGGAAATGTCCATAAAGTAAAATGCAATAAAGTCAGGATGGTCTATTGTATACATTGAGTGGTCACAGGTCATAGTTTACAAAGAATATTGTATTTCTTAAGATCGATTTCCCCAAAGCAAACATTGCACACCCTACTAAAATGCTGGTGTGGCATATCATCTGGGTCTTCACTGTTTGCCAAAGTTCCTGTTAGCAAAGGGTTAACTAGAATAATTATTTAAGCAACTCAAGAAATACACTTTGTTTATACATTTACAATGTAGTAATATCTATAATCATATACTAATTTTTGAAAAATATCTTTATGTTTTGTATTGTTGAATATGTATATGTCCGTTAGGGGACTAGTATTGGATAATTGGGCCTCGACACAAAGTCTTCCGGGGCTTGCAAACAACAAAGGAGTAGACCAATCTGCGCATCCGCGCAGACTGATCAACGCCTTTGTTATTCACTTTTTGAAAAGTATCATATCTTAACTAGCTACAGATGAAATTGTAATTTTCTAGCTAATCTCTGTAGCTGAGGAGACTGGTTTAAGTATTGCTTTGTCAATTATCGCAAAGACAGGCATTGTCGCATCGCATCCTAATTATGACAAGTGACAACGGACTTCTTTGTTTATATTAGGCAGGTTAAGTGTTTACCTAGACCACTTATATCCTCCTAGAAAATCATGTCTCCTAAATTGCAGATGATTGGGACGCCATTGATGGAGTTCATTTACTGTGTGTGTCTCATTTTACCAAATATGCAGACTCAAATACATCTTATGCTATAATTGTATTTATTTCGAAAATCAAATGTGTCCTTTAAATAAACAAATTATTGTCATTGGCATAGGATTTGTGGCCAAAGTTGACAAACCATTCTTCATGTAGTTGTTAATGATAAAGATGCATTACACACCAATACAATGTAGCCCTTAGTACATCTATTTCCAATCAAACATGCTAAAACCTCAATGTTCTGTATTGTATTCCAGATACAAGCCAAGTTAGATGAGCTTTTCAAGAATAAATTTCATTCATTTGATAAGGTGAGTACAGCTGAGCACTTATTAAAACTAACGTTTATTATTAAATTAAAGAGAGAGAGAGAGAGACAGAGAGAGACAGAGAGAGAGAGAGAGAGAGAGAAAGAGAGTCTGATCCGTTTTCTGGATAATTTAATCTAAGTCTTGCTTCTTTTCAGTTTCACAGATTTAAGTAAGTATCTCTAGGTAGCAGGACAGATTTTTCTTTGGCTAATTAAGACCTATTTCAATCAATTTCAATTGTTTTGATAGCGTGGATAATTGTATTATATATTTACGTCATCATAAAACAGTCAAACATCTAATACTCAGATCATCCTGTACATTCATGAGTTGTTGCAAATACATTTACTGTTTTCAAACAGAAATACCAGAACTAGATTAAGGTTCAGAAAAAGATTATAAAAATCTAGACTTACTGAACAATGGCACATAAGCGCAAAGAGTTAGAGGATTAGTTCAATTTCATTTTGGTTGGTTCATATACCCTTAAAATTTGAATTATTTTGACAAAATGTATGATGTATGTTTTAGCACTTCAAAGCAATGGATAGACGGATGACTGGAAGAATGAGCAAGTGGCAATTTGGAGCTCTAGTCAAAATGTAAGTTAACATACTTATAGATTAGTTAAATTTGAATTAAAGAAAAAGGGTGTCTTCAGTGACAGAAGACCTTTCAACATATTCATTGATTGATTGCTATATAGTTTGAAAAATGAACATTCCTTTTAATTTAAGGCGTGAAACAAAGTAATATGTACAGAATATGAAACGTGTGCAATTTTTATGTGCACAGTTATTTTTACACAATATGTCAGCTAATTCTGGATTTCTACTACAGTAATATATATAACATATAATATGTTCTATAAAACAATAATAAGCACATAATCTATTCAACCACCTTAGTCAGATAAATAAAAGTATTTTGGTAGAAATAATTTTAAGAACTATACAAAAAGTAAGCTATATGAACGCTTTGGAATTTTATTTATTATCTGCATTTATCTCTTGTAGAAAATTATTATATTACAGAAGACCTGATCTTATGTCATAACTTAACCAAAGAGCCGCGAAATATATATGTTTACTTTTCAATATAGTGTTACATGTCCAGAAGGTGGCTCTTAAGGAGCTTATACTGACTCAAAAAAGGAATATTACATACTTTTTTCAAAAGTCAATGCTTTCTTTTCAAAACAGTGTACATCAGGATCCACACCAGATTTCATATACACAATAAATCTTATTAGGAATTAGCAAAAAACACATTATATTGAGGATTTGGAGAATGATCTATATGTACCCTTTCTTTTCTGAATTGACCAGTTTCAGGCCTCGAGATAATAATGCATATTTTGAATTTACTTTTCTTATTTCTCAGAAACAGAAGCATATGTTGTGAGTCACTCAAAAAAACGCCTAAACAAGATGGTTCTTTTGAGCACCCAAATCAAATTAATTTTTAAACTGATGGATAAGAAAATAATTTCAATTTCACGCTGAAAAAAATGACTTTTCTTGGGCAATGCAGTTTTATAATGTTAATAATCAAGTGATTTCGTATTGGCTCATTACAAGTCCTCAGACTTAAGCATTGGACCAATACAGCTGAACTAGGAAATGTGAGGTTAAATCAAATATAGACTGAATAAAAGTAGAAACAGGTCCAGTATGACACATACGCATTTCCCTAAATAAGTGCTATATATTGAGTAGTTAATTTATATATGACTTTATTGCAGGTGTGGCCTAACTTTAACTACTCACGAACTTGACAAACTTTGGGCAAGCTTAAATATAGCAACAGACGGCATGTACAGCTACAGCACCTTAATACAGAATTTTGTACATTTCAAGTTGCCAAAGGAAGAGAGGCCACCCGCATACATTTTTGGTAGCTATACTCTTTTCTTATCAACTCTTTACTCTATTGGATATTGTTAGATCATGACATCATTTCTTTTTTTAGACAACATTGAAAAAAATCATGGAAAAATTAAGTAAAGTTTTGAATACTTTTGAAAATATTATGAAAAAAGGAGCAAATGCATATGCTCCATATTTCATATTATTTTCAAATACATGATATTTCAAAGACATCAAAAGGCGGTATCATAGAGCAAAGGGTTGAATATGTATGATTTACCCCTTAAAACACCTCATACATTTGCTCAGATGCAATTTTCAAATTGTGTTTATGCTTAATGAAACTAAGTGATAATTCATAAGGAATGACAGGTCGTATATGCCCAAAATTCTTGATTTGCCATTTGATCATACTAATGTTTGGACTTTTAAGTGTTTAACTTAAACTAGACTTTAAAATAATAATAAGAAGAAAAACATTAATACAGACTAGTAGATGTGGTGATGTGGTATTGTATGCGACCTCTGCAGACCAATCTGGGGTAACGCTATGTTTGTATGTATACAAAATGTGAGAGAATGAGTTGTAAGTATTGAATTGCCATTCTGTGGCAGATAAAATAGATACTGATTACTTTTTTATTTATTTATCGCCCTGTCATGACTAAAATGTGTTGACTGTGATGTAAAGCATAAACACGAAGAAATACATGTAGTGACTTGTTAAACTACAACTGTCTTTTTTAATCAATTATATATCTGAGGGTATCAGATTTCAAGACAAGAGAACGTGGTATATCAAGTCAATTGATTTTCAAGTTTTAATATGCATGTTGATATATTTCTGAATTGCAGCACTTATCTTATTTGTAACATACTGCATTTTATTATATTTCACAGGTTTTATATTGTAATTTAGAGCAGAACGTATCGTGTTAAACAAAGCTGCACATTTTTATAGTAATGTCAAAAGTATGTTGTTATACTTACCCCAAAACATTAATCAATGTAGACTTATAATAGTTATCTATATTCAAACAGTGAATAAGGGAATGAAAGAGAGCTACATTTTCAGATTAAACACACCTTCAGGATAATATTGAAGAAATTTTTGCAAGATATTACACAGTAGCTTCTTATCAATCAATAAAACATTTTCTCATAGAAATATTTGTTTAAGTGATCACCGTAAGCTGAATGGCGCTTCTAATGCAAGCTTAAACAAACGAATTCGTCGAGAAATCAACAAGTCATACGATGTTTCATACTATTACGAGATTTTCCTAATTTACATTAAAAGCCATTTGTTACATATTTAAAATAACACCATGGGTTGTAGGAAACCAGTTCAATGTTGATGAGGACGATGAAATATGGTATGATAGCAAAGGTATGACAAGCACACAGTGGAGCAACACAAATTTGTGAGAAGGAATTATGTTGCGCTGTACAAATCATTTACCTATTTTCTATAAGCTTATTTGAACCTAGCCCCGAGGTTATAAAACTTGAGTATAGTCTTAAACTAAAAATGAAGTGCAGTCATTGGCTGCTTGGGGACGTGTCCGCAAGTGGCCAATCATTGCACTTTATTTTGAGTTTGAGAATAAACTCAAGTTTTATAACCACATGGCCAGATCTCTTAGGGGTTAACAGCACGCTTAAGTCTCCTTTAAACCTGTCTAGCTATAGTGCTGATAAAGAAATAAATATGTTTAACTTTTCTCCACGATCAGATTCAAACTGTTTGCAAAGATTATGAGCAGATAACAAAATTCACGGCTGGCAGGCAAAGCATTAACAGTTCAAGTCATCTGGCACCCCATCTAGACAATAGAAACTACTCATACTATACAGAATATCATAATAATGGAGTTTGTGGCACATTTGAAAAAATCAAATACAGTACTTTTAGTTTAAAAATAACAGTATCAACTACTTATGAAAGCATACACTGGATAATTTAAGTTTTTTACAGTACACGCACTTAAGATTTCTAGTAAATCTCATTGCCAATACAGTTGAAAAATGATCAGCTAGTTTAAATCAAACCCACTTGCCTGAACTTACCCTTGTTTCAAAAGGGTGCGGACAAATGTATGCAAACAAGATGCTTTTATATCGAATACTGTATCTTTTTTTTAAAAAAAAATCTATTGACTAAGCATAATTCCTTCTCATGGTCAGGCTGATGAGTTTAAGTGTTTGATGTTGCTGGTGAAGGTAGTGTGATATATGTTCTGCTAGTTGTTTGAGAGTGTTGTACAAGCTTTCATAAATAATGAAATTGTTAAATACACAGAAATGAATACATATTATGTTTAGCTGGCTTATTTCTTGGAATAAGTAAATTGTATGGTACAATCTATAAACAGCTGTCTCAATTTGCTATGTTGGTAAATTTTCAAAACCTTTAAATTATATCAAAGTTATTTCTGAGCATTACATAATGAACATTGAGCGGCAACATGAGATTTCCAACAATATGGTATGTGCTACCAGCAAAGGCTTAGATCAGCATGCGCATATGGGCAGTCTGTTCAGAGTTTTTGCTAGTCGCTAGAATATGTAATGATTGTCAAGCTACTGACCGAACAGTAATTGCTTAAAAGGAGGCTGCACAGGATCGTCTAAGTTAATTCATGTCAAAAGCTAGATAGTTGGAAATCACATGTCTCAGCTCAATTATGTTGAGAGTAATTTGAAAAAATACCGCTAGCATGATCAGGCAATGTCACAACCATAGGTCAACCAGTGTCCTCAAGAAGCAATGACAAATGTCACAGACAGCCACACAACAGCAATATTGCAATTAATAGAAATACACCCAACCTACACTACTAAAGACAAAATGCTTGTAAAAATAGAAAGGATAACCACTAAAAGAGGATCCAACACAAAACAATCAGAGAATCTCAGCTCAATTCTAGAATTAAGCCTAGGATATATGTAAGGCGTGGTATTTTGTATGAAAAAAACTGCATTTTGTTATCTGGAACTTGCATGAGGAAAATTAGCTCTATAGCATGGGAGTTCAGCTCTATTTAAATCCTTTGTACTGTCAACAGAATAAATGATGTTTTGTAAAAAAAAAACTTAACTTCATTTATACCATCTTCTGGAATGTTGTAAGCGTGTGTTTCGTTGCAATCTAACTTGCTATTGTATTGACATGGTTTCTGTGACGTTATCATCACTTTATGTGATGTTAGCGTTACGCTATTTAAGTAGACCTCAATGTACTACCTAGGCTTGATACCATGAAATTGGTCGAGGCAGTTCCGATTGACCACAAAACCCACACAGCAATGAATACACAACAATATCATTACTACATTAGAACAGGAAGCGACGGAAGCTACTGGCAGCTTAAATATATAATAATGAGTCTTACTGGCCAAATCTTCGCGTAAGACTATGTTGTTGCTTAACACAAAACTTGCGTAGATACCATGTATTCTAGCTTGTTCAATGTATCATCACATGGAAACAATCAAATCAAATTAATATCAAATTAATATACTGTGTTTAAACTTACAAAAACAAAGTCATTTAGAGCTAAAGAAAATCTCAAGATGAACCATGGTGGGACCAAAGGCAAAGCAGAAATAACTAATAAATCTTACCTATGCACTGATTATGTTTAAGGAAACAAATTCTTGTTAAAAGCCAAGTTATATGTTATTTTATTCACCAAAAAGTGTTGCTTGATGTTAACTGTTGTTCTTGAAGTATGCCTAAGGTTGGTATTTAGCCATACACAAAATAAGGTTTTTAAACTAACAAGAATGACTGGCTTATTATTATTGATAATATTATTTATTTTAAAAGAGGACTTTCAGATATGATTGTCGTTTTAAAATATATGACCAAAATAAATTTCATCTTCATGTGAAGTGACCATGATAAAATTGTATAACTTTTGACCTGATTGACTGTGTATTGATGGAATGTTTTCTGCATTTATTATCAACATTTGTCTCTTCTAGTGTGTTTATATGTCAGCTCTATAGTGATGTTTATGTTTCGTCTAAAGCCAATATAATTTTAACAAATGTATATTTAAAAGAAGTGACCAATTTTGAAGTGATCTTTTTGCAATTAAAACATATTGATCACCTCATTTGAATTTGGAAGGCATAGTAAGTGAAGCTATCTAAAAGGGCCTGATGCATATACTTGTATTTAGTCAGAACCCAAATCTACGCCCGTGAATAATTTGTATTAGTAGTTAAGGCTGGATAGACTTAAAGTTTATGTTTGCACTGGCTTGTCTGAGCATTTGCTTTTCGAATATTCAAAGAGTATTAAAATTTCACGAACTATCTTATATGTTTAACTTAAATGTTTAAGTACATTTGTAGGAGAGCATATTAATAATATAAGACTATTAGATAGCCACTTCCTCTAAATAAATTAAGGATCAATATATCCATTAACAAAACAAATAACTGACATTTTGGCGACGACACTTGAGTATGATTTAGAAAACAGAACATTATATAAAATCAATTTAAGATGAAAATTAGCTTATCATCATTTATTTTGCTTTTGTTATCAATACTTACTGTATGACAGGTAAAGCGTAGTATGAAGTATACAATAGTTTGACCATTTGATTACAAATGATACCTAAATGGGTTAAATTAACAATATGCATTATTGAAATCTGTGATAATTTTAGACCAATGAAATATTTCATAAAGCTACATACAATAAAGTCAGGATGGTTCTTTGTATATATTCAGGGTTCACATATTATAAAACAAAAACAATATTGTATTTCTTTCTCTAAACATCGATTCTTTAGCAAACAGTGTATACCTTGATGAATTGCTGCAATACGCAGCATTTCATCTTGATCATCACTGTTTGCCAATGTACCCAAATGGGGGTTGCCGGACTACAAAGGGTTAATGAAATTTGGTTAATATATTTTCAGATATATCTATCTTACACTATGATATTGATTCCAATTACAGGAATAAGGGATAAACCTTGCCAATAAATCACAATTCTGTTCGAATTATGATACCTGTTTGCGAAGCATCATTATATTGGATTTCAGCTGATGGAACATCAACCTATTGTTTTAACCATTGTTATGCTAAATATTCTTTATGTACTACGCTGACCTCCTAATTTTTATCCTGTTACAGGTTACCTGCAACATTCTAGTTATTAGCATTTGTTTGCATGAAAACACAAGCGAAAACTTAAACTAAGCTGTGTTGTCGCCCAGTATGATTAGGCCTCAGGGCCAGATTATTCTTAAATAAATACCTATGCTCATAGCTATTTGAAGCCATTGTCTAATGAAAAAAATATCTATGTTCAAATGATGGTATTAACAATACTTAAAATGAGACCTGGGTTTATTTGCATGATGTTGTACGGAAAGCGTTGCTGCCAAGATTGAACATTTTGTCATTGCTTTTAATCGCAAAATTGTTGTACGCCCCTTTTATACCTGATGTCATTCTGTTTATATAAAACCAGTATAAGAAATGTATAGTTATTTGAGCCACGACATGTGATTTCCAACAATGTGACATTTTGACAAGTGTAGACTCAGACGAGCCTGTGCAGCCTCCTTTTAAATTTAGAAACTCCAAATGATGTTCAGCCAGTAGCTTAACACTCATATCATATTCAAGCGACTGTTAAAGGCTCTGATCAGTCTGCACGTTTGCCCAGGCTGATCTGAAGCTTTGCTTGTCGCACATACCACATTGTCGGAAATCTCATGTCGCGGCTCACTTAATGTTTTAACGACGTTTTTAATGCAATTTGGGTTCAAATCTGGTCAAATGTGCAAGAATAACGATCACACATGTTTTTATTGAATTAAAACTTGCAGCGCCTCTTGGGAGATGTTTGAATACTCTGGTTCAAACAGCTTCTTTGGGACCCGGAAAATGTTATTGCATGATAAGACATGAACGTTCTCTATATTCGCTATCTGCACAAACTTTGACAAGGCTGTGTCTAATTTCAGACTGCCAAAATTCTTGATAAGGCGTACCTGATACTTTATTAATCTGATAATGCTTTCTCTCATATTTCATTAGAAGATACCAAGGATTTGGTGGAGGCAGCTAGACGCATACAGAGAGAAAGGAAAGAAGAGCAACTGCAACGGGATCATGCCGCAAGAAAGACAACTCTGAATGCCACCAACAACACTCCAAGAGAAGAGAAACCACAACCATACATTGCCCCACCCACCAGAGCATCTACTGCATACAGCATCCCACTATCTCGTGCTTCTTCAATTCCCAGCACGCCCGGTTCTAGAGCCTCATTTTCAAGCGTCCAAAGCGTCAGAACAAAATCATTACTAGTCAAAATACGGACAGATGTAAGTTGTGGTAAGCCTCTACATAAGAGTGCATTTAATTTGTTTGTATTATTTCTAAACTAAATCTTATGCCGTGAGTACTCAAAATAACCATCTCAGTGAGACGGTTCTTTTGATCACCCAAAACATTTGTACACAGAGATAAATACATAAATATTCACAAGTTAAGGCTCAAATTATTTGTTCATCTACTGTCCTGTCAGACAAGAGTGACAGTGACGTCATGTTTTGTTTATAAAGTTATTAGGGACTTAGAATCGATAGATCACTTGTTTATTAATCCCATCCACAGGACCGGATTAATACACAAGCAATCTTTCGATTCGCGTTTGGTCAAGTGGAGTGTACAAGATAATGTTTTATTTAACAATTGTAAACAAAATATTACGTCAGTGTCACTCTTGTTGGCACGACAGTTGTGTGATGGTGTTACTTATCTAATATTGGGGAAGCCACACTATTCTTATCTAGTGGGTCTGCTTCCATACTTAGAGTAGATAAGCCTTAAAGACTCTGGCGAGACTGCTGGCATATGCAGGATCATATGAACCTTTGCTGGCTGCATATGTAATACACTCAGAAAAACAATTGAAGGATATTAAAATTATTTTGACTATATAACATTTGGAAATAAAATTTTCAAACACAGTAAGTTTTGTATCTGATAGGACTATCTCTATGCCATTCACCAAAATGCAAAATGATATTTACGGGTCATTGGTTACTATACAGTACCACACCAAATGTACTAACTCTCTCTACTCAAAGTTCACAAGCGATAAATTTAGCGCTTAAAATTTTTGCTGGAACCTTAACCAGGTCATTGCTTATGTTCTAATTCCGACCACAGACAAGTGTTCACGACCATTTTTTAGTCATTGTCCCTAATAATGGGACAACATCTTCCACAAAAATGCACAGATAAGAAATACCCTAGCAAATTTGACCACAAATTGACAGTAAAACACTGACAACAGCTACAAAATTAGGAGTCATACCTTTGAGAGAGAGCCAACAATGATTTAAGAGCCAGTCATTATGGAATACAAACGGTTAAAATGGGTTTCAATCATTTTTGAACGTGTGTGACTTTTCAGTATAGAGGGTTGCACCATTTGGATGTGTACGGTACTTAAACCATTGTAGCCTGACTGAAATAAAGCATCCATTTTGATTGCAGATATCGCGATATATGAAATGCATGCATAATTAGTTAAGTTTTGATTGTATTGAATGTTAGAGATGGGACTGAATCTAAATATCCCTCAATTGTTTTTCTGAGTATATGTACCAAATTCTGATACACTGACCATAACATACATGCTCAGATCCAGAAAGTTTCGTCAGGGGGTCCAACTTTGACAAGATTTTTTAGTTGATGATTGAAAAGAGGATCTTAACACCACTATAAGCGGGCTATCATCGCCCCACCAGCGAAACGCCATTGAATGCTAGCTTGGAAGCTTTTTGATTTTTCAGGGATCGGGACAGGTTTTGCTAAAAAACTATATGTTTGTAATTTTTAGGAGGGGTCTGGAGCCCCCGTCCCCCCTCTGGATCCGCACATTACATGGCATAGGTAACAAGAAATGGCAGTAGAGTTTGTAAGATACTTTAAGGAAGTGATATTTGGCACTGCTTAAAGTCAATTTATTTACTCAATTGGATTTGATTTGTGAAAAGAATTTATGCCCATTTATATAACATCTATTGGCCGCTATTGAGCCACAATTATATGAAACATTTTTTGAAAGATTGAAATCTGTTATCGATACATTTTTATTAATGAATCACCCATTTTCCTGGCTAATATTACACCATAGGATAAAATGAATATATTACGGGGTAAGTTGTGTGAAAAGTACATATTGGAACGGTTTGCTAAGAGTGCGTGACTAAACTTTAATTTTCCAAACCAAAACATATGTTGTAGGTACTCAAAAGAATTGCCTGAATGAGACGTTTATTTTGAGCACGCAAAACATTTGGTAAATTTGATGGGTAAGAACATATTTACAATTTTACGCTGAAAATTTTTGCTTATCTAGAACCTGTGTTGCTTATTATCTACTTCAGGTCGTCAACAACTGGGAAGGGTTAAAATCTGTGTTCAAATTCATCGACAGAAACGGATGTGCGACTATTACTGTAAATGAAATGAAAGTAAGTAAGCTACTGTCCTGCAAGCCAAGAGTGACAGTGACGTCAATTTTTGTTTACAAAGCTATCACATGTGTAATAATCATATCTTGCGGATAGGATTAATACACACGTGATTATCGATTCGTGTTAGCGCAAGTTGGGTGTACAAGTTAATATTTGACTTAACAATTGTAAGCAATTGATTATATCACTGTCACACTTAGTTGGCGCGACAGTTGTGGTAATATGTTAAGTTCAGTTTATTGCTCTACAAGTAATGCTTCCCCATGTAAGTCAGTGTTTTTTTTATCACGCAGTCATCTTAATGACCTTTTAAGTTTGCAATTTATAAGTTGCAAGTTTAGGAGTTCATTTTAGGTCTCTATAGTATTTGGCTTGTCCGTCTGTCCTTTCTGTCAATTGGGAAAGCCCAGCTCAATTAGAGAATTTAATCAAGCCTCGGTGTTCCTGAGGCGCATTACATGTTGTTTTATGTACGAAAAGCTGCATTCTGTTAGCAGGAACTGGCGTAAGGAAAGGTAGTTCTGTATCATGTGGGTCAGCCCTATTAAAATCCAATGTTCTGATTACTCGAAAAGTTTAACCAGCAGAATAAATGAAGTTTATGTTTTTGTGACATTTTATTGAAAAAAACACACACATAAAACTTCATTTATAACCATTTATTCTGCTGCGATCATACTTGTTGTTATGTTGGTATAGTTGCTGTGACGTCAGCGTCACTTTATATAACGTCAGCGTCACGTTATCAAAATAGATACTCTATGTACATCCAAGGTTTGATTCCACGGAATTCCGCGAAATTGACCTAGGCATTTCTGACTGTCTTGTCTCTGTGTCCTCTTTTGTGGACACTATAAATAAGTCATTTTCATCTAATTTCTTCAAAGTTTATATATGCTTTACTTAAAAAAGCAAGAAGTCAATTATCATCCGAATTCTTCAAAATTTCATAAATACATTACTTTTATCAAACTCTCACTCAAGTTTGAAAACGAATTATGTCAATGAACGCTCATTAAGATGGGCGCTAAAATGGCCACTGTATTACCATTTGCATCTGTGGACGCTATAACGTAGTTATTAGTCTGATTTCTTCCAAATTTCATATATTCATTATCAATTTCTCACCTAAACTAAATTGGGTTTGTCCTACAAAAGGTCACTAATATAGCTACCAAAAGTGCAGACAGATGTCTGCTTGAACTTGTAGACACTATAACTAAGTCATTTGTCGCTAGATTTATTCCAAATTTTATATACTACATTTGCTTTTGTCGACACCAGAACTCTTTTCTGATGAACGCTCATCAGGTTGACAAGCTACATTACGCTGCAAAGTCAGTAAGTCTTTGTGAACACTGTAACTAAGGTATTTGCCAACTGCTTTCTTCAAATTTCAATCTAAATCTCTAGTCCCACCAGATGTGCCAGCATTGACGTTTAAAGGAGGCATTTGCGCATATGCATTAAGTACCTAAATTGCATGTATTGGTTCATACACTTATTATGTTGTGGCTTATTTTTATAAGACAGTGCATTGTAGCAATAACATCTTTTGAAAGTAAGAACGACTGCAAAGATCAGGAAACGATACAATCAAGTACCACACCTGACCCAGGATACCACATGGGAAAGTAACAAAAATACAATAAACATCGCCAACAAGAGCCAAGAGGTCAGCCCTTTCCAGGAAGGTGACAAAAAGGCAGCAATAAACAGACGCGAAAGCATGAGAAACACAAGACACAAAAACAAAAATGATCCACAAAGGAAGCCACGCCTTGGAACGTCAGTATTATACTGGAGGGCTTAAACCAGTTTCACTGGCCCCAACCTCATCCTTAGTTTAGATGTGAAATCACTTTTAACTATATTTTAAGGATATCATGAAAAGCATGCAGTTTGATATAGATGAAGAAGAAAAAGATGAACTTTGCAAGAGATTTGACACACAGAAAAATGGAAGGTAAGACCATTGTTTATTAAATCAAAATCATCTCTTGGGGGAAGGTGTTATAAGTATTACCTTAGATTTTGACAAATTTGGCTTAGTGGAATAGTGCTGCGCCTGACATTGAGATGCCTCAGTTTAGACCATCACTGGAGGATTTGTGTTGTGCTCTTGAGCAATATACTTTTCGGATACTGCTAAGTACTGGTTCAGCACAGTATAACGTCACAATATGACTGACAAAATTGCTTACTAGAGCTGTAAAGCATCA
Organism: Loripinus fragilis; assembly: GCA_964019695.1. Taxonomy (NCBI): domain Eukaryota; kingdom Metazoa; phylum Mollusca; class Bivalvia; order Lucinida; family Lucinidae; genus Loripinus; species Loripinus fragilis. The sequence continues at coordinate 55,272,374 of OZ026517.1, forward strand.
ACTTAAACAAACAAAAGTACAAAAGAAAGGTACTTTATTTTATTGCCCTTTTGAATCATGAGTTCTACTGGGGAACACTGAAAACGTTAGAGGGTCACTGATGAGGAATAATGGGCGAAACAAGCTGGTCTGGCCCAGAAAACAAGCACACTCTACATTCTCGGTTCTTTTGTGATTATTTACTGCCAAGTGATACTCTTTTTAAGAACATAGCTGGTGAGTGGGATTGTGTGGCGGCGGTAGAACGTCTCCCTGCCTTTTACTATAGTGAATATTCTATTTTCTTGTCCTTCAGGATCATGAATTCCATTGTGAACTTTGAAACCATTATAGTGTCACTGATGAGGCCTAATGGCGGACGCTAGCCAGTCTGCCAAAGAAAACTTGCACATTCTACACTTTTATTTCTTTGGTTTATCATTTGCATCCAAGGGAAAACCTTTTTTAAGAACTTAAGTATGTGTCAATCCAATAGTAGGTACATATTTTAAATGGCAATTGTATACTAATCACAAGAGTTATATTCAATTACATGAAATAATTACACAAATGCATACGTACTGGCTTTTCTTGATGTAAGTGCCCCTGAATTTCTTTTGAATATCACGTTAAGCTTAATGTTTGTCTTGTAGAAATAAACCTATACATAGACTGATTCAATATTCAATTCATATTTACCCATTAGTTTAAACATATAAATATCATATTTCCATCACTCCTTGTTACATTAACACATGTTTAATGCATTTAGATCTACACTGCAGAATGTTAACAGCAGCATTATTTATCAAATGTTTATGTTTGAAACTAAGGCTTGGTGAATAGTAATATTTTGTCTCTTTTTTGCACATTATTTAAATCTACATGTGATATAAATTCAATATCAATTCGATATCAATCCCACTCACCAGCTATGCTCTTATAAAGATTATCTCTTGGAAGCAAAGAATACACCGACGAACTGAAAATTGTAGAGTGTGCTAGTTTTTCTGGGCCAGACTAGCTAGGATTGGCCATTAATGAATCGGTTCTTTTGAGCACCAAAAACAAATTTTTAAAAAGATGCTAAAGATAATAGTGACAATTTTAAGTTTAAATGTTCCTTATCTAGATATAAAGCAAACCGTTTCTGATAAACAGATGCTAATAAACATGATATACAGGAACATAGCAGTGTTTTTCTTTTTTACAGGTTTAATTATTTGCAATTTATGAAATGCTACGCCCAACGACAAGATAAACAGAACAACCCCTTCGCCTACAGCAAATATACACATAAATTAGAAACACAGGTATGTATATGAAGTTTTAGCAGCAATTATTGTTGCTTTTATAAATATTGATTTCTTTCTAAACTAATACTGCATGTACATTTTCTTGATCATAATGAAACACTAGTTAACGTTGCTTACATAAATGTAGGTGAAGTGTGCCAGCTCATCTGAGTTTGATACTTATTGCATTTCAAAACAGTCAAGGCTCAGAAAAGCATATGCAAAACGCAGTCACACTAGTGCATAGTCTGCTTGGACAAGAGAAGTGTGGACGTCAATGAAGGTTCGCTTCTCGCCCTATTAGCTATGCGAGCACTTGTAAAGAATATATTTACGCATATGCGATAAGCACCAACTTTTAATGAGCCAGCTAAATATATTTTAGAGAGAAGACACTTATATGAGCCACGCCACAAAAGAACTTGTCCTTTTGGTTTACAACAACAATGCTCAAACCAACAGAACTGATAGAAACTTATTTAATTGCATACAAACAATTATACTATTTTATAATTGAACTCAGAATAACAAAGGTGCCACACTTTTGTTGTTGTTTTCTTCTTTAACAAAAAACATAGCCAGCATCTAAAATGCTGGTCCTTACTGCGTTGCCAGCAGAGAAGTCTCAGACAACTTGTACACATGTAGAATATTAAGGATCAATGCTTGGACCAAAATGTAGGAATTCTAAAAGATGCTGACTCATTTTTAAAAAGTAACTAAATGCGCACACGATAAGTACCCAAATTTCACAAGCTGACCAAAATGCAGTTTCCTTAGGACGTAGCTTATATCTTTTTTATACTGTAATCGAAATGTATATCAATATCTTAACGCAATAGTGATCATATGAGGGAGCTTTCTATCACTCTTAAAATGTTCATTTACTTAAAATTTCCTTTTGCTTTTACTTAAGATTTCCTTTTGCTTTTACTTAAAATTTCCTATTTGCTTTTCCTAATTTCCTTTACTTGACATTTTTTACTTGAACTTTTCTTAACTTTTCCTTTAATTTTACTTGAAATCTTCGTTTATTTAAAAACCGTTTCACTTATCGCTTTACTTCGCATTTTATTTTACATTCGAGCTCCTGTTACTTTACTTGATTTATTTTCGTGAAATGTCAGTTAACTATAACGCATAACAATCAGAATCTTACAGCTGATTCTTGTTGGAGTTATTTATCTTTGATAATATGCATAGTATGCCATTTCAGTCGCCTGCACTAACTGCATGATGCTAAATAAATATGCAATTAAAATGTAGTGTTTTCCTGTTTATCTGAAACATATACTTATATAGACATATTAAATACTCATTTAGCTAGAAGAATAAAGGTTAGTTTCCACAGAGTGTTTGATTAATGGGTGTGATGTTTTAATGCCAACGTGTCCATCCCAAATTAACATTCTATGTCTACGTGTTATAATACCAAAAAATGTTACTCAGCCAAGCGGTGACTAGGTTAAGCCTGGATATCAACATACTAGTCTGAATAGAGTGCATGCCTGCGAGGGGCATTTGGAAAGTTCTTAGCATGGCCTATTATCTCAGTAACCAATTTACAAACCCTATCATGTTTGGTACCATTTAGAAGAGCTATTTTTCTTAAGGTTATGGCACAAATTTCAAGAGGATATTATAATGCAGACACGAAGAAAAATATAATAGTGAATACAAGTACTGTTAGTATACTAGAAAGCATAAAATTTCATTAGAAAATATAACATTTTACGTTTTGAAAAGTGTGCAGAACATTAACAATTGTCTATGAAATTAGATAATTTTGTACCATTGGGTAGGCCACAATCTGGTACAGTTGTTATACAATTGGTTACCAGGTTGGATGTTTCTAATAACTAAATAATGGAGCAGCAATACCGAAACCGTCTAGAAAGCAAAGCAATGCGCTTATTTTTTTGACTAAAAATCGCATGTCACAATACACATTCTTTGAAAATATATAAAAGACAGTAGTTTAATAATGCCGTGCTTTTGTTTTTTTGTCAAGCACACTTTATGTTCTTTGTATTGAAACCAAATTATATTTTGTAAACCAAAACAAAGGGAAGATAACTTTTTATAATTTTCCCATGGGGCAGAAAAAGTTTAGCTATGAGTTGACGTTCTAGTTCATTTCAATTGACAACGGTGGCAAACAAAAAGCGAAAATACCTTGAGAGTAGAAATCAATCAATTTTGTGATGGTTAACGCGATACCATTAGAAGTTCTTATGCCATCGACAAAATGTGAGGGATTAAGTTACCCCAACCACTTCTTGAAAAGGAGGTGTAGTGTTATTAGGAATAATTTTCTTGAATACAGAACTAAACAAGCCACGCTTTTTGCGCGGCGAAATGATTTTTATGCATTGTTCGCTACAAATAAAGCAAAACATATACTCAATATGCATTTTTCTCCACCCTGTAGTGACACAATTTATAGTTAAAGTATAAAGAAAAATCGAAAAAAGTCCTATTTTTGAAAGTTTACCATTTTTCTATTAGTCAACATTTTCTGAATGTAAAGGTGAAAGTCCTGCAAGCAGTGATCGCATAATATATTTTAATACAAATTAAGTTGGCACCAAATCCTTAATTTGTCAAACCATGATCGTAAATAAGGTCCGGAATATTCCTTCGGGTTTTTACAAATATTTTGCTTAAAATTTCAGCTACTGTATAAACCCTACTCACTTTGAGCATGCACTGCACGTGCACGCCAAATCTTTTTTGACAAAAATTTAACAATCAAGTAGCCGTTGAATTCTAGTTTCCAAAAATGTATTATTTGATAGCATTTTATCAACGCATTTTGGAGTTATGATGCCATGCTAAGAACTTTCCAAATGCCCCTCGCCTGGAGCATGTATAAAAATGTGGGTCTTCAGCTATTCATTAGGTGCACAGAAAAGACTCTGACAATATCTGGCGAATGTGCAGGCTATGGGGTTATAACATATTTTGTCGTGCTCAACTCCACTGAGAATGAAATTTATCCTGCTCATAAAGTAACAATGCCAACAATCGATGACATTTTAACATTTATTAGCATGATATGTACTACATGTGATAGTTTAAACGCAAGAAAAGTCTTTAAATATTAGCAATTTAGTTTTTTTTGAGCAGTTGAACTGTCATGGTAAATTTCAGTTGAGCATGGAATAAGATTTATACCTTCATGGCAAGGCTGATCAAAGTTTGCACTGTGTGACAGGTTTTGTCATTTTGATGCTTTTTTCTTCTGCTATAACTATTCAAAACAGTTTGGGAACTTTTTACAAAACTGAAAACAAAATTTAATAGAATTTGGACTTTAAATAATAATAATCATATATGCACAATTTAATGATTATCAGGTAATTAATAGCTGTAAATAGTGTCATTTGGGATGGGCATTCTGGCTTTTACTATTCCTGCCACGTCAATTTATATGATATTTTTCTGACAAAACTCAAAAGTAGTTTGACATTTGTTTTACAGATGATGAATATATTTTGAATAATTTATCTTATTTTTTGAAAGGAAAAACATCTAAAACTGTCACGGTTTTATTTAAATATTTGCCCATGTTGTCAAATAAAAATAAGTAAAATGTTTTTGTCGCAGGGTATGGATTCGTTTAGCCAGGGATCTCAACGACAGATGTTGTTATAAATTTATTTTACAGTTGTAAATAAAAAGGGTGTCCAAAAATACAAAACAAACAATGAAACAGTACAGACAACACAGACAGACAAATGAACAGACACGGACAACGGAATACATTGCACCTGTATGCAATACATATTTACAACACAGACAGACAATCGGACACGGGCAACGGATATACTTGCAACTGACTGCGAGTACGATAATTCGTTTGGTACCTGAGCAGTGAGCATGTCATGTCTATTTTTAGACATGGGTATTTTGCAGTGATAAAATTATATACAAAGAGATTAAAATATTAAAACCACACCTTTTGCATTTAACTTACATTTTATGCGTTAGTTCAATTTACTAATTCCTCCATTTGCAATGTCCATAAAGATGAAAACGATAGCCATGCCTATTTCATAAAGACAGAACACTAGTCGAAGGCAATGTAATTTGCGTAAATACTACATACAGAAATATTGTGAACTACGTCACAGGAAATGTACAGAGTGTAGTTCCTGGCGAAAACCTCCCTTTGGTGTTTTCATCAGAAACGACAATCTGTGATCTGTATGATAAAAAGAATATAAATTCACATACCTGCTAATAATAATGTTTCCATATCATTTCCGTGAAGGAATAATACAAATAATTAATATATAAATATATGTTCTACAGCCTGTAGATCGATGGAGTCGATCTAACTGCAAAAATGAGAATGCCTTTTCCAAATGTCGCGCGCATATGTATTTGTGAGGTTAGGGGCATGCGCTAAGTAAGTTACAAGAGGTGTGTTCGTTAGCAACCAATCACCCATCATCTTACATCCTTATGTCTAACTAAAACGACTACTGATTGGACGATAAAATAGAACAGCTCAGTTTCAAGGTACTCCATAAGAAAACAATGCAAGACAGGTTAAACCAGTTTTTCCCACGCTTGGTACGATTTAAGTAAATCTCAACACTACTCACGGTGGCACTAAAGGAGAAAAGGTACTTTTTGCGTTAAGCAAAATAATCACAAAGTTCACCTCTCTGACATTCTCCCCTGCTTTGAAAAAAATGTCTCCTGACATTTCCGAACATTCGAAAAACTTTTTAATAAACACAGACCACCTCAGCAATCACAATCATGTACAAATATGATGCATTTAGGTTAATTTTAACCTACAGAAGTTTCACATTTATCAGCAAACAATTCTACTTTACTAGTGAATTGTGAAAATGTTATATATAACTTCAGAACATCCAAAAATAAAGACATGTATTAATTTGAGGGGTCGCTCTCAATAAGAGAAATATACTATATGTATGAGACAATCAAAGCAGGAGAAAATATAATATATATATATGCATTTTTATATATGTTTGGGAAAACATATCATATATGCATAATAATAATATTGGAAGATATTCTTCCTATCTGTGACATTCTCCTCTGATATTTATGAAAACTAATACATATACTTAAACATACCAAATCTGTGTTTCGGGGTTTGAAACTTGTTGAGTATTTACCCACTCACCATACCGGTTTGGCGCTTGCCGTACCCTACCTGTACGTCTAGGTAACTGTGGAGTAGGTACATTATCTACACTACCTACATTACCTCCACTGAGATCTCTGGAACTGCCAATGGTACCTACATCTGCACTAGCAAAACCACCACCTGCACTTGAATTAAAATCACCTGCGCTATCTGACCTATTAAAACCAACTGAACTATCAGATCTATTAAAACCTCCTGAACTGTTAAAAGTATCGCCATGAACTGACACATGAGACTTTTCTTTATTTGAAGAAACTGATTTAGACCCATTGATATTTGAACTTTGTTTCCTTTTAAGAGGAAGCATATATCTTGGGTAAAATAATTCTTCTGTTTTTGATTCAGAGGAGTCAGACTCAAATTCAGGTTCTTGGACAGGTTTTGATTGGCTATGTACAGGGGCTGCCGGTTTGCTAGGTTTACTATGGGGACTGTCATAAAATAGGCCAAGATCTAAACTGCTAGGTATGGCAGAAAAAGGAAGCAACATGTTCCTGTGTAAAGTTTTCACCGTTGAACCACCCGATTCACGCTGAACCCTATACACAGGTACACCTTCATTTGGCACTTCAATTACAATATATGAATGCTTATCCCACCTATCTGCCAACTTATTTTTGCCTTTTAGGCCCACCTTTCTAATAAGGACTCTGTCCCCTACACCAAGGGTTGCTTCTCTGACCTTACCGTCATAACTGGACTTATGCCTTGTAGCATTTTTATTTGCTTCTTTTGAAGCTACCTTGTAGGCAAAGTCCAACCGTTTCTTTAACTTACTGGCATAGTGCTCTCTGGATGTACATTCTGAATCCTGTGAAGAATTCAGACCCAGATAAGCATCTATAGCCAGCCTGGGATGTCTCCCAAACATTAAAAAGAATGGGGAAAAACCAGTGCTATCATGACGGGTAGCATTATAGGCATGGACTAAAGGGGCTACATATGACTTCCAGTCTTGTTTCTGGTGATCTTCTAGGGTACCCAGCATTTTTAAAAGGGTCTGGTTAAATCTCTCGACCATTCCATTTCCCATAGGGTGATATGGAGTGGTCCGGGACTTATGCACACCAGCAAGACTACACAATTCCTTAATAAGGCTACTTTCAAAATTTCTTCCCTGATCACTATGGATCCTAGCCGGAAAACCATAGTGAACAACAAAGTTTTCAAAAAGTATTTTGGCTGTAGTCTTTGCCAACTGGTTTCTAGTTGGAAAGGCCTGGGCATAAAGGGTAAAATGGTCGGTCACGACTAAAATATGTTCATGCCCACCCTTGGACCTCTCCAAAGACAAAAAATCTATACATAACAATTCCATTGGTTGTGAACTGGTTATGTTGACTAATTCTGCACTAGGCTTCACCGGAGTTTTTCGCCTAATACAACGGCCACAATTTTTTATCTTTTCTTCAACATCATTTTCTAGACCAGGCCAATAAAATCAAGAGCGCACTAAAGAAAGAGTGCGGTCTCTACCTTGATGGCCTAAATCATCATGCAACTGTTTCAAAATGATGCTTCGAAAATGGAGAGGAAGCACCAGCTGACGTGTTTGTACATTATTTAATGTAGTATTTCTGTACAATACTCCGTCAACCAATGACAACCTGGACCACTCCCGAATATATTTCAAAACATTTGGGGATTCGGTCTGGAGACTACTTTTGTCTGGACAGAATTTCAACTTAACCAGCTCAACAACCCTGGCTAAAGTAGAGTCAGCCACTTGCTCTTTTGACCAATCAACATTCTGTAAAGATGTCGAGTCCAGTAGATCCGGTGTTGGCGGATCTACAAGAGTTACAGCGTTTGAAACAATCAAGGTTTCAACCAAGGGACAAGACTCTCTTTCAACCAAGTATGCTTGGCACACTGCCTTAACTACATCTGGAAATAATTCCACATCTTGCGGGGGACGCCTAGAGAGACCATCAGCATCTGCGTTAGATTTACCTGATCTATATATTAATTTAAAATCATATGAACCTAACGCAGCTAACCACCTATGACCTGTGGCATCTAATTTGGCCGAAGTTAAAACATACGTTAAGGGGTTGTTATCTGTATAAACAGAAAATGTGTTTCCATACAGATAATCATGGAACTTGTCGGTGACAGCCCATTTGAGACATAAAAATTCCAGTTTGTGGGCTGGATAATTCCGTTCTGCTTTGCGCAAACCCCTGCTGCCATATGCAACAACTTTTTCAAGGCCATCATGTTCTTGATATAGAACGGCTCCTAGCCCTTCTATAGATGCATCTGTATGTAAAATAAAAGGTTTGCTAAAATCTGCATATGCTAGCACTGGAGGAGAGGACAATTTCTCCTTCAGTGTATCAAATGCACATTGTTGAGCAGGACCCCATATCCAAGGAATTGAACTTCTCTTCTTTTTCTTCTTTTTACCTTGGACAGAAACACCAGCATGATGTCCAACCAACAGATCATTTAAAGGTTTGGCTATCTTTGCGTAGTCCTTGACAAAACGCCTATAACAGCCTGTAAAACCCAAAAATGATCGCAGGTCTTTCACCGTCTGAGGTTCTGGCCAAGTTGTAAGAGCAGCAATTTTTTCAGGGTCCGTTTCAATTCCTTTTTCGGACACTACGTGGCCTAAGTAGGTCACGCTAGACTTAAAAAATTCACACTTGGATGCTTTCAATTTTAAGCCATGTTTATGCAGGCGGCTGAAAACAGCATCCAAGCGTGATAAATGCTCATCGAAGGACTCAGAGAAAATTAAAATATCATCTAAAAAAATGAGGCACTCTTTTAAATTGAGCTCACCCATACACCGTTCCATTAGGCGCTGGAATGTAGCAGGAGCATTGGTCAAGCCAAAAGCCATCCTGTTACATTTGTAGAAGCCTAAATTACCTACGGTAAAAGCAGTCTTCTCTTTGTCCTCCTCTTTCATCTCCACTTGCCAGTAACCACTGCGCAAGTCTAATTTTGAGAAATACTTCGCACCGAGGAGAGTATCCATAGTGTCATCGATGCGAGGTAATGTATAGGCATCCTTGACAGTTCGGCCATTTAGTTTTCTGAAGTCTATGCAGAAACGCAAACTGCCATCCTTTTTTCGGACCAGTACAACATTCGAAGAAAAAGGACTTTTTGATGGCTGAATTGCTCCAGCCTCAATCATTTCCTTCAAATGCTGTCTGACTTCCTCATAAAGGCCTGGCGGAATACGTCTATAAGGCTCCTTAAATGGAGTGTCATCCGTGAGCTTGATTTCATGCTCAACTAAATCAGTTCTACCTAAGTCAGTAGGACCGGTAGAAAATATATGAGACCAACTGCCAAGGAAGTCTTTAGCTTTTCTCACTTGATCTTGTGTAAGATTGTCCGTTTCTACCTTCACGCCAAGATCCTCTAATTTTGTGACCTTGGGCTCCTGCTTCTTCACTGAAGAATCAGGAGTCCATGAATCAACAACATCTACACCATTTATTGAACATAATAGAGATCTTGGAGGAATCTCTATTACTCGTGTAGATAAATTACACACACGGACTGGAATGCGTGCGGTAGAACCGGACGATCCCAAAGATACAACTCTGGGGCAGATTGTTAAACCCGCAGACAAAGATGTATCTATAGGCTCAGTGACAGCAGTTTGAAATGATTTTGTATTTCTGACAAAACCCGATAAAGTTTTAACCTCACCAGGCGCAACTTTAATACTAAAATTGTTGGTGGTTTTCACCGCTAAAATTTCATTACACATGCTGTCAAAAGCAACTTGCCACTCAGCAGGAATGTTTGATTCACTTGAATCATTTGAAGCTTGCTTGCACAAACGAATGACATTGGTTCCAATGATCACAGGGACACGACGATTGTAGTCAGTATTTTCAACTACTAAAACAGGGGCTTTATACAATGTATTTCCTAAGGAAGGAACTACAATATCTGCCTCTATATAACCTTTATAGGGCAATTCTGTGCCATTAGCACAAGTAACTGACAATCCAAATTCAGTTATACTATGTAAAGTAGGTTTTGGGTCTAAGGTTTCATAGAAGGCCTCTGAAATTGAGGTTATTCTAGAACCTGAGTCCAACAAACCAAGTGTATTAACACCACATATTAAAATATTGTCCTCATTGGAAGAACCAATTATCCGTTCAAGCAAACTTGATTGCTTAACATTTGTACAATTATGAATTGGGCTTTTCTCAAAGTCCTTTGATGATACTTCCCCAGTTTGCCCATCAACTGGAGAAGTTAGAAGTTTAAATGGTTCCCAGCATTTTCACCATGGTTAGTACCACAGCCGTTAGAACCACCACGGTGACCACGCCAAGAACCAACACCACCTATATTGCCTCTTTGAGAATAATTATTCTGGTGAGCATTATTGTAACTGTTATTAGAATTGTGGTTGTTATGGTTTGAGCTACCTTGATAGCCCCTACCATAACCACCCCTCTGAAAGTTACTTCTATAACCAGCACGTCCACGGCCTCGTGGAACATACTGATTAGAATAGGAGTAGGAGTCAGGAAAATTGGACTGTCCAACAGACTCAGAACTCTGCTTTGTCTGCTGGTCAAGCCTTTCTTCCATTTTCTCCATCCTACTCATGAGCTCTTTCATGCTCTTTAATAATACATCTGTATTATTTTCTGAATCAGAAGTAACCTGATTACATTGTTGCTGCTGGGCAGTTGGTTTTTTAGTTTGTTTAAAACTATTTTCTTCCTGATCAACTTTACGTATTTCACGTAAAAGTGACGGGAAGTCTTTAATGGTATCGTAAAGATGCCTTGTTGAGTTTTTCAAAGACTGGCTTTTTAAACCAGTCCAGAATTTACTCCTCAGCATTGCATCTTTAGCAATGCCATCAATATGGCCAGACTTAACTGCCCTTGATAGGGTCTGCTCAATTCTTGAAGCAAAAGAAACCACTGATTCAGCCTCTTTCTGATAGTCACTGTAAAATGACTGAATCAGGGTTTCACTTGAGCTGACATTAGCATAAAAACCATCTAACTTTGCTAAAATGTCGGCCACTGTGGCATTCTGCCCTAAAGGCACTAAAAGGCTTCTAGCACTACCCTTTAGTGAATTCCTAATGGACTGCAACAGAATTGGTTCTGGCAGTACACTAGAACTCTGGAGGCATTTAACCTCAAGACTTCACACTTCATATGTTGTCTCCCCTTTTTGGGGTTCTTCAGAACCACTAAATGTGGGCAATTTGGGGACATAAGGACTGGGGACATATGAAGTGTTATGAGGCAAAGTATTGTTAAAAGTAAATCTAGGGACAGGTGATGGTGCTTGGCCTTTATTTATAAAAGATAATAACTTGGACCCAGCACCCTCAAACTGAACCTTTTTAGCATCTGGTGTGCTAGTCAACACTTTGGGGTCAGCCTTTTTGGGACTTCCCCCAGCATGTTTTGACATTAAAATGTCATATTCCTCTTTAGTGAGGACCTTGTAAGCTGGGTTGGATGACACAGCTTTCACCATATCATCCATAGAGCTATCCTTGGAAGCCATACTTAATGATTGGGGCTTAGAAAAGGACAAGCTAATTGACAATTGTCAAACACTAATATATAATATATAGCACCACTCACAAACAGAGAGATTTCACTATATGAATACCACTATACTATTCACAAAAAGTACATATGTTTCATGGAAGTACTACAAAGTAACAAAAATGACTAAGTATATGTGGCAGCTCAATTACTAAAAACATATACTTAAATCATATCACCCTGTAGCATTCCATTCACATATACAAAAAAAAACTATCTGATCACTGCAATCAATATGACTAAGTTTGAAAAGTTCCAGTGCTGCAGAGTAATTCTTATCTGGACAAAAGTGGCAGCTCAATTGCTAAAAACAATTGTTCCAGACAAACCACACTGCAACACAATGAACCTATCCTTTATTGAAGAGAAATCAAGTTCAAGTACATGTGGCAGCTCAATTGCTAAAAACATGCACCTAAAAATTGACAACTCCTCATAAATTGCAATTTCAAACAATTATATAACACAAAACACTTAGTATGCAGACACCAAAAAAAAAATATTCACAAGTCTCTCTGTCAATGAAAATGCACAAGTACTGTACCTGAAAACATATTTTAAAACTAGTAACAGTATTCAAAAATAACGGCTATAACTATGCGCCGGATCCAATACTGTGACAGAGTCACACCAGGGTGGATACCATCTTTTAAAAGGCTATAAGAGACAGTTTTGGTGGGGTAACTCTTTTTCAATTTTCTAGTTTTTATCATGTCACAACTAAATCTAGGGGCCTGTACACCATATGTTGAGTTAAGCTCTTTGATATTTTGATTTAATTCATTGATCTTATGGTGTAAAATCAAATTGTTCTGGTCAAAAATACTGGGGTTAGGGTGACCTTGTACACTATTCCAAATTAAAATTGAGTAATAAGGACACTCTAAAATTAGGCCTTTAACACTGTCATCATAAGAAGAGCAAATCTCAAAAAACTTATTGTATTGGTGAACAATATCCTCAACTTGTACAGTATTTAAATCAACAATAATTTTTCTGCCATATCTATTTTGGCCAACTTTCGAAGTCAAGTCACATGTGCCAGTCCACAAAATTAACAAAATGTTGCCGTATTTCCGCCTATAATTCTGAACATTAGCAGCTATTAAATCTACGGCTTGCTTAGAATTACGGCCACCCTTTGATTCAAAAATGATATTTTTCTCTGGGTGAATACGGCTTATGTGACGTTTCAAATAATTCCCTTTACTAACACTAACCAAAATAACTGTCCGTTTTTGTGGAGTTGTAGGGGCAATAACAGGGTTCTCCCTTAAATATTTTTCTAACTGGGAAAGACTCATATGCACAAAATAACTGATCAAATTAAATTGTTGATGGTCCAAAACAATCAGAAGGAGAAATGAGGGGAAAAATTGGGGGAAAAATTGAATGAGGGGAAAAAAATCAAATGCTGGGGAAAAAAAATCAACTCTCCTACCTTATCTCATCTTCTTACTGTAACTTAAGGTATCTGTCATTGCACCAGTAAGGTCTTTTAAATTTCTCACCTTATTAATTCCCTGAATAACAAAAATTTGAAATTAGAAACTGACCCCTATGCTACATACATAATTAAAAGAAACACATATATTCATCTGCACCCATTCTGGAACCTGTAAACAAGTATTAGTGGTTAGTTCTAGTGCACATGATTCACAAAGCTATCACAGATGACAACATATAACCACTATGAATATCAGTAAAAATGTTTTCACTCTTGCTATAGCATTGTCAATATTATTTTGGCAAAGTTCACTGATTTTGCCAGTCAAATAGACAATAAATACACAGAAATAATTTGGCAAAATTCACAAATCAAGCCAAACAGATTGCCAATATTAATAAATATGCAATTTCATTATAGATGCAAGAATGACAACATTTACCGATCACTAAATATGAAATATCACAGACTATTCTCAAATGAGAGTTTATATATGTATATGCAAATATATGAAATGGTATGGTCCGAAAATCAAATTTATCTTTTCGAATCAAACAATATTCACATATAAAGTTTACTCTGGCCTGCTGCGAGAAATAAATTAATTTTTCATAGCAAGCAGAGTACAGGTGCACCTAGCAAATAAATACAGAATCCACACAATGTAAAATACACGAAAAAAAAAAATTATCACAGTAACTTCACTGCAAGACCAGTGTCACATATAAGGTACCAAATAGTGGAGGGATCCGGATCAGCTGGAGGCTATCCGACGATTCTCATTATTGCGGTTTGCTCCATCTTTGAATATGTGTAGTTATCGACATAATAATTACTGATCAGATTTTTTAAAAAAATGAATATGCAAGCTTGCAACACAAAATATGGCCATTTTTATATATTAAATTATAAAATCACAAACACAGCAGCTGATACGTAGATGAATACATGAAGACATAACGGAACATGGCTGGAGGTTTGATGATCTATATAATATGATGAAGCATGGTTGTAGATGAAGGTCAGTCAGCAGAACACCCTTGTCAATGAGATGATAAAACCATGTTGGGCGCCAATTTGTCGCAGGGTATGGATTCGTTTAGCCAGGGATCTCAACGACAGATGTTGTTATAAATTTATTTTACAGTTGTAAATAAAAAGGGTGTCCAAAAATACAAAACAAACAATGAAACAGTACAGACAACACAGACAGACAAATGAACAGACACGGACAACGGAATACATTGCACCCGTATGCAATACATATTTACAACACAGACAGACAGACAGACAATCGGACACGGGCAACGGATATACTTGCAACTGACTGCGAGTACGATAATTCGTTTGGTACCTGAGCAGTGAGCATGTCATGTCTATTTTTAGACATGGGTATTTTGCAGTGATAAAATTATATACAAAGAGATTAAAATATTAAAACCACACCTTTTGCATTTAACTTACATTTTATGCGTTAGCTCAATTTACTAATTCCTCCATTTGCAATGTCCATAAAGATGAAAACGATAGCCATGCCTATTTCATAAAGACAGAACACTAGTCGAAGGCAATGTAATTTGCGTAAATACTACATACAGAAATATTGTGAACTACGTCACAGGAAATGTACAGAGTGTAGTTCCTGGCGAAAACCTCCCTTTGGTGTTTTCATCAGAAACGACAATCTGTGATCTGTATGATAAAAAGAATATAAATTCACATACCTGCTAATAATAATGTTTCCATATCATTTCCGTGAAGGAATAATACAAATAATTAATATATAAATATATGTTCTACAGCCTGTAGATCGATGGAGTCGATCTAACTGCAAAAATGAGAATGCCTTTTCCAAATGTCGCGCGCATATGTATTTGTGAGGTTAGGCGCATGCGCTAAGTAAGTTACAAGAGGTGTGTTCGTTAGCAACCAATCACCCATCATCTTACATCCTTATGTCTAACTAAAACGACTACTGATTGGACGATAAAATAGAACAGCTCAGTTTCAAGGTACTCCATAAGAAAACAATGCAAGACAGGTTAAACCAGTTTTTCCCACGCTTGGTACGATTTAAGTAAATCTCAACACTACTCACGGTGGCACTAAAGGAGAAAAGGTACTTTTTGCGTTAAGCAAAATAATCACAAAGTTCACCTCTGTGACATTTTTATTAAGCTTATAGTCTTATAAGACAACATCCTATCTTTACAAATTGCATTATAAATTACTTTTATCCTTAAAATGTCACAGTCTAATACAGTCACTTTCATTGCTGTCTGCTGATATTTATTTTCATAGCAAACTTTGCGTAAAGTTAGACTCAGATCAAATTGTTCTTAACGATGAAGTATGATTAATTCCAAACTGTTGGTTTGCAACTTTAGAATTTCAAGTTGTGTAAGCATAGCATATATATGCAGCAGACAACATCAGCATTCTAGATGTCATTTTTTTCTGCTAATGTAATGGTTGACTAATTTATTTCCATTGTCATTAAAGGTTTAATTAAGTGTCATTCTGAACATTGCCAATTAAATATCAAAAATACTCTGTATGTGGCTGGAAGAGTTTTTGTGTTTGTTTTAACTCATGTTGTTGGAAACCACATTGTCCACATTTTGTCTGTATTAAGCGGGTTGGTAGCAAATGTTTAACTGCTAATCATCTTCCATTAGAAATATTCCTGATCTTTGAGATTTTTTTTAAAGATATACAACCATGGGATATGTACAAGTTTTTAAACCTGTGAAAGTGTGCCCAAGTTTCATAGTTTGTGCATTTCTGTGATTGTGTCAGTGAACTAGAACAGTTACTACAACATACATTTAAGGCACAGGCATATAGTTAAGAGTGTGTAACAGAAAATTTCTTATTTCTCAACCAAAACGTATGTGGTGCGCACTTAAAAGAACCTCTCAATGAGACGGCTCTTTTGAGCGCCCAAAACAGATGTTAAAAGTTATTGGTAAGAAAATATTTACAATTCTACGCGGAAAAAATATCTAAATCTGTGAAAATTTTAAGCAACTATTCTTAAACATTCTGTCGGCTAATCCTTTATTAAATGGTAAAACGTGAATTTATTGGCACTTGTAGAGTAAATATGCCATAAAGTGGAGCTGCAAAAATGTAAAATATAAAATCCAGGCAGTGATTTCTGCCTGTCAAAATTACTGTTTTACTACCATAAAACGCAAAGTTTAAAACTTCCTAGTGTGTGAACCGCTTTATGTTTTATGGCAAAAATTAGTAGAACACAAGGTGTACTTTACCAAATAAATTTATCGAATAGTTCTACATGCATTTTTGTCACAAATGCAAGAAATATAAAACCTGTGCAAAACTGCATGAGCTTCATATTTTTACATTTCCAGCGGTTGTACATCTTTAAGAATTATATTTCTCATAGCCCAGCAGAACATTGTAAACATATCATCACACTCGCTTCCAACCTACACCTTCGCTTGCCAAGGTTTTCAAGTCAATGTTGCTAGGCATATTTGAGATACAACCCAAGGAATATTCTATGTCGTACACAAATTCAGATCTTTCAAGAGTATAGATGCCTGTTTATTAAATATGTTGTCAGATTTAATCAGCACTGTTTTATCAAGGTAGCAAAGGACATGATGAACACTGCGCAAACATGTTTGTTGACTGAAACCTTCGCAAATGGAAATTTCTCATGTTGACGCTTATTTGGTTATGGGATGACACAGTGTTAAAAGTTTCAATTCTAACACCCAATCAATTGAGCCAATTCATGAGATTGGGTGCTGGCCCCGAGTTTATAAAAAAATTTTCATGCTCAACTCAACTGCGCACGTTATTTAACTGCTAGTAAAAACTCAAGTGCAAAATATAAAGCTTGCTTCTGCTTTAAAATTCTAAAATGATTTATTTATCCGGCTAATCCTTAAATTTATACTGCTTATAAATGTCAATTTATAAATTATGAATTTTAACATTTATAAGTAGTATGAAAATCATACTCAGTTGAGCATGTAAAATGTTTTAAAACATCAATTTATATGCATAAAGCAATTCTGTAAAGTAAGAAAGACAGCAAGGATCAGGAATCAATACAATCAAATACCACACCTGTCCCAGGATACCAAATAAGAAAGTAGCAAACTCACAATAAGCATCACGAAGAAGAGCCAGGAGGTCAGCCATTTCCCTTGAGGTGACCACAAGGCAGCAATGAACAGACGCAGAAGCATGATAAACACAAGAAATAAATAACACATATGATCCACAAAGAAGTGCCGCCTTGGAACAGTCCGTAAGAATATTTTACTATAGGGCTTAAATCGGTTTCATGGCGCGCCAACCTCACCTTTAGTTCAAATGTGGATCAAGACACATAGATGGTTTACAGGAAAGACCCCTAATTTATCCATGTTTCATCTCCTAGAACATATAAATCAAGATACAAAAAGGAGATAAAGCAAAGATAAGGCCTCAACAGTACAGAAAACTGAATACCAAAGCAAAAGAAATCCAACAAGTAGACCCCAGTAGGCCGGACAAACAGCCAAAGCATCAAGTCACCACCATCTTTTTAAGTGGGAACCGTTATAGAGTCTAAAGGCCGACCCACCAGCGTGCAATTAAAGAGGAAAGCAAAGTTGTTAAACATCATTTACCAGCTATCTTTTGGGAATAAAGGCCTAAATTTTGCACTCAGCTTTTTTCTTTGTTTATACTAATATGTGAGCAAACAACGAAGACCATTGCGATACTGTGCAAATGCGTATGAGCCTTCAATATCTCATGTATTGCCTCATTTGGCATTGTATCACAAGTCACAGATTTGTTTGTAAACCTGTAATTTGTTTACATTGTATTTTTCTAATGCCACACTGTTAAACAGTATGATGTTGATCTTTATTTGACTGATGGGCTATTCCACGTATACTCGACAGAAATGAAACACACCACTTAGAACTGTTCAACACTCAGGAAGATCATAAGTGATAGGCCAGTTAGTTTATATCAGTGCAAAGGTACGTCAGGTACTGCTGCGTTACACGACTTTTGCAATCAGGCGCCAAAAGTGTGTTAAAGAAAATTGGCCATGAACCAAGTGGGGGTCAAATGGTAAAGTCACAGGAAATAAGCGTTTTTATAATGCTCTCTTGCTGGATAAGCTCAAGCAATGGAAATTATCTCAGTAGACCAAATTGTACTCAGACAATTATTCTTTGCACATTTGATCTTTAAATTCATCATACGCGATAATTGAACGCTAGGTAGCCCATGTATTGTGACTACCCCATGGAGAACGATTTCATACTGGAGATAAACCTTACAAAACTTTTAAAGATTTCAGCATTGTTTTTACTCAATGTAAATGGTCTTTATTGATGAAAATGGATTTTGGAATAACGAAAGTGCATCAATAAACACATTGGTTGTCTCACATAATGGCAACGTATCGTTTTCATACTTTGCAAATGTAAAACATACTCGGAATTCCATGTAGACAGTATCGTTGAATTATCGCTTCCAAAAATCGTTTATCATTCGCCTTGATGTGTTTTGTGCCTACAAAGGGAAGGTACAGATACTCATCTACGTGGCACTTAAGTTTTAGTAAAATTTGATCAGAAATGAATATTTCATGACAATTAACATTTTCGTATTAAAAGATCTAAATGAGAAAATCGCAGTGGTGTGTTTCTTTTTTGTCGGGTATAGTTTAATACACTGAAGTAGAAATAATACATTGCATATTCATTGGGTGAGACTTTCCAAATAACATATAAATGTTTTACCAGAAAGTAAAGAAGAAGGATAGGCAACACTGATTCAATTTATTATTAATAGGCAAGAGCATACGAAAATATGAGCTGTGGCATGGGATTTCCAACAATGTGGTATGTGCGACCAGCAAAGCCTCAGATCATCCTGCGCATATGCGCGGTCTGATCAGAGCCTTTAATAGTCGCTTGACTATTCTATGATTGTTTAACTACTGACCCAACATCATTTGTAGTTTCTAAGCTTAAAAGGAGGCTGCGAAGGCTTGTCAGAGTCTACACTTGTCAAAATGCCACATTGTTCAAATCACATGTCGCGGCTTAATTATAACGAACTGCTTCGCAACCAGGTGTCTGAAAAACATGTGAATTAGACACAAGAGCTAGTGAGCATGACCAGGAAATGTCACAATCATAATGCAGACCAACCCATTGCAACTCTTAAATTACACAACAAAATAGCATTCTAAACTTACTAATGAAATGCTATTACCATTGAACGCTTAACCCATTTGTTCATCTTTTCACAAGTTAATATGCATGTACTTAAAGTTAAGAAATCTTAAGCATGGAATCAGAATTAAAATGCCCATGGAGATTATTTTTCTTAATATTTATTACGTATTTTTTACATGCAGCAACAATGTTGGATCACTGTAGGACCAGTTACAGTTTTTGCTGTAATTGACCACTTCAGAAAGAAGGTGATGATAATTATAGAGTTAGACTTCCTTTGACATTGGCAGCTGTTTTAAAGCCTCCAGTATTTAGACACTGTATCATTATAATTGAACTTTTTATCTGCATAAATTATTTTCATTTTTTGTACCATTTATACTATAATTAAAAATCATATAAATGATATCAAGTGTAATTACTTGTGTCGTTACTTCAAATATATGCAATTACAGAAAACGTACAAGATGTGAATTACGTGTTATTATAAACAATATTTGGTTTTCCATGGCGCAATTGTATAGAATGACTAAGCAATTCACAAAATAGATACCAGCAATTAGGTAATATTGATATCTTTAATGAACAATGCGTCTTTAAAAATGAAACATGTGAAAACTGACATGTTTTTTTTTACTTCAAAAACATTTTTTATCTCATGAAAAAAACATGTTTCTATACTCATGAACTCATAATAGCTACATGTATATGAATTGCAATAAATGGCTTATCAGAAAACCAAACATATTATTCTACTTTTTCATTTTACTATGATATAAGTATTAGAGTACAACATTTTATCCAAACAAATCTTGAAATGTAAGTTTTGATAATCAAAAAAGTGGCATTTCTATGAGCCAAAATTACAGTTATGACAGCTGTCAAATCATGAAATAGATTACCAAGTCATTGATTATTTAAGCCTTTTTTATGAGATTTTGGTACTTATTGTACTTGTGTAAACAATTTTTACACTGTGTACATGTACATAATTATCTAGTAACGCTATAAACTTACATTCTAGTTAGATACTTTATATATACGACCCAGCTTTGTGTGGGGGACAGGTAAGGTTTTTGCAAGACTATTATGCTGTGGCAAGTGTCATAGACACCCATGTCTTAATATCATGTATATGCAATAAGAACCAAAATCTCATGAACTGTTTTTTATAGTTCTGAATTGCATAGATTAAAACGAAACTTTTGACTGTTCTTTAAATTCTTAAATTTGTTAGAGGTATTAAATGGTGCATTTGATTAAAGGAATAAGCATATTGAGCATAAACCTGTATTGTTGCAAGTGAACAAAACTGTTCAGACCAGTCTGCTCATCCACATGGTCTGATCAGTATAATTGTCTTTGGTTTTATGGAAAGTACAGTGAGCCACTTAAGTTACGCACCACTTTTAAATTGTAAAAATACTCGGAAATGAGTACTCTGAGACTACCAGCGTTATGTGCATCTATATTTGCATTCGCCATTGAAATTTTATTGTGATCAGATGAGAAAATGGATCTTGAAGGGCACTACCCTTAAAACATAATTTCACATTGCATTATTTCTAATGAATATCAGATCACATTGCACTTTTATTCAGGGACGAATTTCTGCAATGCCAGAGATAAGAGCCGATTTATTCTTGAAAATATCTAAGACTGGAATGTGTTTTTTAACTTTGACAGTTTTTTTAAACGTTTTACTATATTGGTTCTAAGCTGACCAAGGTATGAAAAAGGTGATTTTATGACTTTTTTTAAAGTCAGTTAACATTTCGTATGATTCTGAGTATACTAGTTATCAAAATACTTTTTTTTATAATTTCATTTTTAACAACCATGTATCCGCCCTTTATGTTCGTAAAAAAATAAATTGATTTATTGGCGTCATGGTGTTGACGTTAGTGATGACGTCACTACTACCAAGGCTATAAGACGTGTCAACGATAAGATGTTTTAGTGTTTTAATACTTCTATGTCAACAAGTGACTCATAACAAAACAATGTTGCGAAGGAAAACTTGTTTGATTATTGTAACTGACGTTAAAATGACTTCAAAACCAGCATTTCTTCAAAAAGTAACAGCGTTACTAACCTCAACGACCAAAAAGGAGTTACTCATGAATTAAACAATTGTTTTGGTGTTTTTCTGTCACAACGATAGTCATGGATAATTCCTAGCGCAAAACGCAAATAGAAAATATAGACGTTCAGGTTGCACGAGCTTTTTTGTCAAAATTGCCTTTGACATTGCAGAATGATTCGCATGAGTGATTTCGATATTTTTCGATTTCATCAAACAGATAAAATGTAAATAATTAAATTTCCGTAGAGAATGTTTGATTCCAACATTTTCGTCTAAAAATGTGGGCCCTGAAAAGGTAGTGTGTAACTAAAGTGGCTCACTGTAAAAGAGCCATACTTGGTGCATCAAAAATGTTTATGTTCAACTCGTCTCTGTAGCTGTAGCTGTATGAATATGTTCCATCCGACCTGATCTGACTCTAAACTGTTTGCAAAGGTTATTAGCAATCAACAAAATTTCAGCTACCAAGGAAAGAGTTAAAGTTTCATCTCAGTAGACTTTAAATGGCAAAGATATCTACATAACTGATTAATCTATGCAATATATTCCTAGAGGTCACACTCCCCGCATGTGTTAGCACATTGTGTTTTGTTTATTTGCTTTCAATAATTGTTTGTTCAAGTGAAGATAGAAATATGTAGCTTAGTATCAAGGAATTGTTATAGTGAAATAAAAATATTTCCCATTAATTTTTCACTCATATAAACACATTTTCAGTTGAAATATTCTGTTCGTTATTGATGTAATTTATTTTTTCTATGGTAAAGGCATGGGTATTTATTACCCAAAGTATATTTTCAATATATTATCGTAAATTCACGACATGTTTTGCATGCATTCATTGTTATAAGTTTATATTGTCTGCTTACATGTAACAGAGCCAATTGTATTCAATGGCCTTCAGCGCCCATTCTTATACCTTTTCAAATATTTCTGAAATCGGTGGATACATTATAATTTGAGCCACAGCATGATATTTCCAACAATGTGGTTTGTGTGACCAGCAAAGCCTCAGATCAGCATGCGCATACGCGCAGTCTGATCTAAGCCTTTGCTAGTCGCTTGAATATTCTATGAATGTTAAGCTACTGACCGAACATCATTTGTAGTTTCTAAGCTTAAACGTAGGCTGCGCAGGCTCGTTTGAGTCTACACTTGTCAAAATGCCACATTGTTGGAAATAACATGCCACAGCTCATTTGACACATGCAGGTTCCTTGGTAGGCTGAAAGCATTTACTGAAATGATCCTTCTAGCATGCCAAATATTGGCGCCACGACCAGAAAATGTCACAAGCAGCAGTCAAAGCCACCAGGGTCCTTAAATTAATTTTAATGGCTGAGCTTTGCACTAGATACTTCTGTTGTTAAAAACACAAAAGCATTTTTCTTCAGAACCATATTATCTGGAAATATGACATACATGACTTCGGTTTATTGATGCCTGGTGGTCAACTGCTGGGAAAGGGTGACCTCTGGGTCTGGTTTGTGATGTCTAATTGTGAGTTTGTCACTTTCCCATTGGTATTCTGTGTCAGGTGTGGTGCCTGATTGTATTGATTCCTAATCTTTGCATTTTTCTTCCTTCTATGTGAATGTCAATTATTGCCAGATGATAAGCCATGGTTGACCTTTCCTATTGCTATAGCAACGCACACTTGAATTTCAAATGTGTTCCTATTGGACAAATGATTGATATTTTGATAGTTCAGAAATTGTTGAAGCTCTAGTAGATATACTTACAATACATTTTGAATCTGATCAGAATTTATTATAGATATGCACTAAGGCTTAACGATGACCATCAACCTTTACCCGCTAATTTTGGTCAGATGAGACTCTACAGTACATCTTATGTAAAACAGTCACTTTCAAAAAGAACAAAAATTGGTTTTTAAAGTAAGAAAGAGGGCAAAGATCAGGAATCGATACAACCAAGCACCACACCTGACCCAGGATACCAATGCGAAAGTGACAACGTCACAATTAACCATCACAAACAAGAGCCAAGAGGTCAGCTCTTTCCCAGCAGGTGACCACAAGGCATCAACAAACAGACGTGCATGGAAGCATAACAAAACAAGACAGAAATAACATAAATGATCCACAAAAGAAACACCCCCTTGGAACGGTCAGTAATTATATTTTAATAATTATCACTTAATTCAGGTCAAAAGTATTGCAAAATGCTCCAAGGGTAGCGTTCTCTAATATCTTTGACGATCATTAAGCTACCATTTGTCATAAAGATATTTCTTGTGTTTATTTTGGAGTGGTCGTTTTACACAGGTTTTACTGTATTAACATATGTCATACAAACCGAAAAAGCAGTTAAAGCAAATGTAAAATTGAGTATACACTGAATGTTACAAGAAATGTGACTGTGACTAAGGCATGTCCATATATGGTAAAATATCTTCAAATTATAATTTTCTCTGGAGCTATGGAACCAATAATCTTAGGCTTCGATATGTATAATTGGCTTTATCCAAATAATGTTTGTTTTTCAGGTTTTTTAGTTATTATACCTTATCAATGTGTTTTCCTGAATGAGGTTTCGATTATAAACATGTACCAAATATTTTATCCTTTAACCCTTTAACGTTTCGTCAATAAAGTTTGGATTGAATTGTAACCTGGATAACAAATTCCAGAGGTACTTTTGGAGTTGGACAAAAATCACTATGCATTTTTATGCTAATGAGAAGGGCATGGTAATCGATTGAATCGCGTGTTGTCCATTGCAAAACGGAAATAACAATCATGTTTACCCTGTTTGTACTCATTAGGACAAGGTCGGTCAATTAAAATGTTTCATTATTTAGTCAGATTTGACGTTAGATAAATAATACATGCATTTACATTAACACATGTAAATTGAATATAATTAAGCCAGCACATGAGCTGTAGGCGCAAACAACCAAGACTTAAACAAGCCCGTATGTCTGTGCTGTCTCCCCAGACAATTTGCTGTTCGCATATACAGAGAAGCGACGTGCATAAAAACTTAGAGCAACTAGTGTGGCTCTAGTCCCAATAGATAGATCGTTTAGAAGTGTCATATTACGCAATACTATAAGTACCACTATGTCATGGACTGTATCATTTGGGCCTCGTCGCAAGAAAACCTGTCTTCGGGGTTTCCGTCAAAGGGAGACTCAAACCAGTCTCCTCAGCTACGGAGACTAGCTAGAATATTGAAATTTCAAGCAAGTTAAGATATGATACTTTCAAGTAAGCAAATAACAAAGGGCCTGAACAGTCTGCGCGGATGAGCAGGCTGGCCTGCGCCTTTGTTGTTTGCCAACTCCTGAAAACAGGTTTTGTCGTGAAAAGGCCCATTTACTCTTTGCATCTTGGCTAATTTGTCATGCTTTTGTTGGCGTCTCCTGATTTTTGTATACAAAACAAACTTTTCCTAAATTTTCTTTCAGGAACACTTATCAGAATGTCAAACTGTTTGGATCCAGTAGGTTATCAGCAAGCAACAAATGTCGCCGCTAGCATGGAAAGCATCAATGTTAAAAGAGTGGAAATGTTGAATTATGTATAAATATTCCTTAATGCATTTTATTGTCAATGTTTATTTGTATTCACATGCCATTAAAATCATATCAAATCTAAGTAAATACTATGCTTTTCAACTATTTGCACTCCAAAAAGCCATTAGAGCTATTAAATAGTCATTGTTGTGCTGCTTAAATTGATCATATTTCTGTTACTTGAGCCACAATACAATGGAACTGTGGGTGCAGCGAAAAATCAAGACAATCTTGTTGATCAAGCTAAACAAATCAGATTTTTCACTTTGCGCTTTACTAGGAGCCATGGTTCGTGCATCCAGCAAAGACTGTAATCAGATTAGGCAGATGCCCAATCTGATTAGAGTCTTTGCTGAACGTAAATATAGGGATCACACATGTTTTTTCATGCATTAACATTTGCCGGGTCCCGAGGATGCTGTTTGAACACGAGGCCGATAGGTCGAGTGTTCAACATCATCCAAGGGACCAGGCAAGTGTTAATGCAATGAAACAAACATGTGTGATCGTTATTCTTGCATATTTTACCTTATTCCAGCTCAATTCGCACTGAAAACGCTGCTAAAACATTAAATTGTCCATTTTCTTACACTGGATTTATCTAAACAAAATGGCGTCGGCTGTTTACTTTCGAACGCCATAACCGTACGCAACGTTTTCGCGAACAAAAACATCGGCGAATGATCAGTCTGGTCCGCAATGCGTTCATGCAAATAATGTAGGGCTCATTTTAAGTATTTTCAAGTTCAGACCCATGTTCAAACAGCACGTGAATCTTCTGATTTAAACATGGATTTTCTTTCATTTGACAATGGGTGTAAACAGCTATACCAATAGATATCTATGCAAGAATATTGTTTTGTTGGTATGTCAAGGACCGGCTAATATAATGTTGAAATTTAAAATCTTGAATGACTATTTCAAAAATTAAGCTAGTTGCTGTTGCTGCAAGACGTTCAAATGCTGTGATTCCCGTTGTTGTTAGATTGTTATTTCCTGTTATTTTCAAAGTGAGTTTATGATTGGTCCTGATTTTGTAATGTAGGTTTTTAAGTCCCGCTAACTTGTCGTTTACCAAGTCACCACCATTCCTTTCTGACATAATTTTCATTTCAAGGAATTTCAGTTTGCTATTCTCTATTTGGTACACCCTTCATGATATATCCAATGTTTAGCATAAAATAAATTGCGATACAAAAGTTACATATGCAAGTTCTACTTCATTTATGCCATGTTATTTGCAATGCATCTGTATGTTAATTATTCCATTTGTGGACTATCTTCACGTACAGATGCACAAACTATTAACAACTTACACCTCTTTCTCCTTATTTCAGCTGCTTAAGGAATATCGCAGTCTACGACGAGCTTTCAAGAAGTTGGATCGTGGCTACAAAGGATACATAAGTGTTAAAGACTTCAGGGCTGCCCTCCAAATGTGCAACATTTCACTCAGTAAAGATGATTTTTACCATATACTCACTGAATTTGATGGCAATATGGATGGACGTATTTCATATGAACACTTTCTCAGTACCATGTTGTCATTATAATGATAAACAATTTAACAATTGGGACTTGCCAGTTAACCTGTATTTGGGGTTTTCGACCAGGCCATACCCAAACCAGCCAGTGAAGCTTCAGAAACTATACAGTTGAAACCTTACTTGTAGCAAATTTAGATATAGTACTTTCTATTATGCAAAAAGGCGAGGATTAAACTCGTTTGCGTGCAAGCTGGCCTACGCTTTTGTTGTTCACAAAGCCCAAAGACAGGTTTTCTCGCGTCGGTGCCAATACGAAAGCATTCACTACAACACATTCTCAATAACTCGACTTAAAATAGCTCAGAGTAGGTGCTTAAACCTTTTAGGCCAATGAACTCTCTATAAAATTTGATACAGTGAAAACAGGATGGTCCATTGCGTATATTGAGGATTCATTGGTTATAGCTCTAAAAATGTAGATATCGGTTTTGTTTTAAGCAAGCAGTACAAACCCTGATGAATTACTGCATTTTGCATTTTGTCTAGATTTACAATGTTAAAAAACCACCCATCATAGCAATCTGATTTGCGTCAGCCATTTCCGTGGAATCTGACCTCGGATGTACATCGATGATCTACTTACATAACGTGATGCTGACGCCGCAGAAACCATGCTAATACAATAACAAGTTCGATTGCAGCAAAATATTCCACAAGATGCTATAAATGAGGTTTAGGTCTTTTTTAATAAACATAAACTTCATTTATTCTGTTGACAGAATAATGGATTTTAACAGAGCTGAACCCACATGTTACAAAACTAATTATACTAACGCCAGTTCCAGCTAACAAAATGGAGCTTTTTGGTACATAGTACTACACGTAAAACGCTTATATACACCCTGAGGCTTGATTCGATGCTCGAATTGTGCCTGGCTTTCCCGATTACTATCATAGGGGTTCTGATTTACAAAGGGTTAAACGAGTAAACACGTATGAGATTTATAATTCAAAAATAAAAACTCCATATCTATGCAAAAGATGGAAACCTATCTTTCGCAAAAATGAAAATGTTTTGCTGTTTATATATCAAGCTGATTATGATTGTCGTTTTAGACAAACTGATGGCGTTAAGATTAAACACCAGAAGTGTCGCTTAATGGTGTACAGGCTTCATCCTGTACGTACACCAGGCTTCATCCTGTACACCATAATATCGCTGCCATTTTAAAATGGGCCTTGACGCGAGAAAACCTGTCTTTGGGGTTTGCGAACAAAAGGGCACAGACCAGCCTGCGCATCCGCGCAGATAGATCAGCGCCTTTTTGAAAGTATCATATATAAACTTGCTACAAGTGAAATGTCAGTTTTCTAGCTAGTCTCTGTAGTTGAAGAGGCTGGTTTGAGACTTTCTTTGTGGGAAACCCCGAAGACAAGTTATGTTGCGACATGGCCCATGTTATTATAAAAGGTCCTATTGGATTAATGCATCATTATTCATTGCAACTAAAGCAGAATACCATTTAAGTCGGTGATAGATTGATTGCATTGTATAGTGGTGGCTATATTTTCTATAATCTCTTTTTGCAGGAACTCAAAGAATAGCTGTGTTTGACAATGCTTATGATGTGCATGTTTTAAATGTTCTAAACGTCCATGTGTTATTTATTATAGCAGTATTAATTGTTTAACCCATATAAGCCTATCGTCTATGTCATGTGGCAACAGCAAACCAGTGTATGACAATACCAGACGCAACAATCAGGTTGTGCACTGTTTACTTACAGGATGTTCTTTTAAAATGTGGATGAAATCGTAAATTACTCCCCAACAGCCATTAAATTTGAAATGAATTTGCACAATTAACAAGTTAGGCATAAATGGGTTAAAATATGTTTAACAAGCATTCTGTGATATGCTATTCGCTAATTACATCTAATGTTGTATCAAGGTTAAACAGTTAGGAGTTGTATATTTTAGCCAAAACATGAGATTGTGGTACATGTCACGTATGCGATAAACAAAGACTCCGATAAGACCTGCTTATACAAAACTCCAGCGCAACTGGGCGACTGTGAGTGCATGCTTAATTAGCGCATTTATGATCAGTTCCATTTTCTCATACTAAAACTGTTATAAACATTGAAAAATATGACATGTCATAAAGATATACATGTATGTAAAGCATTTGTCAACAGTGAAGACAAACATCAGCTTCAATATGCTTGTTTATCTACTAGTCTCTTTCGATGAACAGGTGACGTCTTCCCGTTGGCAATCCCTAAAACAGAGTTTGTCATGACATTAATGCGTATAGTATTTGTAGCCACATAAGCATATGGGCTAATGTACAGTTTAAAAATATGTCTTTCTTAGATAAGTAGCCAGTTTTGTTTAATATTTATGACCATAGACGTTGCGTCTGGGAGTGAAATAAGGCCAAGCATTAAATCTAGACAAGTAATACATTCAGTATTTAACTGTAATGGTTTTATAATTGTTATTGTTCTGTTATACAGTATAATGTAATGTATGTTAAAGTTGCCTTATTTTTGAAAAAGACACAATAAAATAAATCATATAATACAACTTGTCTTTAATTAACTTCTTTTATCCTAAAACGAACCACGTCTAATATTTTATTATCCATACAAACACACCACACTGCTTTTATACCAACATTTCTTACTAATATGGAAAAATAAAGTGCTAATATAGCCATCAGTATACTAAATAAAGGGCTTTAGGGCCCTGGATTGTTATCTGTATCTTGGCACATCAGGTGATGGCACATTTTGTTCATATGGCGGCCATTTTATTAATCCAAGCTTAATGGTCTGAGCAATCCGACTTAGCGCATCACTAGGAACATTTCTGTGAAATTATTTTCAATTTGGATCAGTGGTCAAGGAGAAGATATCGTTTAAAGATATTTCTTATCTAGAGCTCAGATATATCTTTTGTAAGGCACAGCCAAACCATTTTTGCATTTTAATAGGGGCATTATGTGTAGTTATGTCGAAATTGGGCCAGTGTTGTAGGAGGAGATGTAGTTTGAAGATATTTCTTATCTATAGCTCTTTCAGTCCTTTTGTTCAGCGCAGTGGAACCATTTGAAAGTACTATGATGAACATTTCTGTAAAATTATGTTAAATTTGGACAAGTGATTCAAGAAAACCTCAAATTGAGCCACGGTGGACCCAGTCAAAACAAGCATCCGGCACCAACCAACAGATGAAAGCTTTACGCAAGGGCCGTCATTGAGGCTGAGGCATGATGCACCGTCGTGCAAACAAAAAGAAACCTGTAGAAATAAACCCTGATTGGGTTTTCAACCAGACCTGCAGACTATCCATGATAAATCAAAGTTTGTTATTGTGAATTGGTCACTTAAATTTTGATTTCCAACATTTTTTTTTGACTTTATGATATAAATTACAATAAAATACCAGCTCTGATATTCCCTGTTGCAGAACAGTTTTTCAAAGCAATATTGTAGACTAAGCAATTAACTCTGAGTGTCTATGGTAGAATTTGTAAAATGCTTAACGAATCGTTTGACATTGATACCCTTGTTTCAGTAACTTAGCAGTCAGACAAGTGCTTCTTTTTCTGAAGTCACTTAGATTAGAACACTATCGCAAAACGAATAAGCTGCGAAATATAATACAACATAGGATGGGAAATAAGAAATTAACCATTTAAAAATAAAAATCACCCTGTTTATCGTAGAATTTAGATGAAACTATGCCATTTGTTAGGGACAAAGTCCAAGTTCAAAATGGGGGCTTCAGTGTCAAAGGAATTGCTTTATTTAACTGAACTTCAGTGGGTTTAAATCTGACTAACCATTATTTGAAATAAGGATTATTAATATTAAGCAAGTCATCTAAATATTTTGAGGTAGATTTAAATGCTTTATAACACCAGCTTGGTTATTATCAGAAATAGTCATCTCATGACATCTCTCTCATAAGAAAACAAAAACGAAACAGCAACAAGAGGAGCACAATTAGTATCCATTGGGCTACCTACAATTTACCCATACGATTTCGAGCCAAACCTTATAAATATATTTTCCATATGATAATCAAGAATATTTGGTTCAAATGTTGCTTACTTATACATTTTAACATTGTCTGGCCACTGGTATGAAAAACATGGCCAAAGTTTGCCAAAAAGTCGACCCCCGTCCCTTCCTCCTCCACAATTAATTCTGGTTACAGCAATAACCAATACAGACGATTCAAACATATTCTCGCCAAACCTCTCAAACATGCCTGTATAGCACGTGTTTTAAGTCTAAACAGTATTGCATGATTCACAGGTGTGCACTATAATAGTGTTGTCCATCTGTCTGTGGTCAGTAAGTAAATAACGCTCATAACTCTTGAACACATGGTATAATTTGATCCAAGTATGCATCTTTTGCAGTAAATGACCAATTTGCTTTCCACACATTCCTTCAGGCACAAGATACTGATTAATTGACGTTTCATTCACATTATTGTAAGTTGATTCTATGATAAGTTAGAAAATATTTGTTAAAACATAATCATGTTTTGGATAAACATATATTCTAGGGTGAAGAGTTGATGAGTAAAATGTATTTAAGACCCCCAAACCAACCCTAGTGACTACAGCTGATATGGCCTTGATTCTTTGCCGTTTGGTAATTACATCGCTGAGTACGAGAGGTCTCATTGTTTGCTTACTTAGATCTTGCTGTATGTACATTACTATTCTAAGGTGTTTTTGTCTGTTCCACTGCATCTTCCATTTGATGCCATGGGTTTGTCTGTAATATTTCACTTGATTTTGAGGGTTGATATAATCTACTAACATCAAATTATCACATGGTGACACACCCTCAAAT
This sequence comes from Loripinus fragilis, assembly GCA_964019695.1. NCBI lineage: Eukaryota > Metazoa > Mollusca > Bivalvia > Lucinida > Lucinidae > Loripinus > Loripinus fragilis. The sequence continues at coordinate 55,304,065 of OZ026517.1, forward strand.
ATATTTTATCATTTTAATTCCCATTTTTTAAATTTTTAGCAGTCTCCTAAGTATAACAGAATTAATATGCACGTACATATCCTGGTCATGGCACCATAACAGAACGACTGTGTATCCTGAATTATATATTTATGTATAGATTCATGTAACTGATACTGGATTACATTTTTATAATTTTTGTTGTGAACAATTGAAGACTTTGTTGTCAAATTATGAATACATCTATTATGTCCTTTTGTGAATACGTTGTTATATTCATGTATGTATGGCAAGAAACTGTACAGTTTACGTCAATAAAATATACGTTCTGCTCTGATCTGTATCATATATTGGTCACCGTTGCGAGGAAACACATCTGCGCTTTTTTGAATGAGTAAGACTCAAACCATCCTGCTTAACTTTGAGACTATACAGATTATTTTGAATGAAGGAAGTTTAGATATTCTATTTTCCAAACGAATGAATAACAGAAGTGCTAACCAGACTGCGTAGTTGCGCAGGCTGGTCTGCTCCTTTGTCATTCACGACAACAAAGTCAAGTTTTATCGCGACAATGCCCATATAGTACAATGGGCACTGGAGGGCTAGAAATCAAATGCAAATAAGTATGGGAAGCTTATGAAAATAGCAGAAAAGAATAAATACGGTGGTTTCTTGCACATCGGAGAAGGATATCTCAGATTTTACCCTGGGTTAGAAAATCTTTTCCTGCACACCAGATGGGGATTTCTGTTGCTTTTACCCATGTGAGATAATTCTATCTGGCATACCCGTACCAGCCCTAGGGAAAGATAAAAAACGAACAGCCGCACGTCGACCGCACGTTGGCCACGTCGATCCTTGAGGTCATTGTAATGCTTAAATGACGTCACCATGTCACATCTCAGCGTTCTCAGGATTTTCTGGAAGCCTTTTTCATGTTTTTCGATTATAAAATGAGGTATTTAGTGAGCAAGAAAAAGAATCCATTATTCGTGTGAGGGTGGGATAGAAAAAATCCATCCCTCGCGATCACCGTTTATCATCACTTGGCAAGCCTTGTGATGCCAAATGGTGATCCTCGGGATAAATTTTTCTTTCTCGCATACCAACCCATACAAGATCGAGTGATCCCTATGTCAGCTCCCTGTTGGAAAAAGCTGTCCCACATCGCTACCCATGTGAGATAAGCGTAACTAATACGAGATAAGCCACACACGGCTGGTTGCTAATGCGAGATAACATTTTTGGCGCATGACTGTATTCTTTCGAAAACCTTATTCAATGCTTTGAACATGCTGAGTGCATTGCGATTGACATATTTAACCTGTTGTGTTGGGCAATATGAATGCAATGGGACGGGGACCCTTGACGATGCAAAAATAAAAAAAAAACACATACATTTTCCTCAAAAAATATTACTTACACGAGTTGCTGTGGCTGATAAGCTAGTTCTTGTAAATCCATTTTAATGCGCTGTTTATTCGCTGTTTCAACTTGATTTGTACAGCGCGCGTCATTGACTGTAAACATCGACCTCAATGACGTCACCAACAGATAATACACAGTACTGTACCATACAGCCGTGGTATATGAGAAAAAGAATCGATCATTGGTGTTCAGTGGCTCCAGAAAAATCCCAACCCGCGGGTCCATCGTTCAGCGGGAAACTCGGCAAGCCTCGTTTCCCAGTGGAACTGTGGTCCCTCCGGTTGGGATTTTTCTGTCCCCACAGAAAACCAATGATGAATTCTATTTATCCCACCCTCACACTCATGATAGATTCTTATATTCTCCCACCTTTGCCCATGTAATATAGGCTGTCAGCTCATGTAAGAATATAACAATCAACCATGAGTGTCCATGTAGGATAGTGATTTCTCACCCGAGGGGTCGGAATTTCAACCAGGGACGAGGCTTGCTGAGTCCCTGGTTAAATCCGACCCGAGGGTGAGATTTCTCTATCCTACATTGACAGGCTCATGATGGATTGTTTTTCTCCCACCTTTCGAAGGTTTTTTGTCGGAACATAAAAACTAAAAAAAAATATGAAAATTTGAACTTTTTACTCGTTGAATTTACAACATTTCTGAGTTTACGAGTGTTTTTTTTGGTATTTAATGGGTGTAAACGTAAGTAGTAATGGGTGTCACTCTGGGGTATTTTTTTTAAGCCTGAAAAGAACTTAGAATTTTTCAGGCTAAAAAATGCCACAGAGATGACTACCCTGGTAAGCTTAAGTGACTAGCTGTGATTAACTTAGTTTATTTTTGGGATTATTCTGCTTGGGTCTATGATTATGATAGGTTCCTGGGCTATTGAGAATAACTTAGTTAATTTTTGGTTGGTCTTTAATAGTTTCTTGGGCTATTGAGAATAACTTAGTTTATTTTTGGTTGGTCTGTAATAGTTTCTTGGGCTATTGAGAATAACTTAGTTTATTTTTGAGGGCTATTCTGGTTGGGCCTATGATTGTGATAGTTTCCTGGGCTATTGGGGAATAACTTAGTTTATTTTTGAGCTCTATTCTAGTCTATGATTATGATAGTTTTCTGGCTATATCTACTGGTTGGTTTGTGATTATGATAGTTTCCTGGGCTATTGAGGAATAACTTCTATTCTAGTCTATGGTTGTGATGGTTTTCTGATCATATCCACTGGATGGCTAGTGATTATGATAGTTTCTTGGGCTGTTGGGAAATAACTTAGTTTATTGAGAGATATTATTGGTCCTGCTGTGGTGATATATAAAATAACTTAGTTAAATTCAGCTTTGAAGATAACTTAGTCATTTTAAAGGGAATGAAGGCTCTTCTGTGGTGATATATAAAATAAATTAGTTAATTTCAGCTTTGAAAATAACTTAGTCATTTTAGGGGGTTTAGTTTGTGGTGATATATGGTGTGTGTAATAGTTAAGGCTACTAAGTTCTATGCGTCTTTAGAGTCTCTTGGTCAATCAAGACCTCAACTCCTAGAGGCATCACTCTGTAGCGATAACTTGTGTTTATTGTTTAGCAAGTTTAGTGGTATTCTTTCTAGGGGAGTGGTAGCCCTGAAAAGGGCTGTTTGCTGATTGTCTAGCTATTTCTAGCACTTCTTCTTAGTCATTTTAATTTTCTTAGTTGCTTTTCCAACTCCTATGTTTTAACTAGTCTCTTGGTCATTGGTCATAATGTCAAGTCTTATAGGTATCTGGATGGGTTGTATCTCAAACGTTTGCTGCTGCGCTCGCTGTTGAGATAATTCTTCTAACTTCTTAACTCTAGACCTTAACTCATTGACTTCCTTGAGAAAGACTTTTATGACTTGAGTCTTTGACTGTTGCTTTTGTGGCATCTGCTGAACAGGTTGAGGTATATACGTTGAGGGTGTTTGCGGCGTATAATACTGTTGTGTCATATCGTTAGCAAACGTCTCATTCACTGCTGATAGTAGAATATCAGGATTGTTGATCATATCGTCCAGTGTTAGTGATGGCTCCATGATTATGAATGTTCAAAAATGTAGTGTGTTTGAGCCTTTTATACTTGTCAAGCAGATTGACCTAGTTTAAAGTTCCCGCGCTTTAAGAAATCAAGTCAACTCTGATTGGGTGAAAGTAAATGCACTGACCAATCAGTGTATTGTTGCTCTCTCTAGCGGAGGAGTTCAATGTAGGTCAATCCCTTTGAAAACTATAAAAGCTCGTTTCAAATCTCAAATTCTTCATTCTGTTCTTGTGTTACACAACAACAACAACATGGCAAGCAATTTGGATTCGCGTTTGGAGCAATTGGAGGAGCAGGGCAAGACTATGGCTGATGCTACTAGGAGGTTACTGGAGACGGTGAATGCTGTGAAGGATACGGGTGAACTTCTATTACAGATGATTGAGAATCATCAAAAGATGTTGGAGATGAGTCTGAGGGTAGAAACTTTGATAAATGATGTAAAGACAGAAGTGAAGGTGGAGACTATCAGTGACGAGGAGGAAGATTGGGGGGATAATCCTTCCCCCACACCTCATCCTTCTGAGGATTGGGATGCGGAAGCAGATGATATGCCCTTCTACATACCAGTGAGAAGGACAATTACGGTTGAACAGTGGGGTGTGCGGTGTCCTGCATGTGGTGGCCGCCCCAGTAGATGTCCCTGCTCCTAAAAAATAAAGTCTCTGTGGTAATATAACCACCAAACCTGCCCTTTTCAGGGCCACCTATTTCTTCAAGAAAGAATAACTAAATATGTTGCATTTTTTTAGACCATAGATGCCATAAGTTGAGTGTGATTGTAGTACTTCCTAATCATGCTTACAGTAATGGGGTGATTATGGCGTGATCTTTTAATGGACCAATCAGATTTATAACCCAATGTACTTTGTGTCTCTCTCAAAAAATGAAGTTCTTTGAAAAATTCAGTTTGACTAAGTTGTGTGCTGCTTTGCAGCGAAAAGATTGGAAAGAGGTGGAGAAACAACAAATCAAATTGGGATTGGAGCAATGTCTTGCTCGCAGAGGGATTGGATCCAGAAAACCTGTAGCCATTGTGCGACCTATTTCAAAATCTTCTAAGTAAGAAATATTTTGTTACTTAGGAGACTTTAAAATAAACAGCCCTTTTCAGGGCTACTCAATTAGTTTCGTTAAAGAATAACCTCAAAATAAAAATAAACACAATTTCAACAGCATAATTTTAATTAAATCCAAAAACCACTAGTATCCCTATAAGTCCTAGAGTCTATTAAAGTCTTTAATGAATATGCACTATAGAGTCTGGTTCATCACAAGCAATCTGTTTATCCCTGTTCATCGTCACCATCTCTGTACAGGATCAAGGCGAATGAGAGGCAGATTCACAAATGAAACAATAAGTCTTCTTTCCTGTTTTTGTACGTTTTACTGTCTTCTTTGAACGAGTATCCAAATGTCTTTTCTTAGGATTGATATCAGATATATCTGAAGCCTTTCGTTTTCTTGAAGGCTTCTCTGTAAATACTGAAGACTCAGTCTGTTGCTTCTCTGTAGATACTGAAGACTGTTGCTCTTCCTCATCTTCATCGTCTGAATAAATCTCCATAGCTCTTCGTTTCCTTTGTGGTGGCTTAATATTATCTTCATCATCTGAGCTCTCTGAATCTGAATGATACACCAACTTATGTTGAGATTCTTCGTCATTCATCAAATTTTCTCTCTCTTATGACAATTTGGAGCCCAATGATCTTCAAGTCTGCAGATATAGCATTGTCCATATGTAGGCTTCATATCAGTAGACATCTGTTGTTCTCTTAATTTCTGAGCCTCAGAACAATCTCCAATCCAATGTCCCCTATCACGACAATGGTGACATTCTCCATAAGGTGGTCTCAACTTGTCTTGTTGTCTCAAACTATCTTCTAATGGCTGCATCAAAGCTTGTTCGTCTTGAGATAAATGTTTCTTCAACGATACACAATGATAGTAGATGCTCTTCTTATCATAGACTTTAGCCATCCTTGGATCTCTACTGTTTGCCATTTTTACTCTTTGAAAGTCAGAAAGTGAAATGATTCTCTCTCACTGGTGTCCAACTATTTATAGTCCTGGAAAAGTTCTGTCTCTTCTATGATTGTAGAGAAATTCAATCACACTAGGATTGTTAGCGACACATCTTTTCCAATTCTCAAATGTAATCAGTGTCTCTTTTTCCATCAAATATCTGATACTGATCCACCAAATCTCTTGAAATCTTCAAAAGTTTCAGGACTATTTAGTTTCTGTTGAATCTCTTCTATAGTAATCTCATCATGAGAAAATAAGATGTAAACGCAGAACAATAATCTTCTATACGGTCTGAACTTCAAAATCTTTGAAAGTGGAATTTCCAAATATTTTCTCTCTCTTGCTTCTTCCATGATATTACACTTGCAGATAAAATAACTCTAATGTTTGTGATAAGATAGCTATTGTTCTCAGCTTTTATAGGGTGAAAACATTTTGAAAAACGGTCGAGGCAAACTCAAGTTATTGCGAAAATATGATTTTTACTTTTTAGAAATCTGGTTCTTGCTTTTTTCATGCCAATAAATTATCTCCCTTGAATAAAATAATTCACGGTAAAAAATATGCAAAATTTGTAATAACTCGGGTATTTTATATCCGATTGACTTCAAATTTTTACCATAAGATAGCTCTTATATTCAAGTTATCAATTTTACATACTATAAGGTATGATAACTATTATGGGCTAGTGTAACATTGAGACACCCTTTCAAACTCATTTTGTTATAGGATTACTTTATATATGAATCGCAAATATTTGCTTATTAAGTCAGTAGAGATATATGTTGAACAAAAATAACTGACCACTGGTACTATATACGTCCGCCGAGGCCCGTAGAGAAGCTTTGTGCTTCAGAAACTGTTGAATATGCATTTAAAAAGGTAGAGCAGCTTCGTCTGTTTAAGGGCGCCAGCCTTCGGGTTGGAGTGGCTCCGCCTCAAATTCTCTGGTCCATAGAGACATGCAGGAATTTGACTTGTCGCCAGGGATTCCGAGGTTAGGATAGTACTGGGGGAGTAATGGTGCTGTTTATACAGTGCCTGATACTTCTTGCTAATTTTTCAAAAAATGTAGTCTCGCCTGCACTTTAGGCCTAGCAAAAATTGTAGTCTCGCCTGAAACTTTGTGAAAAAATTCATATAGTTTTGCTTGTCAAATTTTTTGCTAGTGATTTCTATTGCCGCATTGTGAAGTTTTCAGTAGTTTGGCTTATAGAAAATATTTGATCTGATGAAAAATTCAAATAGATTTGCATATCAAAATAATTTGAGAACTAGTAATCTTGACTGAGGATTTTTTCTGAAATTTCAGTAGTTTGACCTATGGAAAATATTTGATCGGATGAAAAAATCAAATAGTGATTATGCTTGATGAAACAATTTTGAGAATTTTCAACTGTTGATTTCAGAAAATCTGAGTTTTTCCAAATCTGGGTTTTTTCAGTATAAAAGGAGCTCAGATTTCTATTGCAGCATCATTTCAGTAGAGAACTTCGAAGAGTCAACATGTTTAAGCGACAGAGAGATATTACCCCACCCACTTCTGATGATGAAGAGTATCAACCTAAGTTGGTAGATTATTCAGACACAGAGATGAGATGATGGAGATAATATTAAGCCACCACTAAGAAAAAGAAGACCTATGGTGATTTATTCAGACACAGAGAGTTCAGATGATGAAGATGATGAAGATTTGACTTCTTATTATTTTATCAAGAAAGTCAACGAGAAGAAGTCTAGATTATTTTGAGCTCAAGGGAAAGAATTTCAGCCCAACATCAAGACTTTCCATGACAATGTTTCGCCATAGTAGTTCATATCAAGATTATTTGATCAGCTGGTTGAAGACATCAAAGAACGATGCCAGATGGAATCCAATGATAAGATGCGGATGACTATTTTGCATCCTAGATTGAGACTTGGAGTCTTCGTGCCTTGGAGAGATGTCTCAGCGATGACTGGAGAAGCTATACTTCAAGAAATAGAAAAAGTACAACAGTCCAATGAGAATTTTTGGAGCAATGACGGGCAGATGACTATTCAAGTCACAGTGGTGATACTTCCAGTGGGCAGCGGACGAAAACCATTACATGCTGGTCTCTATTTTGAGTCAGAAAATATGAGCAAGAACAGACAGAGTATTATACAGATCAATAATACCAAGATGTGATGTGTATGGCAAGAGCTGTGGTGGTGGGGAAATGTAATGCGGACAAAGAAGAAACTGAGTCTTGGAAGAAGAGTTGGGTACAGCTCGGAAAATCAGATCGACCTATGCAGACCAGAGAAGCCATGAAGTTATTGGATAGAGCGAAGATTCCTCATACTAAGTCTTGTGGTATTGAGGAATACAAGAAGATCCAATCTGTACTTGCACCCAAGTACTTGATCAAAGTCCATTCTCAGTATCCTAAAGATGGACTAATATTTCCACTTCAGTTCAAGAAGAAGCCTGAGACGAGGGTAATCCATATCTACTTCAATGGAGTTGATCACTATGATGCGATAACGAAGGTGACAGGATTTCGTGGACGTATATACTACTGCGAGTATTGTGATGTTGGATATTCAAACAGAGGTGACCATAGATGTGCTGATGGATGTGATGGTTGCTTTAGTGACATTCCTTGTATTCCTGGACAAAAAACGCGTTGTATGGACTGTAAAAGAACATTTCGTAGTAGGGACTGTTTTGCAAAGCATAAGGCAGTGAAATCTAAGCAGCAAAAATCTATTTGTCAACTTGTGTATAATTGTGGTAAATGTAATTTTAGGATTGTGGGCAATAAGAAAAATCATGTATGTCCAGGACAGAGCAAATGTAGGAATTGTAAAGAAATTGTTGGGCCCAATCATCAATGCTATATTCAAAAAAAGTAAGTAATGGTGCAAAGATCAGGAATCGATACAATCAAGTACCACACCTGACCCAGGATACCAATGGGAAAGTGACAAACTCACAGATGACACCACAAACGAGAGCCAAGAGGTCAGCCCTTTCCCAGCAGGTGACCACAAAGCACATATAAACAGACGCGCACAAAACATAGCAAACACAAGACAGAACAAAAACATAAAAGATCCACAAAAGAAGTACCGCCTTGGAACGGTCAGTAAAATATTTTACTGGAGGGCTTAAACCGGTTTAACGGCGCCAACCTCACCCTTAATTCAGATGTGGATCAAGACACATAGATATTTGGTTTGCATGAAAGACCCCTAACTTATCAATGCATCATCTCCTAAAACATATAAATCAAGATATAACAAGGAGATAAAGCAAGGATAAGGACTCAACAGTAAATTAACCTGAATACCGGAGCAAAAGAAATCCAACAGGTAAACCCCGGAGGGCCCGACATGAATGTAAATCTGAAATGACTGAAAATGAAGGAGAAGAAGAGGTTTCACAACCTAAGAAATCTCGTTTCATCTTCTTTGATTTCGAGTCAAATCAAGAAACTGGTACACATCAAGTGAATTTCTGTGTTGCTCATAAAGCGTGTGATGATTGCATGGATTTGCCCATAGATACATTTTGTCTGACTTGTTTGACACAAACAGGTCTGAGAGAATTTATCTTTGAAGGCATAGACACTTTACCAGAATTTTGCAATTGGATTTTAGGAGAGGAGAATAAAGGAGTGACATGTATTGCACATAATTTTGGAGGATACGATGGTCAGTTCATCTTACACTATATCTTAGAATATGGTACAGTGAAACCTGAAGTGATCATGAATGGAAATACTATACTTAGAATTAAAGTAGGACATGTCACATTCCTTGATTCTTATCAGTTTTTGCATATGAGACTGGCTAATTTCCCAGATACATTTGGCTTGACAGAGTTGAAGAAAGGTTACTTTCCTCATCTTGCAAATACACTGGCAAACCAAAAGTATGTGGGACCTTACTTTCCTGTGGACATGTACAATCCTGGTCAGATGTCTGTCAAGGATCATGAGACATTTTTAGCTTGGCATAAAGGGAAAATTGAGAGTGGTGCTATATTTAACTTCAAATGGGAGATGGAAGAATACTGTCTTAGTGATGTGGATATTTTAAGACGAGGATGTGCTTGTTTCAACATTAGTGGACTCGATCCTTTGTCTAAAGCTTGCACTATCGCTCAAGCTTGTTCAAAAGTATGGAGAAAGAATCATGTGCCTGAAAACAGTATTGCCATCATCCCACCTGAAGGTTATCCTGATCAAAACAACTACTCTATCAAAGCTGTAAGATGGATTCAAAGTGAAGCTAAGGAACGTGGTATTGAAATCAAACATGCATTGAATGGTGGTGAACAAAGAATCAGTGGGCATTATGTGGATAGATACCACGAAGAATCTCCAACTGTATTTGAATTCTATGGATGTTACTGGCATGGATGTCCTACTCATTTTCCAGACAGAAATAGAGTTCAACATCATCAGTGTTTGACCATGCACCAGTTGTATATAATGACCATAGGCAAGAAAGAAGAGTTACGAAAAGCAGGATATCAGGTGGTGGAACTTTGGGAGTGTGTCTATGACAAGAGATACAAGGAAGGTCCAGACTTTAGAACTTTGGTGGACTCAGAATTTACAAACTTAGACCCTTTGAGGCCAAGAGATGCTTTATTTGGTGGAAGGACTGACTCGACCAAACTCTATCAGGAAATCGATGAATCCTCCAATGAAGAAATCAAGTACATAGATGTGTGTTCACTCTATCCATCTATTTGCAAGTACAGACAGTTTCCACTTGGACATCCTACCATCTATTCTCAAGAGAACATAGATAAAGACAACATCAGACAGTACTGTGGATTGATCAAGTGTAAAGTGCTACCACCCACCAATTTGTACCATCCTGTACTTCCACAGAAATGCAGTCAGAAATTAATGTTTCCATTGTGTAGAAGTTGTGCTGAAAAGACAGATCCTCATATGAGATGTACTCATTTACGAGAAGAAGATAGAAGTTTTACATGGACCTGGGTCACTATCAAATTGTTTGCTGCATTGGACAGAGGGTACAAGTTATTGGATGTGTATGAAGTCTGGCATTTCTCAGAGACGACTTAGTATGACAGAGAATCTGGAGAAAAAGGGATCTTTGCTGGCTATATCAATACTTTTCTGAGAATCAAACAAAAATCAAGTGGCTATCCTGATTGGTGCAAGACATAGCAAGATAAGATCAAGTTCAAGCAAGATTACTTTGAAGCCAAAGGAATCAGATTGGAGAATGTTGAGAAGAATAAAGGAATGAGAGCTATTGCCAAAATCATGTTAAACAGTCTCTGGGGAAAATTGGCACAGCGAGAGAATATGACCAAGACAGAATATATCTCAGAACCTGCCAAGTTCTTTGACCTGGTGACAAATCCAAACAAGATTGTTAAGAATGTGGACATTTGCAGAGAAAATCTTCTACTGGTCAACTGGGATGATACAGAATCTAGTGTGGAGCCGCATGCTTGCAGTAATGTGATTGTTGCAGCGTTTGTCACTGCTCAAGCCAGATTGAAGTTGTATGAACCCTTGGAAAAGCTGATTGAACGTGTACTCTACTTTGATACAGACTCTATCATTTATCATCACAAACTCCATTTATGGAATCCTACTATTGTCAACAACAGACTTGGAGAATGGACAGATGAAGTGCCCAATGCTAGAAATGTCAAATTTGTAGGCATGGGGCGGAAAAACTACGGCTATGAATTTGTGGACAAGGATGGAAATCGAAGATCTACTTGCAAAGTGAAAGGACTCACTCTAGATTACAATACATCTCAAGTCATTTACTTTGATCGAATGCTTAACTTGGTGAAGGGAGAATCTAAAGACTTCAGAGAAACTGTCAACTACCATAGGATCAGAAAACATAAAGACAAGACTGTGACCACTGAATTGCAATCCAAGACGTATCGGTTCACGTGTCACTATTGGAGATAGATATACTGTTCCTTATGGATATTTGGCATAGATAGAGTAGTTCTGATGATCATGCAGTGAACTTATTTCTGATAGTCATGTATTGAACTGTGTCTGATAAACATGTACAGGTGTTTTTATGTATTAAACTGTTTCAATTATGTATTAAACTGTTTTTTAATTATGTATTAAACTGTTGGTTCATGTTCATTAAAATTTGAGTATAAATAAAATTGTCTTTGTATTTTTTTCACGGCTAGCCATGGCACTTTCTACACACCAGTTGGACTCAAATCAAGATATTGGAAGTTTGTTTTTTAAACATCCTTCTAATATTTTTATTTCTGGTCCAAGTGGATCGGGTAAAACTGAGTTTGTTAAAAAGATGATTGAGTTTAAAGAAGATTTATTTGATATTTTACCCCAAAGTATTGTTTGGTGTAACAAGGAATGGCAAACATCTGATAATATCTTACAAGAATGTGAGGGGTCAAACCTCAAATTTATTCAAGGTATTCCCGATGATGAAGATGAAATTGTCACTGATCCCAGTCCAACGCACTTGGTGGTTTTTGATGACATGTTAGGAGATAAAGATGAAGAAAAAATTAAGTTATGGTTTACTAGAAAAGGACATCATAGAAAGGCAAGTGTGGTGTACATCACTCAAAATTTATTTCAACAAAATAAATATTTTCACAACCATCAGTTTGAATGCTCATTATTCAGTTTTATTTCAAAGTCCAAGAGATAAGATGCAAATCAAAGTATTAGCTAATCAGCTTCAAGCTCCACATATGATTCATGCATTTAACGATGCCACATCTATACCTCATGGATACTTATTGGTCGATTTGAAACCAAATACACCTGATTATCTTAAGATTCAGAACACATATTTTTCAAAACTGGTTTACAAAATCAGATCAACAAGGACCTGTTGTCTATTTTCCAGGAGTATAAAAATGTGTGTTTGAGTTCATATCCATCATTTGTGTCAAAATGACTCAACAAACATCAGCTAATCTGATACGTGCTCTGTATAATTTAAGCAGAGAACATGATAGTCATAAAAGAAAATCACTCTTAAATGCAGGTTTAATCGAAATTATCAAATGGTTTTCTATGGCAGCTCGAAAAATTGTCAAGGGTAAAATGAAATTACCTAAACAAACTCAAAAAATTATGGATAGACATCAGGATGATGTTCGAAATTAGCAATGGGTAATGGGTGTCACTCTGGGGCATTTTTTTTAAGCCTGAAAAGAACTTAGAATTTTTCAGGCTAAGAAATACCCCAGAGATGACTACACTGGTAAGCTTGAGTGACTAGCTGTGAATAACTTAGTTTATTTTTGGGATTATTCTGCTTGGGTCTATGATTATGATAGTTTCCTGGGCTATTGAGAATAACTTAGTTAATTTTTGGTTGGTCTGTAATAGTTTCTTGGGCTATTGAGAATAACTTAGTTTATTTTTGAGGACTATTCTGGTTGGTCTATGATTGTGATAGTTTCCTGGGCTATTGAAAAATAACTTAGTTTATTTTTGAGGATTATTCTGGCTGGGTCTATAATTGTGATAGTTTCCTGGGCTATTGGAGAATAACTTAGTTTATTTTTGAGGTCTATTCTGGCTGATCAATGATAATGATAGTTTTCTGGTCATATCCACTGGTTGGTTTGTGATTATGATAGTTTCTTGGGCTATTGAGAAATAACTTAGTTATTCTCAATAGCCCAAGAAACTATATATTACAGACCAACCAATAATTAACTAAGTTATTCTCAATAGCCCAGGAAACTATCATAATCATAGACCCAAGCAGAATAATCCCCAAAATAAACTAAGTTATTCACAGCTAGTCACTCAAGCTTACCAGTGTAGTCATCTCTGGGGCATTTTTTAGCCTGAAAAATTCTAAGTTCTTTTCAGGCTTAAAAAAATGCCCCAGAGTGACACCCATTACTACTAACGTAATTTGCACCTTGTTATTGCCCGGAACACACAATTGGAGCTTTAGTTAAGTTGCAATGTGAAAGATAAATTCCTGCTTGGCGCTCTTTGACCAACAGCTAGGACCAACAAATTGCGCCAAAGTAACCCAAAGGCACCAAACAAGGGTAAGCGTTACTTACTGACGTCAAATAATGTTAATGACGTCACCGAACGTGCACCATGTGACGAAAATGGCAATGTGACGCTAATGGCACAGGGAGCCAAGCAGGATTTTATTTTGCATTTTGCAACTTAACGTATGCTCCAATCGTGTTTTCCAGTCAATAACAAGGTGCAAACTACGTTTACCTATTTAAATACCCGATAAAAACACTCGTGAACTCGGCAAGCCTCGTCCCTGGTTAAAATTCCGACCCCTTGGGTGAGATATCTCTTTCTCACATACCAACGCATACAAGATCGAGTGATCCCTATGTTAGCTCGCAGACGGAAAAATCTGTCTCATATCGCTACACTTGTGAGATAAGTGAGACTAATACCAAATAAGCCACACGCGGCCGGTTGCTAATGCGGGATAACATTTTGACGCAAGACTGTGTTCTGTTGAAAGCAAAAGATGAATTGTTGACAATCAGGAAAAACTTCAATGTTGAAATTTCAGCGATTTAAGTCGGCCTTCAGCGTCGTATAAAGTAAAATTGGGCATTTTTACTTAAAAAAACGTTTATAAAATGTTTTGGACATGCTGAGTTCATTGCGATTGACATATTTGACGTGTTGGGATGCACCTGGATCTTGACGATGTAAAAAAAAAAAGAGAAACACATTTCCTCAACAAAAATAGGCCAACTTACACGTGTTACTGTGGCTGATAAGCTAGTTCTTGTAAATCCATTTTGGTGAAATTACCATTTGTTCATTGTTTAATGCGCTGTTTATTCGCTGTTTCAACTTGATTTGTACAGCGTGCGTCATTGACTAAACATCGACCTCAGTGACGTCATCAACATATATTATACTGTACTGTACCGTACGGATTGGTATATGAGAAAAAGAATGATCATTGGTGTTCAGTGGTTCCAGAAAAATCCCAACCCTCAGGTCCAACGTTCAGTGAGAAACTCGGCAAGCCTCGTTTCCCACTGAAACGGTGGGCCCTCGGGTTGGGATTTTTCTGTCCATACTGAACACCAATGATGGATTCTATTTATCTTACATGGACACTCGTGGTGGATTGTCATAATCTTACCCATGCTATCTTACCCAGGACGTCCAGGACGTTAAGTAACGTCATCATGTGAAATTGCATCTTAGCGTATTCAGGGGCTTGTGGAAGCTTGTTTTAAAATAAATAACTTAATGAATAAATAAAAAAGGGAATAAATAAAAACAGTGGTAAGCAAGAAAATGAATCCATTATTAATGTGAGGGTGGGATAGAAAAATCCGTCCCTCGCGATCACCGTTTGTTATCACTCGGCAGGCCTCGTGATGCCAAACGGCGATCCTCGGGACAGATTTTTCTATCCTACCCTCACACTTATGATAGATTTTTATAATCTATCCACCTTAACTAACATTTACTCAGATGATAGATATTTCACTGTAACAGCAACAACAAGGAAATGGGCGCTATTCAGTGAGCCTGAAAATGTAAATAGTCAGAAGCTAGTATTGAAAATCATTAATTAAATGTCCTGAAAATGGGGTAAATGCCATGCGATCCTTTCAAATATTTTATTGTGTCACTTGTCAAAAAATGGAGGAATCGTTGTCCTTTATAATTTTCTCGCATATGTGCCGTCCATTTTTTTGTTTTTGTGTCTACAACACTAAGCGACACTGTGGGTCAATAAAACAGAATACTATGTCATGTGTCCGATGACGTTGTTTGAAAATTCAACCTGACAGAAACGCCTTTTCTCACAATTTCACCATGTCCCAACAGCAGGGTAAGTAGTTTTATTATCTCCAATTTTACCAAGAACATATAAATAGTCATCTTTTTCTTAAGTAAATCATTACATAGGACTTTATAGAAACGATCCCAATAGAAATTACGAATCATTAAAGCACTTGTTGAGGAAGCCATAATGTATACAGAGTGTCCCTAGAATACCTGTCAATGCAGTTACAGATATAGAAAATCAATCTCAGCTAGAGTTGCTCACAATGATCTGAGTCAAAATAACATTTTTTGCAGACGACAACTTATGGGAACAAAAACACAAGAAAGTTTGTTGGCTAAGCTGGATCATACAGGTTAAATATTAAAAAGATTCGATAAAATCCATGTGATATTTCCACATCCGTCAGTGCAATCACGAGAAATGTGACGCTTCCTCAGATATTGAATACATTTTTACTGCTATGTTTATGTTTCAGTTGAGGATCTGTCGAAACAAATAGGCGAAATTTTCAGCCTGAGCTAAATCCTTAGTTTCAAGAATCACATTAAGGTGTGAAAGTCAGTGCAGTCACGGTCAGTGCAATCACGCTCCTTATCGTGACTGCACTGACGAGTTTTGTGACTGCACTGAC
This sequence comes from Loripinus fragilis, assembly GCA_964019695.1. Lineage (NCBI taxonomy): Eukaryota > Metazoa > Mollusca > Bivalvia > Lucinida > Lucinidae > Loripinus > Loripinus fragilis. Next base: position 55,319,985 of record OZ026517.1, read on the forward strand.
TTTCAACTCTAAAGTGTAGGCTATTTAGGAAGAAGTGATGATCTTTTGAGGCGATATTGTACTTGTTCCGAAAACGATAATCTTTTCCTCACCCCAAAACCCTAGGGATAAGGGGGTGGGGGTACTTTAATTGTTTAATATAGGCCTAGACGTATATATGCTTGGCCCAGTTGGGGGCGTCAATTTTTTTTTATTTCAATGCATTTAGTATTTTATCAAATAATATATAGATTTTTTTTGGTATCAAGAAATTTAACGATATTTTTTTCTATTTATTTAAATGTTTTTCTTTGGGGACGGCAGGGTGGGGGAGGGGTAATCACAAAACTGGACTATTTTTGGGTTGATTTCTATAAATTTTAGGGGTTTTCATATTTAGTCAAGATACAAAATGGAACATATTTTTGGGGTTGCTAAAAATTCAATTATTTTTTGGCTATGCCTTGTATTCCTGAAATGTATTTGGGTAAACAAAGTAGATGCTGGGCCAAGCCCCCCCCCCCCCCCCCACACACACACACACAAACACAAATACACACTGGGCCCAAAGGGTAAGTGAGGATGGCCAGGGAAAACAACAACAAAGCAATGAGCCCTCTCTTCTTACATTAACAACCAAAGCAACGAGCCCTCTCTTCATACAAAACATAAGGTCACTTATTATTTTTCAGTTCAAACTTCAAAGCTCGTCGTTTCAATTAAAATTTGTCAAATACATAGATTAGTCTATTGTTTAACAATTACGTAAGTTTGCATGTGGAAACTTGATTCGAGCACTCAAAACTATCTGTGAAGTTTTTTAGGAATTCTCGCGTCTGTGATAAATTGGTATGATTTTTTCGCATGCTTTACAGATTTAAAGAATTTTTACATTCATAACATTGCTCCCATTCCAACTAAAGTAAGAAATAGGGCAAAGATCAGGAATCGATACAATCAAGCACCACACCTGACCCAGGATACCAATGGGAAAGTGACAACTTCACAATTTAACATCATAAACGAGAGCCAAGGGGTCAACCCTTTCCCAGCAGGTGACCACAAGGCATCAATAAACAGACGCGAACAAAAGTACAGAAATATATGACCCACAAAAGAAGCACCGCCTTGGAACGGTCAGTAAAATTATTTTACTGGTTGGCTTAACTGGTTTCACGGCGCGCCAACCTCACCCTTAGTTCAGATGTGGATTAAGTCACATAGATGTTTGGTTTGCATGAAAGACCCCTAACGTATCAATACATCAGCTCCTAGGACATATAAATCAAGGTATAAAAAGGGGATAAAGCAAAGATAAGACCCAACAGTAAATACCTTTGAATACCGGAGCAAAAGAAATCATATCTAAGTCCTATCTGTTAGGGCTTTGTGCGAATTTTTCACAACTGCTAAATATCGATAAATATTCATCGCATGTATACCTGTGTGAAGAATCCTTACTTAAGCAGCCCTTCCCCAAAAATAATCGATATTGCTTGCATGTATGTCTTTTTTTTGAGTGGTAAGATTGGTTGGTTTGTCCCTTTACCTCCTATTAATTAGCTATGGACATGTCAGGTGGTCAGCTCACCTAACCACACACACATACACACACACACACACACACACACACACACACACACACACACACACACACACACACACACACACACACACACTCCTCCTTCACACTCCTCCTACACACACACACACACACACACACACACACACACACACACACACACACACACACACACACGTACCCACCCACACACCTACCCACAGACACCTACACCTACACACACACCTACACATACGCCTACACACACACACACCTACACACACCCACCCACACACATACCCACCCACACACACAACTACACACACATACACCTTCACACAAACCTACACACACCTACACCTACACACAATCCTACACACACTACACACACACCAACACACACACACACACCTACACCCACCCACACACCTACACCCACACACACCTACACACACACACACCCACACACTCATACACACACCTACACCCACACCTACACACACACCTACACACACACACCTACACACACCTACACCCACACACACACCTACACACACACACCTACACACACACACACCCACACACACATATACACACTCCCCCCCACACACTCCGCACACTGAAAATTCAATTAATAAAATTAAGAAAGAGGGCAAAGATCATGAATCAGTGTAATCAAGCGCCACACCTGACCTCTGTATTCAATGAAGGTCCATTTCAAAGACTTCTATTCATGCTAATTTAAGTAAATATGGTACCTTTCGAATCTTGGTGGTCCATAGCGTAGAGGGTACTGGGTACACATTTTAGGTGACTTTGACGTCAAGGTAAATGATCTATTATATAATGCATTTTCTTGTTTATGTATCTCCAAAACCACTTAGCCACTTAAAGCTTTGCCAGTGCATAGGTCCGATGATGTAAAGAGTACTCGGCCCAGAATAACAATGCCTCCTTAAAGTTAAGGAAGGCTTAAGTTAAGTATTGATTATTCAGGATGCGAAAAATAACGTTTTAAACTGATTAAAATCAAAATAGTTTCATTTTTCTGTAGATCACAATACTATCTTTGACCACAAGTACTGCATCGTTCCAGACAATTTATTTAGCATCTACTATATCAATACTTAACTTAAGTCTTCCTTAACTTTAAGGAGGCATTGTAATTCCGGGTCCTGTGCAATATTTTGTATGACGATAGGTCGAGGTCGAAGGTGAAAAAGTACTCTTGTAATTTTTCTCCTAAACCGCTGGATACAACAAAAACAAACTTTATTAGGTGCATGAGACAAATGATTTAGAAGGTACTGGACAGCGTTTTGTGTGGTCTTGGCACCAGGGTTAAGGTCAAAAGTATAAAACGGGTGTTGGTGTACTATCGTCAGCCGTCTGGTTGGTTATTTATTTGCTGCTTTCGTTTTTTATTGATCAGCCAGTGGTAAGGTATGAACTCAGTCATGCCAGCAGTCATAACTTTTATACTGTACAGAATTTATACAAATAACGGCAGTGTATTAGTTCACCTTGCACATGAAAAAAAATCACTGTTTTGATTTTTCAGTGATCTGCCCTTTTCAAATTGTCCATCAGTAGTCATTTAAGCAAAGAAGGCCATTATAAACGCTTACATCTTCTGGAATATTGCATGACCCAGTGGTAAAGGCTGAGATTCCATATGTCCACTATATCTGATTGTTAGTTTTTCCAACAGTTAGTGGTAAGTTGACGAAACAGGCATTCCAATCCGTTTTTGTTTTCCTATCTTGAGTCGGAATACTATTGAAAGCACAATTATCAATAAAAAGTTCGAATAAAATACTTTTTTTATATTATAGGTTGAAGAAAATGGCTATGACAGCTGCTGAACGTGCCAGGAAGTACAGAAAAAGCAGGGATCAAGATCTTGATAGAAGAAGAGAGTTCCTGCTGAGACAGCGACTGCGGTATCAGCATGATAAGTCTGTTGGTAAAAGAAAGCTAGTATCAGAAATGTCAAACAGAGAACAAAGACGCCAACGGAGATACTGGCGTAGACAACAAGAAGTGCGTCGCCGAAAAGTGAGGATAATGAAAAGTCTTAAAACAGTGACCCCTTCTGTACCCCCAAAAGATCAATCATGTTCTAGTCTAGTACCAGGTCAACAAATCAATTCCCGATCCACAAAGGCAAGAAGAAGGCAAAACAACAGAGTTTATCGAGAAAATATATCTCTAAAAGAGGAATTAAAAGCTGCCAAGAGAAGATCAGAATTGTACAAGAAGCGTTGGATTCGTGAAATAGAAAAGAGTCGTTTCAAACAACATGTTGACACTCCTAAAACAAAAACAAGAAAACTTCTTAGGGTTTTTTCTGGTGGCAAGTCGACAAAAACAGCGCGGAAGACTTTGGAATTTCATAACTCGTTAGTGACAGAACTTTCAGATCAATACAAAAATGGCAACAACAGGGAGAAACAAAGGGTGTCCAAAATCGTTACAGGACATACAATGAAGAAATATAACCTTATTTGTCATGCGAGAAGGGAACTAGGATTATCAAAGGACCATGGACATAGAGTTAAGAAGCGTTCTTTAACATGCAGACTCGAAGATAGGATCAGGAAGTTTTACGAAAGGGATGACATTAGCAGAATTGTACCTGGCATTAAAAGAACGATCACACAAAACAAGCAGAAAAAGCAAAAGCGATTTTTAACTGATGACCTTATCAATATTCACAAAAAGTTTCAAAATGAAAACAATGATATCAGTATAAGCTATACATCATTCTGTAGACAGAGACCATTTTGGGTCGTGCGACCCCGTGATAGTGATAGAGAAACCTGTGCTTGCAGAATTCATGAAAATATGGCACTTGTAGTGGACGCTTTGGATAAAAAACAGCTTTTATCCACAGACAAACCCTCCCTTTTAGCTAACCTTTCTGTTTGTGACATGAAAAACAAGGACTGTATGTACGGTGACTGCATCAATTGTAAGTCTCGAAAGTTGATACAACAAACATATGACAAAACTGAAAATATCATTTATCGGCAGTGGGAGACTAAAGTTGAAGACAGGGAAATTAGGAAAGAAATTAAACAAGTGACAATAACGTCAATAGTAGAAATTAAGTCCACGCTAGGTGAATTAGTTGCTAAGTTTGAAAGTCAGCTGAAAAGGTTCAAAGTACATTTGTTTAATATTGAGAACCAAACTGAATATTACAGAAACCTTCAAAGTACCATGAAAGATGACGAACTTCTCATTCACATTGATTTCTCAGAAAATTATGTATGTAAATCCCTGAAAGAAATACAGGAAAGTAGGTATGGTGCTTCCAAACGTCAACTTACTATACATACTGGTGTTTATTACACATCTTCAACTGAAAAACCTGTATCGTTTGCCACAGTCTCTGATTCTCTTCAACATGGACCAGCTGGTGTTTGGGCATTTCTGAATCCAGTACTTGACGATATTAAAAACCTATATCCAAGTATTCAACACATTCATTTTTTCAGTGATGGACCTTTTAGCCAGTATAGACAGAAAAACAATTTTTACTACTTTTCAACTGAGCTAGCAGCCAAAGGCTTCTCTGTGGCATCTTGGAATTTCCATGAGGCTGGGCACGGCAAAGGGGCACCTGACGGAGTTGGTGGTTCATTAAAGAGGGCTGCTGATATGAGAGTTTTACATGGCGGCACTATTGAAAATGCCAGTTCATTTATAAGAGAACTTAGAGAAACAGATTCTTCTGTCATTCTATATGAAGTGTCCCAAGAAGAAGTTGACAAAAAAGAAAAAGAATTGCCTGCTCTAAAAACTGTACCAGGGACCAGTAAATTACATCAAGTAATTACTCAGACACCTGGCCAATTACTCTATAGAGACATTAGCTGTTATTGCACCAAAGATAATCCCCATGTAGGCCATGATTTTAAACAATTTCATTTTAATAGCAGTTGTGGTAAAGACCGAGATGGATTGTCTAAAAAACGGAAAAACATTGAAACCACTGATAGAGCGCCTCAAAAGGTCAATATGAGAAATATTGTTAATGGAGATTGTGAAATGCCACAAACTGCGGACAGAGTTCAACATGAAATATTAAAGGATAGAAAGGAGTTTTATAAGAAGCATTTAAGCCAAATTGCAACATGCAAGACATTTAATTCTTTGTTTAAACTCTGTGAAAAAATCGATGTTTTACAAAAAGCAAGTTACATTATAGATACAGACTCACGAAATCCAAAGCCAGTAGAGCTAGATGAAAATGCCTTAAAACACCTTCCTCATGATTTTATCAACAGTGAAGATCTATATCCAGTAGCAGTATTAGGAGATGGGAACTGCCTTCCATATAGTGGAAGTATCATTGCTTTTGGAAATCCAGACCATGGGGATGAAATGAGAGTTAGAATTGTTGTAGAACAAGTGCTTTATAAAAAGTTATATCTGTCAGAGTCCCATCTACAAAGGGGACTGGTTAGTCCATCAAGACATAGCATTGCTAAAATATTTGCTATGTATTCAGAAGAATACATCCCTGGTGTGCATATTTTAAATAAGCCCACCATTGAAAAAATATATCAAATGGAGGCACTTAAAATCACAAGGCTTGGTTCCTTTATGGGCATGTGGCAGCTTTGTGCTTTGGCAAGTGTTCTTGGGAAAAAGCTAGTGTCTGTACACCCTAAAAAAGGAAACCTGAACATACGCAAGGACTTACACCGGACTATTGAACCACGCATTTCTTCAAGCAACCCAAACGATTGTGCGTATATTATGTGGACAAGTGCGCGGCGTGATATGAGCAAAGGTCATTGGCAAGCCAATCATTTTGTCCCCCTTCTCGCTTTTCAAAGAGCTAAAAGTGAAAAAAGTATAAGGAAAGCAGAGAAATCATTTTATGAAACTACAGATAAACAATCAGTTAACACCAATGGTACGAAATACAAAGGACTCAAACGCAAAGTAAATTTGGAAGTACAGAAGATAATTGAGCAGCGGTCAGCATTAATTAGTTTACGTAGAAGTAAGAAAGAGAGAAATAGTGAAGTACATAATAAGTGATCAATCAATCATTAAAATATTGAGCTTCACCATGCCAACACCAACACTATAGCATATGCGCTGTAGGAAGACTAAGATGAGCCTGACCATTTTCGCAGTATGATCAGAATATTTTATATGAGCTCACTGCGTAGCTTAAACTCTTTTAATTCATAATATGAGCAATAAAGACTATTATCAGACTTGTTGGATGGCCAGACTGATTTTAGTCTTCGCTGCAATCAAATGAGCCGCGAAATGAGATTTCCAACAATGTGGTATGTGGGACCAGCAAAGCCTCAGATCAGCCTGCGCATACGCGAAGTTTGATCAGAGCCATCGCTAGTCGCTTGAATATTCTATGGCTGTTAAGCTACTGACTGAACACCATTTGGAGTTTCTAAGCTTAAAAGGCTGCATAGGCTCACCTGAATCTACCCTTGTTAAAATACCACAGTGTTGGAAATCATGTGTCACGGCTCAAATGTGAGTGTTGGTTTTGTCATAGTGTGTCTCAAATGATTCACTTTATTGTCAAACACTTTAATCGAACAACAAGGTGTAGAACAACGTGTGCTAAGTTGGCAGGCGGTTAGTTGCCAATTTAATTTATCTTATTTGCTGTTTATGATTCGTGTGAATTTGCTTCTTTGCGTACTAGATAAAAACAGGAAAGAAAGTATTAGTAAAATGCACTATTAGTGACCAATGCGTCGCCACACAGTAACTAAATCAACAAGGTGGCATATGCGCCAGCCCAAGACTCAGATCAGCCTGAACATTTGCTCAGTCTGATCAGAGTCTTTGGTATGAACTAACAGGATAGGAGAAACTGAGTTTTCTTTGTGTGCTTAGTCGAGACTTTGATCAGACTGGGTGGATGCCAAGCCTTTTGAGTCTTTGCTACCAAAAATAACACATTGTTGATTTTGTTGTGGTGTTGCTCATCACTTTATGGTCAAATACCATAAAACAGCAATGGTGTAGAACAACATGTGAATAAGGGCCTATGTATTCATAGATTAACTTAAATATCTTAAATCGCTGTCTATGGCTCTCTTGTGCAGTCGCTTCTATGGATTATTGACAGCAATAGTTTATTCTACATATGTCTGATACATAGGGGAGTTTATTTGTGCTTGTCTATATTTTGCAGATGGCATATTAGACGAGCACACGGCAAGTTTCTGCAGAATAAAGACGAATCCAAATAAATTCGAGAAGAGGCATAAACACCTGTTAATTGTTTGGAATTTTATTCTTAATGTTATTGGTTTCCAACTCTAGCTCCCCTGGAAATATTTTAGAGTTTGTTCGTTTCTCAGTCATTTGTGTCCATTTTGAAGGTTTGATTAATTAGTACTTAGATTAATATGAAAATAGCGTGTTAGACACTGCTGAGCAAATCACACCCCATCAACAATTTCAAACTACTGCGTTACTGCGTATCCACATTCACTTCACATCCTACCCAATCTTTAACATAGTATGTTAATGGTCCGTATTTCTAACCAACTGCCATCCAGGAGAGCTACAGTTGCACACAGAACTTATTATTTGTTACTTGTTGTATTTAAAAGAAGAAGATGATATATATATGCCACTCATACACTCCACGAGTGTTCCTGATGAGGTATTGAATATGCTTTTATGACGGACACTCGTTGATATCATATGTACCAAATCAAAAAGCCTAGGGACAATAAATGTATGCTCCAACGATGATTTGGGTTCAACTTTATATTTCTAAATTTCCAATAGAAAATCGCTCAATGTTGTCACTGAGACAATGCTTATGTGACGGTTGATCCAAGTTCTCGATGTATGACATGTAATTTCTGCGTTTCATGGTGCTATGTCTCAAAGATCTTTTTTTGAAAGGTCGAATCCATAATGTGTCAGTGCAGTCACGACTGTGTCAGTGCAGTCACAGCAATGTCAGTGCAGTCACGTTTAGTAAAATTTTAAGCTAATCGAAATGTGTTGTTATAATGCACTTGCTTTTCATACCTGATCATGCCATGCAGAAATGCCAAACTTTTAGGTGAAATTATTTTGATCGTCAATTTATAAAATTCTTAGCACAAAAAACAACACACTTCGAAAATATATTTTTTTACTGTACATCTATTTTTAAAGTATTTCTCTTACAAGTGCCACATCCGAATAACCCAAGATTCATGCCCATTAAGGTTTTTAGTAAGATCTCTAAAGGGACCCCTTTAAATTTTGAAAATTCTTTAAACTGTCTGTTTTTGATCAAAAAGTTTGTTTGTGACTGCACTGACATTTTAGCAAGAGTTCCATCCATGTAATTTACAATTGACACATTATACATATTTTTGAACTGTACATATTTTCCATATATCTTCTCCATGTTGGTGTTAATAAAAATGTTTGAGAAAAAATGAAATTTTGGACAATATTTTTTTATGATTTTGCCTTTCTGAATTCCTCCATTTTTTGATAATGACCCATATACACTATCAGTATGTTACCCCGGCATCCAATTTAGGTTACCTTGCACCCCCAGAACAATTTTCATGGGAGCCAAATTTTTCATTGGGACCCCCTGAATGCGAAACGAAGTTGTCCTAAAAACTGGTATGAGATATGTGAAAATGCATGATTTCCATGGCAACCCATAGCGGATTTGAGAATGGGGGTATGAATACAATATTACTCATATCTCAGCTGTTACTTACCCTAGACTACTAATCTTAAAACCAAATTAAAGTTTCGACATAGGCCTATTATCCCTTTGTTGCATATGCAAATGATCTAATTTACATGTTCATAAATATTTATGAAAACATTAAAAATGTTATTCACGAATGGGTTTTTTCGTAAAGCTCAATAATATCTCAGCTGTGTTTAACCATAGATTACTAAAATTAGTACATAATCAAAACTAAGACACAGGCCTTTCATTCCATGGTCATGGTATAAATGGCAAGTGAGTATGACCAGGAAATGCCACAATCACAAATCACAGACCAAAACACGGCATCGCGAGGAAGAGACACAGAACACTAACAGCCACACGATAAAGCCGGCTTCTAGAAGTGTGTTTGATTACACCTACTTTACTATAAAAAAAAATAATAATTTTCGAATTCCATAGAGTAAAATACATTTAGCTAACTCGCTAAATACTAAAACAAACCCAACAATATTCCTGCTAATTTATGTAGTTAAGCGGATTGCGTGAAAACTCGTCCCTTACCTATAGGGGTTTTCTCAACGTGGCCTGTATCACCCTGTAATATCAACACTTTTTGTCCCCCAACAAATATAGTATATATGTATTTGCTTTTGAGAACGAAAAAGCCGATTCCTGAGCTAAAGTTAATGAGTCCCCTGAATCCGGGGTTTTTCTACCAGGTATGGCATAGTCCAGAGTGTTCACCTACAGAGACTATTTATGTAATTTATCAGTTACCTGTCATATTAACTGCATTGTCGAACGTTGTCTACATGCTATCTCACGGCATGTGCCTTTATCAGGTCATAACGACGTTGCACGTTTTGAATGACGTTGCTAATGACGCTGAATCAACACAAAAAAAATCGAAAATTACGTAGATGTAATAATCGCTAGTTTGAAGAGAGAAACAATAGGTTAACTGATGAATAGAATACCAGGTTCGCGTCTTTTGATATCAAGTTTACCAGGCTCGGCTTTGAGAACGCATGTTGAATCGCTCGGCAAGCCTCGCGATGTCAACAAGCGTTCTCAAAGTCTTGTCTGGTAAACTTGATATCAAAAGACACTCTCCTAATGTTCTTTATTTATATTTTGACCAATGTTATTGAATCTCCTCTTGAAACGTTTGAAAATACTGGATTAACTCTTTGCCTACTGGGGAATTTCGCATGCTTTTTGGCGTCTGCTGATTTTTTAAAAAAGCTTCTTTTAAGAAAAAAAAATCAGGAATACCATCAGAGTGTCAGTTTGGATCCAGATTAGGTCGGCATTTATTTTGGGCCTGTTGTGAGCTCAAAATGTTTGCAAATGTTATCAGCAGGCGACACTAGTAAGTTAGTTTGAACAGTGTGCACTAAATGGCCTGTAGATAATACAAACACGATTCCCCTGAAATAAATCCACATTGATGTGCATTACAAGTCTTCGATTTTCATTAAATGCAACAAAACACATTCATATCTCTTGTGAATGCACTGAATCGACCATCAAATTGTGTTTGTTTGGTTTGATTCTTTACATCCCAGTCAACACTTTTTCAGTCGTGTCAGGACGGGTCTTCCTGGGTTGAACCAGTATTAATAGGCAGTGGATAAAATGCCTTGCTCAAGGACACAAATCAGCTACTCCGCCGGCAGTGAGGCTCGAACCAGCAAGCCTTCAATCCCCAATCAAACGCTCTAGCAACTGAGCCACTGTGCTCCATTATTTTTTGTATCGGGTCGTGATCCCTAGAAAGCATTTACCAAACGTACCCATCCCCTGTAAGATTAGACACAACTAGTTTGATGGTCTCAACCATCATCAGGTCCCAACTTTAAGGGTTTTCAGCGTTTATTTTGATAGGTGGGGTATGGTAAACTGTAAAAGTTGAAATTTGCATGATAGCGCAACTATTTAATTTACACTGATGCTGTATGGTCGAAACATACTCATTTGTGGAAGCATTTAGGGTATACAATGTGCAATTTCAGGATTTGGCAGAGAAGTAACAGGAAGTATCTTTAAAAAAAGATTATTGACGAAGATTAAACGGATGGGTGTTTGATAACCTGCAAAGCACGATTAATACTTTTTAGAAGCTCTATATTTTCTGAACGTAGAAATTATGGCCAATTTAGAGCACTTTAACAGCATAGAGTTAGAAACATAGTTTCCCAGTAACAACTTAGGGTTACCAACAATGCAATCGCAGTACACTGGAACCATGCATACGCTGACATGATCTGCCATTGTTATATACCTTATCAGTGTTTACTATAGAAATTTGACGTGTTTCAATCGCTGCCAGTTGTACGTTTCATCTAAATTTAACGTGTCGCAATGCGACAAATCACTGTCCGCGGGCTTCAATCCCATTACAACATGGCAGCAGAGGGCTGCAACGCCGTTACAGCCCGCTCAAGGACATCGTCTGCAAGTTAAGATATATCGTCGCTAATATTTTATGGAGAAATGACCAAACTATTTCAATTACCATAAAATACGCTCCTTTATCATATTGGACAGGCGGCAATCGAAAACGCTATGAACAATCGATGAACACAAATCGCTAGAAACAGTGTTTTCGATAGCCATTTGTCGCCAGTCGGGCGACAAATGGCAATCAAAAACTCTGTTTTTAACGATCTTAGATCTACGTTCGTCGATAGTATTAACGTTTTCGATTGCCGCCCATCTTAAGTGTTTATTGACTATAGGCCTACTGAATATGCAGCCAAACCAATCCAAAACAATGGCTACTAGGAATAATTTACTGTCGGGCTACAAACGGCAATCAAAACCTATGTTTCTAATGATCTTAGATCTACGTTGTCGATAGTATAAACGTTTTCGATTGCCGCATATCTGAAAGGTTTATTGAATATAGGCCTACTGAATACGTAGCCAAACAAATCCAAAATAACGGCTAGAAGGAATAATTTACTGTCGGGCTACAAACGGCAATCAAAAACTCTGTTTCTAATGATCTTAGATCAACGTTTGTCGATAGTATAAACGTTTTCGATTGCCACATATCTGAAGTATTTATTGAATATAGGCCTACTGAATACATAGCCAGAACAATCCGAAACAAGGGTTACTATGAATAATTTAATACAATTTTCATATTTCTGTTGATATGCGGCAATCGAAAACTCTTTTAACAATCGACGAATGTGGATCAGAAATCGCTACTACCAGTGTTTTTGATTGCCAATGGTCGCCAGTCGGGCGACTTATGGCAATCGAAAAGTCTGTTTCTAACTATTTTTGGTCTACGTTCGTCGATAATATTGACGTTTTCGATTGCCACCAATCCGGTGTGAATTCATTGTACGCTTCATTATGTTACGGTGGACATTTCTGCATACAATTGAAAAAATTATTTGGATCTGCTTGTGCTTGAAAGGAAGGTATATAACAATGACGATATAACATTCTTTACCGTATATTAACGTTTGCCAAGCCCTCGTGTGATAATGTGTTGCAGCCCTCACCGCTTCGCGGTTCGGGCTGCAACACATTATCACACTCGGGCTTGGCAAACGTTAATATACGGAAAAGAATGTTTTATCCTCTTATTAAAATCACCTTTGGATATGATTGAGGGTCAGGATGCAGTGGTGGAGGGGGTGGTCAGTACTTTCTAATCATTAAATATTAAGCCCATTTTTCACTCTCATTAACAATCTCGCTTATTCATTAAAACCCCTTCAGCCATTATCAAAATTTTAACTTATACAATCATGTGATATCACCAGCGGTTTTCTCTGTCCTTGTTTTCCCTCTTAGGCCACTTGGGTGCCCTGACTCTCCAACTTTTATCACTTATTGGGCGTTGCCTTTGTAGTAAAACCAAAAGCAGAAAATAGAGTAGGCCAATGCAAGGGTGTTGAAAAATAAAAGAGAATGCGTTGTATAAAGATTATTGAAAATACTTGCTTCTCCTGTTAGTAGGGGAGCCAGAGATTCAAAAATTGGAAAAAAGTGGCCGGAAAGTAGCAGAATTTTAGACTATATCCTCAGTTAGTATGGTGTTTCAGGAGTGTGAAAACAGATATTGCACAAATTTTAAGTCTTGCAAAAGATGTTTATTTTTGGGTTAACCATACCTACCATCATGCAGGCTTCACAGTAGGCTATTCGCTACATTACTAAAAAGAAAAGTCTTTTAAACCAGATAGAAACTTAATTCGGTGCAACAAACTTCCAATAAGGTTAAATGATTTACGCTTACGTAATTGTTATATACGTTACTTACTTTCAAATATATTCCTATTCTTTACTTGGCCATGGGCTGCCAAAAAAGCTTGTGGAGAGAGAGTTTTGTACATTAAGATTTTCTAAGCTACTTTATATATTATAAAATTTGATGTCTGTTAGCTTTTCATGAACATGTGCATTTACCGTACAACAGCCAAGTCTAATACGTTACCATTAGATAAAAGGGAAACCCCTAGTATAGTGTAATTATCATTTCCATAGTTTTCTTACACATCATTATAATTGATTTTTAATAAGATGCAGCTTAATAGCAGAATAACAATAATTAGTTTAGGCACCTGGAAGTTCTGTTGTATACGTTACTTTCTTTTAAAACAATATTTTTGTGCAATGTTATGTGTATATGCGGTCAAACAGCTAGTGGGTGAAATCGAAATTGACTACTATCTAAATGCTTAAAATTAGATTGGAAATATTGTCTTTATAAACATTTAATATGAATGAGATACAATATCAACAAAATCATGTTTGCTTTAAAGGGGAAAACTTGAACATAAAGGCGATAAAGCACACAAAATGCTATTAAATATCTGTTTTAGGAATCATGTAAATATAATATTAGATACCTATTTCTTATTCATAATTAAATCATGTTTCAAAAAGCTTAAATGATTCTTTAATCTCTGGGCCACTACTTTGTATTTGCTTCTTTTAATGCATTAAATGACATCAAATGACATCTACAAGACATTTTCTTTCACCGTCAACAGCTCAATGAATAAATAAAAAGCGCGCAGTAACATATTCAGATCCATTACACATTGTAAAAGCCATCATTTATATGAATTAATAAAACGCTCTTGATTACAACAGCAACATTTAAATCAATAAGGCACAATCTATAACTTAAACACTAAAAACTGTAAGATATTCCAAGCAGAAGTCGAAATCAAGAAGTGAAACATTAAAATACCTTCATCGGTGTCATCTGAAACAAAACTGAAGTTTGAGGAAATCATGATCATTGCTGTCTCTAAGCACCAGCCTTACATTTCCTTGGGGTTATAATATTTTAGTGTCTCCAGTGTGTCCGCTTTGGTGAATTTTTTTAGTTATGTTGGTAACGTATATAACAAAATATAAAGAACATTACTTGTATAATTGTGTTGCCTGGTTCTACAATTTTGTGAAGCAATGAAACAGGACAGCATTTATTCTAAACAACCATTTTAATACTTTAGACAAAGATACATTGTCTGTTAATAAGTTGGAAACCCCCTGCATTGTTAGTATTGTAAGCATTTCTAAATGATTAGATTTCGATAATCAGGAACTTGAGCAAACAGCTCTTTCTAGAAAAGGACTTGATTGATCATATATTTCAGAATGTTTGCAGACGTTTGCTTTGTAGCTATAGAGCTTATCAGCATATGTGATAGAATCTGCTTTAGTGTTTGTTTTATTCAGCAGGACACTATTAGTTTTACACTCACAATAAGTAATTGTGACAACTGTCATTCAGTCCTTAAACTAACTAATTCATACCCATAAAACATGTACCAACTTGTTAAATGATGCTATATTAAAGGTATATTGATAGTTCATGTAGTAGAAACAATAGCCATACTTACGCTATTGTCAAAGAATACTTTCAGATAGTATGCTCAACAGATGCTATGCCTTATCATTCTTTCATATAGTGCAATTGTCAATGGAGACAATGTTATCACTATCTGAGATGTATTATGATAATTTTACAAATCAAAAAGAAATAGTATTTGTTATGCACACGATTGATAAAAAAAACAGCTGCAGACAAATTAATAAACATGCATACATACTATTTGTTAAGTGTATGCATACTTTCTAAGCATAACATGTAAATATATTATTTGTGTTAGTAATGATACTAACTAGGGTGCCTTCTCTATTGTCCATATTATTATTATTATTAGCACAGTTGATAATTTAATACATGCCTTTTGTCTCTATACCCTGATGTGTTTACAACTCATCTATTATTTAACGCACATAAAAGGAATCAAATAACAGGATCCATGCAGCAGTTTGTTTAAAATGGGGTCCAGTGACTTTTATGGTATTAAGAAAGAACTTAACATCAGCTATATTAGCACTAATTGCTAAACTAAATTTGATTGTATGACTGCTATTTTTACTCTTAGGTATTGCTATTCCCATTAACATTCTGAATAAACTTGTTAAATATTTTAACGGTAATCTTAATGCGTCCTAGTCAAATTTGGCATAACCATTGTCTGTTGAAATTTCAAAAAGTAAAATTGGTATCGTGAATTAAAACTGATGAAATCTAGATTCCTTGGATATGATCACTGCCTAATACCATGTAAAACCCATTCCCCAATTTTATCGGCTATAATTCATTCTAATAACCCATTCAGTTTTAAAGTTTGCATTGCTTCAAATTGACAAATGATTAGTAGTATTAAGTTAATTGGAATATCAGTTTCATTAGTCAAACAATAAAAGACATGTTGAAAATGAGCTGAAATAAATTTCAAAAGCTAGAATAAATTAAAAAAGTTACCTTCACAGTCTCTTGATAGAACAGACCTTCACTATTTTATATATAATGATGAGTGTGAACAGACTGGCACAAAGCTTTGGTTGCTTTTAAATAGCTTATTAGATTTTTTGTTCAATTAAAAGAAAAAATGTGCAAATATCTAAATTTGGTCAATGAATTGTATTCACTATTTCTCAATAAAGTAAATGAATTGTATGCAATTTATCTAAATGTGTTTTAGGTTTTCAGGCTCAGTTGTATACAGAAAACAGTTGAGATGCATAAATAGATGTGGCTTAAACAATTTGCACAAGTGAGCCTTTCTCTTAAAGAATAAATGACTACAAACACTAATATTTCCTTAAATTTAATGTAATGTAAACAACAGTTTATTTTATATATTCATAAAGGAGTGATGCTATCTAGATTACAGCAAACATCTACTTTCTATGAGCGAACATGACTAGGAAGGTCACAATCATAGACTTCTGACTGACCCACTGCACCTTAAGGTAGGGACACGGAATACTATTATCTACAATATACATGTCATTAAAATGAAGCCACCAGCTCTCTTCCTTGTCAAGATGATTGCTGAACTAGAAACATATTAGAAAACAAAGACCCAATAAAAAACTCCCACAATCAATAGGAACAACAACAAACAAACAAAGTTTCCAACATCCACACATAGTTTTAGAATTTTTTAGATATTTTATCGTAATTGAATCTGATTTGGTAGAACAGACCTTCACTATTTTATATATTGTGATGAGTGTGAACAGGTTCGACACAAAGCTTTGGTTGCTTTTAAATAGCATATTAGATTTATTTTGTTCAATTAAAAGAAAAAATGTGCAAATGTCTGAATTTGTTTTAGGTTTTCAGGCTCAGTTGTATACGGAAAACAGTTGACACAAATATATAATCATGATCTATATTTCTATATATATATAGTTATATATGTTACTTTAGCAAATTTGACTGAGCAAGCTTAAGGGAATGTATCCTAGTTGAGATGTTGCATCAGACTTACCATTTACTAAGTATATAAATTGTATAACATAACTGAGAAAGGTTAGCAAACCGTGTGTTTTGTTTTTAAGTCAAGAAGTATGCTATTTCTTAAAAGAAAAATGTACACCCATATACACAGTCTTCTAATTAGTATAGCTACCTTTTTCTTGTGGAAAATGCTCCTTTATGTCTCTCAAACACAGCCCTCCCCCACTTTTTATGAAGTAAACTTTCCAGTGATGTATAATTTTAGATATTAAGCAATATCTGTTTGTCTTCAACTTTGTTATATACGTTACATATTGAAAATCGAACAACAAATGATGTTTTACACCAGAAATGTTGTTAAGCATTACTCTTAAGTCGGTGATATCAAAACAATGATCATAAGGTGTGCAAAAGCTAACAGAAAAAAATGCATGCTTATTTTCAATATGTACAGGTTCTAAACATGTATAAAGTTTTATCTATGGTCATCTAACTAAACACCTTATAACTGACAAAGTATTTATGTTAGAACAGATCTGTTTGCAGTTTTGAAATGGTCAGTTAACAGTCTTTTAAATACATGTTATCCTGAATTTAAACACCTTTTGAAAATTTGGCCAAGTCAAACTTTTTAACAAAATATCAATAATTTTAAGGGTATACTTAAAAATGTAACGTAAATGACATTATAATGCATCCACACAACTTTTGAAAACATCAATATGTGTAGAGAATACCATATTCTTACAGATTACATAAATATTTTGTTGATTTAAACATTTCAACTTTCACCTTAATAGACTTAATTACATATTTTTGTTTTTAAGAAAATGAGGGGTAACGTATTAAACACACTGTTACAGGTATGTTTGCAAGACTTAAATTGAGTGCAATATCTGGATTCATACTGCCTATACTATGTACTAAAGGTTAAAAAAAGTGAAAATTCTGCTAAAATGGGGACATACCTAAATGCTTATTTTTGATATTTTTGAACCCTGGCTCCTCTACTATGTATCAATGCGATTCAATGTCAGACGTCAGACACATATTTGAACAGAATATATACACCTCTTAGGTGTATATATTCAGTTCAATCAATGTGTCTGACGTCACAGCGATGATAATGTGCTCAATGGATAAATCCTAGCATTTGCAAATCGTTTGGTAATATAGCACTGTGTTTGTGTACGTCCTCGATTCTTACGAAAGTCTATGCTCAAAGTCATAAGTAGTCGCTGCGCGTGTGCGCTTGGATCCCCGCTCTTGCTTTCGGTGCGAAACTGAAACTGAAAGTAAATGGTCTGTTTATAAACAATGGCCTCAAAATTTTCATTAAAGGTCTTCAACTGTGTTGTGTTTACCATTTATTGATTAATCCTCTAAAAAAGCAAAACTTACCACAGAATTCCCACAAACAATGGAAAGTGCATTAAGCAATAGATCAACAAAAACAGAACCACGGCCTTAGAACGGACAACAGCCTAAGCCAGCAGGGGGGGGGGGGGGGGGGCTTAAATGCATTTTACTAGCGCTAAATCTTCGCCCTAGATAATGTTGTTGTTCAAGGGTAATAAAAATCAATTTAGACATCATCTTTTTCTGGTGCATTAATCAATTTAACTAAGATTCTAGATAAATAGCAGTATTTAGTAACGTATATTACAAACAAAGATATAGTAATATTGCCCCTTGTTTGATTCAGACATTATTATGAGCAAAATGCGCCCTATGAAATTATTTTATTTTAACTTGACATTTTTAAATCATTAAAAAAAGATTTGCATTCTGCTAAGGTGGCAGCTTGGTTATTTTTATATACGTTACTTGTAAAATAACTTTAAATCTAAATTATATTCTGAGCATTTTTAATAGCTAAATTAAAATCATTCATTATCTAAATGGTCAAATACTCTTATATACCCCTATTCCACACAGGCCACGAATCGCGCGAATCGACACGAATTGATTTTTGGGGACGGATGCTGGCATCCGGACTCAATTTTAACACTTACAGTTTTTCAGTCACGTCGATTTTTCACCCTTGCCAGGCCATACATTAAATATATGCTACACTCCTTGCAAATTTTCAGACATATAAGTTGCATGGTTTCAATATTAACGATTTAATTAGATGCATGATAAAGAGTCGTAAAGATCCTGACTAGTTTGTTCCTGAGAAGCTAACTGATCCGGATCCACAATGTTTTCCAGAACGGGGTATATCCGGATTCCGCAGGATAAAGGCTTAATGCAAACCGAACAACTTTCTGGAAAATATTACGCGTAAAAAGTAGTTCTTTTTTTCGTTGTTTTTTCATTGTTTGTTATGCTTTGCAGTTTAGAAACTTCAGTTTGGGTATCGAAGCAATGATTTATTGCCAATTGCTAATTCAAATACAAATATATTTAGAAAATAATACCTTGCGCAGTAATATAATAATGATAGGCATATCGTAAAAGACATAGTGGACTTGCCATTGTAGTCTGCTTTCATTGACCAAAAACAAACAAGTCGGCGTGTTTTTTTTCTCGGCTATGTATGTAAATAATATAACATTCATATAAATCAAGAATTATCTCAGCTGACCCCAAAAAGTCGCTTAAATATTGGGGATTAAATAATCTTACTTGTATGATTTCATTCGAAGTTTTACTTTATGCCTATCCCGCCAAAACGGTCATGTGATATACACACTACATGTATTAGTAAATTATTTATACACAGCCAATCGCAACGCGATTTAGTACGTTCTATTTATATATATACAATCGGTCGGGCATTGATCAATTTTATGTTTCCGACAACGCTTAGAAAGTTGAAAATGTAAGAACAAATCTAAGTTTTACCTTTTAATTCAACAAAGGAAACGATGCTTAATTGTAAAAGAATAAATAATAGCTCAGACCCAGTAATATAACAGCCAGATAAACTGTTTCCTATCGATGACAGTTGAAGGTCACCACTGTTCTGGGGGTCATGATTAATAAGTATTGGCTTTTACTAAAGGAAGTGTGTATCAGTAAGCTAGGAGTCCAGTAGCATAATCATTATTCGGGTTGCTATATTGACATTAAGGGACGTTTACAAACAGTTTGCAATGTTCCATTGATGCCAGAAAATATATAATTGCATTGATTACGTAGGCTACTGCGTTTGTGTTACATGTTGGGCAACTTTCGACACAAAATGGGCCTCAACGCGCGACAAAAACCTGTCTTTGGGGCTTCTGAAAAAGCGAGTCTAAAAGCAGTCTCCTCATCTACAGAGGCTAGCTAGAAAATTGAAATTTGACTTGTAGCAATTCTAGAAATGATACTTCCCAAAAAGCAAATGAAAAAGGCGCTGCTCAGTCTACGCTAATGCGCAGGCTAGTCTGCGCATTTGTTTTTCGCACCCCCAAGACAGGCTTTCACGTTCCGAGGCCCAAATATTTTTTTTTTATCTCAATGTCAGTTTATAGGGTGTCGTGTGTGCGAAAAACATTAGCATAGAGCATTATGTTTCATACGACGAAACAATAAATTGAAATTATCCTATTGTCTTTGATCCCTATTACCTGCTACCTGCCGCAAACAGATCAAAAAGGTATTTTAACTATCGGTCTTTATAATAGATAAATCAAACCAAAAGTAATTACTGATCATTACTCTTTCATTCTACAATTTGACGCAGTTTCACAAAAGTTTCAGTTTATATTGCCAGAATGGTTCACATTTGTCACATTGGACCGTACATTTGAACACTTAAGTGCATTTGAAAATGTCATTGAGCGCTTCCAAAACTATGCCCGGTTGTCCACTGTCGACCCGCCAACCAAATGCCGTAACGGAGTTTTGGTGACGGGCCGATGGTGGCCCACTTTTATATGTTTTCTGAGCATGTAGATTACGTACTGTTGTATAGAGATCATAGAATAGTAGCCAAAGCTCCTACGCATAATGAAAAGAAAGCTGGACAAACTGTTAACGTACTACGACATCTCTTTCAGCTGTACACATGACAGCAAATAGGCACCGTGTTTAGAGAACAGATCTACCTACTCAAGAGGTGCAACTCATTACTTTAGATCAGTCTGCACATCGCCATAATAACATCCAGACCAACAGATACTTTCAGGGGTGTTTAATAATAATAATAAAAAACCTTTCTTCTAAAACCAGAAATACATAGTAGGTATTCAAAAAGAATCACCTCAATGCCATTGAGACGGTTCTTTTGAGCACCAACCCTCAACCCTAGCTGCTGCACTCGAATTACATATTGCACCATCCTCATGTATCAGTCCATTAAAAAGATATCTACTGCTCTATCATAAACTCGGTAAAACCATTAATGAGCCACTTAAACCGCCCCAGTATAACATGATAATTCATGCTATAGTTTTTCTTGTTAATATGGTTTTTAGCAGCGGCTACTGTTTTTTTGTTGTTGATTTTTTTTTTCAATTTTAAAAAGTCTGATTTTTTCTTGCTCGCTCCGCTCGCAAACGTACATATAGAGATCTAAATTCAAAGGTGCCAGATCGGCGGCGCCCTGCTAAAATCCTGCCATTTTATTGTAGCCTACCATATCTTTCGGTTCCTTTTTCTGAATGACGTCTACTGGAGTCATCTGAGCACTATGTGTTAATGCTCACAACAATTGCCAATTTTATCATACGGTCAAGCATTGTGGCACCGGATCAGAGCAGTCTGAAGCCTGATACACACGATGAAACTTTTGTCTGCAACTTATGTATGCAACTTTTGTGTGTACCATACACTACTGTACAGACGATGCAACTTCACATTACCTGTTGCTCTTTCCCGCTAAAATCGTGCATACTTTTTCAACCTGGTGCTTACTAAGCATGCTGAGGAGGACGAAATTGCTGTCCCATTGTGCCTGATGATCATTGCACTTGCAACGCAACATTTAAATAAACCGCGAATAATACGAAGTTTGGTTTCAACGAAGAAATGTATATAGGGCTAACCATATTGTACCTAGCTAGAAGACCCCTTTCTTAATTGTGTATGCACATTTGTAGAAATTACAGGTAAACTGACCTTCAGAAATAGCCGAGCTGTGATTGGCTAATTGTCTGGAAAAATATGAGACAAGTTTCAGAAAATATAGCAATGTCCTATTCGATGAAACTGTTTCATGAAACTTCAAAAATCACTTGAAACATGTTTCTCGGACGTACACACCATGAAACTTTTGTCTGCAAGTAATTATGTTCTTCGCATTTTCACAAAACAGTTTTTTTCCAATCGCGCATGATATAGTCTACAAGTTCGTTTAGAAAACCATTTGAAAGTTGAAGAAATGACATCGAAGTTCATTTTACCCATTCATTTCAAAATTTTATGACTTTGCCTGTTGAAAAAATGAAGCTTTCTGATAAAGAATTAAACTGCATGAAAATGTGCCAGAAGGCACTAAAGTGCGCGGATTTTTCAATAAATCCTGGGGAAGCATGCCCCAGACCCCCTTACCCGCGCTTGGCACCTACAGAACTCGCATTCGTGCATTCTGTGAATCAAAACACTCACATTAACTCTCAAACTCGTTGCTACGACCCTGAGTATAGGTTGGAATTATTTTCGGTGTGTGAAAGTGTGCCAAGTTCATAACGACCCACGCCCTAGCATGGCTTCGCGTCTTCTGCGCTCGCATGAAAATATTTCATGTTTTAAATATTGCCCCCCCCCCCAACATGGAATCCTGGATGCGCCCCTGCGGTTCTATCGCTACAGTGTCAAACATTTGGGATCCAGATCAGGCTCGACATTTTGTTTGGTCTGATCTGGGTCCAACCTGTTAGCAAAGATTGTTATTTTGCGGGCTTCACCACTGGTATCATACCGAATTCTTGGCCGTGGATATTGTGCGACTAGTCTTTTCGCGGAGAATAAATAAACTGAAATTGAAGGTAGGGGCTCTCATTTGAAATAGTTAAAACTTATTTACGAACACTTGTCAGGCGCGATTAAAGGCATATACATATTCTTGAATAGTCACTCTAACATCACATCATGGCTAAGGCATTACAGTAGTTAACCCTTAAAGCTTCAAGTAAAAATGCATCTGAAAATGTCGTCTGCTGAAGTCGTCTGCTTCATATAATTGCCTAACATTACTGACGAATCAAGTATAGAAGCAAACAGCGTTGACCCAGAACAGACTGCTCCTATAGGAGCAGTCTTGACTGGATCCACACTTTCTGCCATAGATGCTTCTTAAACATTTCGGCAGACGAGATAAGCAGACGACTTTTGTTGCGATTGGCGCTTTAAGGGTTAAATATGCGAGAAAAAAATGCAAATAGATCATGAACGAGTCCTTGAAATCGTGACACTTTGGGATTGATTGACAATTAAACATTTTTACAGAAATGGTTTCTATATTTTTGCGTTTTTGGTGAAACGACATTTACTTGTTTTTACCTGTATGTTAATGATTTGGCTTAAATAAGCGTCGATTGTTTATGAAAACGAGATTTCTGCCCCTACCCCTTCAACGGTTGCAAGTCTAAACCATGGAGGTGCGTGGAAAAATACTATAGCATCCGCGGGGTTTTGTTATCTGGCCGCGGGGCAGGGCTTTTTAGAACCGTTTTCCACATATTAATTAAAGTGGAAAGAACTAATAATGGGCTCAAAGGCACTTACATTTTGAAAGCTTGTAGTTTCTACCAGCAGGGACAGCTGATACTGGTTCTATTGCGAGTTTGATGCAAATCTGAACCACGGGTTTAGAGCATGCTCCTAATCTTACCGCGGATGTGACCATTGTTGGCGTTGTTCATGGCCGCGGGTTTCTGCAATATGCTTTCTTGTCCACGGAAATCCTAAAAATCAAAATGTCAGAATCATCTATGACAAAAGATAGGTAGCTGGTGTGCTGAAACGACTGGATCAAAACCCTGTTAGATCAGAATGTAGCCATTG
Source organism: Loripinus fragilis (assembly GCA_964019695.1). Taxonomy (NCBI): domain Eukaryota; kingdom Metazoa; phylum Mollusca; class Bivalvia; order Lucinida; family Lucinidae; genus Loripinus; species Loripinus fragilis. The sequence continues at coordinate 55,343,964 of OZ026517.1, forward strand.
GGTTTTCGCTTCTTTTTATTTTTCTGTATGCTGATTTAGCACAATTATCTAGTTTCTACGGTAGTAGGATCGCCTGACCAAAGTGCTGAAGGTTGTGAGCAGCAAAATCTAGCTGTTTGTCTGTCTGTCTTTCAATCCGTACGTCCAACTTTCGGTCTGCATTGGTTTTTCCCTCTTTTACTTATATGCTCGTTTAGCCTTCTTACATGTGTCTAGTAGCCCAGGTGGTTGGAGCGCCTGTCCAATGTTCTGAAGGCTGTGAGCAGCATAATCTAGCCATTTCTCTGTCTGTCCACTTTCCAATGGCTGTCTGTCTCGCTTTTTCTGTCTGTTTCGTTCTTTGCTCTTTTGACTTTTTTGTATGCCTGTTTTGCTAGATTATCTATTATCTCAGGTGGTAAGTGTGCCTGACCATATTTTGGATACTTTCAAGTTTTCTAAATACTTAGGCTTGGCATTGGACCCAGCATCTACTCTTTACCCCCAAAATATAAGGAATATCAGGCAAACCCAAAACATATTCGAACTTTAGCGACCTTTAAAACATTTTCCAAATCTGAACATTGACCTTAAAAAGCCCCAAATTGATAGAAATGACCCCCCATAACGTAAAAAAAATAAATCATAGTTTCATCGTATCTCCAAACATATTTATTTTTCTGATCTCCAGCCCCCCCCCCCCCCCCAAACAAAAAATGTAATTCAAAATTTTGAATCTCCAAAATGGACAGAACCTACTTATATATGATAATATCAGTGTGCCACCCCCCCCCCTCCCGCCAAAAAGCTGACCAGTGTTTTAGAGCAGTATGCAGCAAAATATAGCTGTCTGTCTGCTTGCTTTCTCAGTCAGTCAATCAATCAGTCAGTCAGCCAGCCTGCCCAATCAACCGCTTCAATTTCTTAGTGTAGACAGAGCCTCTTTGTAAAAGTGTATTCTTGTCACAGAAGAGTATTTGCGTGTCCCAGGGGGTTTGGGAGGGGTGGGTAACTCTTTTTTTCTTCATACGAAGGGTCTGGTCCAGCATCTACCATTCACCCCCAAGAAATATCAGGAATTTCAAGGACCTCAAAAATATTTGAAATTTTAGCAACCCCCAAAAAATCCTTGACGTAAAGAAAAAGACCCTAAAATGCATAGAAATTACACCTAAATATAGTCCAATTACGTGGTGAACCCCCCCCCCCCTCCAAAAAAAATATCCATATATCTTCATATATTCTTGTTTGTCTTATGACACAGTTAGGCGCTGGAAAAATAAAACTTAATCTGGCTTAGAGTCCATCAAAAATGCACCAAAATCAGGAAGGCGAAAATTCGCAGCTTGTAAAGAAATCGTTTCAAAAATGGAGGAAATCAGTGAAGGAGATGCCAGATTTACAGTTTGTGATATTGCATGAAAAGTAGGCATGTCACTATCAACGGTTCACTTTATTTTGAAGAAACATTTAAAAGTCCGAAATATTTTTGCTAGATGGGTGCCACATCTGTTGACTGATGAGCAAAACATACAACGGGTTTTAGTGGCCAAAAAGCTGCTTAAAATGTTTCAAATTATGATAAAAAGCAGTTTGCCAATGTCGTCCCAGGTGATGAAAATCGGGTCTATTAATTTGAGCTGGTCAGAAAGGTTAGCAATAAAATCTTGGCCACTAAACATAGCAGACGCCCAATAATTGTCAAACGGTCTTTAAGTGGAAGGAAGGTTTGGTATGCAATTTTCTTCTCTGGTGAAGGAGTCGCAATAAAAGTGCTGGTGGAAAAGGGCAAAAACATCACTGGAAAGGACTACAAAGACATATAGTACTGGAGACAACACTACTAAAACATATCAGAAACGACCCCCTGTCACTGGTTTTAAACATATCTGTCTTCTACATGGCAATGGCCCTGCTCATGCCTCTGAAATAGTTAGAGTGTTTTTGAAGAAAGAAAAAGTAACTATTTTGCCTCACCTCCTGCATTCCCTAGATCTTGCCCCATGTGATTTCTTTATGTTTCCGAAATTGAAATAATTCCTTGCTGGGCGGAAATACCAGTTATTAAGAACCATTAGTATTTGAAGAACATGTACTATTTCATTTTCTTACTTTCTGTGACTTTAGGCCTTCAGGTTTGTGACCAGATGTTCCACTCTTTTGAACAAAATGACTGCCAGAGCTCTAGCTAAGAAACTTCTTTTAACAGAATTTCCTCCTGAACAACTGGCCCAAAAGCAAGTTAATTTCACAGAACTGTCCCCTATGGTGTCTTCTACCAATTTTGCACAAATGGTTTCACTCCACTGAACAATGGATCCGCAAAAGTTCCAGATAAGAAATGCCTTTGAATGATTTCTCCTCCTGAACCAATGATCCAAAATTTACAATAATTTCACAAACTTGGCCCTAATGATGCACTCTACCAAAATTATACAATTGGTTTGGCTCTGCCATTAAGAGACTTCATTCAAGCTTGCACATAATGTCTATGGTGGCGATTAAGTAAAAGTAGGAAAAACATATACAAAAGTGGACAGAACTTTATCAAATTAGTTCTTGCTTTGAATAAGTGGATGGATTTGTATTAGGTAAGATACTAGGAAACACTTTCCCTCATCTGCATAAGATCTTTAACCAACAGTCTATTCTTAACTTCTAACAAAGAAAACAAACACAGTTTGCATGTTGGCGCGCTTTAATGTGAGCAAATGAGCAGCGTGACATGGAAGGACGTTGTAGACCTTGATAAGATCTATTTAAGAAGTGCTTGTAAAAGCCCTGCCAGTAACACAGCTTACTTAACCCTTAGATCTTCTCATTGCCGAAGTACCTGCCGTCCAGCCCACATGACACCAAACTTTCTATTTTTTGTTTGGCGAAAACTTGCTGTGATTTTAAACAGTGCAGTATACCACATAGCAATGACGTCGTGCAAATCAACACGGCAAGATCTCTGGCTCGAATCTATACAAAATTTTGTGTGTTGCTCACATCTGTGAAGCCGCCTTAGAACTGATCTTTCACGACACTTCGTTCACAAATACCTGATTATTCTCAGTCCGTGCATGACGACTGAGTAATAATATACTGCACAACCTTTGTTAATGCTAGTACCGACTAGACAAATATTCTGCTCTATTCGATGAAACGAGCAGAATGTTAAGTCTATTCTTAACTTCTTACAAAGAAAACAAACACAGTTTGCATGTTGGCGCGCTTAGAAATTACAAATGTTAGAGAGCGACAAAATTTTGTATAGATTCTAATTACGTTTTCATGTTAAGTCACATCACAATGTCTCACATAGACTTGACCTCTGTAATGTTTATTATTTCGACTCCAAACTCTTCAACGTACATACCTGCAACAAATGAAAAGAAATAGCCATGTACAAATAGCCTTATTGTCAATACATATTATTCTTATTTTCATTGCAATCATGCTGAAATCTAAAATTTTTTTTCCAAAAATATCATTGTTTTCATGCCCATTTGCATATAATACTATGATTAAAATGACTGTATCTGGTACTCATTTTATTTACTTATTTATTTACTTTTGTTTTGCTAAATGTACCACCTATCAAAATTAGATAATCAGGTGCAAACGGCTGGTCTGACACTCTTAAAGTACAACAAACTGCCATATCTATTATACTCAACATTTCCCCTCTGCTAACTCTGATACTGAGCTAATAATCAGGCAACTTCTATACTGGGAACCCATCTGGAATTAACTTATTTGTATCTACGTTATAATATACAATGAACTTGTCATTTGCTTGTGATCCCATATATCAGTCGATTTAATTTTCTTCTTTCTCTGACTTAAATAAACGCATAGCTTATTAGAAATATACCATATCCATTTTATTGCCATTTTAATTTTGATATTTCACGTAACTTACTACCATGGCGATATTTTGAAAATCACCTTTTCTACTCCCTATTTTTTATAAGTGAATTCATTTTCTTGTTATTGTAATAAACATTGACCTCATTTTTTATCTTCTAAATACTGCTCTATACAACCATATTTACTCCTCCGTCTTTGTTCATATGGAGGACATTTTCTCTCCCAAAACCATACTAAAACCAAATACTTCGTTGTTTGAAAGTCTACCCTTATTTTCATCTGAGATTTTTTTTTTTATCATTGATTTTGCTCTCATGTACTTTTGCACCTTTAGAAAATTAAGACCTTTAATCTGCATTTTCAACCTGACTTCCGCTTCCGGGGAAATCTCAGTTATTATCTGTAAGCAGGTAAATAACTTTTTCCACTTCCTGGGAAATCTCAACTATTACCATCTACCAGGTAAATACCATTTTCCACTTCCGAGAAATTTGTTTCCACTCCTGGGAAGTCTCAATTGTTACCAGGTAAATACCATTTTCCACTTCCGGGGAACTCGTTTCCATTTCCTGGGAAATCTCAATTATTACCTTCTACCAGGTAAATACCACGTTCCACTTCCGGGGAACTCGTTTCCACTTCCTGGGAAATCTCAATCATTACCTTCTACCAGCTAAATACCACGTTCCACTTCCAGGGAACTCGTTTCCACTTCCTGGGAAATCTCAATTATTACCTTCTACCAGGTAATTACCACGTTCCACTTCCGGGGAACTCGTTTCCACTTCCTGGGAAATCTCAATTGTTACCTTTTACCATGTTAATACCATTTTTCCACTTCTGGGGAACTCGCTTCCGCTTCCTGGGAAATCTCAATTAGTACCTTATACCAGATAAATACCTTTTTCCACTTCTGGGGAACTTCATATTTCCACTTCTGGGGAATGGACATGTGACCTAGTCACCAACCGATTTTAAAGCTCTCTTATGAGGAAAGTTTGCTTTTCCCACATAAATCTACTGCTACTATGTTATGTTTTCTTACCTTTGGAATTAACCTTCTACCAGGTAAATACCTTTTTCCCACTTCTGGGGAACTCATTTCCACTTCCTGGGAAATCTCAATTTTTACCTTTTACCAGGTAAATACCCTTTTTCCACTTCCTGGGAAATCTCAATTAGTACCTTATACCAGATAAATACCTTTTTCGACTTCTGGGGAACTTCATATTTCCACTTCTGGGGAACGGACATGTGACCTAGTCACCAACCAATTTTAAACTCTCTTATGAGGAAAGTTTGCTTTTCCCAGATAAATCTACTGTTACTATGTTATGTTTTCTTACCTTTGGAATTAACCTTCTACCAGGTAAATACCTTTTTCCCACTTCTGGGAGAACTCGTTTCTACTTCCTGGGCAATCTCAATTATTACCTTATACCAGATGAATACCTTTTTCCACTTCAAAGGAACTTCATGCTTCCTCTTCTTGGGAAATTACATGTGACCTAGTCATCAAACGATTTTTGAGCTCTCTTATGAGGAAAGTTTGCTCTTCCAACATAAATCTATAGCTCCTATGATATATATTCTTACCTTTGAAAATAACCTTCAACCAGGTAAATACTTTTCCCACTTCTGGGAAAATCGTTTCCACCTCCTGGGCAATCTCAAAATTACCTTATACCAGATAAACATATTTTTCCACTTCTGGGGAATTTCTTGTTTCCTCTTCTGGGGAAATGACATGTGACCTAGTCACCAACCGATTTTTAGAGCTCTCTTATGAGAAAAATTTGCTCTTCCCACATAAATCTACTGCTCCTATGATATATATTCTTACCTTTGGAAATAACCTTTGAAATTCCACTTCTGGGAAAATCAATTACACTGCAAGTGTATTTGGATTTTTTTTAATTTTGTCTCACTACTTATAACATTCTCCATATCTGCATAGCCAACATAAGCATCACCGTTTTTCATTTGCAAATAATTCAGAATCGAATGCAGTATTCTTTTTCAATACTCTGACATTAGCTTTTAACGACTACGCCTTTAAAACAACTGACCCCTTTTCAAAGGTGAATGACTCATTTTTATTCTAACAAGCATACCTTTAATTGACATGTCTCTAACATCTATTCTACTGTAGATGCAGCGATTTCTGCTCGTACGCTCTGATAACTTTATGTTTCTAATTGAAATCGCCTTTCTTTGATTATCTTTTACATTTTCTCAATCTTTCAGCATACATAAACCTACCCGTTTTCAAGCAGAAGAAATGTATGAATCATTTAACATGCACAAACGGTTCAATTGATAATTTTCTTCAAACAGAAGAAATTCAAATTTCATTAAATAAAGAAAAAAATCGATATCAGGAATAAGGGCTGCCTATGAGCAAAATTTAAATACATACTGCGTTATAGCTTTGATTCCACATAAACAGTCATTTACAAATGCAGTTATTCTTTGACCGTTTACCGCTGTAATAACATCACTCTTAAAACTTTCCGCAATATTTGACCAATGCTCGCCAATTCCAGTAAAGAATTCTGTATGTAAAATGCTTCTTTACCTGCGTCTGACCATGAGAAAGCTGAAACCGTTCCATTTGACTGAGCTTTATCCATGTAATTAATATAAGACGCACCATTTTCGAATTAGCTCACGAAATATCATTTTGAAGTTGTTGTCATGTTATCTTGTAATTTTTTTTTTTTTTTTTTTTTTTTTTTTATTTTAAACTTAGATTTATGCAAATTATTGCTTATGCTATTACAATCCAGTACTAATCTATGCTTTGAGCCTTGTTATTTTTACAGTATAGTATTAATAGCATGAGGCTACTTTTCAATTTTAAGAATACATTTCTAAGATAGTTATAAGTGGATCTCTTTGTTGTCTTATTACTGTAAGACCTCTTTACATGGCAGAAATTTCCATCTTTTTTTTTTTTTTTTTTTTTTTTTTAAGATAAACACTCTCTGGCAAAAAAACAACAACAACAGTATTTGTCGCGATCAGTACAGCAAATAGATAGATAAAGTGTAATCCTCTTCTATAACCAACGTAAAGTACTAATACGACCATGCATCTATTTATATTCAATATTTAACCTATTTCATGGGGATTCATCTGTACTTTACTCTCTGCAAATCCACCCACCTTCGTTATCGTCTCTCATGATCTAACTGATCTGTACTACCAACCTTAGTATAGCGCCAAGATTCACATCTTAAAAAAAAATCTTTATATCTGAAATGTCTATCTGATGAAAACATGAAAACTGCTTTCTGTACTTATCTTTACATTGTGCTTTAGATATGGACTTTCAAATTTCCAATGCCGACTTGGATTGAGCTCTTCAAATGCGTTTCTGATCCTCCTCATCACTGGCGACCTCCAGATGTAAATAACCGTCAAATACTTTCTAGCCAATGTGGGTTCTAATAACATGTCGTTGTTTCAAATATTGGAAACTGAAATGTAAGAACGTTAGATGTAAAACTGTGATGGATTCCATCATTGACTTAACAATTTTATTTTATTATTATTATAACTATTATTATTACTATTAATTTATCTTCTTTGCAAAACCAGGAAATGCCGCCCAATTCATGAGGATGTATAGCCTGCTCTTGACGCCTATATTCGTAACTGTGTTTGAAACTATGATCGTGGTATCCCTGGTATAGCCTTTCATAATGTGTATGTAGTGCGTTGCGTTATTTTTTATTTGCTCTATATTTTACCACATTCTCCGCATTTGAGCGTTTCAGATAAACATGTGTAGCCTGCTCTTGACGTCTATATACGTGAACATGTTTGAAACTATGACCGTGATATCCTTGGTATATTCTTTCTAGTGAGTTGCGTTATTTTTATTTGCTCTATATTATACACCATACTCCGCTTTTGAGCGTTTCAGATAAACTTTTATAGCCTGCTATTGACATCTGTATACATGAACATGTTTGAAATATGATCGTGTTATCCCTGGTATATTCTTTCATAATATATATGTAGTGTGCTGCGTTATTTTTATTTGCTCTATAGTATACAACATTCTCCGCTTAAAGGCGTTTCAGATAAAAATGTACCTTTCGCTAAATTCTTCATCTTCATATACCGTTTAATAATGGTTTAGATTTCTGTCACAATCATCTATTTTTTGAACATGCCATCTTCTACACATTGAACGCATTTACCTTTTGAGTTATAATCTGCAGATGCGACAGACGCACTTTTGCTACCTAAAATTCACAAAATAAGTTTTTGAGTGTCACTTATCTTTTTTAATTCTGTAGAAACCAACTTGTTCATCTCGTTCTGTCTGCTGTTAATACCCTAGGTCGATGCCATGCTATCTTCTTACTCCAGAAATATAGACAAACGTCCTTCGCTTTTTGTGTGTTGCTCACATCTGTGAAGCCGCCTTAGAACTGATCTTTCACGACACTTCGTTCACAAATACCTGATTATTCTCAGTCCGTGCATGACGACTGAGTAATAATATACTGCACAACCTTTGTTAATGCTAGTACCGACTAGACAAATATTCTGCTCTATTCGATGAAACGAGCAGAATGTTAATAAACCAAATGGAAATCTGAAGGAGAAAAAAAACATGCCACGGTATTAGGAAACAAATTACAACTGTTTAGTTTTGGTTGTGCCAAACAAAGTTAAGAGAAAATTGTTTACCGCTTACCTGCCTGAAGAGCTTTCACAAACATTTATTGAGGGATCATTTTAACGCTCTATAATAAAAGCGTTTGAAAATAAAGTTTGATTATTCACTTCTTAAGTTAGCAATTATTATCTGGTTTCTTGCATTGTTCAATAATGGATTACATTTGATAAACTCTCCCCAAAAAAGGCTGTTTTTGTCCAATGAACAAATGCCAATGTCGTCAGAAAGATTGCTTTCCCATTTCACTTTGTGGCAATATGTTTGACCCTACATCAGAGACGGGACTTCCAGTTTCCATTTGCAGGTTATAGAAAAGATATCTAACTAACAACCTCCCTATTTGAACGCTTCAATGCAGCCGTCCCCACCAGTACTCTCAGTGCTTTGATTATTGATTTGTGGGGGGGGGGGATTCGTGAGGTTTCATTAAAAAAAAATTCTCCAATCGTGATGCTCTACGAGTCAGTCCCGGTTCAGATACGATGTCGTTACGAATATTCGGGGGAATCAGCTCAATTCGGCTGGAATCCCGCAAGAATTCATTACGATTTGTAAAATAACATTAGAACATGCTGCACGAAATTTAAGGAATCAATTACGAATCAGTTAAGAATATGCCGAATGCAGCACGAATTGGGCACAAATTAACAGAATCGGCGACGATTCGCCATGATTCGCGAGATTTTCTCTCACGATAGTTATAAAAAAGGCCCACATATGCTTAAGGGGCATCAGATCCAAAATGAATGTTCTTCGTAAAGCAGCTGTAGAACTGATCTTGCAACTTGAGTGTTGAAAACAGCTATTTATATAGCTAGAATAAAACAACTACACTAAAATCGAGAGGCCCTGGCAATAACTCATCGACTTAGGAAAATATGGCAGTTCGCCATTGACAAAATCACCAGCCAGAAGCTACTGACTGATCCTGATTGTGCTCCAGAATCTGCCAAATCTGTTTCAATTTCTAGGACTAGCTCACAAACGCGTGACGGGGTAATTAATCTTAGGGAAAATCCCTCTACTATCTCTTCCTTGGTTTTATTGCTTGGCTTAATCTTCCGATTCCCCACGAATGAGCTAAGAGTAGCTACGAACGCCATAAAACGCCTCCGAATCGATTACGAATCAGTTACGATGTCCAAGAATCAGTTACGATGTCCAAGAATGCTATAGGAATTGGGTACGAACCCCGCACGTATTTCGAATCGAGGAATTCGTGGCAAAAGTTTTGAACAGTTCAAAACATTTGAGCCGAATTCCTGATAGACCTACGAATTGCAAGAACTGTCTACGGACTGTGCGAATCAGTTAAGATCTTTACGAACTGAGTACAATTCAGCCACGAATCCAAATATTTGTCAATTCGTGGGATTCGGGGCCTGTGTGGAATAGGGGTATTAGATAAAATATTAAGCTGGGTCCAACTGCTGAAAGAAGATATTTTCTTCCAGTGGTGTTCTTTGCGTTACCATATTATTTTCTATACCATTACATAAATAATATTCATTCAATTTAAATATATTTATTGGAGACCCTAACACTATCAAATAAAATATTTTCTATATATAAAACAATAATATTCTATATGCAGCTGTATACATGGTATATACAGCTAGTATCTTTTTTTGTCCAAAATACCTGCTTAATAAAAAAAGATAATCTGAAAAAAAGCTCAAAATTTAGTATCCCATTATCTTAAACAGGCTTTAGATGTCCATCTGCATTTTCATGTAATTCATGCTACATGCCAAATCATTTCGGGTTCTGATCTAATTAGCATATTTGAACTTATTCAGAATATAACAGCATCATTTTCTATTCAGAAAAAAAGAAAAACACAGTCTACTTTGTAGATATAAGTAACATCACAGAGTGTTATTTATGTTATCAAATAAAATATTATGTATAGAAACATTGTAATCGTACCATACTATACAATCTCGTTGCAACTTTATTCATTTTGTGGTACTATATAGAAAATATATTATTCACAACTGCAATTTTATTAACGTTTCAGGTTAAAATATGTATTCTACATATTTAATTATTTGTGAATGCATTTTAACCATACTGTTAGGTTGAAATCATCCAAACACAATAATGTTAAAATGAAAAAAAAAATACTTTGAAAGTATATCGAGCATCTTTTTATTTTTTCCCCAATCTTCAAATCTTATTAACTGAACGGGAAACCACGTAAACTGTGGACGTTAAACTAAGTATGGAGCACTTGACTTAAACAGTAATGTTAATGTTGGTAACATATTTTTAAGTAAACGGTGATATATAGAGTTTATAATAAACAATAAACTGCATACCAAATGATAAATATTTGTTTATGTTCATTTGAACTATGTTGAGGGAATATCTTGGGTATTGTTGTATTGTTTCGTATTTGTTCAATATTCAAGTATATGATAAAATATCACCAGTTCTATTTCTCACTGTACATACACGTACTTTTGTGAATAAAGTTGGCTTCCATTTGCATAAATCAAACTTCTAAAGCATTATATTTCCCTTTTATAAAAAAAACCCAATTGAAATTGGTTGATTGAACAGGTATTTTTTGTAGAAATCGGTACTCAATTTATTTAAAATGCCCACTTATAATTGAATGAAGAAAAAAATATAAAATTGCATCATGGTTTATGCGCAATGTCGTCTAGTAGTATGAATCAAATATTAATTTTTTTAAAGGTTTTAAAATGCAGTTTATCTTCTCTCTTATATTTCGATCTTACAAAGTAAGAAATAACTCTATTTTCATGCAAAATTACCATATAATGTTCTTTACCTTAGCACAAACATATTACAACCAGATAAATTATGGCTGAAATCATGCATATCTCTATTATTGTCTAATAAGTTACTCTGCTTTAGCAAGTGTATTCATAGCCATTTTTTATTGTTATAATTATGTTTCTTGATCATACTCACTTACTTGTATGCATTTTTGATAAAGATGAGTGTCAGTTTCTTCATTAGCACCTGTCAGATCAACTGATTTTAAATATTAGTACATTAATATATGGAATGTATTGGTTTGGTTGTTTGAAAAATCTCATCAAAAGCAACAATAGTTGCAGTGAACAATTTCAGTATAGTGAGAAATACATAGTACTTGTTTTTATTATATATATGAATATTGAGTTACTGCATGTAGCATACAGTATTCGAGAATTTTCTTAAAATAGAGCTGAAACATTTAACTAAAAATCAGTGCATGGCTTGACATATGACTAAATACACATAACTGTGTATCCTCATTCTTAAATTAGGTTACTGTCTTTAATACAATTGAAAAGGCCAGTGCTCCATACTTAATAAAGTATACTGTTTACTTGATTACATGTAGTCGTTCAGTTTTTAAGATTGTTATACCATAGAAAATTCCAACATAACGTTACATTTGGGCTGTTCTGATGGAACGATTTTGATCTTTGAGAATACATGTAGAAAACTTATTCTAAACTGAAATGTGATTGATGAATTAGCTTTAACACGAATAAGTTTAGTTATTTGATATAAGTTTATGAATATACTACACACAAAAATCGAAATTTATTTCCAATGAGCGTATATAGTATCATAGTGTCTTATAGTGTTTCTTCTATTTGGTAACAGAGATAACACGGTGGAATTTTACCAGATTTCCTCAAAGTAGTAAACTTCAATTTTCTTTTTCGTGAAATGAAAATATAATATATTCTGAACTAGTTCTGAAATGCATTCCGAATTAATCCCAAAATGCTTGTTAGGCCAAAACTTGAAAGAGATGTGCAAGCAGCAGGGATTCTTATGTCGTTAGATGTAGTTAATGAGGACGAGACTGATAACGAGGCCAATTACTAGTCGAATCGTTCTCATACAACACACATTTTCTTTGCTCTTGGGGCAGAAAAGTCACTAAATATTTCCTCACCGAAAAACTAGTAAGGCCAAAAAAAAACAATAGGTGTGTTTACGGTTTGCCGACCGACCCTGTTTTATAGCTGCCGACCCTACCATTTTTTCTCAGAAAAAAAAATCGAGACCTTTTTCCGGTCCTGCTTCAGCGGTCCCGGATTTTAGTACCGGTATTCAAATTTTTCGCTGATTCTATTCTATTCGGTATGTAGTCAAACCTTTTACGGATACCTTCGGTTTTTGTCAATCCAAGATGGCGACTTTCTCGTCGCTTTTCTTTTCAAAAAATGTAATTACCATGATCAGAAAAGCTTGTTAGAAGCAACAAGTCATCACCAGATGACTTGAGATATTTAATGACAGCCATCCATGCGATGACGTCTTTCTTCTTTGAGCTTATTTCCCTCTTCTGTTGCTTGATGTTGTAAATATCCGAAGAAAGAAAGTTAAACGCATTTATCACTGACTACACTAACTCGCGCTTTATTATTTACAAGAATGCCAGATATGTTCCTTTTCTTCAGTGTCCAAGGTAAAGTAGGGGAAAATCTGTGCTTTGCCTTTGGATTTTGTCATAAATGAACGAGCCGATCAGTTTGATTTTCAGTTTGAGAATGTTTTTTTGTTCTGTTCTCAATAATTTTCGTTGGTCCAAGCTTGGATCATATTAAACAAAACAAACCAAGTTAGTTGCATTATCGCTTATTTTTTTCCTCCCAAACCCTGGTACATAAATAGTGAAAAAAAATCGAGTGAAAAAAAATCGAGTGATAAAAAAATCAACCTGACCTACCTACCCTATTTCAAATTAAATAAAAAAAAATAAAATATAAAAGAAAATCGACCGACCTACCCTGTTTAAAATTTTCATCAAATAGTAAACACACATATTTTTTTTTGGCCTAAGGAAAATAAGTTCCTGCCTTTAAAGCTTTAATATAAGGGTTTCTGTTATAGAAACTATAAGATTGTTACTTAGGTTACTTTTAAGTAGCATCGATTACGTTACCATTGCAATTGGTCTGCATTTGAATCCTTATGCAATCATCATAATGAATTGGTTACCTCATAAACTTTAAAAAAGATTTGGATAGAAAGTCCACATGTTCTATTTCTTTGGGACATGCTTGTTAGTGGCAATTAAAAAGAGGGTTGTGGTAGATAATCTTCATTTATGATTTGATAGAAGGTCACAGCGGGATCAGCTACGTACCAATTTCAAGGCCGTAGACAGTAGTTAACTAAAAGGGGTAGTTTCTGGTATACCGGGCGCAATCGTTATTGTTTACTGTCGCGTGTCTTTTATTCCATTTGCCGCCATATTGGATACGCTTAGCAACGATCAACAACCGCCATCTTGGATTTGTTTCTTTCGATTCGATTGAGCATTTCAGATGAAAAATAAATAAATAACTGTTCGATTTTGTTCGATTCTTTTGAAAACCAATCGTCAACAAATTAAAGTCCATCATCTTGATAATAAAAGTAAACTCAATCGTTTTCGTCACTATTTTTTCCCCCCTTTGATGCGCCGGGCCAGCAAAGACAAATTACCGACAACAGAAGAAATGAAAGCTTGTAGAAAGCGGGGTTTGGAGGGGGGTGTGGGGGCGCAGCCCCCAACAAAATAATTCATTAAAATAAAAAAGACATACCTTACTGAAAGTCGTCATCACTAGAGAGATTAAGCTTGTTTGTTAGCGACAGTAGGGCCGGTCTTTTGGCTGTTGTTTTTGAAGTTTCAGGGATGGGATCTTTTCGCTTCTTGACAATTGGCCGAGGAATGGGATTCAAACGCCTTGTTTTGGAAGGGGAGTACACTTTTTTACATTGTCCAGAAAGGCTAGAAATTGATCTTCTGCGTCGTTTAGGTACCTTTTCCTGAAAATGTACTCAACGAAGTAGGTGTCGTACAAGGATTTAACTGTTCCGTGCTTTGGGAGAGATGTCTTTACTGCCCTCCAAGTGCTCTCTATTGTATTTGTGTGGGCCCCTGTTTCCTTGTTCACAAACTCCTTGCTGTGATTAACAGTCTGGTGAGTGTAACCCTCTTCTGACAGCCTAGAATAGGACTTCCAACAGTCTGATATGATGGTGGTACCAGGTAAAACGTTCGCCTTGATTATTGGAATTAAAGTGTCTGCACTTCTGTCTTCTACAGTTGTCAAAAAACAATTCTTTGAGTCTCTTTCAATTCCCCCAAACACCCACACACAGTCCTTTCTCCTTCCCTTGTGATATTTCCTTTTCCCGAACTTGCTTTCATCTATTTCTACCACTTTTCCCGGACCACCTACCTTTACATTTTCACTCCCAATTACTTCAGAACAAACCTCTCTGCATAGATTGTACCAGTCCACAACTGTTTCAGCGCAATTAATTTTCAATTCACGAACAACCGTGTCCTGCCTGTATTTGTGCACCCAATAGTAAGTTAATTTAATGACCTGCTGCAGAGTTAAATGAGAATTCTCGAACCAACTTCCAGCTCTAACCGAGATCTTATAACCGCATTCTTTCTTGGTGCATCTCCAAACGAATCCATCTCTGCCGTAGCTTGAGTCCTTTTTAAGCGTGATTCTCCCCTCAAAACAACGTACACAATCTCTTGAGAAATTTCCAATTATCCCTCTATCTTGTAACCATAAAATTAATTCACTAGAATCGCGTGTAATTTCATAAATATCGTCGTAGACAAGTGGCATTATTTGACAGCTATTTATTTACAAACAGACATGGCGGCGCGTTTCTACGTGACATCCAATGAAATCGCTTAAACAGCTCACGTGGTATCACCCGTCAAAACATAGTCACGTGTCAAAACAAAAGACAGCTGATCCGCCATTATGGAAGCCAGCGAACCAATTCTTTTCATTTTTCAGAACTAATTAATACATTTCGGTATTACATACCGGAGGTATTAACATAAAATCGCACGTAGAATTCATTTTTGGGGTTATTTTTGCTTTTTGCTGCCTATTTTACGAGATCGACACGCTGTCGCGTGTCTCTGTATATAGTGTCTTGCGTGCGAAGCACGAGACAGCCTTCGGCTTTCCATGGTGCCCTAGCGCGCCTTTTTCTACTCATTTTTTGCGCCCGGTATACCAGAAGAGCGCCACTAAAAGACTAGTTTTAATGCGACATCTGGTCAGAACCGAGTTCTTTAAGAATCGATAGGAGGTAGAAACGTTAATTTACACAGGTAATCTACGTTACTTGTGTTATACCAGTGGTCAAGATATTCAAATATTATTGAATTTCATGAATTTAGAACGAGTAACATCTAAGCTTAATACCTAAAGGCTTATTACCTTAAAATTATATCGCTTTTACCATGAAGTCTGGTGAATTTTATTACAGTCTGAACTTACAAATTACATATAAGTAACGTATTTAACACCCTCTGAAACGATAAAGCCCCCCCCCCCACAGTCACAGTGCTAACAGGTTTGATTAAGTAGCTTAGGATACTGGCTATCAGAAATATGTCTACAAAAATCCCCCGTATGGTGCACCTTCACCATATACTGCCTCATAGTC
This sequence comes from Loripinus fragilis, assembly GCA_964019695.1. Lineage (NCBI taxonomy): Eukaryota > Metazoa > Mollusca > Bivalvia > Lucinida > Lucinidae > Loripinus > Loripinus fragilis. The sequence continues at coordinate 55,359,952 of OZ026517.1, forward strand.
TATCTAGGTCTGGTTTCAGACAAGATTTGTTTTATGATTATTCTCTATAGAAGCATATGAAAAACATGTGACCCCACCCCAGGGCATAGTTATCAGAACAATCGATTTTAATAAAGCTGAACCTTCATGCTACAGAACTATTTTTCCATACGCCAGTTCCGGCTAATAAAATGAAGCTTTTTGGTACATAGTACTAGGCGTATTGTCCTTACATACACCCGGGCCATGATTCGATTCTTGAATTGTGGCGGACTTTCCCGAATGACATTTCCTCTTCGAAAATGCTATAGTCACAATACATGCTTATCTTAATTGCTGCTATCGGTTAGTACCAGCTCTTTGCGTTGATATCGGTTTGAACGATTTTCTGTGAACATATATCTCAAAAGCGGAAGTTGTGCCATTGCTCTAACCGGAAATGCCTTCGATTATTTTATGAATACTTGAGCGATTATATCGAAACAGTGCTGATTGGGTACTTTAAATATAAGAACAACGCAATATGCCTAAATTTCGGTCTAGAAAATGGTTTTGTTTTGCAATTTAATACAATGTCAGGTTGATAATTCCTTGTAGTCAGGGTCTTCTTAAACGACACAATTAAAGATGTAGTCAGGGTCTTCTTAAACGACACAATTAAAGATGTACAACCGCCTGATCTGCCTGTCAGGTAATTTTAGAAAGTGTTTGAAATGTGCGTCTGGGTTTTCATTGTACAATTGCATAAAAAGGGCAAATCTTCCCTTGCAACGGACCACCGATTTTGAACTTTCTATTTTTATAATTACATGCGCGGATCCAGAAAGGGGCAGGGGGTCCGGACCCCCCCCCCCCTGGAAAATCACAAAATATAGGGTTTCTTAGCAATACTGGTCCGGATCCCCTGAAAATCACAAAGCTACCAAGCCAGCATTCAATGTTGGACCATCATTTAAAAGGTGTTTCGCTTGCGGGCCGATGATGTCCCGCTAATAGTGGTATTTGGATTCTTCTTCCCTCAAACTAAAAACAAAACAAAAACACAAAAAACTACGCTGTCGAAGTTGGACCCCCCCCCCCTGACACAACTTTCTGGGTCCGCGCTTGGATTATATTGCGTAAACCTCAATTTTGGCTGGCAACATCGCCCGCGGTCGAATTTAAGCATTTTTTCATTTTTGTTTTACCTTGCAGGACGGCTTGATGGTAACATGAGATTTATGTGAAAATGGCCGCCGAAATGGGCTAAAAAGAGGCAAATGGTCAGTTTAGCCCATTTGAGACGCTTGACAGAGAAATTAATATCGTCCACAGGCATGAGCAAAAATTTATTTTAACAGTTGATAAGTATTACTACAACAAACAAAATATTAAGAGGTGTTTGTTATTTATCTGTGCCGAAGTCTTTAGAAGACCTGCTGAAGCCTCATATTTATTTTAGACTATTTTGGCAGTCATTTTCTGTGACGGTAGCAACGTTCAAAAGAGTATTCACATTTCTGTAGGCGTAATATTGATTTTTGTGCAATGCATTGATGGTATTGTTCACCTCTTTTAAGTATATATCGTGTGCGTGCGCGCGTGTGTATGTGTGTGTTATTTTAAAACGTTACCTTTTACCATGGACTGTACATGTATGAACGTTTCGATTATATCAGTAGATGTTCCTTAGTCAAGAAAACAAATGCCACATTTTGTTACAGAAAGTATCATTCATGTCCCAGCACACGAGCTTTAGGTACTGATAGCATCGGCCAACAACGAAGGTTCAGGCCAGTCTGCGCTTATGCGCCGACTCGCCAGAACCTTTGCTGCTCGCATACACAATGCATTTAATGTATAGATGAAGACTCGGGACAAAATTTAGACTTGTAGCTCCGCTGGATACGGCAGCGTGTTCGTTCATTGGAAGCGTTCGCGCATCTGCGATTAAGTACCAAAATCTCATGTGTACAGTGTACTGGTGCATGTGCCTTTCAATACTGTTGCCGGAAAAGTATGTGAAATAGACTGGGAATACATGTAGTGTGCCTGAGGAGACTTGTGTGGAATGGGTCCAATATAATCACATGAATTCGTTGTTAGGCTTTATAAAAGTGTGACCAGTGAAAAATTTTAATCTAGAAACGCAGTCTTGTCAGCACTTTTATTGTCTAATTACTGAATCCATTAGCAAATTGATTATTATGTTCGGAGACTTTTTAGCATGATATAATGTCTACGATATGAGATTCCAACACTGTGGTATGTGCGACCAGCAAAGACTCAGACCAGATTGCGAATATGCGCAGTATGACCAGAGCCTTTGCAAGTCGCTTGAATATTCTATGACTGTTAAACTTATGACGAAACGGCATTTGGAGCTTCTAAGCTTAAAGGGAGCTGCACAGGCTCGTCCGAGTGTACACTTGCCAAAATATCACATTGTTGTACAAAATGTAAATCGCATGTCGTGGCTCATACGGTCTCGATGCGAGAAAACCTGTCTTCGTGGGTTTGCGGACAGCAAATGCCCAGACCAACCTGCGCGTCCGCGCAGACTGATCAGTGCCTTTTTTTCGCTTTCTGGAAAGTAGCATATCTAAACTTGCTTCAAGCAAATTTCAATATGCCAGCTAGTCCCTGTAGCTGAAGAGACAGGTTTGAGACTCGCTTTTACCGAAACCCCGAAAACAGGTTTTCTTGCGACATTATATGAGCTGTGGCATGGGATTTCCAAAAATGTGGTATGTGCGACCAGCAAAGCCTCAGATCAGCCTGCGCATATGCGCAGGCTGATCAGAGCCTTTGCTAGTCGTTTGAGGATTCTATGATTGTTAAGCTACTGACGAAACAGCATTTGGAGTTTCTAAGCTTAAAGGGGGCTGCACAGGCTCGTCTGAGTCTACACTTGTCAAGATATCACATTGTTGGAAATCACATATCAAGGCTCATATGGGTCTCGACGCGAGAAAACCTTGTATTCGGGGGTTTGCGAACAGCAAATGCCCAGACCAGCCTGCGCGCCCGCGCAGACTGATCAGCGCCTTTGTTATTCGCTTCCTGGAAAGCATCATATCTAAACTTGCTTCAAGTGAAATTTCAATATTCTAGCTAGTCTCTGTAGCTGAAGAGACAGATTTGAGACTCGCTTTACCGAAACCCCGAAAACAGGTTTCCTTGCGACATTATATTGTTATGTCTACGATATTGAAAACGAAACATTACTCCTGGGATCAATATTCAAGTTCTGAACTCTGAATACGGTACTTAAGAGATCTATACTCCGGTTTCATCAAATACAATGCATTGAAGATTGGAAGTATGATATTTCTTGCACTGAATGTAATTTACTCAAAGATTTGTGATTTATAAGGTGAGTTTATTTTCTTCATTTCCTATTTTTTCTGTGAAGAATAAAGCACAAAACGATTCTTTAAAGAGACTAAGTCTGCAACTATGAACATTTTTTCGATTGTTTTTCTTTTTAAATCATTTGTAAAAGTAGAATTAAGTTATGTTTTCACAATAAATCTGTTCACTATAGCTGAAAACTGCACGGAAAAGTGAATTATCTTATAAAACAGGTGTGTTTTTCTCTTGTTGGTAATTATTTGCGTCACTCCAATAATTATAGACAGGTAATTTTAACATAAATGATGTTGTTTTGATATTGATAATTTGTTAAGATTTACGAAATTGGTAAAATGTATACCTGAATTTTAGTGTTTTTACTGTGTTCTTGAAAAATAGAATTATTAGTTCTAAAACTAAAGATCAAAAGTTACAGACTATGCAGCTTTAAACAATCGCGTAAATTTATACATATTAGGACATTTACAAAATTGATACATACAAAATATCAGACCTTTATAAAGATGGGATGTATTTTGGGTTTAACATCCATTCTATCATTTTTGTCATATAACAACAGTAAGGTGCATGCGCACTCCCGCTTGCATGTTTACACTACAATAACGCGGTACGATTCCAATTGGATTTCATTTGCGCTGAAAACGCGAATTAACGCATTGTAATATTCATGAATGTTCATTATTTTAAGTACCAAACGCGTTTCAACGACACTATTCACGTCTCTCCATTTAGCCAATCAAAAAGTGAGTATGATCAGGAAGTACCACAATCACACACTGTAGACCAACCCATGGCACCGTGAGGAAGACAATAATATATGACAATAATAGCAAAACAACCAGCTTTCTCTTCCTCTTCAAGATGATTGCAAAACTAGAATGAACACAAAGTAATACATATTAAAGATAAACACAGAACTCGGTTATGGGACAGTCTAGGCCAGCGTATATGTTTTAGTTCTTATCATGGCTCATTGCAAAACATGTCTCCGATGTCTTCCTTGATAATATTTGCAACATATACTTAAACCAAGTTCTAATTGGTCACTTTTCAAACTCCTTATTTCTGACCAAACGCAAATAAAATGAAATGTTTTTTTGCCTATATATGTGCATTAAAATGGGCAAACGTTTAGTAGTATTTTGAACAGTTTTCTTTTACTTCAAAGTTTTTTGGGTTAAAAATGCAAAAATCGACTTTTTTTTAAAGAAAAAATGGTTTTGAGAGTAGTTTTTATACATTTGACATTTATGTGGTTACAAACTGGTCTGTCCGACTTGAAAAAACACCAAACAATTGAAATTTTGCTTATGGTGGATTTTTTACGCATTTTTAAAATGTTGCATTTTTCAAAATTTTTTCGAGATTTTTCAAATTCAACAGTATTTCTTGGTAAAATTGTTAAATGCACTTAATTTTATTTGAACACTGTAGGCCAAACACAGTAGAACTTGATTAGTCCATTTTTGGCGAGTATTGTTTAACGACTACTGTACACTTCCGGCTTCAATGTGAGAGTTTCAATGTCGATTTGGTAGCACAATATTTTTTGTGTTTTTTTTTCAATTCTCAAGAAGGACGGTGACGTCTGATGATAATAAATTATCGCTGAAAATTTTAATGCTGTGTCGCTGATAATAAAGCGTACAGAGCAGTGCAAAATCTCTATGTACACTTAAATTGTAAGCTTAAAGCTGAATTTCAATGATTAAAGAGACTAAGTCTGCAACTATGAACATTTTTCGAAAATTTTTATTTTCTTTTTAAATCATATGTAAAAGTAGAATTAAGTTATGCTTTCACAATAAAACTGTTCACTATAGCTGAAAACTGCACGGAAAAGTGAATTATCTTATAAAACAGGTGTGTTTTTCTCTTGTTGGTAATTATTTGCGTCCCTCCTATAATTTTAGACAGTTAATTTTAGCTTAAATGCTGTTGTTTTGATACTGATAATTTGTTAAGGTTTACGACATTGGTAAAATGTATACCTGAATTTTAGTTTTTTTACTGTGTTCTTGAAAAATAGAAACATTAGTTCTAAAATTAAAATATCAAAAGTTACAGACTATGCAGCTTTAACCTGCTAAAAGTGTTGTCTTATGTTGTTGAGTAGCAAAAATGACGAGACCGATGGAATCAAAACTTTTGAGGTTTATTCTTCTTATATCAAGCTAGCCAGTAGCATCTTCAACCAAACACAAACGTGAATTTGTGTTACGGTTTATATCGTAGAAAAGTGTGACTTGTTTTAAATGAGGGTACCTTTTCTCTAGCTTCGTCCGTGCAAGAAGTACACGTCATTTTCAAATAAAATAACTTGCAAAGTTTCGGCAAAATATTGCTTCACTTAAAAAAACATGAATTTTGTAAACCCTATGTTTCACTTTCTGAACTAGCGTTAAAATGTAAGGTGACCAATTAGCAGTTGGTTTTAGTATAGTATGTCTAGGTTAAATCAGGGTACTTTCTAGTTTTGCAATCATCTCGCTGAGGAAAATAACTTTTTTTTTTGTTTTTTTTTTTTTGTTTTTTTTTCTATATTTGTGTTCTTGCTGTCGTGTGACTGTTATTGTTATCTGTCGTGATGTGGTCTATGATTGTGACATTTCCTGGCCGGTCTTTGGTCTATTATTGTGACATTTCCTGGTCAAACTCAATTCTCCATTAAGTAAATTTTAGGGTCATGATTTGTGAGTAGGTTTCCACAGTAACGCAAATGATTTTTTACCTACCGTAATGGTTCCTAAAAGTGCTGGGTTTGATTATTTCAAATGCATACCTTTTGCTTGTCAGAAATGCACCAGTCGAGTCGAAAAATTGATATGTAACTGAATAAAAAAAATCCAGAAAAAGTTTGACTTATGACCTGATTTAATTATTTAAGTAAAAATCTGTTTTAGTAATAAATTAACAACCGTCATGTTTAAAGCTGCATACTCTGTAACTATGAACATTTTTTAAAAAAAAATATTTTCTTTTTAAATCATTTGTAAAAGTAGAATTAAGCTATGTTTTCACAATAAAAATGTTCAGTACAGCTGAAAACTGTATGGAAAAGTGAATTATCTTTTAAGTTATCAAATAGGTGTTTTTTTCTCTAGTTGGTAATTATTTGCGTCCCTCCAATAATTCTAAGACCGTTGAATTTTAACATAAATGCAGTTGTTTTGATAGTGATAACTTGTTAAGATTTACGAAAATGGTAAAATGTTTACCTGAATTTGAGTATTTTTACTGTGTTCTTGAAAAATAAAAACATTATTTTTTAAAATTAGAAGACCAAAAGTTGCAGACTATGCAGCTTTAATGTTTTATGCGATGTTTTTTCAGATCATTATGGAAGTGCTATTTAATATGTGTTTGATGATTTAATGACTAGTGTATATAATATATTTTTTACATTGCAGCCTAGTGAATAATGAACATTGTTGTTTCTCGGTGAAGAAGCTCTGTTACGGAATGGACATATTGCGACTGTAGAGACCCTACTGTTACTAGGGCGACATACAAAGTCCAAATGAAATAAAATAGTTCTAAGGAATGGATTTTAGATAAGATTAAACTTTAGAAAACTGCTAATCTAGTGCGAAAATATGGCCGTTAAAATGCATTTAAACCCCTAGTGGCTTCGGCTGCTGTCCATTTAAGGTGTAGGTTATATTGTTTGTGTTTGGTTCATTGTTTATTGCTGCACCCATTGTTTGAGGGGATTTTGTGTTTGGTACTTGTTTTGGTATGTAGTACTTAGTTTAATGTCTAGTTTTGCAATCATCTCACCGAGAAGACAGAGCTGGTTACTTTTATTAAATTGTCGTTTTGCCGTCACGAGGCTGTTAGTGTTCTATGTCTCTTCCTCGTCGTGCCATGGGGTGGTCTGCAGTGTGTGAGTGTTGTATTTCCTGGTCATACTCACTCACTTTTCAACAAAATTCCAATATTTAAACACTTGCATAATATTGACATGTTTTTGCAGTATACCTGCGATCTTGACAGTTGTCATAAGTGCAATTTCCTTGATTTAACCCATATAAGCATGGCATTCTTTTTGTGGGACACAGGCAAACAGTGCAGACCAAGATCTGATCTACGTCTCCAATGTTTTCATACAGATTGTTCGATGCTTTCTGTATGTAAACAGCGTTGCCTTGTAAAATCCGCGACGGCTTGTCTGTTTTCTTTTGTTGTTGATTCGTTTTTAATTCTGTAAATGTTTTATGTTTTGTTGTGCATTCATTCTAAATTTGCAATCGCCTTGCTTGGAAGAGAGGGGTGGTTGCTTTGCTTATTTTGTCTACCTGGTGTCTCGTGATTACTGCGTGGCTCTTCCTCGGGGTGCCATGGGTTTGTCTGCAGTTTGTGATTACGGTATTTCCTGATCATACTCACTTTTTTTGGTTATCGTTGATGTCTTGCCTTTTATTATTCTACTGCTGTCATCTGGCTTGAGAAACTCTTCCACGCTGATTTCTGTTTTCCATTTTTAAGTTTTATTCAGTCATTTTCTCATATACTCGATGGTACATGTATACTAGTTTGCATGCGAATATGAAATCGCCGTTGCGAAAGGTTTAGCGCTGAAGATCCAAATCGTGCACTAAGACTATATTTTCTAATCACCAAACTAAACAAAGTTTTTCCAGTAACAGTTTTGTTTCTTTGAATTTATCATTTAGTAAAATCTGCATTTAATATAATGCTACATATAATGGTGATTAAGAAAAGGAATACATCAAACGTATGAACACGGGATAGAAACCTCCTTGTGAGCTTATTCTAGGGTGAAGATTTTGCCAGTTAAATCAATTAAGACCCCCCCCCCCCCAATTTGGCTGCTGTCGTTTCTAAGACGGTGGCTCTGCTGTTGTTTGCTCATTGTTTAGTGTTGCTCCGATTGTTTGTGTGACTTTAGTGTTTGTTCTTTGATTTGTTACAGAACAAAATGACACGAATCAGCATGAACGTATCTGGGACCAATATTGAAATGGACAGCACGTATTTAGAAAAGGACCCTTACGGACGGTTGGCTAGGATGGTAAAAACTGCAAGGAAAGAGTCGGATAGGATCCAAATAGTGATTGATCGCCCGGCAGAGAGTTTTATTGCTGTAGTGACTTATTACCAGACTGGTGAGCTACACATACCGACCGGAGTCTGTCCTGGTTCCTTCAAGAAAGAACTCGAATATTGGGAAGTTGGACATGACAAGCTCTCCGAGTGCTGCTTATTCAGGTATAAAAATACGATTTTCTCTAAAGGCTACAAGGCGGATTAATATGACAGTTGAGCCACGACATGAGATTTCCAACAATGTGGCATTTTGACAAATGTAGACTCAAAATGAGTCTATACAGCCTCCTTTTAAGCTTAGAAACTCCAAATGCTATTCGGTCAGTAGCTCAACCGTCATAGAATTATCAAGTGACTAGCAATGGCTCTAATCATACTACGCGTATGCCAATGCTGGTCTGAGCATTTGCTGTTCGCACATATCACATTGTTGGAAATCTCATGTCACGGCTCAGGTACTGGCCACGTTTTTATGACTCCATCTACAAACCGCGTACATATATACTATACAGGGCCAAAGTTATAACGCAACATTGTTTTATTTTGATTAAATATTTGCCTGAAGGGGTCTGGGAACTAATTATATCAGTATATCCCAAAAGTCAAAATTCGAGAGGAGTTCCGAGGCTGTTATTTGGCAATGGGTGTGTTTGATTGGATGATAATGCTGAAGTAATTTTTTATATCTTTCTAGCTGTCTAGCAGATGCAAAATTTAATTTTCTTCAAATTGGTGCATAGTTTACTACAAGATGCATGTATATTGTGTTTTTCTGGACCAAAAAGTAAAAATAGTGATTTCTAATTTAAACTGGGACGGGTTTTTTCACAAATATGGCAGCCATCAAACAACATGCAATAGTTGAAAAAGAGCGGGTGTAGGTATTAGACGGATGGCTCAGAATGAGTTTGCTCCCCCTCCCTAGAGAATTTCGCAGACATATCCTATCTTGTTGAGAGTTAAAAGCCGAGTCTTTTAAGAAATGTTTGCACTCTGTGCGTTGGGGCGTTAGTCTGTAAGAGCCTGTAACATACGTCACTTTATCAAATTAAGAAAAAGTAAATTGAAAGTTTGGGCTACAAATTAAAGACATTAAAATATTTATTTTTTAAAAATCATTCATACAGTCTGCATACTGGATATCATAACTACCTATGACAGCCATTTGAACAAAATTGCGGCTTCCTAAGGTGTCATATGCGTTACATAAATCAGATAACCCATTAAAATATGCAAGTGTGGCTAACATCATTTACATTCACAATCTCTCTGTGTGTTTTGCAAAATGTTTTCAACCATGTCTGACTAGCTTATGCAATTGGCTAACAGAAAAATTAAAATTTGTTTCCCTATCTTAAATTTTTTCTGGAATAAGCGATTAAACAACCGTACCCCTACCCAGTTTTAAGGTGAAAAGTTTGGTATTAAAACTAAAGTAAAAATAGTTAAAAAATATTTGCAGTTAATGAATATGTTTCATTGTTTCGCATTTATTTGCTTGTATGAAAAGACTCATAAAACTGCAAGTTTGTTGCAAAATTTTCAATATCAGAGGCTGTAACGTATGTTACCTAATGTAATAAATGGGCAAGCTCATTGTCTTTACGTAAGATATGCCTAAAAATGTTTTAATCTCCTCGAGGGAATTTCACAGACATATTCCTTCTTAAAGTACAACTCAAGCTGCATGGAATAAGGGATGTTTGCACTCTCTACGTTGGGGCGTTAGTCTGAAACAGCATGTTACATGCGTTACTATATCAAAAAAAGGAAATGTTGTTTGAAAGTTTGAGCTAAAATTGTGAAAAAAAACTCGCAGCTGCTGGATATCTTACAATGTTTAGGGATTTTAAGCTGGCTCGTATGATAAAGACTTATAGATCTGCTAGTTGTCACTAAGTTTTAAAGGTCAGAGAAGGTTACATAATATTAGCGTGATAAGTAAAATCATCAAACAGTATTTTGACACCAAGCTGAGTAAGGGCCTGCTCCATCCTAATCCCCTTTGGAATTCTGCAGACATATTACATCTTATGTAACCATTCAATCTGCATTTAATAAGAAATGTTTGCACTCTGTAAGTCGGGGCGTTAGCCTGTAACAGCTAGTTACATATGTTACTATATCAATTTGAGAATAAGAAATTTGAATGTTTGAGCTACAGAAAGGAGACATTAAAATTATCTCATGAATTGACATTCTTATAGTCTGCATACTGGATGTCTTTACTACATATGGAAGCTGTTTAACATTTATACGGCTAACTGTGGTGTTATGTGCGTTACATGAACCTAATTATAATTAAAAAGCCATAATGGTGGCTATCGTTATTTAGTTAAACAACAACTATGACTTGGTTTCAAACTGTTTTATTAGATTTTACAAGCATATACCCAATTGATGAATAGGAAAAACAAGTTTGCTTTTCTATCTTAAATATATTGTCTTATAGGAGCTAATACACAGCCTTCCTCCCAGTTTTACCGAGAAGCAAATTTTGTTATTACCGTTTAAGTAAAACACATGAAAGTGATTGCAGCGTGTGAATATTTAACATTTTCTTAGTCTGTCTTGCTAATTTATCTGCAAGATGTCATTAAGTTTAAGATCAGGACACTTAATGTGTACTTATAAGTCTTTGGTGCGAAAACACTAGAAGTTATATTCATTTCTGATTATCAAACCCATGGACTGTTGTTACAGATGTTATCAATGACCTTTTGGACACATTTCCTAATACTGTGCATATAATGCTAAATATAAAGCCACAAATTAAAAAGAATGAAGTGGTCCAAATTAAATCTCGTCGATTTAACACTCATGTTAAACGTTTGTCGTTGTCTGCTTCTGTGGTAATCATTATTATCACACGCCTCCTTGCAACTAGTAGAATCATCACACAATATTTCAATCATTTACTGTTTGTTATACAGTTTTACCACCAGTCCACTCAAAATTTATTAGCCATTATCAACTTTCCAATTTTGCCATTCATGTCTTGAAACATTCGAAAACTGATATGAACTCCTAATAGTTGGCTCTTTGAGTATGTGTTTCAAGTGATACTCTGCAAGTAGGAGAAAGACTAAAGCTTTACAAGGAGGAAAACTATGCCATTAAAAGCAATGAGTACCTGGACTGATGTACCTTGATATTTCTGTGATAAAGAATCATATCTTAGCTGGTTAACTTTTATAAATGTAGCCTTTCCATACATGCAACAAACATACTTTCATCTAATAATATCTCTGCACTTGTTATCTTTCGCCAAGCATTCAAAAACTTATTTGAAGTCTTAGTACTTCTGAAGTGCTGAAACCTAGGTAACTCTTTCCCTTCAGATAAACAAACTAGATGTAAAACAGCAGGTAAATCAATGAAATGCAGGATGAACAGAGCGCAAATTAGACCCTTTCACTTCAATGATTCACTAAGTTACTTCAATGATTCACTAAGTTTCTAAGATAAGAGCGCTTATAAAGGATGTAACATATATAACTCGTCATAATAAATGAGCAAGGGCATTGTCGTGACATCCTTTTTGAATACACAGTCAGAGGCAAGTGTTTTCAATTTCAGTGTTTTCAATGGATCATGAAATGGGGCAACCTTATCGACTTGTTTACTCTACATAAATCTTCCATAGAGCATAATATAGAACTACTGGTTATCCTATTCTACCCATAGTCCACTTTTCTTCTTTTGAATGCAACAGCTAATGATATGGCTGAAAAAACTGAGAAATCAAAGGTTTTACATTATTTTAAGGCTTGCTTTCATGTACTGACATCAAAAAACAACCAGCTGCAAACATAATTGATGGCAATGTCCAACTTCATGTTCTTTCTCATATACCAGATAACTTTCAAGGTGTAACAGAAATTGTTTCAGACGGTCTGCCAAAACCATCAAGAGTCAACATTGCAACTAAAGAAAACTTATAAAGTTCTTTGGGGGCAGCAAAAAACTATTGCTCTAAGACCTGAGGACTTAAGCACCAAAGGACTGTAAAGTTTCCATGACAAATGATGCAAAAAGCAGCCTATCAAATTTCTGTTAGACCAATGTCAGAAATCTTTAAGTATTCTTAGAGATACAAGTAGAGACATAGCTTTTGCAAAATCAGATCAAAGTTATCATTTGACCAGCAAGGATGCAGAGGCAGCTGCAGTAAGATTGCTCTTGACACTTCACAGGAAGAGACATATACCAGAGTCATACTCCATTGTATGCATACATGTGAAATGGCATTAAACCCATATTTAATCAGGTGTTTGATCCCATGACACTTACATGCTGTTTCTGCTTTTGAAGAATGCTAAAATTCAACTATAGCTGAGTCAATTTGTTTGACGCTGGCACTGGCCACACATACATAGAAAAGTAAGTCTTTGGATGGCAAAAGAGGATGATCACACGAAATGCTGATAAGTGATGTTTGTCACAATTACCAATTTTAAAAAGTCATCTTAATTAATACAACATATAACACCATAGGTAGCTGTATATTTGTAAAAGCAGACACAATGATAGACATTGTGACGGTGCCTTTTATATAGATTGTTTTTGAAAAATTAAATTGAATAAGAATATTCATTAAATTATGTCATTTAAATGAAAACTATTATTTTCTATCTATACGTCTATATATTTTAATATAATAGGCATTAGGAAATATGTGATAAAAAGATTATAAATAACATGGGCTTGTTATCAGCAATGACTATAATTACTAAGACTAAGGCACCAGAGATAAGAGATTAATAGGAAAACATGTGAAAATAATATTTTTTCTGAAATATCATCTCTTACTTCCAAGACAATTTCCTTGCTCATTCATTATGTCATGTAACATACGTTACATACTTTAATGAGTGCTCTTATCCTGATGTCAAACTTGCAAATGTATGATTCTTTATTGCATTTGTAAGACAGTGCCGAAAATGTAAGATATCCACGAGCGTCAAATATTTTCATATATTTTTCTTCAATAATAGATACCAAAATTAGATACTTGAAATTGGGGGTAGGGTTGTTTAATAACTCATATAAAACTATGTTTTTGAGAGAGAAAAGAAACTTTGTTTTTTTTCTATTAGTCGAATTAGTATTTTAGCGAACTAAGATTAAAAACACTTGTAAAAATGCACAAATCATCTGTAAAATAAAATGATGTCAGTAACGATTTCAACTTTCAAAGGGAAATTTAATCTATGTAACGTATATAACGCCATTGAAGGCTGTAATTCTGTTTAAAATGTTGCTTTAGTGCAGTTTATGCATCCAGCTTGCAAAAGACATAAAAAAATTGAATAATTAGATGGTTTAATGTCTTCTTTCTGTAGCTCAAACTTTCATTTTGATTTTTTTCCTTAGTTTGTTACAGTAACATATGTTACATGCTGTCAGAGACTAACGTCCCAGAGCATAGAGTGCAAACATCTCTTAAAAGATGCCGCTTGAAATTTTCTTTAAGATAGGATCTGTCTGCAAAATTCCCTAGGGGGGGGGGAGCAGGACCTTTTTTAGCTCGAAGTCTATATGTTTCTTTTTCTTTCTTTTCCCCTTATTCATGTTTGGCTTGAATTTAAGGCATATGATGATGCCCCACATGTATTGTGAGATGCAGAATAAACTGTCAAAAACTAGGGTTTCGCCATTGGGATCTATAGGATAAATAATTAGTTCACGGTGCCCTGAACGCCTGCGCTACGCAATTGGTTCGCCTTAGCAAAAGTTAATAGAGGAGTTTCCCATTATCGGATTTTACCTATATCACGTGACATCGGCTGGCCAGTCCAGCTATTGGACTACTTCCGGTATAAAGCAACATACACTGACTGTTGATCTCACTTTGTAGAACTTCTATATATTGGATAAAATTTTATTTTAAAGAAATAAAAAAATGGCAATTATAAATTGAAGAGTCTGACAAGACTGCGTGTCACTAGGGTCATTTATGATTATATCTGGTCACTGTCCACCAAGTGATATGAATCATTTTATTTTGACCTGGCCCAAATTGAATCTGATTCTTCAATGAGTGCCCGGGGGGGGGAGGGGCCTTTGAAAACAATAAAACCTTGAACACGTGTCTTTAGAACTTCGGCACGCGACCAGGTGTGTGTGTGCGCGCGCGCGCGCGTGTGTGTGTGTGTGCAGGGTAGTTCTACTAGACAGACCCCGGTGTGTGCGAGCAGCGAAAACTCGCTCTCTAGAGTCTGCTTTAACCTGCGCCGATTGAAATCAAATTATATTTTACACTTATTGCATGTATAGTAAAAAAAATACGGCAAACTTATGAAAATATAAATTTATCTTTTTTCGAGAATAAGAAATCTTAAGTTCTTAATAGCTAGACTACAGTGGATTGGAATTTTGGTGCGAACTATTAGTGGCCCAAATACATATTGCTGTTTCTTTGAAACATTAGGATGAAATTAGATTCTACCCGGAAATTCTTCGAGTAACTTAATAATTAAGTACCGTAAATGTTCCCAAATGACTTACAACGCGGAGCTATGAAAACAGATACTGTAGAAACACTTTTTAAAAGTTTAACATTCGGTGTTCATACGTTTATATTTACCAAGAGGGATATGAGTTACCCGACATTCAGTTTTGGGCGCATATGCGGTCCCAAATTTCAAAACCTATGCCTTTTTCGTAACTGCAGGGTTATCTACAAATAGGGACCTATTTAAATATTCACTCTTTTCAACTCGAAGTGCTCGGGTTTCAGACATTTCAAAGTGAGCTTTCAGTATTATGAGCTAAAAGGAGCTTGGTTGCAAATAAAATTGAATCAAAAAGTTATTATTCTCCTCTTATCTTACACTCGGTCCGATTCTTACAAAAAATATGTGTTTGAATACACAAAAACAAGCGTTTTGTTGAGACGGTTCTTTTGATACCCACGAAACATTGTATATTAAGAAATATACCATATTCGGAATCGAATGTTTCATATATTCTATTCGACAAATGCGGATGCTTCGATGTACCAGGGTTCGAGCTGTCGAGGTTTTACTCTATTGCTGCAACTTCTAAAAAGTAAAAATAGCGTATTTGCTTCTAGCACGAACATGTTAAAATTATTACTTTTACTCAGATTATTTTGGCTAAAATGAGACGTTTGTGAAACATGCAGACAGTTCCCTATTATTTCCGTTGCTGATGAAGGCCATGGAGAGATGTGTTTCCCCACGGGTCTATACTCCCTTTTGGAAAAGTTCGCATATATGGCGATATAAAGACATCCTTTCCCGGAAAAATTCGCATAAAGACACATCGATTTCTGTGATACTTTGGACATTCTTATTGGGAAAGTTAATAAATAGTGTAGACCCGCAGGGAAACAAATAATCTCAGCAGGGCCTTCGTCGGCAGCAGCGGAAATAATTGTAGAAAATATATGCCGGTACTCGTACTACTTGAATAAAAGTCTGCAAGGCTTCCTTCAGCGTTAATTAGATGAATTTGAATTAAAATTAACTCTTTTTGTCATCATATGTAATTGTGATACATATAATTGCCATTTTCCTTTTGTTTGGTGCTTTAACCATAATGAATATAAATGAAATGCATGCAAAATTAGTAAGTTTCATATACCGGAAGTAGTCCAATTGTTGAACTGATCAGCCGATATCACGTGATACAGGTAAAATCCGATGATGGGAAAGGGGTCTATTCAGTCAGGCATCGAAATTTACTTTGGTTTTAACAATATGCCTCAAACTGTATGGGAAATGAATCATACCATTGAGGAAGGGTTGTTAAAAAATGAAATGCATGGAAATGTTCCAATATTCGATATGTGACATGCAATTGGACATCATAAAAGCTGTGTTGATTTCTTGGATTTCTGCCGGAAGTTGTTCATCAGCTTACGTTTTTATTCAGGAGGTTGCAATTATTGTCAAAGTGAACATTAAGCCATGTAGTAGTTTTCTATCCATTTATGATCCTTGCCATTTCTAAGCAGCAAAAGTAACACATGCTCGTAATTCTTTTAATGATTTCCACGTTTTCTGAAATTTTTATGCGATATTGATTTAACATTGGGTTTTATGGACGCACTGTCAATGCACGCGCAAATTTCAATTAATTGAAATTCGATGCTTAATTTTGTGAAATTCAACAGAACAATTTTCAAGTAAAACCCTTTATCTTATTGGCCTAGCGTGTGAGTGTTGTCTAGTATGGGCTGTTTAACTTATGATCTCACATAAAGGTCCTGGAACACAAACGCATTTTACCAATCAGACTGAAGCTCACCAAACAATGCTACAGACAACGTAGACACTACAAACAAAATATTCTTCATTATTAGTTGTGCAAATATCTTGCAGAATATGTCCTACAGCAATTGGTAGTATAAAATTCTGAAACAAAACTGTGAAACAAAATATCAACGCTTGATTTTTAATTAGTGCATACAGTCTTATTTTATCACAACGTTTTGAGTCACAGACACTCTAATATACACAGTATATTAAGCACATACCAAGATAATCTTTATGTTTAACATTCTGTAGGCCCACTGGTTTAGATAAACAATATATTTGAGCGTACAAAACTAAATATTTTCTTACCCATAAGTTTTAGCATATGTTTTGAGTCTCGTTGAGACGTTTGTTTTGAGTACCACTTCATATTTTTTGGTTGAGAAATAAGAAAAATAATACTTTGGTACGCACTGTTAACTTAGGGCCTGACATTAAAGTCTATCCGTTTTGATATCCCTCTCATCATTATGGATTCAAGTTACAAGTAACATAGTGACCAACCCTAATACTTTTGGGTGCACTCAGATTTAAATTGTATTATATATTGACAATTATTGGACATAAACTTTGTCTTAATATGTCTCTGGTGAATAACAGAGACAAACTTGCAGGAGAATAGAAAGAGCTGTGTGCATGATAAGCACCGATTTTGTTACCTCAATGTATTATTTGGTACCCGGTAACAAAACATGGTAAAATGGTAACAATATGTGCGTCAGCGACAGCGCAACACATTGTCGCCTAAATTTGGTTACACGATTTAGGTACAATGTTGATACAATTAAGCGTTCTCAGCGTTTGTAACCCTTTGGTTCAGTGTGTTGTTTGTTTCCTAGTTTGGCTCGGTTCCTGATTAGATTGTTAACCATTTTCAATGGGAACATATAGCATTATCTTTTTCGGTACTTCCTGTCCTGTTCCATACGGGGGCATCCGTGCCATATGTTCAGATCCAGAGGGGGGACGGGGGTCCAGACCCCCCTGAAACATCACAAAAAATATAGGTTTCTTAGCAATACAGATCCGGATCCCCTTAAAAATCACAAAGCTACCAAGCCAGCATTCAATATTGGGTCATCATCGGCACGCCAGCGAATTAAGTTTTTGGAATCCTTGTTAAATTCCTTACTCCTTTTAATCTACAGATACCATGGATTCTTCGAGGAGCAAGACTCACTAAGAAAATTTCGCCAGGCAGTTCTTTCCAGAAATAATGACGTCCATCCAACATCACCACAAATCCCAACGTCGTGTGACTCACTGCGCAAGATCAGGAGGCGAGTATGGAACATTGTTGACAACCAGGAGGCTTCTTTTTTGGCGAAGGTAAATAAAGCTAACTTTTTCCTTGCTAGCGATTTTCTTTGTTATCTGATCATAATTATTGCACAATCTTTTGACTCAGACCAGGACCGACAGAACGTCGTCCTGATCATGCTCCAACCCATTTGACACACTGATAGTGGGAAAGTGACAACAACTCAAGGAAACCAGTTTTGGGAAAAAGTTGAGCAATATACTTTGGGGATTCACAGTTTTAGTGTCAAAAATATATGTTGACAGACGTTCAAGAGTACGATTACATTAACAGGTTGACATTTAACATAATAAAGTAAAGTCTGATTTTATGCCCCCTTGCTAAAACAGCTTATCTGTCAATAGTGTCAGTAGATTTCGACTAAAAGTTTCATTTTTCTGTCAAATATTTAGATGCAAAAGCAAGAAAGTGAAAAACGGTTTAAACCTGAATGTTATGTCCACCCTTTTCTACAAGTTTAATTTGAAACCTGTTTTTTTGCCAAATTACCTCCCTTTCAATTGAATAACGTTTGGAATTAAAATGCTCAGCAAATCAAATCCTCACTATGAAGTCGAATTTTATTTCTTTTGACCACTTTCGTGTAGTCATTAGGTCATTTTCAAACAACTGACGTGTTTGCGAACCTGTCAATTAAAAAGATCTAATGCTTCAAAGGCCGCCTATGGGAAACCTCATTATAAATAATTGCTAAACTTTTTCCCTCAGTATATATTTATTTTGCTCCAGTTATCAGTTGTATGTACTGTTGAGCCCTTATTTTAGATTTATATCCTTTTTGTGTCTTGACTTTTAAGTACCAGGAGATGATCTTTTGGATACGTTTTGGATCTTACATAGAAACAAAACATCTATATGTGTCACATTATAATATAGGTTAGGTTGATAATGTGAAACTAGTTTAAGCCCCACGGTAATGTTCTTACTCGTGTAGCCATCCAAAGGAACTGTTTTTTGCGTGGATCTAATATGTTAATTTTATGCTGCCATCTATGTTTTTTGCATCCTTGATGTCACCTGTTTGGAAATGGCTGGCCTCCTGGCTCTCTTGTATATGATATGCTCTTGTGTTTTTCTCGCTTTTCCATATGGTTTCAGGGTGTGGTACTTGATTGTATCCATTCTTGATCTTAGCCAACTGTTTTACTTATCATATACAAGAGGGCCAAGAGGCCAGCCCTTGGCGAGTAAAGCAAGTTGTCCAGGGCTGCAAGGATCAGACAAGTCAGTATGACAGACAAACACGAAACATTAATAACGAAACGTCCTTTAACAAACACTGGCATGGAACCGTCTGAGTTAAGATCAACTGAGGGCTTAACCATGTTTGACGGTAGCAACCTCACCCCTATTTCCGATGAGGATCAAGACAAACAGATGCTTGGTTTGCATGAATGTTACCCAACTTATTGATGTATCATCTCCATGTACATACAAGTCGAGACATAAATGGATATTTTTAGATAAAATGGAGATAAAACAAAGATTAAGAATCAACACAATTAAAAAGCAAATAAGGGATTCAAAGAATTCCAATAGTTAAACCCAAGTGGGCCCAACCACAGGCGCAACATCAGGTCAAACTCTCTCATCTATAGAGACATCTTTAAATTGGAACCGTCATAGAGTCTGCAGTCCGACCCATAGCATGCAATTAAAGACAAAAAAGCAAAGTTTTCAAACTTGATTGGATTGACCACCAAGCATGAAGTCTGTTGTAGTACATTAATGTTATAACGTGAGCTATTCATGTTATAAACTTCACTGGAAAAGTATAAGAGCCAACAATTTTCTTTAATTTATACAATAAGTCGCCATTAAATTCTTGTTCTGTAATTTTCTTGCACAAGAGAAATTGTAGTCCAACATTGAATTTTGATATCAAATCATAGTAATGGCAGAAAAAATTGAAGAAGATTTGAGAAGTTTATGATACCAATAGCATTGTTTCAGAAGTTTCTGTGTTAACATAGTTTGACACTTTCTGATTTTGTTTTTTTAGCTTGTTGCTTTACATCCAAGTCAACAGCTAAGATCATGTTGTGACGGTCAGGTCACATATACACAATTTTTTGGCACGCTTGAACAAGTGGTTACCCAGTACTTCATGCACCTACTTTCGCTCGTAACTGACAACCACCCTTCCCTTTTTGATATAATCAGTAGAAGGGAGGAGAACGACCATAGACATTGTTTTATGATCAATCTTGGAAAAAGTATGGGACCGGGCTGCGATCAAACTCACGACCCCTGAATCTGCAGTCAGAAATACATCTATAGTCAGACACGTTACTGACTGCGCAACCTGGTCCCACAATTCTTATTAAGTATTTAATTAAAACAATCTGACTGATATAATGTTCTTTCTCGTTAAGTAACTTTTTTTAACTTTTCACTTCATAGTTTGGAAATTGAGGCTAATAAATTCTATGCTAGAGCTCATTGGCTTTATGATGCAGCAATTCTTACTTAGAAGTTATGCTCAAATTGCTCTTCAACCTTAATTGACTTGAAAATCAATTATAATTGGCATTTCATCAAAGTTCAATTTGTCAATAAAGGAATTGAATTCATTGAATTAAACCAGTATATTTAAAGATAAATATATTATCTCTTATATATTTGATTGTTTTGAAATTAACGAATATCCTATTACTTGTTATAAGTAAAGTAAACATATTCGTAGTACTGTATTAAATTATAATAAATTAGCAACTGAACTTAATATTGAAACAACTATTCCTGATTCTTGAAAACTTAAGTAATTTAGATATTGCTATCCCCCTGCTGGTCATTTAATCACTTGGGATTTAAAAAAAAAATATTAATGATTCAAGAATTTGACCTATCATATACAGCTTGCCTTCACAGATAGACTTCAACAAGTAAATAAAAATAACTGCTGTTTTTTACAAGAATTTTGTAATTGATGTTGCAAGCGAGAGTATGTTGAATCTAATGCTTTAAATACTTGAAAAATAAATATTGTAATAAAATCTCATTTTATTGAAATAATTCAGATCCTATTCCGCCTTGACCTAAATTCAATTTAGTAATTTGAGGAAAAGGTCCAGGTATTACATGCAAAGTTTGTTTTAGCACCTGCAGATAAGGCTGCTTACAACGTAGTGCCCATTTAAAAAATGCACTACATTACCACCCTAAGCAAGAACTTAGTACTGCTAAGATATATGAGCATAATTTGCTTGACAATAGGTCTGTTGTTGATAGACGTCGATGTCAAATGGCTGTTAAGTGTGGTATATTTGTTGATGAGGATTATAGCAAGCTTCCTACGTTATACTGGTTACCTTACCTTTATTAAAGACCCTCAAAGTAAGAAAGATGGCAATACAATCAAGTACCTCAATTATTCACATTTTATTGCTAATTTTAACTCCTTTACTGTTACTGAGTCGTCTATAATATGACTGCTTGCCTTACTGCGATCAAAAACCATGTTATAAAATATTGTGAAATAGTTTTTGAGATGAGTTGTAAAATCTCAGGTGAAAGTCTTAAAAAATTACAATCCAATGGTTTTCAAGCAAGCATCTAGTGTGTCTACATATGCTTTCTCTACTCGCTATACTACATTGCAAAATAATCTTAACTGAATTAATTGCAACAAACTTTTAACAGAGAGGGCTCTCAACAATTTTAAGGATTTAAATTGTGGTCATGTCAGAAAAATTTGTGAGGCTCTCTATTATCTTTAGGACAATACATTTATCAGATTGGGCTCAAAAATTTATAGACGCATAATAGGTATTCCTATGGGATCTACATGTAACTGTGTTCCTCTGGATGCATAATTGTTTTTGTTATGTTATGAGAAAGACTTCATGTTGTCTCTTTCTGACAATAATCAAACATATGTTGTTGAAGCATTTAATTCTACCTCAAGATATTCAGATGCCTGTCTATATATTGATTATCCTAATTTTGAACTAATGGTAAGTCAGATATATCCCAATGAACATCAGTTAGATAAGGCGAATTCCTCAGATACCGAAACCCCCTTTTGGACTTTTTCTACCAATGTCATACTTTCAACTAAATTTTATGATAAAAGGGACGATTGTAATATTTGAAATAGTCTATTTTCCATTTCTTGATGATGATATTTCTTGCTCTTCTTCCTATTGTGTATAAATTTTGCAACTTACTAATCTTGAAAGAGTATGTTATAATGCTGATAATTACAACAACAAAAACTATTTTTGACCTTTAAGTGACTAAAACAAAGTTATTGATTAAAGCTTTTTTTTCCAAATTGTATTACCATTACTCAGAGCCTATTGTTAAAGATAATGTTTTCTTTAAGACTCTTCTGCAACAAGGCATATCAGAACCTATATTTTAGCACAATTTAGTTTGTAAATTTAAAAAATGTTGGAAAGCATAATTTTAGTGAGCAATTTAAAAAGCTTAAAAGAGAGGGATACAACATGGATATCAGAGGACAGACTGTATGCCTGTTTGTAAACCAAACCACAGTTAATAGCTATGTTTTCCTTTTTAATTGCACCATGGTGGGTCAGGCCACAGGGTCAATGACAGCCCTGCCACGAAGCTTTAATTCGTTGGTTGGCGGCTGATGTTTGTGGTTGGCTGGTGTCAGTGAAGCTCAACTTGAGGTTAGGTTTTCTTTAGCTCTGACTATCTGTGAGTCACAAGCACTTTTCTTTGTTTCTTCAAAATGTATTTATCTGATTCGAGTGTTTTTCTGTGGTGATGCATTGCATTAGTAAGGAAGCTCCAATGCGAGCTATAAATTTTGTGTTTAACAACAACAGAAGGTAAGGTGAAGATATAGCGGTGGTTATATGCATAAAATCCCCCCACGCACACACACACCTATCTCTGGTAGATCAGGCTGCTGTCCGTTCTAAGGTGGTGGTTCTATTATCTATCTATTGTTTAATGTACTTCCAATTGTTTGTGTGGGATTTATGTGTGTCTTTGTTTTGGTAAACATGACTTTGTTTCCTTACATCATAAAGAGGAAGATAGAGCTGAATGCTTTGCTTTTATTATCTTATGGATGTCTTGTTACTGTAAACATTCTATGTTTTTCCTCCGTGCTTCATGGGCTGGTCTGCAGTGTGCGATTGTCTTATTTCCAGATCATTCTCACGTACATTTTATCTGGTTATTGTGAGTGTTGAAGTAGACAAACTGGCTAGATGCTCTAGCAAATTGGATAAGTTTAGGAATATAAACTCCATAGGATGCAGAGCAACGGACATTTTCCATCTAAACGTGGGAAATTCACATTTTGAAAATCTAATTGAATTTCGCCAACTTCATTGTAAATATTGGTAGAAATAAATTCATTAGAAATGGACAATTCATTCCAAAAACGAGGCTTCAGTATTAGAGGTACTAGCTTTAATAAGTTAAAGCTCTGCAGGGTATATTTCACTTACCATATTGTCAAAATGAATATTATTTATGTTTAAAATATTATCCAAAAAAAGATTGATGAGGTGTTATTTAGCTGATAGCAGATGTTGTTTAACCCATAAAGAGCCACCTATAATTTGCAGCAGACTACAATTCCAAATGAGCCGCGACTTGAATTTTCCTACAATGTGGCATTTTGACAAGTGTAGGCTCAGACAAGCCTGTGCAGCCTTCTATTGAGCTAAGAAACTCCAAATTATGTTCCGTCAATAGCGTAACACTCATAGAATATTCAAGCGACTAGCAAAGGCTCTGATCAGACCGCGCGTATGCGCAGGCTGATCTGAGGCTTTGCTGGTCGCACATACCACATTGTTGAAAATCTCATGTCGCAGCTCAAATGTTGCTGCTTTTTCATAAATAACAACTAAGGCATTCTATTTCATGAGAATCGTCTGCTGACAATTCCAAACTCTGCTGCATTTCAAAAATAAATAAGGCACGATATTTTATGAGAATCCTTCGCTGGCAGATATATCATACCTTTTTATTCGAAAATTAGGAATAATGTCACAACATTTGCCGTCTTCTGCAGTCGTGATTGGCGCTTCAAATTGATTAATGTGTGGACAATTGACTTTAAGTTTAAATTTATATTTTATCAATCAAACTATAAAGGTGGTGGATTTCAAAATAGTGGCGCTAAATGCGATTGTACTTTTGAGCACCCAAAACGAATGTTTAAACTGATAAATAAGAAAACATTCTCGATTTTACGCTCTAGAAAATATCAAGTGAGTAAGATCAGGAAATACCACGATCACAAACTGCAGGCAAACCCATGACACCGCGAGGAAGAGCCAACACAACAATCATGAGACACCAGGAAGACAAACTGAGCAAAGCAACCAGCTCTCTCTATCTCTTTCCCATCAAGATGATTGCAAAACTAGAATGGACACAAAGTAACACAAAAGAATATAGAACAGTTACAGAATCACACGATGGGAGTAACAAACAACAACAACAGACCCACCTCATTAGAACGGACAGCAGTCTAAGCCACTTGGGGCTTAGATAGATTTTACTGGTACCGAATATTCGCACTAGATTCTGCTGTTGTTGAAGCACAAAAAATGTTAAGGTCGCATGGAGGCTTCCTAACTACTGTAATGTATTATCATGGAGAAACAATCTAATCATATTAACACACTATGATGTAACAAAGAAAAGACTCACGACTCACAGGTAGTCAGAGCTAAAGAAAACTTCAAGTTGAGACAGGGTGGGCCCAGCTACAAAACCTAGTTTAACAAGACCTAAGAATCCCTTAGTATATCAATCATGCCATTTTTACATGTATACTGGAAACCTCTACACGGGTACTTTTGCAAACATTGAAGACCCAGATGGACTGCAACATTAAGCTACATTTCATCAGGTATGCACTGTTTGCTAAGATTAAAACAAACTTCAGGAACAGAAATACACCATACTTACACCTTGGCCCCAATAAAGTACACAATGGACAGTCCAATATTTTTGTCTCATTGTGTATGGGTAATTTCATCAGAATAAAAATTTGAGCTGTGACATGTGATTTCCAACAATGTGGTATATTGACAAGTGTAGACTCAGACTAGCCTGTACAGCCCCCCTTTAAGCTTAGAAACTATAGATGTTCAGTCAGTAGCTTAACACTGAAATAATATTCAAGCGACTAGCAAAGGCTCTGATCAGACTGCGCATATGCGCAGGCTGGTCTGAGCATTTGCTGGTTGCACATACCACATGGTGGGAAATCTCATGCCATAGCTCAAATAATTGATTTGCCGTTTTCATCCTTTCATTTCAGATATACTTCTGTGCAATATTCCTACTCGTTCTTCTCTCAATTTTCGTCCTAGCCTACAGTACAGAAAGAACATTCCAAAGAAAATTGACAAAATGTGAACTGATAGAATACTTTCAGAGTACAGACCCAAGTAACGTTGAAAGAATAAAACAATATCTAGGTTACCCTGATTGTAACCAGGACAATAACAATGAGCCCGTTCCCTTTGATCAAGCTGAGGACGGCGAATATGTATATTATTACTATTACTACTACTATGATGACTATGAAACCACGTCTGATTACAATGCATCATATTCAACAGTAACGGCATCATCGACAGAACCATCAACGACTTTAGAGTCGTCAACACCAACCCACAAACCAAGACATTCGAAAGAAAAGCTACGAATTCCAGCATTTATGATACAGAATCGCGTCTTTGATGTTTTGGAAAAAGTTACTCTTGCATTATTTACATTAGATTTTCTTCTTCGTATAATTTCATGTTCGTCTTTACCTAGATATTTCAAATCTATCATTAATAGCATTGACTTTATTGCTTTATTGGGAACATACATTCATGTTATTGTTATAAATGTAGAAAAAGAGCAGCGTTATTTAGAAAATTGGCTTGATATACTGACCTACATCCAAGTGCTAAGAACTTTTAGGTTGTTCAGGGTTGTGAAGAATGTTCGCGCCACAAAAGTATTGGTTTACTCTGTGAAACAAAGCATTCGAGATTTGATGATTTTAGTAATGTTCCTAATCATTGCTATATGTACATTCGCGAGTGTGGTTTATTTCGCAGAAGACAGGGAAATGTTTACAAGTATTCCAACAGGCTGGTGGTGGGCATTAGTTACTCTGACAACTGTTGGATATGGAGATGTATATCCCAAAACGGGTGCTGGAAGAGTAATAGGTTCTCTTTGTGCTGTATGTGGAGTGATCTTAATATCACTGACGCTACCTATATTTGTTAACAACTTCATAACTCTTTATAGATATGCGGAAGTTGATGATTCGCTTCAAAAATCAATAAAACCTCACAAATTTCTGAAAGTGGAACCTGCACAAGGTACAGAGGTATTGGAAAATGAAAAACATATGTGACATGATGGCAGTTAAAAAAGACACTTTTCGCGTAAGTCAAGAAATAAAAAAATCAAATGGACCTCAGAACGAGAAACCCTGTCTTTGTTGTGTGTGTTTTTCGCTAAGTAAATCTGCGCCAATATCTAGCAAAAAGCACAAGCTGAAACGCGGGACCAACGAAGACTCTGGTCATCCTACACAGTCAGGTTAGAGTGTTCGATTGGCGTTCTATGGGTAGCCAAGAGTCAAGCGTTTCACGTTACATCAAAGCAGAGAACACTCAACACTTTTATCAGGTTTCTGTTAATCAGAAAACTGGGCGTATACTGCTTAATTGGGGCAGAACTCTTTCTTATCAAATAGAGAAAAAGGCATGCAAATAAACTATTTGTAACAAGTATTGGACATAGAATACAGCTTGTATCTATCTTAAAAGTGGCACCACTCATTAATGACCTTAGGACCTTACTTTTGTCATTTGGGCCTCGACGCGACAAAACCTGTCATCGGGGTTTACGACAAACCGAGACTCAAACCAGTCTCCTCAGCTACAGAGACTAGCTAGAAAATTGAAATTTCGCTGGTAGCAAGTTAAGATATGGTACTTTCCAAAACGCGAATAACAAAGGCGCTGATCAGACTGTGCGGATGCGCAGGCTGGTCTGCGTGTTGTGCGTAAACCACCGAAGACAGGTTTTCTCGCGTCGAGGCCCATTTTACTAGCTAGATGATCGATGAAGAACCAGAATTTTTAAAGACTATGAGCTATTTGCATAGGATCATAAAAAGGATATCAAAGGGTTCGAACTATATATGAAATTGTATTATAATTGTAGCTGTATTTAGTTTTAAACTTGCCAATATAATAAGTTTATCCCCATGTCACTTTTTTCATAACCATAATTTTAAATTCTCAAAATTTAGTTGTTTTTTCAAAAGTATCCAAGATATATGAAAATCCTAACTACACCCAGGTTATACAACAATATCGTAGGTGTAATTGCAAAAAGTTTCAATTGAAAATGCCAATTGTCTTTGGATATGGGCTAAATTTTGCAAGAGTATCCAAATTTTTGCAAATTTTACTATGGGACATTTACTGGAATGTGTGAAGCTCTATGGAAATATTATCAATACAAGTGGATCCTAGCACAAGTTGAGAGGTAACATAGCTGCTGCTACTTCGCTGAAAATTGTATGGACATAACCTTTTCAGTAGAATGTTAAGGTAAATTAAACATGTATGTATTTACATTAATTCTATGGTAAAAAAATCCAGTGTGTCTTAATTTATTTCGACAAGTTTATATATTATGTTTTGATTTTTATAGGATAATGTACGAGGACCCATCAGTAATTTTGTGATCTAATTTAACTGTTTCATAACCCTTTGACAAAGCAAAATGAAATTTTGCATGGTCAAAGATCAATCAATCTTCAATCACTTCAGAATAAGATGACGTCAATGACTCCACTATTTATGACGTAATGACAATATTCTGACGTCATATCAACAGCATCTGTTGTAAAAATGAGGTCGCAAAGTAAGCCGAGCAACGTATTGTGATAAATGTTAAACACATTACTCGGACATTCGTCCTTCGAAATTCGCGAAGATTTGCATGCTGTCTATTCAGACTCTTGTCTAACAATTGGTGCTATTTTAAAGTGTATGAATTGCTTCAAGGACGGTAAAGATTGTTTGTTTGTTTGATTTGATTCTTTACGTCCCATCAACAATTTTTCAGTAATATAGGGACGAGTTCTCCTGGGTTGAACCAGTACTAAGCTAGGATTAAGGTGTCTTGCTCAAGGACCACAACGCAGTGACACCGGTGAGGCTGGAACACGCAGCCCTTAGGTCTCGAGTCAAGCACTCTACCACTGAGCCACTGCGCTCCCTAAGGATGGTAAATAAACAACCGAGGAAGACAAGTATATAGACCACCAAAAGTGTTAATTTCGAAGTCTGCTGGTAGAGTAATGGCCATTATTTTTTGCGATATACAAGGTGTAATTTTGAATCACTTTGTTCCTCCGAAAACTTATGTTACTGAAAGTTATTATGAAACTGTAATTAAATCTGAGCTGTTGTCAGCTATTAAAAGAAAAAAAGTCACAGCTTCAGAGGTCTGAAATTCTGCAGCACCATGATGGTGCGCCAAGCCATAGCAGCCGCGTTGTGTTGGACACAGTGAATGATCTGGATATATAGCTGCTTTCGCATATATCATATTCCATATATGGCAATTAGTAACTTCTGGTTATTTCCAAATTAAAAAAGGGCTGCATGGTCAGAAATACAAATTCTGGAAGCAGTTGATATGCGTCATCAACAGACATTTGTGGGAGATGTCACGTGACGCCCTGCAGAACGTGATCCAGTCATGGTGGAATAAATGCAATAGTTGCAAGGGACGTAACTTTGAATGGTAATAGAAATCAAAGGTGTGTTGGATTAGTTATACTTGTAGCACAGAATTAGTTCACATTTTTTATGGGCCCTCGTATACGAATATTTAGCTGTGTACATTTATATAATAGTTAAGAATTAATTTTCCAGTATGGATGCCTCTCTGTCTGATGGGTTGTATTTTTAACTTTTCAATTTTAATCTTAATAGCCACAGTTTATCAAAATATGTTTAAAGGTGAATAGTCATAGGGCATTTATAAAATATAGAACTTGTCCATATGCACATATTTCATATTCTGGATATTTCCTTCAACAGTGGTAACAAAAAGAGTTGACATAAACATCTTAAGTACATATGTAGTTATTTTTCTCAAATTCTGCCATTTTCCATAAAAACAGACCCTTTGCACCTCGATGATTCAATCTCTAACCCATATCAGCCTGGAGTACCTTCATATGGTATAGACCAAGATTAGATGCCATAGGATTTGGCATCAGAACACGGTATATCATGTGGTATCTGATCAGGTTATCCACTTGTTGTTAGCATAATAGTCTTTCAAAAATAACCTAAATCTAAAAAAATATGATTGAAAATGGGACTCATCCAGCAGATGAGGATTCGTTTGAAAATGTGATGATACTATTTTATCAGATTGTCATTTTATAAGGGGAACATTTGTAGAAAGAAAATTAATGGAGCGATGTGCAGGACTGCAAACCCGGTTGTAAGCTAACATCACCGTTGAAATACACTTCAGACAGCAAGCCATACAGAGTAACATCCCTGTTGTAAAGATTCAACCTTGCGTCAAGGCCCGTCGAGCACAAGTACCCATTGCATCTGTAATAAAAACAACATTTTTCATTCCCCATAAGGTTTTGTTACAGAAACAGATCACAACATGACAAACCCAACAAAATGGGTGTTTTGTTACTATGTATATATGTTGCGGTGCCCAGCTGTTGATTTATCAGTGCACCACTTCAAGCTACAAGACCAGAAGGGCTGTTTCACGACATACCCAATAGGCAAAGTGCCTTGTTATAGAAATGTGATAAAAAGGGGCTTACTATTTACAATAAACAGCGTGCTGACATGTAACACACACAAGAGGTTTAATGAACCTATACCGTTCACCTGTGCTGTTGGCCTCATCGTTTCAGAGAGAAAAAATAAATTTTCTTTATTTAATAATGTATGAGTCTATGGGAGCAGTTGACCACCCATTGAGTGGCTACTTTGGACCCCAGGGGCATGGATGGCTGAGTTTACATAGAGAATCCTGATCATTGCAACATACTTAATATATAAGCTGAAGGCCTCATTGCCTTCGAGATGAATATTTTTAGACGAAGTCTTATGATGAATTGTTGACCTAAAAATAGTAAGTGCGTATGATCAAGCTGACCTGATCTCTGTATGGAAGAAAGTACATGCCATTAAATTGTTATTGATCTATCGCATCATTATATTATGTTTTTGTGTGTGTTTTTTTTTTGCACTTTTTCATCAGTTCTAAATATGATTTTCATGTTGACGCTGAAAGAATGATAGTTATATCTCGATGGTTTAAAAAGTAATGTAAGGCACGATACCTCTTCTGTAGGAAATAGTTGCCAATTTTCGTAGGTTAAGGTCAACTAAACTGAGAGTAAACACAGCTGTTACTACTAGATAATTAAGTGCAGGCAGAAAGATAGCAACTTCCAGGTATATTTGCTGTGAAGCAGACGAAAATTTTCAGTACACCCCAAATCAAGGTGCATAGTTGATGCATATAGCAGGCTGTTTCAATAAGCAAAATAAAATGAAAATAATAGATTTTGCAACTATCCACTCTCTAACTTAAAATGAAATACAGTTTATCTTTAATATTGCACTGATTTTGTGGTTTTCAATACTTTACATGTAATTAACACGGCAAAATCAAAGGGGATGTAGACTATACTATTGTTGTCGTCTGCTTACTTTTTTTTCAAATCTATTTTCACTAAGGGTCCTTTCAGGAATCCTATTAGAGTGTCAAATAATTTGGATCCAGATCAGGACCGACATACTGTCGGTCCTGATAAGGGACATAAACTGTTTAAGTATTATTTGCAGATAGTAAACATTGGAACTTAGGCAAGGGAATAGTTAACAAGTAAGTGAGTAAATGAAATACCACAATCACAAACTGCAGACTAACCCACGGCACAGTAATGAAGAGCCACGGGACATTTACAGTAACAATACATCCAAAAGACATTAAAAGCAAAGCAACCAGCTCTCTCTTCCTTCTAAAGATGATTGCAAAACTAAAAAGGACACAAAGTCATGCATACCAAACTAAAGACCAACAAAGAACCCCTACACACAATGGGAGGTACATAAAACAATAAAGAAACAACAACAGAACCACTGCCTTAGAACAGTCAGCAGCCTAAGCTGACTGTAGGCTAGGGATTGGGATTGGGGGCTTGATAAGTTAGGGGT
The DNA here is from genome assembly GCA_964019695.1 of Loripinus fragilis. Lineage (NCBI taxonomy): Eukaryota > Metazoa > Mollusca > Bivalvia > Lucinida > Lucinidae > Loripinus > Loripinus fragilis. The sequence continues at coordinate 55,391,199 of OZ026517.1, forward strand.
CTTTCATGCAAACCAAATATCTATGTGTCTTGATCCACATCTGAATTAAGGGTGAGGTTGGCGCCGTTAAACCGGTTTAAGCCCTCCAGTAAAATATTTTACTGACCGTTCCAAGGCGGTACTTCTTTTGTGGATCTTTTATGTTTTTGTTCTGTCTTGTGTTTGCTATGTTTGTGCGCGTCTGTTTCTATGTGCTTCGTGGTCACCTGCTGGGAAAGGGCTGACCTCTTGGCTCTCGTTTGTGGTGTCTTCTGTGAGTTTGTCACTTTCCCATTGGTATCCTGGGTCAGGTGTGGTACTTGATTGTATCGATTCCTGATCTTTGCAACCTTACTTACTTTGAATGCACTTTACTGGCGCCAAATCTTCGCCCTAGACTCTGTTTTTAATGCACAAAAGGGGTACGTGCATTAAGAGGCTATTTTGCCCCCCCCCCCCCCCCTATGAGGTCAAAAAATAAAAGTTGCTCTTCACAAGTTTCTTTTTATTAGTTTTTTTAGAACAATAGCCAAAGTGCAAACGTCTAGTATTGATTCGACTTCTATGGTTGCTATGGTAACAAAAATGGCTGCTAAAATAGGCTGAAAATAGGAAAATGACCATTTTGGAGCAAATTTGGGCCATGTAACAGAGGAATGTATATAGAGCACAAGCAAATACCGAAAAAAATATTTTAACAGATGATGAGAATTATCACAGCACAGGATATATTAAAAGTTTTTTTTTGATGTTTGCTTGTGCTGATAGCTAATTCTTAAAAACTCCGTCTCCAAAAGCCTCAAATTTGGCCTAGAATGGCAATTTCTCTATTTTAAGCCTATTTGTCGGCCATTTTGCTTACCATAGCAACTGGTCAAAGAAAAATAAATGCCAGAATTTTACACTTGGGTTATTCTTCTAACAAACTGGTGAAACGCAACTTTCAGTTTTTGGGTCTAGAGGGGACCAAAATAGCCCTTTATGCACGTACCCCTTTGTTTAGCTCGCATAAAGGCTTCGTAACTAATGCAATGCATTATCACAGAGAAAAAAATGTAACCAAATTAAGCATGAGGTTTGAGAATTACAGGACAGTAGGTATTCGACTGAATAATCACTATTGAATTAATGTAGCTGATTATTGCATGCGGATTTGGGGCTGAGAAGCACACTGCATCACATAGATATATACTGTGAATCAGTTAGCTTCTTAAATTAACCCCTAAAGTTTGAATTTATTAACTGTTATCAATGTAGACTGGAATCAGTCCGAAGAATATAGGCAATCTTATATCTGAAACCTGATACCAAATAAAAACTCTCATTTCCCTCTCTGATATCAGAAACGCTCTTTCCATATTCAATCATCAAAATCTTTGAAAAAATTAGTTCAAAACATAGAGTATCTACGACTATAACCAATTCGAATAGACTGCATTAGTCTAGTACAAATGCGTGGCAATGAAAAGCCATTTCCTGTGACAAAATCATATTTTCTAAGCATCTGAGTAAAATCATATTCCATTCATAATGTTCATATGCGTGTATTGATTTGCTATTCAAAAACAATCATTCAATAATGAGTCCAAGTGTGTAATGCTTTAAAATAGCCTGAGTACGTAGTGCTATTCCAAGCGCGGATCCAGACATTTTTGTCATAGGGGGTCTATCTTTGACAACGTTTTTGTTTTATATGGCGTTTTGCTGGCGTGCCGATGATGGCTAGCTTAGTAGCTTTTTCAGAGGATCCGGACTAGTATTGCTAAGAAACCCCCTGTCACCCCCTCTGGGCCCGCCAATGTATTATCACTATTATTTTGATGCTTACTTGATAAACAATTATATGTTCTGCATTTTAAACATGTTTGCAACATGTTTTTCTTAAGAATTTAAACATTTATCTGAATGGCAGATTTAATCTTTGCATGCTGGGTAATTTTTCACTACTAACCTTTTTCAATCTCAACTTTAAAAAAGATAATTTGGTAACACTATCAGATGTCAAACAGTTTGGATTAAGATCAGGACCGATACTGTGTCAGTCCTGATCTGGGTCCAAATTGTTTAAAAATATTTTCAGCAGACGACAAAAGTTGCCAACTAACTGCCAACATCATTAAAACAAAAACACTTTCTGAATAAATTTCCGAAATGGTGATGTACTGTAGAATGTAGTACACAAAAACAAGATGGTCTAAGCAGGTGTAGAGTTTACTTTCAATCAGTGTATTTTATTTGAATACTTCAAAAAGAAAGAGGTCGTTTATGTTCAGGCATAAGATTACCAGTAATAGTAACATTATTTTGCTACTACCTTTTATCCACAGACGCAGTGCTATTTTTAGTAAATCTGAATATTGTCTATTTTTGTACGTTATGGTCAACTAAATTCTACAAATGTTTTAGATATTTTGCACCAGGCATGTATGACACCAGTGACCTATATTGATCTTATATATGTCACTGATGACCCTAGCTATTTAAATTTGCAGCATGTGGGCGCAGGGCATATTTATTTCGTTCTGACTCAAGTTTTCACGCATAGAATCATCACTACATATATTTTGGAATAGCTTAGGTTCCTTTAGCCAAACGCTTAACTGAGCTCAGCTGACCGAAGACACAACAAAGTAAAAACATCCCCCATATTTTTCATCTCAATTTCTTTAAAAATTTTTACGTTACTCATATCAAATATGTATTCTGTCACTTCGTCGTATATCTTTTTAAAAGGTATTCCTTGTTAAAGTTTTCCCATGATAAATCTAAGGGAACTATATACCACTTTGACATTGCCAAGGACCTCTGACACTTTGATAGGGTATCTGCCTATTTTTCAGATGCTTCCCAAAACTTCCCTGTGCATAAGATATGACTGATATCCTTTTGAATAGGACGCTTGATGTATTAGGACCGAATTAAGGTTATAATTAGACAGGTCGACCCCTACGACAAAACAGGAGACGCTACCAAAGGGGGTAGGGGTTGCAAAATTTGACCTCACCAAAACATTTAGAAATCAATTATTTTCACGTGTAAGGGTATTATATCACCAATACTCGATTAAAAATCACAGTGATATTATTTTAAAGTCCAAAACCATTAGCATTTTAATGATTATTTTGTTGTTGTTTTTTTCTATCTGATTTCTTAAGAAATATTTTGACGCGCAACTGTAGTCCATATTCAACCTTGATGACAATGTATTTACCTGGTGCAATATTATGCAGCAATGTACTATAACCGTTCATCCATGCGTAAAGCACACTAAGCCAAGAGCCATGTAGTTTATATGTATTGGGTAGATACAGTGTATGTGCAAGATAATCTACCAAGTGAATTTAGTAAAAGGACAATTTTCATAATCTAAAGAAAAATATGCCAAAAGTGTTGTATTATTTCACGAGTAATGGGTTATGAAAAGGAAGCTTACTTGTACAAATTATTTCATTATACTAGAAAAAACTATATTCAAGAGAGCACTCCAAAAATCCAAATGCTTATGTTCGGGCTCACCCTGACGTCACATTTTGGGCTGTGGGATATCTTTCCCCCCCCCAAGTTCCAGCTAGCTTTTCACATATATTATGTAAAATATGAGAACACACTTGCGTGCAAAATGATTAGTTGGAACTCGGGGGGGGGGGGGATGATGTTTTAAAAATGTTTTTCTATTTCCTATATGTATAATACAAAAATTGACTATCTTAGCCCCAAAATAAAGCCGTACATTCATGGAAATAGGAAATCAAATGCAAAATCATAAAATAGAGACCAACAGCGAACTTATATATGAAGATGGAATCATTTGATCGACTTTAATTTTTATCAAAATTACAGGCAGCAATACACTGTGATTCCCATTACCACCGTCAGAGGTCCTTTGGACCCCAGGGGTATGGTTGACAGGATTAATGTAGGGAACTACTATACATTGCAACATACTCATTATATAAACTGTGGACCTAATGGTTTCAGAGAAGATTTTGATTTTTTCCCATTATAAGTTTATGGAAACTCTTAATCCCTGGGGTGGAGTCAGTTTTAACCCCGGTGGCTTGATTGGCAGAATTTATGTTAAGGACCGCTAGACATAGCTACATACTACATCAGAGTTGGGGTAATTAAAATTGCAATTGTAATGCCTGGGGTGGAGTCAGTTTTAACCCCGGTGGCTTGATTGGCAGAATTTATGTTAAGGACCGCTAGACATAGCTACATACTCCATCAGAGTTGGGGTAATTAAAATTGTAATTATAATTAATTGTAATTTAATTACATTTTCTAAAGTAATTGCATGTAATTGTAATTAAGACATTTCTTTAATTACAGTAATTTAATGTAATTAATTACTTGGTCAAAAATGGAAGTAATTAACAATTACGTCAATTACTTTTTAATTACTTTTCAGATCAGTTATCATATAAAATTCAGTTAATTATAAAAGCTAATCATGTATGTTTAAAATGCTGCTAAATGGTTCTTAGTCTTTCCACTTTGTAAATGCATATATCATTTGCTTTACTCAATTAATGAAAAGTTGCGTGCAACATGGAACAAATGAGATATAGAGCTAGTCATGCTAGTATATACATAAAATAGCATTTAACAATTTTAACACAGACACAGACTGTTTGTAATCTCTACTATTTTGAAAACACATTTTTTAGCATTATATATTCTTTGTTCATCTGCCTATAAAAGATATGGCTTTGTGACAATCAACCTTTATAGTTAAGTTACCAAAAAATACAAAAACAAAGAAGGTGTGAAAATCTCAACAATGGTTGTTACTCAGACAATAGACTAGTGAATTGACTCCTTGAAGGCTATTTGTTAAATTTTCACACCTAGGATCAACACACTCATGCTAAGGTGCATGACCCAATCTATCCACTACATTATTTTAGATCATTAAACTGCTTATTTGCCATCTTCAATAATAATAATAATAATAATAATAATAATAATAATAATAATAATAATAATAATAATAATAATAATAAAATGTGATTCAGAAAACTAAATTGGAGTTCACTCCTTCAGAAAGACGAAAAATAAAATAGATGTTCCGGTTGAGACCAAACTTGAAATGCCAGCATTTCACACAGTCACACACGTAATATTTTAGTTCATCACTATCTTATATTCCTTTTTGTACTTTTTGCCAACTTTAATATCTCATAGGGCCACACAGATTTCTTATCAACACTTTTTGAGAACAGTTATTCTCTGGCATTTAAGATAGTTTTACAAATCATTCCAATGATTTATCTTCCACAATTGTAATTTTTTTTTGTCAGACCAATGTGTATTCCTGAACTTTGCTCTGCTGGTTTTTTGACAACTTCGGCAATTTACAAATGACCCCCCCCCCCCAAAAAAAAAAAAAAAATAATAATAATACAAAAAAATCTGTGTTTTCTCATTGTGTTCTCATGTCAGCAACCAGACAGAAAAAACAACAGCTGATTTTGTACATTTCATTTCATTTAAGCTTCATCAATTGACAATACAAGAAGAAGTCCTAAAAATAAAATCAATCTAATAGACATGTATTGAATTAAGAATGCCAAGGTTACTCAGACTTTTTAAGGTGTTTTAACTCATTACATATATCCCTGAAGTTAAAGTTTGGTGAAGCTATCTAAGTGGCAGTAAAATGTAATTGTCATGTAATTAATTACATTTGGCAAAGTAATTGTATGTAATTAATTTCTTTGCTAAAAAGCCATGTAATTGTAATTGTAATTTAATTGAACAATTTCCAATGTAATTGTAAGTAATTAATTACTTTGACAAAATAATTGACCTCAAGTCTGTACTACATATATAGTATGTGGGCCTCATGGTTTCAGAGAAAAGATAAAAAAGATACATTAGAAGTAAAGCAAAACACTTGATACCCCATGGCGGAGCCAGTTTGGACCCCATGAACTTGATTGGAAGGATTGACTGACTGACTGCTAATTTTGGTGTATTTTATGATTAGGATCATAGCAAGCTTCCTACGTTATACTGGTTACCTAAATTTCATAAAAGTTCCCATAAGTCACGTTTAATTGCTAATTCTATCTCAACTACTACTACTGAATTGTCTATTATTTAGACTTATTGTCTTACTGCGATTAAAAACCATGTTATGAAATATTGTACTACAGTTTTTGCGAGAAATGGTAAAAATCTATTTTGTTATATTAAAAATGCAGATAAAATTCTTAACACATTAAAATATAAAGGTTTCAAGCATGTAACAGTGTGTCTACATATGATTTTTCTACTACATTGCCTCATAATTTAATCAAAGAAAAACTGATGAATTTATTTATCAAACTCTAACAGAGAGGGCATGAGTGTATAGTCGTGAAATGTGATTTCCAACATTTTGGCATATGTAGACTCAGACGAGCCTGTTCAACCTCCTTTTAAGCTTAGAAACTCCAAATGATGTTCGTCGGTTGCTTAACAGTCAACGGATATTCAATTAACTAGCAAAGGGTCTGACCAGACTGCGCATATGCGCAGGCTTAGCTGAGGATTTGCAGGTCGCATGACTCACATTCATTTGTTGGAAATCTAATGTCGCGGCTCATATTGGCCGTGACATGAGATATCCAATAATGTGGTATTTTGACAACTGTAGACCCCACCAAGCCCGTGTAGCCTCCTTTTTGGCTTAGAAGTTCCAACTGATATTCAGTCAGTAGCATGAGACTCATAAAATATTCAAGCGACTCGCAAAGGCTCTGATCAGACTGCGCGTATGCGCAGGCTGATCTGAGGCTTTGCTGGTCGCACGTACCACATTGTTGGAAATGCAATGCCACGGCTTATTTATGTGTTTAGTTCCAAAATGTCATTGACCTGACAGATAACGCTACGTGAATAAAACAAATACATACACGTTCATTCCGCCTGTGGAATCTGTAGTGTGTATAGTGTTGAACCAAGCTTCTGTGGCGACGGCCCAGTACTCATCCTCTGTCGTCATCGAGTACTGGTAGGTCCATAATGAATGGCGTCTTGCGTTTCTGTAAGCAGCTGTGATTTGAAAACAGCGAAAAGGTCAATAGCTACTGTCCTGCCAGGCAAGAGTGACAGTTACATCACGTTGTGTTTACAATGTTATTAGGGACGTATGATCGATTGATCACTTTTGTATTATTCCTATCCACAGGATAGGATTAATACATAAGTAATATATCGATTCGCGTTAGCGCCAGTTGGGTGTACAAGTTAATGTTTACTTAAAATTGTGAACAAAATTTATTTCACTGTCACTCTTGGTTGGCACGACAGTATAAACCTTTATTACTGTGCTTGCAGGTCAAGCGTGAGTGACCCCAACCCCTGTTTTTCCAATAATTATTTCATGATTATTTCAATTGAAAAAAAGATATTGCCTAAATGAATTTAAGTACAGATTGCATAACTACTTGATATGTCACCTTCACAAAAAGGTATGTGTCCATTTCATAGTATAATACTTTGGCATGTTATGTAACTGCCAGATTGTTTCCTTAACGTTATGCAAAGGGCTAATATATAGAAATGGTAGGCCATACCATATGCTAATGAAACAAAACAAAAAAATACACAAACACACCCATTCAATGTTGAACAAAAACTCTAACAAATTTATTTATTTAAGCTTGTTTCTCCTTTGATATGTTTCTTGCCAATCGAACCACTTGTTTTTGAAAGTGTTTGAGTGTTACACTTTTGTTTCCGTATGCATAGGCTTATTAAATGAGCATAATCAATTTGCCCTTCTCCGAAATCAATATTAACATGCACATGCTTTCCCTCCGACAGCTACCCAACATACCTCCGAACGGAATTCTACCCATAAACATGAAACCACCGTCATAAAATTGCAAATAAATAACTGTGAGTTTGTCACTTTCCCTTCGGTATCCTGGGTCAGGTGTGGTACTTGATTATATCGATTCCTGATCTTTGCACCCTTACTTACTTTTACAAGTATATTTGAATTATATTTGACTGATACATTCCAAAAAGAGGCTATACATTCAAGCGGTGGCTGAGAATCAAGTTAAATTAAAATAATAGATATGAATATTAAATGATGAATTTAAAATATTCGTCCAAATAACTGCATTTTCGAATTAAAATGCGATTTAAACTAGAACAGATTCAGTTCAAAAACATGTATTATTTTCAGAGTTCTCATTATTCTGTATACTATCGACGTGTACGTTATTCTTCTCCCTCAAAGTGAATCTAAATGAAATAAAATCGTCTCAATACAGACCATGTCCAACCCAAAAATCCTTTGCTTACCTCTGATAGCCAACGCCCTCCGAGATCTGGACATGCGGTTTACCTGGGTGTGAAATGGCAACTCAAAAGCAGACAAAAAAGAACTTAATGACAAATGGCAGCCAAATGAAGGTCAAAAGTATTGCAGAATACTCCTCTTGCAGCATTCTGCAATACGTTTGACCTGCATTTAGCGATAATTGGTGTTTGAAAACCAATTTTCTGCCTTTTTTAGAGTGGCTGTTTACACAGGTTTTACTGTATCATCAATATTGAGACTTACTCTTTGTTTTTGACTTGAACTCAGACCATATGCCTTGATAGTATGGGCGTACTCGTGCACTAGTATGTTTTCCTGTGAGTTGTATGGGTCCTCGCTATTACAAAGAACGTTATCATCCAATACCGCGGCACGCTGTCCTCCAGTTCCGGCTAGTGTAGAGTAGGGGCGTCCATCGCGTGTACACTGGGAACGACAACGCCTTAAACAACCTATTGAAGAGATTTTTTTAACCCTTAAAGCGTCAAGAAAAAAATGCATCTGAAAAGTTGTCTGCTGAGGTCGTCTGCTGCAAATAATTGCCTAATATTACTGACAAATTAAGTATAGAAACAAACAGTGTGGACCCAGAACAGACTGCTCCTATAGGAGCAGTCTGATCTGCGTCCACACTGTTTGCCAATGAGGCTTCTTAAACATTTCAGCAGACGAAAAGAGCAGACCACTTTTGTTGTGATTGGCGCCTTAAGAGTTAATTAATATAGTATGCGTTTATATCAAACCTTATCGAAATATTTAAAATACATTTCTAAAGCAATGAATGGGGCTAATTGCGAGAACTCATGTTTTTGCTGCCTGAAAATACAGTGAAACCTGTGTTAAACGGCCAAACTCAAACAGACCGAAATTCCTTTGCAAGACACATATCGCTTAATGCATGTCAATAGTATTGCATAATGCTCCAGGAGGAGCATTCTGCAATACCTTTTACCTTCATTAAGCTACCATTTATCATTAAGATCTTTATTTTGTCTATTTTGAGTGGCCGTTTTACAGAGGTTTTACTGACGCAAAGATCTAGACCAGTCTGAGCATCGAGTAGTCTAGTAAGCGCCTTATTTGCAAAATATAATGGTACAAACTTTCACTATTGTAGCTAGTCTCTGCAGCTGTACAGCCTGGCTTGAGTCTTATTTAGGACTGTTTTCTACTGATGAGTAAGGCATACATGTACACCCGTTAAAAAACAAAGAAATACTCAAAATTTGCTCAAAAGCTGTATGTTGGGGCGTAAAGTGATCTATGTGAGATGTATTAATTGTTCATACAAGAATGTGGGCAAAGGTATCCGTCTCCTTGATAAAAAAAAACATTTTTTTTTGCTTATACAGGAAACATTTCATGCAAGTAAGAGCTTTTGAAAGATATATCCCCTTAAAAATAATACAAACTAACTTCGTGTAAACTATTAAGTATGGAGACACATCGTTGTTATCGGTTATCAAGAAAGATAATTCACGAGGGCTCATTGGCAGACAAATTAATTGCTTCACAGTTACATTACTTGAATGATTTTAAGTGACGCCAATACTTGGGGATGAATAAACAATCAAAATGCACCGTATATTGCCCCAGTTCGGGCTAAGTAGCGTTGCCTTGGCGACAGCTGTAGCGAGCCTAGACGACTTACATAAACCATGTTGTGACGGATCAACTGCATATGTGCTGCAGTATTAAAAGCTGAAATAACAGCTCTTTTTATCAAACGATGTAGAAATGGCGACACAGTTCCGCGTAGTTGTTGATCACCCCTCGTATATATATCATAGACTGATCGTCGGACTTTCAACACGCAACACTTGGATACCAGCTTTAATTTATGTCTCGAGAAAGAATGCAAAACGATCAACTTGGTTGTATGTTAAAGAAAGTTAAGGCATTAAAATACAAAACTTTGAGATACATGTAACATGATGTTATCAATAAAATATTCCATACTTCCTTAAATCAAGAAGCACGAAAAATATCATTTTTGTATTAAGGACTTTGCTGGTCATCGGGTAATCACGCTCATACTTATTGTCAGGTAACATGTGTGTGTGTGTTTTTTATTTTCTTTTTTTTTCTTTCTCTTTTTGCTTATTTAAAGTTTATCTGTTGGTACCCTTTCATCCGATGACAAAATATCTCTGTTATGACTAAATTTATTCGAAGTAGTTTCGTCGTCGAATTTAGTTGAACAACTAAAACTGAAGTGCTGTCTAAAGAAACGAACTCATGGCGACGACATCATCGAAGCAAAGGAAGTTAACTTCCAGCTGTCTTTTTGAATAATATAAGGGGAAGTTAGTGTTGCGTTTTTAAAGTCCGACAGTAAAGTTTAACCCGCTAAGCTCTTTCGGCATGACTACGCCTTACATAATGCCATAATAAGTTATGTCATTACACACCTATACACCCCCTTTGCGTATACTGTTTTTTCTTGCACACCGGATAGGGACATCTGAAATTTTACCCTTATCTTACACGTCATGCTATCTTACCCAGGCTGTCACGTGAGGGCTACATACATTGGTTGTATTGGAACTCAAGCACATTGTCGTCAAGAGAAGATTATTATTATGTTAAAATGACGTCATCATATATTTGTATCTTAGCGTATTCAGGGACTTCTGGAAGCTTATTTTTAAATAGAAAACAGCGGTGAGCAAGAAAAAGAATCCATTGTTCGTGTGAGGGTATGATAGAAAAATTCGGCCCTCAGGATCACCGTTTGTCATCACTCGGCAAGCATCGTGACGCCAAACGGTGATCCTCGGGACGGATTTTTCTATCCTACTTAGATTCTTATACTCCTTGATCGCTATGAAGCACGGTACTATGACTTACTTGATGAGCTACAACCTGCAGGAGTGGCATATCCTGTAAACTCAGGAAACACAGTTAAGGATTCCTCCTTGGTGAACTCCCCAACCTTGGTGTTAGAGGCCAAACGGTTGAATATATACCACGGCATATGCCAGGTCATCTTCTTGATGGTCGTGGCTGCCTGGAAATATAGCCGCAACATGTGATTTCCAACAATGTGGCATTTTGACAAGTGTAGACTCACAATAGCCTATTCAGCCTCCTTGGCGGCTTAGAAACTCAAAATGATGCTCGGTCAGTAGCTTAACAGTCATAGAATATTCAAGCGACTAGCAACGGCTCTGATCAACCTGCGCGTGTGCGCAGGCTGATCTGAGGCTTTGCTTGTCGCACATACTACAGTATTGTAAATCTCATGTCGCGGTTCATTTGTATATATACTTAAAGCCAAAAGTAACTTTACATTGTTATTATATATACCTTTTCTGGGTATTAGTGAGTGGTATTTTAAATGTGTTTAATTCATATTGACGTTCAATCAATTGTTCATATGACAGTTGAATTTCATGTTTTTGCTGTCATAAATTCAACCACAATGCCCTAATGAAAGAGGCAAGGGGGCAAAATAAACTTTTCCAAAACGCATCACTTTTGATGTGTTACTGTAGCTTTGCGATTGGACAATTTTTAACTTTAAAGAACCAGTTTTAACAACAGGCTATTGAATTGTTGTTTAAAGTTCAGATCAGCCTGGATCACCCTTCAAGTAACACAAATCAGAGTTGTGTTTTACGTACATACCCTTTTTGTGAACTTTACAGTGCTTTCAATGGAATTTCCCATAAGAAATTGTTTGCTGTTTTTTCTTCCAAACCGATGGGAAGTTTTATCAGATTATCTTATCACATACTCAGGGCAGAAGTCCCAATAAATCGCTGATTAAAAACTTCAAATGTCATCTCCGATAAAGCTTTTAGCAGGAACTAAAGAGTTTACTATTGTTTTAATTCAAAGGGAGGTAATTTCAAAGTGAACCAACTTTAAGATGCTGCCAAAAGTAAACTATACGTCAGAGACAAAATGTCTTGCAGTATTTTTAATGGGCAATCGATGGCCCTTAAAATAGCGTTTTCAAATCCTATGTTTGCTTTGGATTTTGTTAGGAAATGTTGATTTTGTGCTTTAAATGAAAGCATAGATAACTCGAAAGAAGATCAATTGAACCAAGTTGTTTTTCGTGAATCAGGTTAGGGTGGGTACAAGCAACTCAATGCAATAATTAATTTGGTTAAAATCGAAAACAGTAAAGATATCTTCGGTAGTTCAAAGTGTAAAGTTACTTTTGGCTTTAAGTATATTTATATAGTTGTACTTTTATTTTTCTCCTGGACGATATTGAATTTAACCATCACCCCGCCAATATTTTGTCCTGAAAATGTTGTCTGCTTTTTACGTCTGTTGCATATATATTTAAGCAACGGCGAAAGTGGTAACTGCTTGGAAAAAGGTAAATCAATATTTCGCGCGATAAGCCCCATTTTTCCTTTCAAAACTTTACTTCAAGTGGATAAGCAGGTATCAAGAAGGGTTACATGTACCTTTTGATTAAGTTTTGGGGTTTAACGTTTGTGTGTGTGTGTGTGTTTGAGCGTGGGTGTGTATGTGTGTGTGTGATTGCGAGCAGCGAGGGCATTCATTGATAACAGGGTGGCCAACGTACGTCACAGTCACGTGACTTCAGTGATATAGTACACATACATTTATTGACAAAAACATTCACTTCAGGTAAGAAAATTGACCCGTATGCCGAGCATACATTACATAGCTAAAAACGGTAAAAGGCAGTTACCCCGCATTGATTTATAGTTTTAAATGCATGTCTCATCTTTTTATGGGCTTCAGGCATTTTCGAGTTTATTCATGAAAACCTTGCTTTTTGAATATATGGGACACACACCAACTCCTCCGTGAGTCCAAAAATGATGAAATGGAGCAAACGAGGTCTTCCCAAACAGTGGGAAGGATCTGAATTCTCGCCTCAGACAAAGTCAGCCCTATTTTGATCACGAAATGTTATAATAATACTGTTTACAGCAAAAACGAGCAATTTAAGTAAAAAGTGATATAGAACACATTGCAATAAAAGTGGATATAGGACACACAATATCATTTTAACAGATCAGTAGATTGAATGTTTATGCTGTCCTCAAACATTTACCTTAGAATAAGCCTAGTGTTTACATCGATACCATTATTTGGTCTGATGCATATTTGCTTTGATGAATGTAATGAGGGATGTGAAGCAAGTAGAATAGAGAATGGTAAACTGTGCTTCGTTACGTAGATATGAAAATTCTGTCAAAAAGGAATGGCGGTGATTGGGTAAACAATGAGTCTGAAGGATAAGTTGTTTATCACATTAACGCCATTCCAGAATTCCATAAGTTTTACATCATTGAAACACAGTTCAATATTCTGTTTATTACGTACATTCCATTTTTTAACAATTATTTTAAGCAAATGCAAAAACAAACTTTTGAACATATACTGAGCCAAACTTATAATGCAAGTTGTTTTTGTTTGCTTATTTCTTTGTCAATGCGCATGTGCTAAGCAAATCGTTCCATTCAATCAACAGTTCATTCAGTCAGGCATCTAACCATGTTTTGGTTTTAACACTGGCCAAAAAAAAGTAAAATTTTTCGATGAAGGGTGTTCAGAAAAAACGAAATGCATGGTAATGTTCCAGTATTCGACATGTGACATGCATTTTGGCATCGTAAAATTTATGGATTTTTGTCAAAATTCTTTTTAAAGATACTGACAAAATGTTGTTTTCTTTAACTCATTTGCGCGTCAAGTCCCCTAATACAGCATTAAAGAGAGATTTTTAAAAACAGGATTCTGCTTACGGTTTTTCAGAAAACTGAAAACAATTTCAGAGGAAACATGGATTAAAATTTCATCCATTTTAACTCTGAGGCATTTCTTAGCATCTGACGTAACACATTTGAAGCATTTTTGGAATAATTTCCACGGTTTCAGAAATTTATGCAGTATTGATTTTGCATTGAGCTGTATGGGCGGTTTCACCACAAACGCTTAAATCTCAAGTGTCCGAACTTTAATGCCTATTTCGTGGCATTGAACCAAGCAATTTTCAAGCGATATCTCTCAGCTCCATGGCCTACCGTTGCGGTATGGGGTTAAACGGATTTCTAATTCTTTTGTCCTCTTAAAAGGGCCTGGGACCCAAAAAGGCAGTTTTGGCCAATCATAATAAAGCCAAGGGAACCTTTCCACAGACAGCTTTTTCGCTATGCTGAAAATCTTCCTTACGAGTTGTTAAGCAATATATATCAAATAAATTGTCCTACACCAGTTGGTTGTACAAAAATCAGACCCTTAACGTGTTGAGTTATAAGTTTACCATTCTCTATTCTACTTGCTTCACATCCCTCATTACATTCATCAAAGCAAATATGCATCAGACCAAATAATGGTATCGATGAAAACACTAGGTTTATTCTAAGGCAAATGTTTGAGGACAGCATGAACGTTCAATCTACTGATCTGTTAAAATGATATTGTGTGTCCTATATCCACTTTTATTGCAATGTGTTCTATATCACTTTTTACTTAAATTGCTCGTTTTTGCTGTAAACAGTATTATTATAACATTTCGTGATCAAAATAGGGCTGACTTTGTCTGAGGCGAGAATTCAGATCCTTCCCACTGTTTGGGAAGACCTCGTTTGCTCCATTTCATCATTTTTGGACTCACGGAGGAGTTGGTGTGTGTCCCATATATTCGGAAAAAGCAAGGTTTTCACGAATAAACTAGAAAATGCCAGAAGCCCATAAAAAGATGAGACATGCATTTAAAACTATAAATCAATGCGGGGTAACTGCCTTTTACCGTTTTTAGCTATGTAATGAATGCTCGACATACGAGTCAATTTTCTTACCTGAAGTGAATGTTTTTGTCAATAAATATATGTGTACTATATAACTGAAGTCACGTGACTGTGACGTACGTTGGCCACCCTGGATAAGGCACTAAACAATTTACCAGACCTTTAGTTAAAAGTGCGTAACAGAATCTTTTTTTCAACCAAAACATACGTTGTGGGTACCAAAAAGATCAGTTATTTTGAACAGCAAAATCATGGAAAAGAAGATATTCACAGTTTGTTCAATATTAACAATAAACAACATTTTTCAGCAAAAAATGTAAACATTTTCTTACTCATAATCTTAAGCATATGAAAACATACGTTAAGGGTGCTTAAAAGAACCGTCTCATTGAGACGGTTGTTTTGAGCACCCACAACATATGTTTTCGTTGAGAAACAAGAACATTGTTTTTCTGTTTCGAACTCTTAACTAAAGCCAGATAGCCTCTACAAATGTATGTGCCTTGGTGTCAATCTCTGGTTTCATGTCGAATCATCGAGACGAAAGAAAACTAGCGGACTAGAGGTCCTGAGGCACTCACCTGACATTGAGTCACAAAATCTCCTTAATTAAAGTTAAACTAGTCTTATTATTTAAACGTATTTTGCATGGGCCACACCCCCAATGATAAATACCAAGACCTAAGGACACTGGCCCTTTGGTTTGGCCACACACACAATGATAAATACCAAGACTTAAGGACACTGGCCCTTTGGTTTGACTTTGCCACAAAGCAGGTCAATGTCAACCTTGAACGATCATTTGAGCAAAATTGGTAGTGCTCACATCTTCAATGCTATATATACCATACCAAGACCAAAGGGCATGTTGGCCTTTTGGTTCCAAAGAAGATTTTCAATTATGGTTTTTGCCATATACGGGTCCGGTGGCGACCTTGAAGTCACGTTACGATTGCCCTAGCTAATGAATACTCCATATGAAATTGGAGTTGAATCAACCCATTGGTTTCTGAGATAAATATGTTTAGATTATTATGTAGCAGGTCAAAATAAGCGATATTGGGTGAATGGTAAAAGGTCATCTTGACTTTGGCTTCAACAGTTTTTAAAAAACAACTTTATACAACAATCCTATTTAAATGCATTTGAATGTACATTTGACATTGACGTTATGTAGGTCGAGGTCAACCTAGGACCTTTATATGAACAAACATTGTACACCTCCCTTCCCCAATGCTACATACCATGTCCCAAATACATTGGTCATCTGGTTCTTGATAAGACTATTTCAAAGGGTTTTTACCATATATGGGCGTAGCGGCCATTTTGGTCATGTGTCCAGGACCTTTTGAACAAACTTTCGTTCCCTTATCCTAAGGAGTCTCCGTATGCAATTTGAGTTCACTTTTCCCGGTATTTCCAGAGGAGATGTTTGAAAACGTTGACAGACGGACGGACGCTGGAGTCATTGGAATACGACTTGCTCACCTCACCAATTAAGAAATAGATCAGCTCCATCAGTGAATTGTTGAGTAATAATTCACTGTTTGGAGGTCAGTTGTAAAGAAAATCAAATCACGAGCGCGCAGCGCGAGTGATTTATCTTCGTACAACTGACCGACAAACAGTGAATTATTGCTCAACAATTCACGCACTGGAATTCTAACACACAATAAACGACGAAAACACATTCGAAGTCTTCAGCTTCTTCCAACTTTCCGCCATTGTACTGAAGAACTCCCGCCAATACTTAGACTACGTCGCATACGTTTACATGTAATTGTGACGGCTTTCAAGCGTAAAAACGACGTTACACCGTAACGCCATGAATGACGTCATTTTTCAGTGACGTCAGCTATCACACACTCTAGCTGTGAATTATTGTCCGATATATCACAGTTTGTTACCGTTGGCTCTATAGGCGAGGTGTGTTAGAATAAGCGATATCCATATTCCGGCGGGTGGGCGGGCGGATGGATGGATGGCTAACCTATTAATCAATTATGTTCTTTTTTTTTCATTTCATAACATTGTATATGCTGTGCCAATTTAATAATATGGGCATTGGCGAAACCCAGGCTTTGTTGTTTACGAATTGCAAAGGCGCACACCAGCCTGCAGATCCCCGCAGTCTGATCAGCGCATTTTGTAATTCACTATTTGGTAAATATTGTATCCCATCGTGTTCCATGCAAAATTTTAATATTCTAGCTAGTCTCTGTAGCTGGACATACTGGTTTGAAAATAATTTAATGGGAGACCCCGAAGAGAGGTTTTCTCACTACGAGGCCTATACAGCTGCTTTCCAAAATTTCTATAGATAGCGATTTTTGTCATAATTATTTACATACCCTATACTTGTTTGAGTGTTTGTAATAAACTTGTGCTTTGTTTGAGACATGATTTATTTCTGCTCCTGTATGCACGATATATCTAGTTTCACTGAGTAAAAATATAGCTTGTTTTTGCAGACGTTTTGTATCAAGTTTTAACTTCTAAAAAAGTTGATCATATTTTAAGCAAGTCAAAGTTGCTTATCAAAACTCTATTTCGAATTATGCGATAATAAGGAGAGCAGGAAAGAAAACTGTGGTGGGAATTTATAGAGTCATGTATATGGTGCATTGTGAATAAACTTTAAGAATTGAAGCTATCGAGTGTATCAACAATGAATCACTTGATTGACTTTGGTGGATGTGCACAAGTAGGTTGCACAAATTTATATAATTTTACATATAACTTATAAAAGATATTTAAGTGCATTTTGGGTGTTCAAATTTGATGATACATTGTAAGAGCCCAATTATTAGGAGAAAGGCCAAAAGGAAAGTACAGTCCTGCCAAATAGTTAAATGGACCAAGAGGGTTTGAAATTGTATTAAAATTGGGAAAATATCATATTTTCAGATGAATCCACACTCTTAACCTATTTCTTTTGCAAACCTATTCCCATCTGGCGTCTGAAACACGAGCAAATTTATTCACATTACATTGATGGATGGGTAAAAATCCACTGGAATCGTATTGAGGGGACTATCTCGTGACTTTTTAAGGGGTCTTTCAACTTAAGCGTGTTAATGAAACAATCATCAGTAAGGCATATCAGGATAATATCAAAAGCGATTTAGGGTATGTAAATAATTATGACAAAAATCGCTATCTATAAAAATTTTGGAAAGCAGCTGTATACTGTAAATTCGGAATTTT
Source organism: Loripinus fragilis (assembly GCA_964019695.1). NCBI lineage: Eukaryota > Metazoa > Mollusca > Bivalvia > Lucinida > Lucinidae > Loripinus > Loripinus fragilis. The sequence continues at coordinate 55,409,454 of OZ026517.1, forward strand.
TCGCGATAATTTAATTTTCACGAAACCAAATAGCGTTAAAAGACATATTTGCGACGTAAAATTTGCGACGATGGCATGATTTACCTTCATCAGTAAATGACAGAGTAATTTCGCCATTTTGCGAGGATTTTATCTGTCCCCATCGATTGACATATTTACTCTTCAGCTGCACGGATCTCTTTGCTCGTAGAACTGTTTGCAGAAAATTCGGTACTTCCGGTTCGGATCTTTCAGATCGATAAGTTTTGGGACTAGCCTCATTTGGATCTAAGACAGAAGGATGCGAGAAAGGACAATAGTAGGGCGCAGCTCTGATGTATTTCTGCACGTGCTCCTCCTTATCAGTAGCTAACCTGAAAGCATACAAAACTTCGTTGTTATAGAATTATGACACTATGTTTGTCACATGTGGGTACATGTATTTCTAATTGTACTAGAAACGGACCCGCGCAAGCGCGGGTATAGGATATATTTAGCATATGATGAAAAAATGTTCTGAGCTCGACTGAGCATGGCAGATGTCCTCATAAATATTAAAATTGGTAGCAATATCTAAGAGCAGGATAAATACTAAGGAAATTCTTTCATGAATCAAGGGTTATTTCTCTGTTATAAAGTACATTTCTTATTTCTATCAACCTTACTCAAACATAAGACGGTAACGACCCAATGGTTAATAATGGACGCAACAGCGCATGTAGCATATAACACACTATTATTGACTGCAGTGTATATGAATGCCAATGAAAACTGTAAGTTGTCATATCAACTTTAGTCCTTTTCCAAATGGAACAAAACCCCGCTCAATCATTCCCTTAGATGTGCAGATATTGAGGGGATGCAGACCCTTGGGGCATATTTTAATGTCTTACTAATGCTTGTGCCGGCTAGATACTATATGTGAAATATGGAATGAGCTTCACAGATTGAGAGAGATCCACAGATGCCTATACATACCATAAGCTTATCTATTAACCTTCGGCTCAGGTGAGCTAAAAGTATACAAAACTTGTGACAGCTAAAATAATAGGCCAATGTTTTCTATTCTGTCAGTATCTATTGGTATAACTAATAAAATGAATGCAGCGGATTTATTATGTATTCAAGAATGTCGTCAGACCAGGGATCGAACAAATGGTCACTTGGTTGATAGTAACACTCAACTGATTGAGTTAAGCAGCCCATAGGTTAAGAGTGTTATATATGTTAAAGCAGATTTGAGATTAATGAATGTGGCATTAAATCCAAAGTTTTGGTTAATGTCAACTGTAATATTCCAAAGTTCTATGACTCCTTAAACATTGTTATAATCATGCAAAAATGAACCAAAAGGTTTTACGATAGAATAATGCCTAAAAAAGATTATGACAGAATTGCAAACAGTGATGGCTCTGATTATACTTCTTCTCTAGGGACAGTCTGATGTGGATCTGCACTGTTTGACCATACCTGATTGTCCAAAAAGATAGGAATTAATTTCATGGCAATTTCGTTTGGTAATTGTGTTGTCTTTCACGACTGTTGATAAGAACAGTGACTATTGATAGAAAAAGTTTAAGAAACGGGAATATACAATTTAAATATTTTCAACCAAAACAAATGTTGTGGGTATTGAAACAACTGTCTCAATGAGACGGTTCTTTTGAGCACCCAACATATAAAACCATGGTTGCATATAAGGCTTCTACGTTTACAATATTTTGTAAAGGTTTACACGAATTAAAAAAATCAAAATGATTCCGTTTACACGCAACTACACAGCATTTCTGCACGTCGAAGCGCGGGTTCGCTGTAGCTCCCATACAATAGACTTCTTTCATCATAACAAATGTTGCCACTGTAAAGCTTTTATATTTGAAATGCAAAAATGAAATCAGTATAACAGACCTCTTCCATCATAATAAATGATACCACCGTTAAGCTTATATCATTGAAACGAAAAAGTAAATCAGATTCAAAAGTGCTGTCTCAATGAGACGGATTTTTTGAGCACCAAAAATATAAAACCATGGTTGCAAATATGGCTTGAGTATTGTAAACGTTTACACGAATTCCATAAACCAAATAACATCACTATAAAGCTAATATCTTTGCAACACACTTTAAATGCTGCAACTAAAACATAAGTTGTAGGTACTCAAAAGTACCGTCTCAATGAGCAGTTCTTTTCATCACCCAAAATATAAATATTAATATGAAGCTCGTCACGTGTTTGGTTTAAACGGTAGACCATTTTTTGTAAACGTTTATTGCAAAACACGAAACGCTGCTGTTCACACATGTTAATGAGGAAGCCCCAGTTGCAAATGACTTGTGCATAAAAACGGGGCATGGTTGCAAATGATTTGTTCATAAAAGCAAAATCTAGGTATGGCTCGGTAAAACAGTCGAGCCTCAGTGGTTTGGTGTGTTCAGGGCTACATAGTATTTTGGGAGCGCAGTTGCTCAGTGGTAGAGTGCTTGACTCCAGACCAAGGGGCCGTGGTTTAGAGCCTCACCGGCGTCACTGCATTGTGTCCTTGAGCAAGACATATAATCCTAGCTTAGTACTGGTTCAACCCAGGAAGACCCGTCCCTACATAACTGAAAGATTGTTGATGGGACGTAAAGAGAAAAAGCAAACAAAGAAATACACAGCATTTTACACGTCGAATCGAGGGTTCGCTGTAACTACCTTCTTTCATTATAATAAATGGTACCATTGTAAAGTTTTTATCTTTGAAACGTAAAAGAAAATCGGTATATTACCTTTAATTATGTTCAACCAAAATATATGGCCACGTATGTTGTGGGTGCTCAAAAGACCCGTCTCAATGAGACGTTTCTTTTAAGCACCCAAAATATAATGGCTTTGTAGGTCAGGATTTTTTTCAAAACTCTGCATTCAGGACAGGCAAGTTTGATCTATTTTGCCCAGGATGTAAGAATAATGTATGCAGAGAATAGAGCACAAATGGACAGAGAATTAGACTATTTATTCCATGGGAAATGGAAAATTGGATTTCTGGTGCGGCAGATAAGATCCGGCAGCACGATGCGGTCATGGCTTTCATAAACAGTCATCTTTGACCCCCAGCAAGTGACGTGTGACCGCGTGACATAAGTAAATACTCCTTACGGACAAATCGTTGCAGCCGTTTTGGTAGACCTTGGGAGAATATGAAAACGTGGATCGATATGTCAAATTATCATTAGTTGATAAAGAAGGCGTTACCCTGTCAAAATTGATGGAATATTATGGGATCGAAACTGAATTGTTTTCAAAAATCTCAAAAACGAAATAAAAGTAAAAGAAGATTAGATCGAAGTTATCAATGAGGACATTATCTGAATAACTCAGTGTAGAAAAAATGCTGGTAAAATATACCGTTTCCGAGTTTTTGAGCGCAAAGGGCTCCTTTAGTAGTATAGATATACAAATGCCAGATGAATTGGCGTTTATCGAATTAATCTCCCTCATCACTAAGCCAAACCGTATCATATAGGTGAAACTACATTAAACTGGTGCTGTTATCGTCTCAAATCGACAACAGGTATCCCGTATTCTATCATTGGCTGTGATTGGTTTATTGCTTGACCAATGAGATGACCTGTTACATTTCAAGTTTAGCGTGGGTTGCAAACTGTTGGACAGTTACGATATTTTGTTAATTTTAATCACTAAAGCAAAGATAGTTTTGCGAAAAAACAAATACACACTAAGATACTGTATTCCTGCCTCAAGTTTGGTTGATTTTATGGTATCTAAAGCTCTCATTAATCATCCGCTCGATCGTCCGCACCATTTTTACACAGTTCAGAGTTACTTCCCTTAGATCACACCTATCCCGTGATTCTCGTTGACGGTCAGGATTTTGACCGTCTAAATTAGCCTATACCTGAACCTAGATAGGTAGATCAAGGGGAGGAAACCAAACTAAAACTACATTAGTGCTCATGTTGTATTGAATTTCTTAAACTAGTTGGGGAAAAGTGATAAAAGCGAGGCTTGTATCGATTCCTGATCTTTGCACCCTTACTTACTTTGCCGAGCATTTAAAAAAATGCAACGTGAATCAGACTCCTGATTTGAACACGGATTTTCGTTCATTTGACTATAGCTCGAATATATACTTATGAAAGAATAGTGGTTTATCTATTTTAATATATAGAGGATATATTCAAATGTTTGGAATGAATATGCCATTTATTTCATCGAATGAAGGGTAAAATGCAAATTTCATGGATGGCGAAGCTTCAAGAGATGAAATTAATGGCATATTCATGACAAAAAATATATTTTCTTTCTATTGTATACAATTTTAAGCGTGACCATTTTCTGAACTACATGACATAATACACGTTCGCAAATTACGTAATCTTGATGATGAAGTTGCAAAATCTGTCAGCTAAAACTGAAAAAAGGTCAGAAAGTATTCTGGTTATGTCATATATACTTTTCGCGTAATGAACTCGCTCCTGTCGGATTCGGGTACAGCCACCTTTATAACGCGATAAACGAAAAAACTTAAAAATACCACAAACGTAGGAATCCATACGCTATAGCATGACATTCCCCGATTTTTTATTCTCTTCCTTGGGCACTTTTTTTCAGCCGTTGAGCATTAGAGCGTTTGGTAGGCGTGATATTGATACTTTGTTTCAGAACTGATCCAACCACTATACTTACGAAGCTGTTACTGTAAATGTGTGGTTTATTTGACCATTAAAAAGCCAATCATAACAAAAGTCGTCTGCTTTTGTCGTCTGCTGAAATGTCTTAGAAGCTTTTCCAACAAACAATGTAGACCCAGATCCAACTGCTCCTATAGGAGCACTCTGATCTGGGTCCACACTGTTTGTCTCTATGATACTTAACTTTGTTAAATTGTTAATGTTAAATAATGTTAGCAAAGATTTACCTCAGACGACAAAAGCAGACGTAATTTTCAGATGATTTTTTGCAGCGTTTTAAGGGTTAAATTCCTAGAAATGCAAGTCCGTATGTCTAGGAAATGACACATTTACCGACCAAAGACAAACCACGGCACCGCGAGGAAGAGACACAGAACACTGACAGCCACATCATAGTAAGAACACAATTAAAACAAACCAGCTCTCTGCAAAACTAGAAATGGACACTAAGTACTACATAGCACAACAAGGACCAAACACTAAAACCCGCAAATAAAGGGGGCAACAACAAGCAATTAATCAACAACAACACTAAACACATTTTCGCCTAGGGTCCTAGACACAATTTTATACAACCATATGAGATGCACCACGAGGCTTATCACATAGGTCCAGATAAACAATTTCAGGATATAACTGAATATTTCTTATCCTCTAGTTTTAAACTTTAATATAATTTGTTTGAGGTTACGTAGTCTTATCTAGAGGTCTCACTTATCATCAATCTCTTCACTTTTTGCTTTTCATAAAAATCATATGCGGCTACCGATTTAATTTGGAACACTTTCAGATAAAACAACAAACTATTATTATTATTATTAAAGATGAATTGTATACCCCGTAGATACTGTACTTACTATATAAGTTCAAAGAGACGTCAGAGCATGTTTTGATAATTGGACATCGTCCATTGATGTAAATAGGTAAAACGGTTTCGCTAACTTTGTACATTATATTCTTTTATCATTAATATTTGTCACAGTTGGGCTGGCGCGGTGGTAAGATCTCTGTCCCGAAGATTTGCAATTGAAGGTTCGAACCCCAATCACGGCATATTTTTTTATCTTTGCTTTTTGATATTTTATGTTTGTGAATGATGACCTTTATTATTTTTATCGGATATGACAGAAAATGAATAGCGGAAAGAAGGCGATGACCTGGTGACATGTTTTGTAATACATGTAAGTCTACTCTCCTTACACATTTTTTAGAAACAGCTTTTTTTACAAAAAGGCTTGTCGTTTACCACCCACTTACAAATTTGAGCTTTGCAGCAGTTGGTTTTCTATTGATCATAGAATCATTGATAATCATTTTACCTACGAAAAGGTCAGTTGTCTAAAATGGGTGTTACGAAAAAGGCGATATACCCAAAGTCTGCTTTTGTACTGTTTTGTATTGTATTGTAATGAAATGAATATGTGAAGAATGTAAAAAACTAGAAAAAAAACTCACAAAAACACACACAAAAACACTCATAGAATACAATAGTAAAAACATTTAAAATATAACAAAAATATGATAAAAAGTCTTGTTTAAGCAATAATGATATTTAAATATCTCCTTCATGAAAAAAAAAAGATCAATCGTGTGGGATTCGAACTCTCCCCCGTTTTAAATCTCTCGTTAATAGATATAGATACAAATATTTGCCTCGGCCCAACCGACTGAGCTATGACGGCTTGGTATAATATTTTTGTATTTTGAAAACCTTTGTCAGGTATTAATGTAATTTTTTACCGTTAATAACGGTATAACCTGTATTATTTTCAAGTGTTGGTACGCTCTTACTTATCATAAGGCTACAATATGTTAAGCCTTTTCATTTATATTATTTATATTTATATATTTTGTATTTGAAGGGAGTGGGAGCAGGTCGGAATCGCTAGATTTTAATATACATGCATTTCTGTCATTGAAGATTGTTTTTTTTTTATTTTAGCAACAAGTGCAGACCCAGATGAAATATCGCATAAGGCGGCATTTCATCCGGGTTGTCACTGTTTGCCGAAGTACATATTTACCGGTACTTGTATCCAGAATGAAAAGGGTTGAAGAACGAGAATGGCACATTTTTGCAGACGCTATCTGACACCACGGTACAGAAACCTTCAGCACAATATGCATTTCATGTTAAATGCCACGACAAGTTATATTTCTGAAGTTTGATACTTAAAAAATTGTCTGTGAAAGTGATTGTTTACGCTGTCTTAAATGTTTTATATGTACAGCACTTGACAATGTGCATCTTGTCACTAGGTGCAGCTAATGTCAGACGATAGGATTGGGATGGGTTTGGTGCCGTTGGAGATTACTGCAGCATCAAGTGACATAATCGAGCCGCCACATGAGATTTCCAACAAAGTGGTATTGTTTGTCAAAATTGACCCGAGACATATGAATATTCAATGACCTTTTACTCAGTCTTCGTGAATCTTCGTAAAAGGTGCGCTTTAGATTGTTGTACAATTACTAATCTAAATGGAATTAATCACAATACCCCGATAGCCTAGTGGATAGTTGAGTGTTTTAGCACTCAAAAGATGTGGGTTCGAGTCCAGTAGCATTTAAATATTTTTGTTCATTTTTTTCGATTTCTTTATTCTTGATTTTGTGCACAACTGAATAGGCCTACATTTCTTTGAATTTGGCATGCGTTTATGTAACAAATACAGCACCGTGAATAATTTCAATAAGCCTACATGTGATTTACTCTTTGCACGCTGAATATTTTTTGAGACTTTTGTTATCATCTGCTGACTTTTAATCAAAATTAACATTTAAAAAAAACGTACAGGAACACTATCACAGTGTCAAATGGTCTGCATCCAGATCAGAACATACGTTCTGCTGGTACTGAACTGGGTCCAAACTATTTGCAACTGTTATCAGCTGACAAGGAAAGAGTGGGGAACTTAGGGAATAATGAATACAAAAGCGGCTAAATATAAATGAAAGCTCATCACAAGATGGCGTAAAATATACGAACAATATTAACTTTAAAAAAAAGAAAGCAATTTGACAACTATATAAAAAAGGTTCCTTCCAAGTTTCGATCCAGGTATGCTTGATTTGTAAGTAGTCAACTAACCACTAGGTTATCAGACCATTTGCATTAACAAATTGACATTACCTTCATATTCTATGTAAAAGCGTGACCAAGGTCAGAGTAATCCACGAAAACGCGCGAGTATCACGAAGATTTTGGCGAAATTTAATCAGTCTAAGGTCAATTTTGACAGACTATATGTGCGATCAGCAAAGTCTCAGATCAGCCTGCGCATACACGCAGTCTGGTCAGAGCCTTTGCAAGTCGGTTGGATATAACATGCATATTATGCTACTGACTGAACATCAGCTTAAAAAGTCGTCTGAGTCTACTCTTGTCAAAATGCCATCACATGCCGCGGCATATTATGTTTCCACCAAAGAGAAGGGGGCATACTTGTGCTGATATCGTCGGTTTTGGTGTATGCGTGACTCTGTCTTCTATGCAAGATATCTTATAATCTAGTGGGCGGACTGACACCAAATTTGCATGATATTGGGGCATGATAAAGCCTTAATATGTTTTTGGTCTTCATATCCTAATTTTCAAGCCACAACGGAGCTAAATATGTCAAATTTGAACGTGTTTGATGTGGGTGGTGAGGGAAGTTGTACACATGAATCTCTAAAAACAAAAAGTAGTAGGAGTTGTAAAATATATACTGTGTCTATTACTTTGCATTATTTGACATGTCGATGTGATTTTAACTCGTTTCTGGCTAGTGGCCACTTTTATCCTCTGCTAATTGCCAAACATTCAAAAAGTAAGTTAGTATGGCACTTTATTGAGGGAATGCAATGAATACTTGCTGCAGACAAGTCTATGTCACCATGAGAAAGAGTCACAGAGCACTAACAATAGCATCACATCAAAAGGCAATTAAAGTAAGGCAACCAGTTCTCTTTGCCTAAGCGAGACGATTGCAAAGCTAGAAAGGACAATAAGTACTGCACAACGGAACAAGCCCAAAACACACGCAAAAACAACAGCAGAACAACAATGGGAGCAACAAAGAATACAAGAATCCACAACAACAACTTAATACAAAATCAGTGGAAACGCATTCTGGTCCATAAGGTCTGATTGCGCTGGTTTAACGTATAAAAACAGATGGAAGTTATTATGATAAACTAGGGGCCCTTGATTTATGGTCAACATGTATGAACATACAATATTATGATCATAAAATGTGTCTTCTTCATACTGTCTGTATTGAGCGGTCACTCAAAAGAAGACGCAAAATATATTTTCAAGACCGATAATCGCTTAATGCAGGTCAAAAGTATTGCAGAATGCATTCTAAAATACTTTCGACCTGCACTAAGCTACCACCTCTCTTTATGACCTTTGTTTTGTCTATTTTTTAGAGACCGTTTAAGACAAATTTTATCCTATATATAAAATGCAAATGAGCGCGGATCTGACAAAAGGGTCTTTCGGTCAATTTAGCAGTTTTTGTGTAATCAAAATTTCAAAAAAAGTCCATATTTTCAAGATTTTGCATGTTCTTATAATAGAGTCAAATTGCTTCTAACATGTAATACAATCGAAGGCGAAAACAGTTCTGGTAGAATTAAGTGATACGTATAATGTATGTTGCCATGGCAACAGCTGTGCATATGGTCTACATTATTCATTTAAAACAGGGTACCTCATTTTCAAATACTTTTGCACGGGATGAGTGTATGTTGGCTATTTGTGCAGTCTATGCAGTTGCATACACATTGAATTTACAGAAACATGGATCATTCTTGAAATATTGCTCCCAGCGTCTTTGTATTTGCGTCATAAGTTAACACATTGGTGTTGACGTCAGAACGTCATTAACAATGTTAAGTGACGTCATGTCTAAAACGCATCATATATACGGGTTTAAACGATCATATCTTTCTTATTTGTAAAGATAATCTCTTCAAATTTTCTGTAATTGTTCACAATAGCTAGGTTTTCCTTTCTCTGTAAAAAATCGCACTTTTGACTTTATTGCCAGAAGGTCCCTTCTGTCAGATCTTGGCTCAAATACATTTAGCTATTCTCATACTCAAAACAGCATGCAATCAATTTAATTAGAGCTCGATCTGGTCATTTACTTTAAAATGCCAACAATGGTTGGCATTTTAAAATGTATGCCAAGAACAGAATTCATACTCATGTGAGTTTACATGTAGCATAAACAGAAATATATCCTCGCGCAGTCTAATCGGAGTCTTCGCTTCTCGTTGACAGAAAGTATGGAAGTAATCTAAGAGGAAGGCTCGGACCAAATAATTAACCTCTAGCCACGCTTGATAAGTCAACAACTGCGTTCAAAGGTGGCTTTTGTGCATGTGCGATATAAGCTATCAGATAAAGCCCTGCTATTGGTACATTATGTAAATAGGACTAAATAATTAACCTATCATGCTTGATAAGTCAACAAATGCGTTCAAATGTTGTTGTTTTTGTGCACATTAGCTATCAGATATAAACCTGCTATTGGTACAATATGTAGATCGGACCAAATAACTTACCTCTATCCACGCTTAATAAGTCAACAAATGCGTTCAAAGATGGCTTTTGCGCATATATGTGCGTTATGTCTCCATAACGCATTTTATCTAACGACACTAGAGCTCTCTATTTTGTTGCATTCTTTTTTCTTGTGGCCTGTATACTTAATTACCTTTCTTACATTTATTGGTTTCCGCCTTATCTGCGGTACTCTAAATTATGTCCGCCTTGCAGGCCATGTGTTTGGCCTTCGGTGTGTGGCAGATTTTACCCCATCATGTGCTGATTGTTCTTTGTTGAATTTTATATCATTGATTTCATTCTGTTACTCAATGAATGTCTTTTAGCTCGCCACGCTTTTGCTATAGTAATATCATAATATAGAACAAATTGATGATACAATATAGTATCCCTACCTCAAAGAAATCTTTGTTGTTGTTTGTTTGTAAAACAGGAACTCTCGCAAATCTGTGGATATATTGTTGTGCACCGGTTCGCGTGAGTTACTGCGAACCATTTAGCGGAAGGAAGAGGATAAATGTGCGTTATGTCTCCATAACGCATTTTATCTAACGACACTAGAGCTCTCTATTTTGTTGCATTCTTTTTTCTTGTGGCCTGTATACTTAATTACCTTTCTTACATTTATTGGTTTCCGCCTTATCTGCGGTACTCTAAATTATGTCCGCCTTGCAGGGTTCCAGCCAGCATCCACTTCTAAACCATGTGCTCGCTCTGCGTGCTTCATTCAATTTTCGGCTGGCGAAAGCGTTAGATCAAACCACTGCTTTGTTTCACTGATGTCGACGTCCAAATAGACTACATTTTACCTCCTCCTCCTCTCCTCCTCCACAATTGAGTAGTTTACCGTTTGATTGTTCTCTGCGCTGGCAGAGTTACCCAATCATGTGTTGATATTTCCTTGTTGAATTTTATATCATTGATTTGTGGCAGATTTTACCCCATCATGTGCTGATTGTTCTTTGTTGAATTTTATATCATTGATTTCATTCTGTTACTCAATGAATGTCTTTTAGCTCGCCACGCTTTTGCTATAGTAATATCATAATATAGAACAAATTGATGATACAATATAGTATCCCTACCTCAAAGAAATCTTTGTTGTTGTTTGTTTGTAAAACAGGAACTCTCGCAAATCTGTGGATATATTGTTGTGCACCGGTTCGCGAGAGTTACTGCGAACCATTTAGCGGAAGGAAGAGGATAAAAGATATTAGCTTTCAGATAAAAGCCTGCTATTGGTACTTTATGTAAATATAGGTAAAGCATTGCCTCTAGCCACGCTTAATGAGTAAACAAATGCGTTCAAAGATGACTTTTGTGCATATGAGATTTAAGCTATCAGATAAAAACCTGCTATTGGTTCTTTATGTAGATAGGACCAAATAATAAACCTCTAGCCATGTTTGATATGTTTCACGGCGACAACCTCACCCTTAATTCAGATGTTGATCAAGACACATAGATACATGTGCGTTCAAAGATGGCTTTTGTGCATTTGAGATACATGTATTAGCTATCAGATAAAAACCTGCTATTGGTACTTAATGTCGATACGACCAAATAATTCACCTCTAGCCTCGCTTAATGAGTAAACAAATGCGTTCAAAGATGACTTTTGTGCATATGAGATTTTAGCTATCAGATAAAAACCTGCTATTGGTATTTTATGTAGATAGGACCAAATAATAAACCTCTAGCCATGTTTGATATGTTTCACGGCGACAACCTCACCCTTAATTCAGATGTTGATCAAGACACATAGATACATGTGCGTTCAAAGATGGCTTTTGTGCATATGAGATACATGTATTAGCTATCAGATAAAAACCTGCTATTGGTACTTAATGTCGATACGACCAAATAATTCACCTCTAGCCACGCTTAATGAGTAAACAAATGCGTTCAAAGATGACTTTTGTGCATATGAGATTTTAGCTATCAGATAAAAACCTGCTATTGGTTCTTTATGTAGATAGGACCAAATAATAAACCTCTAGCCATGTTTGATATGTTTCACGGCGACAACCTCATCCTTAATTCAGATGTTGATCAAGACACATAGATACATGTGCGTTCAAAGATGGCTTTTGTGCATATGAGATACATGTATTAGCTATCAGATAAAAACCTGCTATTGGTACTTAATGTCGATACGACCAAATAATTCACCTCTAGCCTCGCTTAATGAGTAAACAAATGCGTTCAAAGATGACTTTTGTGCATATGAGATTTTAGCTATCAGATAAAAACCTGCTATTGGTTCTTTATGTAGATAGGACCAAATAATAAACCTCTAGCCATGTTTGATATGTTTCACGGCGACAACCTCACCCTTAATTCAGATGTTGATCAAGACACATAGATACATGTGCGTTCAAAGATGGCTTTTGTGCATATGAGATACATGTATTAGCTATCAGATAAAAACCTGCTATTGGTACTTAATGTCGATACGACCAAATAATTCACCTCTAGCCACGCTTAATGAGTAAACAAATGCGTTCAAAGATGACTTTTTTGCATATGCGATATATTAGTTATCAGTTAAAAACCTGAAATTGGTACTTTATGTAGATATGACCAATAATTCACCTCTAGCCATGCTTGATATGTCAACAAATGCGTTCAAAGGTGACTTTTGTGCATATGCGATATATTAGTTATCAGTTAAAAACCTGCTGTTCGTACTTTATGTAAATAAAACCAAATAATTCACCTCTAGCCGTGCTTGATAAAGCAACAATGCGCTCAAAGATGGCGTATGCGCAACCGCTATATGTTACATTATTTAGATGCAAGCAGCAAAGGCATAGCTCAGTCTGTGCGTTTTCTTACCAAAGATCCTCTGGCAAATGCTGCGACAGCGGTGACTGGCTGGTCAGGCTTACTGAAATATATTCAATTGTACAGTAAAAAACTCGACAATTCAAAAACCCGTTTTTCGAAATAATCGCTTATTCAAAATACATTTTGGGCACACTTCAGATAAAAGGACAGGAATATTATTTATGAGGTATTTGAATATTAACTGTCGATAAAACATTATGTTTTGGGCTGCGTAAAATAATCGTCTCCTTGAGACGTTTCTTTTACGCACACAAAACGTATGTTTGATAGGAGAAAACACGATAATAATATTTTGGGGGTTTATGTATCTTATGTCAACCTTCCTATAATTCGAATCTATGATATTTCGAAATAAAGTTCTCTAGTCCATAGAACTTCAAATTGATGAGGTTTTCACAAATCTGATAGAGTATAATGTAGCACTGTGGCTCAGTGGTACATGTAGATCGTTAGACTTTGAAGGGTAGCTAGTTCGAGACTCACCCGAGGCACTGTGTTGAACCTTTGAGCAAAACACTATCTTCTGCATTAGTAGTTCTACACAGGAAGAAAGGAGAACGTGACTGAAACAGGGACTGAAAAACTGTTGACTGGGGCGTGAAGCATCAATACTCACAAACAATGCCTTTTTGACGTCTGCTGTTTTTTTTTTTTTGTTTTTTTTTTCAAATCAACATAGCGTACAGTGCAGACGAAAACGATTTTAGTGAATTGTCAAATTTAAAATGATGGTACTTAGCCTCGGTACCTTACAAGTGGAGCAGATAGACGAACAGAGCGACGGATAGATAGATAGATAGATAGATAGATAGATAGATAGATAGATAGATAGATACTCGCATACCCGTGAGAGTAAGTATAAGTAACGTATCCATCTTAAGCGCTGCTAAAAAGTGTCAAGCTGCACTTACAGTTGCAAAACATAATAACTTATTAGTCTGGAACAAAAGTCATTTTAAAGCGACTGTTCTTTAAGTGCAAAACTGTTTGATCACCAGTCTGCAAAATTGTCGCCACCGATTGGTAAAATGATTAGCTTAAGATCAAGAGGTGTCTAATTCGAGCATCATCTGAGGGACTGGAGGTCGTACCCTCACTGTTTAGTACTCGTTCCGCCTAGGTAAACGTACCATCAATACTGGAAAAATGTTAAATTGGACGAAAATCATCAACTCAAACAAACCTTAAACACCGCATATAGATCCGAGTTGGTGGATAAAGTTATGAAATTACACAATCATGTTGCTGTATGCAGAAACAATCTATGCAATGGCTAAAACCTTTTGATATGCAAGATATGTTGTTCCTTTAAAACCACAGAACTCACACAAACAATGGTAGTACATTAAACAATAGATCAACAACAGAGCCACCGCCTTAGAGCGGAGAGTAGCCTAAGCCACAGGGGTGGCTTAAATGCATTTTACTGGTGCCAAATGTTCGCCCTAGATTCTGTTGTTGTTAAACACAAAGTTACTTCCAAACTAATGCAGTGTATCATCACAGAGAAACAATCAAATCAAATTAACACAATATGATGATACAGAGAAAAGGACGCATGACTCACAGATAGTCAGAGCTAAAGCAAACCTCAAGTTAAGCTATGGTGAGCCCCGCCAACAGCAAGCATCAGGCACCAACCAACGGATTAAAGCTTTACGACAGGGCCATCATTTGTCTGATGCCTGACCCACCGTCGTGCATTTAGTCAAGAAATAATAGCTATCAACCATGATTGGGTTCAGAACCAGTCATGCAGACTGTCGCATGATATCCATGTTGTATTCACTCTTTTATAACGTTTGATAATCCTTTTAAGTTTATCACTAAAATTAGGCTTTCAAACAATTCTTTAGAATTTATAAACTAAATCGCCATGAAATACAGGCTCTGATATGCCGTGTTGCAGAATAGTCTTTAAGCAAATACAGTTTTTAACAATCAACTCTGAGTGTTAGTAATAAAATTTATAAGAAATCTTTATGGAGGTTATGGCATCGATAACCTTGTTTCAGTTACTTATGTGTCAAAAATGTGTTTCTTTTCGTTGAAGACACCAACATGAGAACACACTCTTTTTGGTTGAAACTATGTCATTTGTAATGGACAAGTCTAAGTCCAAAAAAGAGGCTTTAGTATCTGAGTGATTCGCCTTTAAGTTATTCAACTGAAGTTCAGTGGGATATATCTCACTAACCATTTGTGCAAAATAAGAATTATCAATATTAAGCAAGTAATCTAGATATCTTGAGGTAGAGTTAAATGATTCAACAACATCTGCTTGATTATCGCCAGACAGAGACAACATGATGTCTCTCTCATAACAAAATAAAAACAAAACTGCAACAAAAAGAGCACAATTAGTACCCATAGGAATACCTACAATTTGTCTATACAATCTTGAGCCAAATCGTATAAATATATTGTCCATAAGACAATAGAGAGACGATAACTTTCTGACATGACCACAGTTTAAATATTTCAGGTTGTCCAGAAGTAAGAAAAAATCTAATTTCAAGCCAAATAAAGTGAGTCCTCTCTGTTAAAAGGTTGTTCAATTAACTCAGTTAGTTTTTCTTTGATGAGATTATGAGGTAATGCAGTATAGAGAGTAGAGAAATCATATTTAGACACACAAGATGCTAGAAAACCTTTAGATTCTAATTCGTTAAGAATCTCACCTGAGTTTTTTACAGGTAAAAATAGATTTTTACCTTTTCTAAAAAAAACAGTTTCACAATATTTCATAACAAGTTTTTTAATCGCAATAAGGCAAGAATTAAAAATTATTGACAGCTCAGTAGTAGTACATGAGCTAGATATAGTGTTTATATTTTTTCATATTCTGGTTCTTCAGGAATATTGGATTCTGACGAAAGGCGGACTTAAGAGAAGATCTTAGATTAATATCAAGAGTCTTAAACCTTAAAGTTGGGTTTCTAGGGCAACTTTGTCTCATTTGATGAAGACATTCTAGCTCAATCTGGCAATGATATGGTCTGTTTCTCTACACATATTACTCGTTCGGCTTTATGTAGCAAAGCTGTAACAAGGATTGTGCCTATAAACACTGTTTTGCGTGCTGCATGTAGGAAACGGGATAATGTTTTTATTTAAATTTTATCATAGACCTGTTTCTAATGATAACAGTTTTAGTCAAAGTGTTTTGCAGTAGGTTAAATCAGCTAGTTCTAAGTTATATACGATATTCTGTTTTTGTCTCATGTGGATAGCATTGCTACACATGTTTTGTAAAATAAGTTGTAAACATACTACTGTTGTTAATTTTGGTAGGAAGTAATTATAGTTTTTGGTAGTTTCTTTTTGGATTGTTGATCTGGATAACCCGTTAAATAGGTCAGTTGTAATAGAATCGTAAAAAATGATACCTTCCTGTTAGAGGATGTTTTTTTTTTTGTTTTTTTGTTTTTTTTTGTTGTCTTTTTCTTTAGTTAAGAGTGCGTAACGAAAATGATACCTTCCTGTTAGAGGATGTTTGGCCGGGCCGCGTAGCGCAGTCGGTAACGTGTCTGGCTACAGATGCGTGTCTGACTGCAGATCCAGGGGTCGCGAGTTCGATTCCGGTCCGGTCCCATACTTTCGTGGAGATTGATCATGAAATGATTTCTACGGTCATTCTCCTCCTTCCGCCGAGTCATTCAAGAAGAGTTGTTGTCGAGTACAAGCGAAAGTATGTGCACGAATTTCTGGTTAAACGCTTGTTCAAGCCTGCCCAGGAAAAAGTGTTGTTAGGTGAACTGACCGTCCCGCAATGACCATAGCTGTTGACTTGGGACGTAAAGCAACAAAACAAACAAAACAAAAGAGGATGTTTTATTTTAATTTTTTTGCAACTGGACTATAGGGTTAAGTGCCCTTCCAAACCAGTCAAAAAGTAAAATTTTCAGATCAGCATTCCAAGTTTTAGTGCTCTAAAGTCTGGAACTATCACATGACAAGGTCAAGGTTCATCTCACATAACCCTATAGACCAGTTGCAATAGAATTAAAATAAAACATCCTCTTACATGTAACTAACGCTTAATTTTACATTTATTATTACATTAATTTTATAATATGAGACGGAATCTTTAATACATGCAGTATGTAGTGACGGTCCAGGACTTTAGTTAAGACTGCGTAACGAAAATTTAATTTTCTTATTTCTCAAAAAAAAACATATGTTGTGGGTACTCAAAAGAACCGTCTCAATGAAACGGTTCTTTTGAGCACCCAAAACATATGTTAAAACTGATCGGTAAGAAAATATTTACAATTTTACGCTGAATTTCTTTGCTTATCAGTACCAAACATTCTAGTTTCTAATAATAACACAACAAATGAACATCGAGATCATTGAGTGGTTTGTAAGGGCTAACTGATGCCATCAGCATAGCAAGATCGAGGGCACCATTGACGACACTTAAACATAGACTTTAACCGACGAAACTTCAAACATCAGCATCATTTTAGGAATAGCGGTTAATTTAAATGTAAAAAATGAAGATCACGATCTTAAAAACGATATCGCTTCAATACAAGTACGCATGCCACTTGACATCCCACAGCAAAAAAGCGCAACGTCAGTGTTCGTTGTAAGGAGTGAAAGGATCATGTGAAAAGGTAAACCCTTAAACGTTAATATGTGTAGTACGTACAAGCAAAATATCTACTTTTTAGCGTTTTTCACTGGACGCATTTTCGCTAACATGGGCCAAATGATGATTGTAACTTGAAAGAGAATATTCTTACAGCCACATTCTAATCTACGCATACCCATGTAACGTTATTCTGCTTTGATAATCCTTGTTGTCCATACTGTATGATTGGAGGATATCATAGAAATTGTGTGCACTGATTTATTGTTGTTTTTTCCAGTCCTTGTTTACCTTTAACCATTAATCCTATGTAGAATATGCCTTTTAATGATTAATCTCTGAAAATGAAAGGATGGGGTCAAAAAGTAAGTGAGTATGATCAGCAAATACCACAATCACACACTGCAGACCAACACACGGCACCGTGAAGAAGAGTCACAGATCATTTACAGTAACAATACATTTGTAAGACAAAATATCATAGCAACCAGCTTTCTCTTCCTCCTCTAGATGATTGCAAAACTAGAATGGACGCAAAGTAATGCATAACAAAACCAAGACAAACACAAGACTCCAACAAACAATGGGAAGAACACCAGCAACATATCATCAACAAGAGAAAAACCGCCCAGATTAAACAACAGCCTAAGCCACGGGGATGGGGGGAGCTAAAATGCGTTTTACTGGTGCCGAATCCCCGCCCCAGATTCTGTTGTTTTTAAAACACAAAACAGTTTAGTTCGCATGGAGGCTTCCTAACCAATGCAATGTATTATCACAGAGAAACAATCAAATCAAATTAACACGTTATGATGATACAAACAAGGACTCATGACTCACAGAAAGTTAGAGCTAAGAAAACCTCAAGTTTAGCTACGGTGGGCCCAGCCAACGAGAAGCATAAGGCACCAACCAACGGATTAAAGCTCTACGTCAGGGCCATCATTAAGTCTGAGGCCTGACCCACCATCATGCAATTAAAGAGGAAACCATAGCTATCAACCGTGATTGGATTCACAACCAGGCATACAGACTGTCGCATGATATTCATGCTGTATCTCACTCTTTTATAACATTTAATAATATTTTTAAATTGATCTCTAAAATTAGGCTTTCCAGCAATTCTTTTTAATTTATAAACTATATCCCCATAAAATACAGGTTCTGATATGCCTTGTTGCAGAAGAGTATTTAAGCAAATACAACTCCTGAGCGTCTGTAATAAAATTTAGAAAACAATTTACTGGGTTTATGGTATCGATAACATTGTTTTCGTAACTTAGAAGGCAGAAATGTGTTCCTATTGTAGACGTCATAAACATGAAAACATACTCTTGCAAAACGAATAAGTTGCGAAATGTAAACACCATAGGAAGGGGAGCCAGAAATATCCACCAAGAAATGGAAAATTATTTATTTCAAAATAAAGTCGTCCGTTTTATCAAAGATTTTGTTTGAACACTGCTCAGAACATGCACCATATACAAGTTTAAGTACCTAAAGTAACTTTGAAGTGATTTTCCTTCAGAACGGAAACGATGCATTTCAGGTCCTTACTATTAGATGTACTTTGATTTTACATGCTATTTCAGACTAATGTAATAAATACATGTAGATAAATATAATCTTACATTTGGGCGCCTGTATTATTGATTTTTAAGCTATACAAGTATCTATTTTCCACAACTCGTTTAATAAATCTATAATACATGTGCACTCATGTAGGATTCTCTTTATATATATAAAGTTGATACTTCTAGCTATGAGAGACAGATTTATCATTTCATTTACACCAGATCAGGGTTTCCACTGTTTTTATTTACTAAGAGAATTCTGTCTCCCAAACCCTGCACCAAGCTTTGGGAAGGCATATAAGAATCTATCATGACTGTGAGGGTGGGATAGAAAAAATCCGTCCCGAGGATCACCGATTGGCATCACGAGGCTTGTCGAGTGATGACAATTGGTGATCGCGAGGGACGGATTTTTCTATCCCATCCTCACACGAATAATGGAATTTTTTCCTTGCTCACCACTTAATACCTCATTCATATAAGATAAACGTGGTAAAAACTTCCAGAAAATCCTGAATACGCTGGAATGCGACATGGTGACGTCATTTTATTATTACAATGACGTCACGGATCGACGTGCGGCCAGCGTGCGGCTGTTTGAATTTTATCTTTCCCTAGGGCTGGTACAGGTGTGTCAGATAGTGTGAGATAAATAGAATCCAGCACTGCTGTTCAGATGGGACAGAAAAAATCTCAACCCGAGGGCCCACCGTTCCAGTCGGAAACGAGACTTGCCGAGTTTCGCACTGAACGGTGGACCTTTTGTTCAGTGGAGCAAAACCATTTGTGCAATGTTGGCAGAGGATATCAAGAGGAATAATTCTCTGAAATTATTTTGAATTTGGCCCGATAGTTCAGGAGGAGTTGTCTTTTAAAAATATTTCTTATCTGGAGCTTTAACGGCCCTTTTGCTCAGCGGAGCCAAACCATTTGTGCAATTTTGGTAGAGGGTATTATGAAGAACAATATTGTGATTTATTGTGAATTTGAGCCAGTGGTTCAGGAGGAGATGTAGTTTAAAATATTTCTTATGTGGCGCTCTGGCGGCCTTCCTGTTCAGTGGAGCGGAACCATTTATGCAAGTGTGAAAGAAGGCATCATGGGGAACATTCATGTGAAGTAATTTCAAATTTGTACCAGTGGTTCAGGAGGGGATGTCATTTAAATAGAAAAATACGGACGCCGGACGAAGACCGATCACAATACCTCCTCACCTTGAGCCTTTGGCTTGGGTGAGCTAAAAGTGAAAAGAATGATATAAGTAAAACAGCTGAAAAGGTTTCAACTGCACACATAAAACTGAGTCCCAGTTAATTCTTTGAAAAATCAAAACGTCTGTATCATTGGGAACAAGCTCAACTAAAATCAGGTGATAGTCATGGAGGTGTCATCCTATATGTCAAAAATAATATCCACTATTCACAAAGTCATGACTTAGAATTAAGAGGTGTTGAAACTATATGGATTGAATTAACCCTTAAACATAAGCACATACTATAGACCGCCTAGTTCAGACGCTGTTTTTTCTGCAATAGAAGATTGGATTAACCTGGCAGTTGATTCTGGTGTTAATGATATTATTATAACAGGTGATTTCAATTTGAATATGTAAAATGTCCAATCAGCCTGTAAAATCACTTCTCTTTGTGAACATCTCTCTCTAGCTCAATCGATAGAAGAATCCACACATTTTACAGAAACGTCTTCTTCTCTCATTGGCTAACTACTTGTTAATAACAATGAACATCTGATACTTAGTGCAGTTGGTGACATTTTCTTGCACCAAGATATACGCTACCCTTGTCCTGTTTTTGGAATTTTTAACTTCCGCAGCCCAAATGTTTATCTTTTAAATGTCGCATATCGAAATAATTATGGTAATTATGAAATGTTAAGGCAAAAACATCAGCTACCAACTGGAGCGGCTTTCAAAACAATGATATTAACAAATACTGCGAAAATTTAATAGAACACCTACAATATATTACTGAAATGTGTATACCTAACAAAAATCATTACTATTAGACCGTCAGATCCGCTCTTGAAAACAACGTTATTTAAAAGACACATTAGAAGGCGCAAAAGAGCATATAAAAGGGCAAAACAAACCACTCTTCCAACACACTAGGCCAAATTTAGAAATTTGCGTAACAAGGTAACACAACTCATACGCACACCCGTGTAACAAGATATTACATTAGACCGTTTCAATACGATTCTTGCTATGGTGCTCTACCGACATACTATGATTTTGTGTCGCTTAAT
The DNA here is from genome assembly GCA_964019695.1 of Loripinus fragilis. Lineage (NCBI taxonomy): Eukaryota > Metazoa > Mollusca > Bivalvia > Lucinida > Lucinidae > Loripinus > Loripinus fragilis. The sequence continues at coordinate 55,430,974 of OZ026517.1, forward strand.
CAATATTTCAATGCAAAAAGCACCTCTATGTTTGACAATATGTGTCTTGGTTGTATCACGATTCGTGTAAAAGGAGTTTTGGTTTCTTGTATACCTCGTTTTAGATACAGTGCGATATACTGTATGAGTTCTTTTCTTATATTGGAGAGAGCAAGACAGAGACACTATTAGGGAAAGACCCTACCTAGAAGAGGAGTTGAGCTGGAAGGTATTTAGCCCCCAAAGTGACATTCACAACAAAATATGTCTGCTATGTCATCTACTAAAATGGTTTAGAAACATTTTGGTCAAACCACTTCACTCAGATCAGACTGCTCCTTTAGGAGCAACTTGATCTGGGTCCACACTGTTTGCTTTTATATGAAAAAACAACAACATCAAATTGCCCTGCTTGATCCACCCATCAACATGATGGTCCTCAGCACCACATTCTACTAGGACACTCTAAGTAAGGATACAAGGCTATCCTTAGGCACAAGTGCCCAGGAGCCATGAGATGTAATTGATAGACCCATTGTCTTTTATCCCGAGGCTCTGCGTTTGATTCGCCGCTCTTCAAGTATGTTGGGTGAGCTCTTAGCAATAGACCCATCTGCTTATGACCTTAGCTATTGGTGGGACAATTCACTTACAATTGTCATTGTCTGCGCAGGCGGGATACTCAAAGAATCGACCTGTCTGCTAAGACAAATCAGGACTGAAAAGTAGGGTTTGTGTCATACGCGGTATGCTTTACTCAACACACTACTTTACTAAAACATATTTAGAAATATTTCCCACATGGGCAGGTAAAAAAGCCGTTTTAATGACGCGTGATGATTCAGATTGATAACAAGTTTGAATCAGCTAATCAGGCGGATCTCATGATTTGATAACGCATTTGGTAAATAAGTATGTCATATGCACACACAATGCTCAAATCTGATAGGTGTCAGTATGCGATAGTCATGCCACCTATTTGAGATATCGTTACATTTATAGGTTCATGATTGCAGTTGGAGGTATACTTTAATCTGTTTGCGCACTAGAGCAACCTACCTCTGAAAGAAAATCATGGTAGTTGTCTGCATTCACAATATCTAGATCGAACTGTCATTCTCGTGAGACCTGATGATACCTCATCTAGGTATTCCGCACTTTGAGCCGCAACATGGGATACACGCAGTCTGATCAGAGCATTTGCTAGTCGCTTAAATATTCTATGACTGTTAAGCTACTACCAGAACAGCATTTGGGGTTTCTAAGCTTAACGGGAAGCTGCACAGGCTCGTCGCGTCTACACTCATCAAATGCCACATGGTTGGAAATCACATGACGCGGCTCAAACATGTACTTTCTACATGTATCTTTTCAGCATCCATATACAAAACCAGAAAGAGCCTCATGAGGTTTTCTTATCATCTTTCTAACCCTTCATACGGGTTCACCCTCCATATAACACCCTTGTTCAAAGATTTGACTGCAGTTCATTAAAATAATTTACCATTACAAAAAGATTGGCTATAACATTAATGTATTGCAACAGACTGCATGCTTGGTAGTCAACCCAATCATGGTTGGCAACTTGGCTTTCCTCTTTAATTGCACGCCGGTGGGTCGGACTTCAGACTCTATGATGGTTCCGACTTAAAGATTTATATATTGATGAGATGGTAGGGGCCTGATGCTTTGGCTGTTTGTCGGGCCCACCGGGGTTTACCCGTTGGATTTCTTCTGCTCCGGTATTCAGTTTTTTTACTGTTGAGTCCTTATCTTTGCTTTATCTGATTTATATGTTTTAGGAGATGATGCATTGATCAGTTAGGGGTCTTTCATGCAAACCAAATATCTATGTGTCTTGATCCACATCTGAATTAAGGGTGAGGTTGGCGCCGTTAAACCGGTTTAAGCCCTCCAGTAAAATATTTTTCTGACGGTTCCAAGGCGGTACTTCTTTTGTGGATCTTTTATGTTTTTGTTCTGCCTTGTGTTTGCTATGTCTTTGTGCGCGTCTGTTTATATGTGCTTTGTGGTCACCTGCTGGGAAAGGGCTGACCTCTTGGCTCTCGTTTGTGGTGTCTGCTGTGAGTTTGTCACTTTCCCATTGGTATCCTGGGTCGGGTGTGGTACTTGATTGTATCGATTCCTGATCTTTGCAACCTTACTTACTTTGATACCGTAAAAAGCCCACTTAGAAAATTAGCGCCACGACACGTGATTTCCAATAATGTGGCCTATTGACATGAATAGATTTGGACACACCTGTGCAGCCTCTTTTAAAGCTTAGAAACTACAAATGATGTTTGGTAAGAAGCTTAATATTTATAGAATATTCAAGTGACTCGCAAAGGTTCTGATCAGACTGTGCGTGTGTGCAGGCTCGTCTGAGCCATTACTGGTTGAATATACCTCATTGTTGAAAATTTCATGTCGCCACTCAAATTTTGTCTAGCCGAGATCTTGGTAACCACTGAAATTCAGAGACATGGTAGATATGGATGTGAAGTTATGCAATAAGATTTTGAAATTAAAAATGCCAGACTCTGAGGCTGGCCCATGGGCGTGCCCAAAATTATATCAAATTATATAACTGTGCAGTTTGATTATGTTTTGAAAATTTCTTGCTAGAATATTATCAGAATATCAAACAGATTGGATTCAGATCTAGGCGACGTAATGTTATGCTTGATCTGGGTCTAAAATGTTTGTAAAGGACATCAACAGACGAAACTAGTGGGCAAAGAATATAGTGTAAATGGTGTGGATGGTGATCATCAAATCGACATTGTATAAGTGATGCCCCCAGCAGGGTACCTGTTTCCTTGTTCCCCTGGTATAAATTATCTAGTTCCTTTGTTCCCCTAAAATTAGGTTTCTTATTTACCCTGTTCCAAATATTGTCTTTGTTCCATGTTTTCCTCAAAATTCGGCTGTTGTTCTGCTGAAATAAATGCCCATTTCCCCTGTTCCCCAAGTTCCTGTGAGGACCTTGTTAGTTTTATTTGACAAGTATAATCTGACAATTGTCTTGGATTTATAGAAAACTCCCATACAAAAATACACCAAGAAGTTATCAGTGGACGACACTAAAAATGTTAAAAGATGTTATGATTTTTTTTCATACTCAACTCAACTGAGCACAAAATTTCAACTGCTCATAAAACTAAAATACCGACAATTTTTTTATGGTTTACAGACTGAATGTGTCATCTTGTTTTCGCACCCAATAGCAAGATTTCGTATTCAATCTGTTAACCATTAAAAAAAGTCTGAAAGAGTGGTATTTCTTGACGAAAACAAGCCTCAAAATTGTTTATAACTGTATTTTAGTGCATTTCGGTCGCATATGATCATTCATATGATTTTATATTCGTGCAAAAATATTGTTAAATATAGTTTGCTATTCAGCATTTTTTCTTCAAGAATTTAAGAATTTGTAGCTCCAAGTTTGTGAATAGTAAGTCGGTTTGGGCCCACGTAACAGACTGAATGCGTTATCTTAACTATGGGGTGCAAAAAACGACAAATGATGCTATGAAATTTTCTTATCATTTTTTATTATCGGATGCTCAACCAGATTTTTCCGGGACTTTCTACCAGGATTTTTCGCATATTGCACAAGCTCGATGAAAATAACCATCTGAATTCCAGTTGCCGATCTCAGTCTTGATCAGGCCTGTATATACCACCTTCGAGCACATCATAGAATTGAATACACAGTCCAAAACAACACGAATTGCTACATGTTTTTATCTGCTTCTGGTACACCTTCCTCACGCAAAAAGTAAATCTGACTAAAGGAGTCCAATTTACACCATAAACGTAGGGACCCGTAAGAGGTTGCATGACATTCCCCAATTTTCGATTCTCTTCCTAAGACAAGAAATATTAATTATCATATACAGAACATGCAACATTTCTTTACCATTTTAGCTCCTCGAAATCTCAACAGGAAGACACTCGAATTGTTTTTCTCGCTCAACCAGCGGTTGAGCATCCGACCGTTTGGTAGGCGTGCAATCGCTTAATGAGAGCATAGCTATTAAAATCAGATTAACTATCACCTCAACAGTAGTGTGAAATGGCTCTTATACTTTATAGCTCCCAATTTAAAATCTTCTATCCCTCATTTTGAAACAAATGGTCAAAGTTATGACGAAGAGTGTATAAAGGCAAATATATTAAATGATTTCTTTAAATACCAAACATTGCTCGATGAAAGAAATGTTGAGATATCTGTTATTCCTAGTAAGCCTTTCGACAGTGCCTAAAGTAATAGTGCTCTTACTTCAGTGGAAGGTTAGTCTGTCTTGAAAAAGCCTTCCAGTTGGCAAGACTGTTGGGCCGGATGGGATAAGTAACCATGTATTAAAATAACTTACTAGGGAGATATCGCCAGCTCTATGTGGTTTCTTTAACCAATCTCTTCGTACAGGTATAGCCTGTCTTCTTTTAAGCAGGCTTATGTCAGCCCAGCGCATAAAGATAGTGATCCATCTGAAATCTCAAACACTTTAAAGCAATCTGGACAAGGCTTTCGAACGACTTATTTTTAAGTATGTATATAATCACTCTTGAAAAAGGTCCTGCTCCCCCCTAGGGAATTTTGCAGACATATCCTATCTTGAAGAAAATGTCAAGCCGCATCTTTTAAGAGATGTTTGCACCCTGTGCTCCGGGGCGTTAGTCTCTGACAGCCTGTTACATTTGTTACTGTAACAAACTAAGGAAAAAATTAAAATGAAAGTTTGAGCTACAGAAAAAGACATTAAACTTTCTAATTATTCCAATTTCGTATGTAGTTTGCATGCTGGATGCCTAAGCTACATAAAAGCAGCATTTTAACAAAATTACAGCCTACAATGGTGTTATATGCGTTACATAGATTAATTTTCCCTTTGAAAGTTGAAATCCTGACTAACATCTTTAAGTTTACAGACGATTTGTGCATTTTTACAAGTATTTTTAATCTTAGTTTACTTAAATACTTATTTGACTAATAGAATAAACAAAGTTTGCTTTTCTATCTCAAATACATTGTTTTATATGAGGTATTAAACAACCCTAACCCCAATTTTAAGTATCCAATTTTGGTATCTATTATTGAAGAAAAATTATGAAAATATTTGACGCTCGTGGATATCTTACATTTTTGGCACTGTCATGCTAATGCAATAAAGAATCATACATTTGCAAGCTTAAATGAATAAAATATTGTGTGATGATTCTACTAGTTGCAAGGAGGCGCGTGATAATAATGATTACCACAGAAGCAGACAACGACAAACGTTAAACATGAGTGTTAAATCGATGATAATTAGTTTGGACCATTTCATTTATTGTATTGTCTTGTACAAATTTCTATTTGTGGCTCTATATTTAGCATTATATGCACAGTATTAGGAAATGTGTCCTAAAGGTCATTGATAACATCTGTAACAACAGTACATGGGCTTGATAATCAGAAATGAATATAATTTATAATGTTTTGGCACCAAAGACTTATATTATAAGTACACATTAAGTGTCCTGATCATAAACTCAATGACATCTTGCAGATATATGAGCAAGACAGACTAAGAATATGTTAAATATCCACACGCTGCAATCGCTTTCATGTGTTTTACTTAAACGGTAATAACAAATTTGCTTCTCTGTAAAACTTGGAGTAGGGCTGTGTATTAGCCCCTATAAGACAATATATTTAAGATAGAAAAGCAAACTTGGTTTTTCTTATTCATCGATTGAGTATATGTTTGTTAAATCGTATAAAACAGTTTGAAACCAAGTCATAGTAGTTGTTTAACTAAATGACGATAGCGACAATTATAGCTTTTAAATTATGATTAGGTTCATGTAAGGCACATAACACCATGGTTAGCCGTATTAATGTTAAACAGCTTCCATATGTAGTAAATACATCCAGTATGCAGAATACAAGAATGTCAATTTATTAGATAATTCTAATGTCTTCTTTCTGTAGCTCAAACATTCAAATTTCTTATTCTCGAATTGATAAACCCGACAAAAAAAGAAACGCACCACTACGATTTTTCCCATTAAGCTCTCCTTTTAATGCGAAAATGTTAATTGTCATGAAATATTCATTTCTGATCAAATTTTACTAAAACTTTAATGTGACGTAGATGAGTATCTGTACTTTTACTGTGTAGGCACAAAACACATCAATGCGGAGGGTAAAGGAGTTTTGGAAGCATTAATTCAACACTACTGTCTACATGAAATTCCGAGTATGTTTTAAATTAGCAAATTATGAAAACGATATGTTGTCAATATCTGAGACAACCAATGCGTTTATTGATGCGTTTTTGTTATTCCAAAACCCATTTTCATCAGTTAGGATCATTTAAATTGATTAAAACAAGGTTGAACTTTTTAAATGTTTGTAAGGTTTATCTACAGTGTGGTATCGTTATCCAAAGGGTAGTCACAAAACATGGGCTACCTAGCGTTCAATTATCGCGAATGATGAATTTAAAGATAGAATTTGCAAAGAATAAGTGTCTGGGTACAATTTGGTCTACTGAAATGAATCCATTTGCTTCAACTTATCTAGCAAGAGAGCACAATAAAAACGTTTATTTCCTGTGACTTTACAATTTGACCCCCACTTGGCTCGTGACCAATTTTCTTCAACACATTTTCGACGCCTGATTGCAAAAGACGTGTGACGCAGCAGTAACTGACATACCTTTGCACTGATATAAACTAAATTGGCCTATCACTTGTGATATTCCTGAGAGTTGAACAGTTCTAAGTGTGTTTCTTTTTTTGTCGGGTATATAATAACATATGTAACAAGCTGTTACAGGCTAATGCCCCGACTTACAGAGTGCAAACATTTCTTATTAAATGCACCTTGAATGGTTACATAAAATGTAATATGTCTTCAGAATTCCAAAGGGGATTTGGATGGAGCAGGCCCATACTCAGCTTTATGTCAAAATACTGTTTGATGATTTTACTTATCATGCTAACATATGTAACACTCTCTGATCTTTCAAACCTGGTGACAACTAGCAGATATATAAGTCTTTATCATACGAGTCATTTTAAAATCCCTAAACAATGTAAGATATCCAGCAACTGCGAGTTTTTTTCACAATTTTAGCTCAAACTTTCAAACTTTATTTCCTTTATTTGATATAGTAACGCATGTAACATGCTATTTCAGACTAACACCCCAACATAGAGGGTGCAAACATCCCTTAATCGATGCAGCTTGAGTTGTGCTATAAGAAGGAATATGTCTACGAAATTCTCTCGAGGAGATTAAAACATTTTAGGTATATCTTACGTAAAGACAATGAGCTTGACCATTTATTACATCAGGTAACATATATTACAGCCTCTGATTTAAAAAAGAAATGCATTAAACTTGCAGATTTATGAGTCTTTTCATATAAGCAAATAAATCCCAAACAATGAAACATATTCATCAACTGCAAATATTTTTAACTATACATTTTTACTTTAGTTTTAGTACCAAACATTTCACCTTAAAACTGGGTAGGGTAGGGTTGTTTAATTGCTTATCCTAGAAAAATTATTTAAGCTAGGGAAACAAACTTTAATTTTTCTGTTAGCCAATTGCATAAGCTAGTCAAACATGGTTAAAAACATTTTGCAAAACACAGAGTGCAAACATATCTTAAAAGACTCGGCTCTTAATTCTCTACAAGATAGGATATGTCTGCAAAATTCCCTAGTTGGGGGGAGCAAACCCATTCTCAGCCACCCGTCTATTGGGAAACAACATTCTTACGTCTTTCCAGTCTGCATTAAGAAGGTGAGATTCTACTGTTATCATATATATTATATATATAACAAGCTTTTGATGCAGGTAAAGAAGTTAGAGCGATTTTCTGCGATATTAGTAAAGCAATTATCGTGTTTGGCATGCTGGTTTAAGTCATAAGTTAAAATCAGCTGGTATTTCTGGCAATCTGTTATCATGGTTAACCAATTACCTAACTGGTAGAAAACAAATGGTTGTTATGTCTGGTGTTCAGTCTGCCTGGAATTTTATCACAGCTGGGGTACTTTAAGGCTCTATCTGTTGTCCACTTCTCTTCCTTCTTTTTATAAACGATATTGTTCACGACATTTGATCATATATACGTATTTTGCAGATGATACAATTCTAAATATCAATGTGAAGGATCTAAATGTCGCCACAGAACTCCTTAATGCAGACATTGAAAAGATAGCAGAGAGGGCACTTAAATGGCTTGTAAAATTTAATCCCTTATTTGAAAAAACACTGTTCATCCTCCTGTATTTATGCGAGATCAACAGATCAAAGAAGTCGAATCTCATAAATACGTTGGTGTTATTCTATCTAATGACTGCTCTTGACAAAAACGTATAGATCACATTAAGGACAAGGCATGGGCAAGCATAAAAATTTTGTGTCTGCTAAAGTATGACTTTAACAGAAAATCTTTAGAAACAATTTACAAATCGTTTATAAGACCAATCATTGAATATACAGATGTCATTTGGGAATATTGCACACAGCAAAAAAACGAGCTTGAACTCATACAATTAGAAATTGCAAGAATATCAACATGAACAACAACATTAGTATCAGTTGCCAACCTTTACATAGAAACTGGTTGGGAGATGCAAGATGCAAGAAGAAACAAACATTAACTAGTGGTCTTCTACAAAATGTTTTACGGTCTTACCCAACTTTATCTCTCATCTCGTGTGTCTCCTCTTGTTCTGAATGTGTCACGTTATAACCTACATAATTCCAATGATACTCAAACTGTTGCTTCTTGCGCCACTTTGTTTTATAATTATTTCCTACCCACATCCATTCGAGATTGGAACAGACTAAATCCTGATATCAGAAATGCTGGTACGCTAGATGCATTTAAATTTAAACTCAATCAAAACTTGCCTGTTTTACCAAAACATTACTACTCTTGAATAAGAAAATTCCAAATATGGCACACAGGAATCCGAACAAGTTTTAGCTCACTAAAAATGACTTATTCCTAAAAATATCATTGACTCTCCACTATGTACTTGCAATTCATGTGAAGCTGAGAATGCCTACCATTTCTTCTTTATTTTTCAAATATACAATGATCAGGAAATACCACAATCACAAACTGCAGACAAACCCATGACATCGCGAGGAAGAGCCACACAACAACCACGAGACACCAGGAGGACAAACTAAGCAAAACCACCAGCTCTCACTACTTCGTCAATCAATAACACAGTACTGTATCATGACTCTGGATGTACATCTGCGTGGTTATGAAATACTTTCAACAACATCAACTAAATCATATTTGAAGCTGTGCATAATAATGATAATACATTCAGAAAAGTAAGAGATGATGAAACTCTAAATAGATTGATTAATGGTTAAAACACAACAAAATATAAACTATCTGTACTGTACCTAAGTCATACTGGAAATTGTAACCATTGCCAATATCCAAAACAGCTCTCGTCCAACTTAGACAATTCAGACTCTTCCAAACACATCGCTCTCTCTCTCTCTCTCTCTCTCTCTCTCTCTCTCTCTCTCTCTCTTCGAAGATATAGCTTAACATAATAACCAGTCAAGTGTAATTGTTATAAGAAACCTTAGCCTCTGTTAAACACAGCTTACTTGATGGAATGTCAGTTTAACCCATGCATTTGTATTATGCAAAATTGAAGTCATAGACTTAAACCCTTTGTCAAAATATTGTAAAGAAGAGCTTGATAAGCTCTTTCTTCCGATCTAATCCTAATGTTTGTATGATTGAAATTGTATTATATGAGCCAGTGCATGAAATTTCCAACAACGTGGTATGTACGACCAGCAAAGCCTCAGATCAGCCTACGCATAAGCACAGTCTGATCAGAGCCTTTGCTCGTCGTTTGAGAGTTCTATGATTTTTAAATACTGACTGAACACCATTTGGAGTTTCTAAGCTTAAAAGGATGCTGCAGAGGCTCGTCTGAGTCTACACTTGTAAAAATGTCAAATGGTTGGAAATTTTATGCCGCGGCTCATATTATATGAACTGATAGTGTCACATCACTCACATTCGTTACGATGGGCCGAAGCTTAAACCCTGCAATATATAGAAAATTGTGATCAATGTTTTCGAAATGATGATTTATATAATGAATACATTATAATGCATACTTTCAATATTATTTAATAATATTGGGGGAGTTGGATTTAAATAAATGTGTTAGCCATTATATTCTAAATACATTTAACGAGTCCGATGCACCATCAAAAAGATGTTCATGGAATCATGTTTAAACTTTTCACATATTACAGAAAATGTTCTAAAATTTTAAATAGTTAACTATTTCATTTCTTTAAGGAAATATTGTTTTTATGGCTGGGATTCACAACATGATTGTCAGAATAATAAACATGGAATATTCTGATTAGAGTGCTTCAGACGTAGTTTTATCTGCACTGTTTGTTTTAGCGTTTTTTCCAACTTAATAAAGCCAATGCCTCTGATACCGAAGCCGCATTTTTAGACTTGCATTTGTCAATTTCTAATGATATTGTTTCTACCAAAATTTATGACAAACGTGACGACTTTGATTTTGAAATTGTCAATTTCCCATTTTTAGATGGTGATGTTCCTCGTTCTACATCCTATGGAGTCTATATCTCTCAACTCATTCGTTTTGCTAGAGCATCTAGCTATGTTGCTGACTTCAACACTCGCAATAAATTGTTAACTCAGAAACTTCTTAAACAAGGCTATCGGTATCATAAACTTCGCAAAACATTTTCAAAATTTTATAGACGATACTATGATTTGATTTCTAAATTCCAAGTTGGACTTAAATCTCTCTTGCGCCAAGGACTTTCGGAACCTGATTTCTATGGTGACTTGGTGTATAAGTTGAAGAAGATTGTTGGCTCTAATAATTTTTCAGCGCAGTTCATTAAAATAATTTCCCATTATAAAAAGATTGGCTATAACATTAATGTATTGCAACAGACTGCATGCTTGGTAGTCAACCCAATCACGGTTGGCAACTTTGCTTTCCTCTTTAATTGCACGCCGGTGGGTCGGACTTCAGACTCTATGATGGTTCCGACTTAAAGACGAGATTGATGAGATGGTAGGGGCCTGATGCTTTGGCTGTTTGTCGGGCCCACCGGGGTTTACCTGTTGGATTTCTTTTGCTCCGGTATTCAGTTTAATTTACTGTTGAGTCCTTATCCTTGCTTTATCTCCTTGTTATATCTTGATTTATATGTTTTAGGAGATGATGCATTGATAAGTTAGGGGTTTTTCATGCAAACCAAATATCTATGTGTCTTGATCCACATCTGAATTAAGGGTGAGGTTGGCGCCGTTAAACCGGTTTAAGCCCTCCAGTAAAATATTTTACTGACCGTTCCAAGGCGGTACTTCTTTTGTGGATCTTTTATGTTTTTGTTCTGTCTTGTGTTTGCTATGTTTTGTGCGCGTCTGTTTATATGTGCTTTGTGGTCACCTGCTGGGAAAGGGCTGACCTCTTGGCTCTCGTTTGTGGTGTCTTCTGTGAGTTTGTCACTTTCCCATTGGTATCCTGGGTCAGGTGTGGTACTTGATTGTATCGATTCCTGATCTTTGCACTATTACTTACTTTTAATAGGCAACTAGAGTTCGAAATTTTAGAAGATTTACCGTATTAGATAACGCTAAATGGGGGGGATATTTGAATAACTTATTTTCTAGTAAATTTATAAGAAGCACCTTGTTAATAACTTATAATATATCCTATGTAATAGAAATAATTCATCAAAATATACGTTCAAAAATTGGAATGTTCCATTTAAAAGATTTTTTTCAGAAATTCACACATGCGGGGATCCAGAGTGGGGACAGGGTGTCCAGACGCCATCCCCTGGAATATCATACAAGGCTATATGTTTCCTAAGCCATTATGGTAAGGATTCCCCTCACTGAAAAGCAATTGGACCCCTTGGGTCATTTTAGCGTATTGATTGACTTGAGAAATGTATATTTCATAGGTTGAAAAGCCACGAATGAAATAAACATTTCACCGCTTAATAGTTCAAATACATATCATACAAATGGCAAAAAATGTGTTTAATACATCTAATTTATGACCTATGACGTCACACAAGATCACATATTACGTCATGTTGATTATAATGGTGCATATAGTGTGTTTTTTAAAACTGAAACCACAGGAACAGGACCAGCTGGAGTAATGTAAATATTATTTTAGAAAAGCCCAACAATTTTATTACGAAAATGTTTTAGCAAATGAATACCCAAACTTTGGGGTTTTGTCCACTTATCAGACAATGACTGACATTTGTAAACCTGAATTATGCTCAGGGAAGAATATGGATAAAGCAAAGGTCGTCAAATATCTCCAAATCAGGTCTTAGTGAATCAGACAATTAGGCGTATTCTGCTTATATGGCCAATTGTCCTTCCTAATTAAATAAAGTAAACAAGGCATACAAACAAACAATTTATTATAACAATTTTTAAGCATATCTAAAAAAACAACTTGCGTCTATCTTAAATGCATTTATTTCAGAACAAAATGATACCACACACAAATGACTTTAGAACCTTACTTTGTCTATTTACTAGCTATGTGACTAATGAATCCAGTCATCTGGTGTCCCTTTTATAGGACTTTGCATCCTTTTTATGGGACATTAAGCAAACAGTATTGACCCAGATCAGATATCACAAGACGGAGTTTCTAATCAGGGTATCTACGTTTTGTTAATAGAATAGTCTATCAAAATTTGAATAAGAATTAAAAAATACCAGTCAACATCTCTAAAATTGTTAATTGGAATCGTCCAATCGATTAGAACTAGAGATAAATTAGTCAATTATAAATCAAGTATGAATATTTGCCTACCCCTGACACCTGTACACATATTGTATCATACCGTTTTATCTGATTGTCTTTTAATTATTTAAAACAATATTAATGGAGCTTTGTGCACGATTGCAAACCCGGTTGGACGTTAACATCGCCATTGAAATACACTTCCAGCAGCAAGCCATACAGAGTTACGTCCCTTCTGTAAAGATTCCACCTTGCATCAAGGCCCGTCGAGCACGCTTGTCCACTGCATCTGTATAAAACCAACATTTTTTTCATTATCCCTAAGATCTTGTGACACATACAGATCACAATATAAACGCCAAAATACAAATGAATATGAGCCACGACATAACAAAGCCAAAACAATAAGCGTGCGCCGAGCGAAATCCAAACCTACTACATACACAAAAATAGTAAGTGAGTATAATCAGGAAATACCACAATCACAAACCGCAGATAACCCCGTGGCACCGCAAGGAAGAGCCGCTCAACCATCACGAGACACCAGGAGGACAAATTAAGCAAAGCAACCAGCTCTCTCTTCCCCATCAAGATGATTGCATAATAGAATGGACATAAAATAACGTACAACAAAATATAGAACAATTACAGACTCCCACAATGGGAGTAACAATAAACAAAAAGTCAACAACAACAGAACCACCGCCTTAGAACGGAAAACAGCCTAAACTACCGGGGGCAGCTTAAATGCATTCATTACTGGTACCAAATCTTCGCCCTAGATTCTGCTGTCGTTGAAGTACAAGAAATGTTCAGCTCGCATGGAGGCCATCTAAGTAATGCAATGTATCATCATGGAGAAACACTCTTACCATATTAACACACCATGCCATTATCTGATAAGCAAGCTGGCTTGAGTCCTTCATGATACAGGTTTCCTCGCGGCGAGGGCCAATTACATGTGTATAGCCTAACAATTGTCAATTCATTAGTGCATGATAACACTGTACATGCAGCTAACGCATTTACTATTGCTGCAATGATATGGTAGCAATAACTTGGCTAATACTACACAACAGTACCTCTGGGGAGTCTTGAGCTGATCTCTTAGGTTATACCGAGTGATAGTGAGACCTAATTAGTTTAAACATATTTTATTGCCAAATATGATACAGCAAAGTGGGGTTAGGTCACAAGTTCTCACAACATTATTTACGACCCTTCCCCTACATTATATACATACAGAATATAGCTTATAAACATGGCTTAAAGTATACAATCTGATTAAGAATACAAGTTATGATCAAAACAGGATGATAGCAATATAAACTAGAGAATTGTAAGTAATTAATAAAGAAAATACATAAACATTTTTAGAGTTGAACTAAAATGGGGATATAGAAGCTTAATAACACGATATATAAGAATGATTATAACGAAATATTAAAAATACATGTACACCCTCTTCACGGCATAGCAAATAGGAAATGTTAAAATCATTCTAAGTTGATGTCAATATGATGACCTGTCCAACTTGGTGAACACAGAAAATAAGGTTGATTTTACCGCCTCTACCGCCAAAAAGTAAGGAAGTATGATCAGGAAATACCACAATCACACACTGCAGACAAACCCAATGTACCTTGAGGAAGAGCCATAGAACAATAACAGTCGCAGCATGATAGCGTTTGTAGCCTTTAGAGCATATGTGAAACGTACCACAATTTTACGTACTGGCAGATAACATTCCATGAATATAACAATAACAAATGAGCCATAATCTGAGATTTCCAACTATGTGGTATGTGCGACCAGCAAAGGCTCAGATCAGCCTGCGCAAATGCGCAGTCTGATCAGAGCCTTTGCTAGTCGCTTGAATATTCTATGAGTGTTAATCTACTGACCTAACATAATTTAGAGTGTTCTAAACTTAAATGGAGGCTGCACAGGCTCGTCTGAGTCAACACTTGTCAAAATGCCACATTGTTGGAAATCTCATGTCGCGGCTCATATATGATACGTACCAGAATTGTACGTGCTGGCAGATAACATTCCATGAATATAACAATAACAAATACATACACGTTCATTCCGCCAGTGGCATATGTAGTATGTATAGTGTTGAACCAAGCTTCTGTGCCCACGGCCCAGTACTCTTCCTCCGTCTCCATCGAATACTGGTGGGTCCATAGAGAATGACTCTTAGCGTTGTTGTAAGCAGCTGTGATCTGGAAACAGTGGAACATTTATTAATGTCCTGCCAGCCAAGAGTGACAGTGACGTCATTTCTTGTTTACAAAGTTATCAGGGACTTGAAATCGATAAATCACTTGTGTATTAATCCTATCCACAGGATAGGATTAATACACGAGTGATCTATCGATTCGCGTTATCTCAAGTGGAGTGTACATGTACAAGTTAATGTTTGATTTAGCAATAGTAAACAAAATATTACGTCACTGTCACCCTTGGTTGGCACGACAATAGCTATCGATTGAAACCGTTAACAATCTACCATTCTGTCCAAATTGCAAGTGTTTACAGTAAAAATACAATTATGCAAAATTATCATATCGCTGGTATACGAGGGCCATCCCAAAGGTTCGTGGACAACATGGATAACTTTGTGCAAATATGCGGAAAAAGCATATAAAGACTATCACTAGTTTGCCCCTTTATACTGACTATTTCTATACGACACTTGAATAAATGATCATAATTATCAATGACGCTACGCTAGTTTAAAAACAATGGGTCATGCAGGGGCGGAGCAGCTGCACATCGCCGGAGCTTTGACATTATCTTAAATCTTAAAGAGCATATGAAACGTTTTTAAAAACTGAAATGAAATAAAACAAACATAATCATGCACCAAAAGACTGAAAACCGCATCAAAAATTCCAATTATTAGAAAAGTTATGCCTATTTGAATTTCAGACTTGGTTTTGGTTTTCCAAAGCAGACTTGGAAAACTAAAAATAGAATCTATCCAACAATGCACCATTCTGTGATGTCATATGGGGATTTAAAAAGGTGGTTTAACTTCAAATATCTCAAACTGTGTGCTTGAAAAGTATATCTTCAGTTTGAAAATGCCAATGTTTTAATTGCCGAAATTACATTTAGTCCACTGAAATGACTTGTGGTAAATTTGCGTAGAAAAACGAGAAATTGAATTTTAAATTTGTGTTTGAAGTTTTAAAATGTATGTTAATCCTTTCAGACAACATGTTTTTGGATTATATTTTTAATGTTTCAAAATAAGTTATAATAAAAAATGGATTTACTTATTTTCGTATTATTTAGAACACAAAAACATAGTAAAAGTGAATTAAAAGTTTTATTTGAATTTAAAACATAAAATTTTAATTAAATGAAATTTAACACACAGAAAACCATTTATGTGAGATCAATTTTCGTTGCTTCTCAGAAAAGCATACTAAAGGTTGACAAATTCTTTCCATTTGCAAATATTTAAATTCATTGAAAAGTTTTAAACCACATATGACAACACAGAATGATGCATTGTTGGATAGAATCTATTTTTAGTTTTTCAAATATGTTCTTAAAAGGGTATCCTTTAAAAGCAAAGACTGCACCAAAGAACTGAAACTAGAGTGTGCATACTTCCTGGGCCAGACTAGCTAGTTTATGCCATTTAGGCTTCATCAGTGACCCTCCAATAGTTTCAAAGTTCCACAATGAAACCCATGATCCCAAAGGACAAGAAAATAAAATCTACACTATAGTAAAGGGCAGGGAGACGTTCTACCGCCGCCACACAGTCCCAGTCACCAGCTGTAGTGAAGTCAAATATGTTCTTAAAAGGGTATCCTTTGGAAGCAAAGACTGCACCAAAGAACTGAAACTAGAGTGTGCATACTTCCTGTGCCAGACTAGCTAGTTTCTGCCATTTAGGCTTCATCAGTGACCCTCTAATAGTTTCAAAGTTCCACAATGATACCCATGATCCCAAGTCTGTTTTGTGGAAAAATTTCCAGTCCGAAGTTCAAATAGGCATAACTTTTGAATGGATAGGAGTTTTAGATGCGGTTTTCAGTAATCTCTTTCTCACTATAACTGCTATTATCTGAAACATTTGGTTAAAACTTTTATTTACCTTTTCAGTTGATCTTTAAAAATGCGATATTACCATATTGGAAAAAGCCTTCTACAATTTTAGGTCTTAAACACACCGTCATACCGAATGCATATCTGAACTCAGTTAACCCACTTAAAATATTATGTATTGATCCTTTAAATACAACCACTCTTTTCAGTACAGCCAGCTGTTGATCTCTAGTATTTTACAGTATGTTTTACCACTAAACCGTCCAGTAACCTAGGCATTACCACTAAACCGTCCAGTAACCTAGGCATTACCACTAAACCGTCCAGTAACCTAGGCATTGCACAATGTGCCATAATTAATACTCAATCGCTGCAAATTCTCATTATGTTTAATATACAATAAAATTGCATCTCCTAAACATCAACAGATGACTCCAGGATATTTTTGTGTTTACTGTAAAGGGACTCTTGCATGGTATGGGAAATTAACATGGGAGTCTGCCCACGCTTGAATTTTGAAAATGTTATGTTATTTAATTGTCTGGGGTATAACTTTAATATGTATGGTGCGTTTGAGTTTTTATGCAATTCCTTTGCTAATTTATGACGTCATGAATGATATCACTTTAATACCTTAGGGTACCCAATTATAATCATTTCTAAAGTAATTGACATATCATGTAACGGGCGGGGAAATGCTTTGTTAAATAGCTATATCATGATAAGTTCGCTGTTACTTAAAATGGCTTTGTATGTATTAGGATATTGGGTGGACATTCATTTTTATAGCATGGTACCCCAATTTTCGACTGTATATTTTGTATTCAGTCAAATTTGGAATTAACATTTATACAGGTTGCGGTCTTTGTCAAGATACCATTTCACCAAATAAACTATCCATATATGTTGAGAATATGTAGACCAAATTTCATGAAATTCAAGGACCGGTAGCATATTTTTTTAACTTGATGTAAACACATGGCCCTAATTCATCGAAATGTAAAAAATACAATAATTATGTTTCAGTGTAAAATATACTTGAATACTTGCTAAGTTTGAATCATCATGCTAGTACGTTTATTGGTAGAAGTTAATATGCTCAGTGTTTTCCCCTATTATGGATTGGAAAAAGAAAAAAAATATTCTTTGATATTAAGTGCCACGATTCTTATTAAATGAAGTGCTTACACAATAATATTAGCCAAAATGATACAATATGTTGTCATCTGTACTTAATACATCTAGTTTCTAACATTAAAACTACATCTAGCCAATGTTACACTTAATATGTAACATTATTATGAATTTTTATTCACACAGAAGAGAAACCTTATGACAAGTCAGTTCATACAGGAGAAGAACCTTATATCTATGATTTTATAATTGTAAGACTCATTAATAAACCTGCTTCACAAAAATAACCCCATGTCAAACCTATTGGTTAAAATTAACCATTTTGGTCACAGATAACTCTTGGCTTCAAAGGTATTGCTAACTTAATGCTTAAATCTTCTCTGTTTATTCTGTTTTGTGAAACTGATTTCCATCAAATAGCAACATTTATACTTTAGCTGGCTGTATATTCTAGGTATACAGTTTTGTTTCTGGACCTTACTTATTCATGTAGAACACTGTTATATGACACCTTTGATAAGACTCTGTTACACGTTATCCTGGTCACGACACCAAAATGTGGTTCTTCTAGTTCAGTTGGGATGTAAAGGAAATATTTAGTCTTCTTGTTTTCACATGTTTATTGTTAGGATATTATGTTTCTTAAACAATATCATGCAGGACTTGAGGAAGTGATACACATTCTCTTGGCCCCATAGTGCCATAACACAGGGTCATGACCTTTGGCATTTCTGACCATTGAATAATTCAAAATTGTCTAAACCTGTCTTTCTTTAAGAAAAGTGGAAGTAGATTAAAAAACAACCTTCTTATGTCGAGTTATTGATCATTTGAACTAAATAATTAATTTTGCTAAAACTGACCTATACCCATAAGAGGTAGGAAATGACAAAGTTACCGGTTTTGGATTTTCATGATATTTGGCTCAGATCAACAGTATATAAAAGGCATGTTTTTGTGATAATATGATATCTTGACAAAGCCTAGAACATATCGATCTTTTGAATTGAATGTTGAATATTTTGTAAATTTTTGAAAAAAAATATTGAAATATTACAATCATTTCTTCTGAAAACGTAAACCATAATTTATCCAAATGGTTTCGTGGTATTCAAATAATGTCTATTGTATTTTTGATTCAATCTAGATGACAAATCATAGAAATAAACAAAACTATAGATTTAGGACATGGAAATTTAGAGACAGGTACCGCCTCAAAGGTGGAGTACGTCAGGGTTGCTTCCTAAGCCTATTTCT
Organism: Loripinus fragilis; assembly: GCA_964019695.1. Lineage (NCBI taxonomy): Eukaryota > Metazoa > Mollusca > Bivalvia > Lucinida > Lucinidae > Loripinus > Loripinus fragilis. The sequence goes on from OZ026517.1 coordinate 55,450,252, forward strand.
TAACTATCTAATTCGATAAATTCATTTTCATAGTTCGTATATAATGAGTTTTTAACATGCAAAGTTTGAAGAAAATCCATGCGCGGGCACAGATGAAAGTACCCCTTTTCTGACTTCTATATTAAATGATTTTGAAAACCCTGCTCCGCCAATTACGACGACGTCAGGATGTTTTAGAATTTTAATTTACAACACCTCTCATTAAAATATCACCAATACAATATAAGAAACCCATTCATGCTCAAAGTTTCTAGAATCGATGTTTAGGGCTTGCAAGGCATTCATACATAATATCACGCCAGTTTTTCACTCATATTGTAAAAAAAACAGATATAAACTTAAACTATACTGAACAAAAGTGAAACGCTACACCTGAATTGTTTGCCATCTATATGCAAAATTATACAAACCAAAAATGCAATGGAAATTGTATCTTTATGTTCAAATACTCGGTAATGCATAACAGTAAAAGTTTTACTGTCACGAGGAAACACATGAAAGCCATTTAAATCTGACAGGGGTCCATTTATTCAGGTTGCCAATTTGAACGTAAATCTAACACAATTCAGGCCTTCAGAAATCCACTACCTACGAGATTCGACTGCACGAAATTGTAGTCTAGACATGTGACAACCAGAAATTCGAAGGACTTATCTCAAGTGAGTTTTGAGCGTTTAAAAAGCAATCTTAAAAAGCGGATTTTCACTCAAATTGCCAAGTTGAAAAATTTAACACTTAAATCTCCATAGGAAAATCAATGTGTTATTGCATCTTAGTATGAGGACATTACTAGTCGAGAAATGGTAGAAACAATGTGCTGAGAGGTCTACCTGATTTGGCAAAAGAAAGTTAACGAAAATCGTGATAAATCTAAGATTACCAAACATTTAATATTCCCTATTTGTTTTTGTCAAAGGGAGATAATTTTCAATATTTTACAAATTCCCTAAATTCGAAATTGATTTCTGAGCTTGTTTCAAGTGATTTTAAACAGTTTTCTTGATCTTTATGCAACACAATTAAGACCAATTTTGATAAACATAACAATTTTAATTTGCGCATCCGCAATAGCAAATTTCAGTGAATAAAGCTTTAAACACTTAAAGGAGCATAACTCATACATCAAACTAGACAAATTGGTGGAGTTTCGACGAATCGTTTGCTGGATGTCTCGGCAATATTATGAAGCTTTAGTAAATACTTTTTATCCAACACTTTCTCATAAAATATAGATTATTGTAGTGTAGCGTTTTTTTCTTTTGTTCAGTATATTTAATTTTCGACCGACGAAATATTGACATTCTCCGGTTATCTCTACCATGCACTGTCATAGCAACAGTAACTGTGCGTATATGTGGCTGAGGTCATTTCGTGATCTATTCAATCATGTTTAATTCTATCACAATATGAAAAGCTTATTTGAATCACATTCAAGAAGCAACTAAATCAAGCCATGTCCACGAATTTTTGGGACAGCCCTCGTACTTTTAGGATTGAGCTGAATAAAAAGAAATGTTTAACAATAAATTTCAAATTCTAAAAATGCATTTTACTTGTTGCTCTATGTAGATGTAACAGTAGTCTTCAAAAAGTAAGTGATAACAATCAGGAAATACCACAATCGCACATTGTTGACCAACCCACGGCATCGACAGGAACCACCACAGAACATTAACAGTAACAAGACAGCAGGAAGACAATCAAAGCAAAGCTACCAGCTCTCTATTCCTCGTCAATATGACTTCAAAACTAGAAAGGATACAAAGTAATGCATACCAAAACAAAGACCAAATATAGAACCCCCACAGACTATGGGAGGTTCAAAAACCATAAATCAACAACAACAGAACCACTGCCTTAGAACGGATAGCAGCTTAAGCCACTGGGGGGGGGGGCTTAAATACATTTTACTGGCGCCAAATCTTCGCCCTAGATTCTGCTGTTGTTAAAACACAAAAATTATTTAGCTCGTATAGAGGCTTCCTAACTAATGCAATGCAATATCAAAAAGAAACTATCTAATCAGTCTATATACTGTTATGCTATTTCGTGGCAAACCATTAGAAAACAAAATGACCAATGAATAGCATACACACCTACAGAACAAAATGTAAAGATATTTCATATAGGGAGCGCAGTGGCTCAGTGGTAGAGTGCTTGACTCGAGACCGAGGGGCCCCGTGTTCGAACCTCATCGGCGTCACTGCGCTGTGGTCCTTGAGCAAGACAAATTTATCCTAGCTTAGTACTGGTTCAACCCATAAAGACCCGTCCCTGTTTAACTGATAGATTGTTGATGGGACGTAAAGAATCAAATCAAACAAACAAACAAAACAAACAAACGATATTGCATATATGCGAGGGGCATTTGGAAAGTTCTTAGCATGGTCTATTATCTCCGTAACCAATTGACAAACCATATCATGTTTGGTATCATTTTAAAGAGCTATCTTTCTTCTTTGTTATAGCACACATTTCATGAGGGTGTCATGATGCAATAACGAAAATTATTATTGTGAATACATGTACTGTTTGTATACTGGAAAACGCAAAATTTCAGTGGAAAATATAACATTTTACCTTTGGAAAAGTGTGCAGAAAATTTAGAATAGTTCATGAAATTAGATAATTTTGTACCATTTGATAGGCCACAATCTGATGAAGTGATTATAAAATTAATGACCGAGTTGGATGTTTCTTATAAATAAATACGGGAATTGCAATACCACAACCGTTTAGAAAGCAAAGCAATGCGCCTATTTCTACGTCTAAAAATCGCATGTCACAATGCACATATTTTGAAAATATATACCCGACAGTAGTTTAAAAATGACGTATTTTGGTATTTTGTCAAGCACACTTTATGCTCTTTGTATTGAAACCAAAATAAATTTTGTGAACCAGAACAAAGGGAAGATAACTCTTCAAATCTTCCCATGGGCAGAATGAGTTTAGCTATGAGTTGTCGTTCTGGTTCATTTCAACTGAAAACAGTGGCAAACAAAAAAGTAAAATTACCTTGAGAGTATAAATCAATCACTTTTGTGATTGTTAACGCGATACCATGAGAAGTTCTTATGCCATCGACAAAATATGCGGGGTTGAGTTACTCCACCCACTTCTTGAAAAGTAGGGAAAGCGTTATTAGAAATAATTTTCTTGAATACAGAACACATTAAGCCACACATTTTGCGCGACGAAATGATTATTATGCATTGTTGTCTATAAATAAAGCAAAACATATACTCAATAGGCTATTTTTCGTGCTTCTGTAGTGACACAATTTCTAGTAAAAGTATAAAGAAACATAGAAAAAGTCCCATTTTTGAAAGTTTAACATTTCTCAATGAGTCAACATTTTCCGAATGTAAAGGTGGTAGTTGTGCAAGCAGCAATCGCATAATATATTTTTTTTAAAAAATAAGTTGACATCAAATCGTTAATTTGTCAAAGTCATGATCGCAAATAAGGTCCCCAATTTTCCTTCGCTTTTTCCGAGTATTTTGCTTAAAATTTCCGCCAGTATATAAACCCCTACTCATTTTGAGCATGCGCTGCACGTGCACGCCAAGTCCTTTTTGACAAAAATTAAACCATCAAGTAGCCGTTGAATTCTAGTTTCCAAACATGTATTATTTGACAGCATTTAATCAACGCATTGTGGAGTTATGAGGCCATGCTAAGAACTTTCCAAATGACCCTCGTAAAAGTATGTGCAAATACGAATTCATGGAAGTTGCATTGATAGCTATGCGCTGTATTTATTATTTTACATGTATGATATCAATGATAACCTCTATGTTCACAGAAATGCAAAACTGAGACTAAACCACAACCACAATTCTACACAATTGTCTACTGACAATTAGGAAAACATTTGCAGTGTTTCGAAATAATTCGTATAAAGCTGTAATGACAAGCTATCCCGCATTACGGCATTACATTTTCAGAAACTCAGGCGGTATGACGAAATAGGCAAATGACAGGGTAAATCAAGCGAAGCACCATTTTACTAAATTAATAAAATAAATCTATACCTTTTTCACAAATATCTGCTTGTGTTGTATGCAAACAACAAAGGAACATAACTGCCTGTCCATCAGCACCTTTCTATCATGCTGTTTTTGGAAACATATATATTGACTCAAAAAGAAAGGACATGATTTCTTTTAAATCTATGCATTACTTTTAAAACACTGTGGGTCTAGACCAGTTGGCTTCAGATGATGCAACTAGTTGATCAGGAACCATACTGTTTTTCATCCACGTGATAAAAACGTATTTAATTGCTAATCATATTATATATTATGTTGATCATTTGCAGAAAATCTATATTTATCTACCCTTACCAACCTAAGCACGAAATAGCTCGTAATGTACAAATGTACAATGTCTGCACTGATGTAGCTAGGTCTTGGATAATCTCCACATACAGGTGGACAAACCACGGTCTATTTATTACCTATTGATTCATTTTTCTTGAGACATTATATTATAGCTTCATCCTGAATTTCAGGATTCTTGCAAACCTGTGCTTCTGGGCAGTTACGTTTGAGAATAACCTGGTTACAGAATCCGAAGGCGATTATTTCGCGAGGAGGACCATATTGTTGAGACTTACCCTCCGTTTTAGACTGGAGCTCAGACCATAACTCTTGATAGTATGGGCGTACTCGTGCACTAGTATGTTATCTTGGGAGCGGTATGGGTCCTGGCTATTGCAAAGAACATTATCCTCCACTACCACGCCTCGCCGTCCTCCGGTTCCGGCTAGTGAAGAGTAGGGACGCCCATCGAATGTACACTGGGTATGACAATGGCCTGCACAACCTACAGAAGAGACTTTCTGATATAGTAAAACCTGTCTTAAGCGGCCACTCAAAAAGAAGACCAAAATGTGTTTTAAGACCGATCATCGCTTAATGCAGGTCAAAAGTATTGCAGAATGCTCCAATGGGAGCATTCTGCAATACTTTCGACCTTCATGAAGCTACCATTTGTCATTAAGATCTTTGTTTTGTCTTTTTTTGAGTGGCCGCTCAAGACAGGTTTTACTGTAGATCAGTATGCGCATATGTCAAGTCTTAACAAAGCGTTTGAAGTACTTTTTTCGAAGCGATAATGTCGCTTAACGTGAGAAACCCTGATTCGTTTGCCTGTAAACAACAAAGACGTAAACCAGCAAGAGCATCCGCGCAGTCTGGTCTGCGCCTTTGTTATTTATTCTGTTGAAAATATGATTATAGCTTAAATCGCCAATAGTCTAGATAGTATAAGTAGCTGAACAGACTGGGTCGAGTCTTACTTGGTAGTTAACCCGATGACTTGTTTTCTCGTGTTATGGCACAATCATAAACCCTTTTCATTCGGATAGATTTTCACCATGCATGTTGATAGAATAAGTATGGGATTGTCCGTTTTCTATTTTAAGGTTTAATCGGTAGAAATTTCTAACCATGAAGAATGTAGACCCTTGAGGCCGCTCATTATTTAAGTGTCAGGGGCCGGCTAAAAAGTAGGGAGGGGGGGGTCATATGAAATTCCATGTAGCTAGAAGAAGGGGTCACTATTAACTTTGACTTCCAAGCAGGGGGGAAGGGCATGTTAAAATTGTTACAATAAAATCATAATTTTTTTCCTCGCTCGCTTCGCTCGCTCGATTTTATACATCATCTAAGGCAGGCCACTACAGGATCATTGACGGTTTGGGCCTTATACGCCTATTTTTCTGATTCCCAGAACGCTTCTTTTGAGCTTCTAGTGTGGTGCATGTAGTATCAGTGCAATAGACGAATCTAATGGCAAGAGCAAGCTAGAAAAATGTTTTAAAAATTCCTACGCATTCGAAAGTTATGGCGGTTAGAAAGGGGAGGGGGTCTGAAATTTCATGAAAATAAAAGGTGCTTTAAAAATTATTTCTGCGCGATTTCTTGATTTATTTGGTAGGCATGGTGATATCTATTAAACATACCATATGCAGAGTATTAACGAATCACGATAATTGATGAAATTGTTTTAAAAACAAAAAATGTTTTATAATGGAATGATTTTGGGGGTACCTGTACATTTTTGACTACATGCACCGTAAATAATACAAAACTGAAAGCTCAACAAAAGAAATAAATATTTTTGAAGGAATGAAAGTGTCCCATTTAGCATTGGAAAGTAAAACTGATTCTAACTAGATTCTTTAAATATTACTTTTGCTTTGTTTAAAGGGCATAGCATGTTGAATGTATTAAAAGTGTCCGAATATTTATGGTATACATAAGCATGTATTGTTGTTTCAAAGACGCATAGTAATGAGGCAATTCTATTTTTCTTATAAATAGGTAAAGCATGACTTTTCACTGCCACGCGCATATGCAGTAATCTGTGGTAGGTCCAATATAACTGTAAACTGAGACTACCTGCACGCCCAAAATCAAGGTAAACTCGCCACTGTTTGTTTACAACAATTCTCATCTATCTTTGAAAGTACAATATATCCCTATATAAGACAATATATTGAACATTAAAGTATTTACCTGTTATAACACTTTGCATGCCAGTGGATAATTTTGTCGTCTGCCAATAGCATTTTCAAACAGCTTGAACCCAGATGAAGACCAACAGAATGTCGGTCTTGATCTGGATCCAAACTGTTTGACACTCTGATGGTGGTCCTGGGTGGTTTATTTTAAAAAACTTAATTTTGAAGAAAATCAGCAGACGAAAATAAAAACATGAACAATTCCCTAGCATGCAAATAGATAAGTACAGGACGTTTGCAAAAGAATGTGTCATTTAATAACAGTGAGATTTTTTCTACTGAAAAAATGCATAAAACCTTGCTAGTTCTACTTTTAATATTTCAGTACTTTATATTAAACTAGCACAGAATACAAAGCAATTTAGGAGGTTGGTTCTATAGAACTTCATTACTGACAATAATTTCTATTTGGTAGAAAAGGCGTTTTATGGGCTTTTGCCCTGGGTTTTTGGGCTGCTGAACATCTCCCCCCCCCCTTGTGCCAGCAAGCCACTTCCATACAATGTGTAAAATATGGTAACACATATACCTGCAAAAGCTTTTGCTGGCACACGGGGGGGGGGGGGAATGTTTTTTTTTATAAAAATGTTTTCGAATTTCTATATGTCTTAATGTAAAACTGATTGTTCTACCCACAATTTTACATCTTTGAAGCATTTAATATCAAAAACGGATTTCACAGCCATAAAGTACTCAGGTCAGTGTAGCTTCAAGGTGAAGAAAGGGGCGATTGACAAACTTTTATTTTTACTGAAACCATAGGCAATTACCCATTGCAAGTGTCAATGATCCTTTGCTATTTTTTTATATTTTTCCAAGTGCTAAAGATATAGTTCTGTTACGATGGCTTTAATGTCCCCCACCTTTCCAAAGAAAAACGGAGGGACTTAGTGTTTGCCTCTCCGTCCGTCCGTCTTTCCCTCCGTCCATCCTTCCGCCCACCATAGAAGTAGGTACCTCGTGGGCGCAGTTTCTCCTACATTTTATACCGATTCTTTCAAAACTTCACTTGTGTCTTGATCATGGTCTGAAAATATGCATGTGGTTTGGATATAATCCTCAGATTTTTCGTCACTTTTTTCGCAAGTTGAACTTTGCCATTTTTCCGGCATTATCTATAGAAATGTGAATGGACAGGGGTACCTTGTGGGCGCAACTCCTCCTACTATTTTATATCGATTCTTTCGAGACTTCACTGGTTTTTGGTCATGGTCTGAAAATAAGCATGTGGTTTGGATATAATCCTCCGATTATTTTCGTCATTTTTTTCGCAAGTTGAACTTAGCCATTTTTTTGGCATCATCTATAACAATGCGAATGGACAGGGGGTAACTTGTGGGCGCAACTCCCCCTACTATTGTATATTGATTCTTTCGAAACGTCACTGGTTTTTGGAAATGATCTGAAGATATGCATATTTTTATCATGTAAAACCTCAGCTTAAAGTGTATCCCTTTTCTAGCATTTTTCGCCTTCAGTGCTATCAATATCTTATCAATGTCTATAAATATTTGAGTGCAAATGCTCCTACAGTTTTATCCAATTCTTTATGAAACATCTTTGAGTGCTTATGCCATGGCCTGAAGATATGGATATGCTTTGGACAAATTTCTTAAGTTTTGTTCCTGTTTTCTGTTCTGCAAACTTAAGATATTCCATGATAGGTCATATATTCAAAGACAAACATAAAGTGGCGGGGACATAAATTCTCTGAATTTGCTTGTTGTTAAAACTTTTATCATACTGATTTTGATAGAAAATTGATTTATTAATCAAGCTTTCCGATGGGCCCTACTTTTCCCTACTTTTTCTTGAAAAAGTCCTAATATCCCTACTTTTTCACTCTAAAATGTCATTTATGTAATTTTTTATCTCGCTCGTTTGAATTTATGAAATTAGCTTTTATATTTTTAAGGAGCAGAGAGCTAGAAAAAAATTAAACTTGAATTTTACTCAAAATTCTCTCTATATTTGCTAGTTTTTGTCATAGCTATTATTCTGCTAAAATGTTGAGTATAAAATTTCTTATTGAATATTTTTGAACAACTCATTGTAATGATTTTGTACTTGGAAAGCCCTACTTTAGCTACTTTTTTTAAACAAATAATCCCTACATTTTCACTACATTTCCAACTTCTTATCTCCTGGTTTGTTGAGGGGCACTTGAAAGCCTTATTTTATGAAATCTGTATTTAAAAAAGTCTCTATGCCTGATGTTTTACATCCGAAAACACTATTTTTTTTCTCGTGATTTTTTTTCATTTTTATCCCTGCTCTCTCCCTACCTTTTGTTTTGTTTTTGTTGCTTTACGTCCCAAGTCAACAGCTATGGCCACGACAGGACGGTCAGTTCACCTAACCACACTTTTTCCTGGGCAAGCTTGAACAAGCAGTTAACCAGTACTTCGTGCACATACTTTCGCTTGTAACTGACAACAATCCTTCTTGAATGATTCAGCGGAAGGGAGGAGAATGACCGTAGAAATTATTTCATGATCAATCTCCACGAAAGTATGGGACCATGCCGGGATCAAACTCGTGACCCCTGGATCTGCAGTCAGACTCGCATCTGTTGCAAGACACGTTATTTCAACTTACCAACTGCGCTAGGTAGTTGTGGAAGGGCACTCGAGAGCTTACTGGTTCAACCCAGGCTGGCCTATCTTGACTTAACTGAAATTTTTTTGACTGGAACGTAAAGAATCAATATAAACAAAATAGTCTCATTTATATATAATAGATTACTGTTTTAATGATAGTCAAAACTTGTCAAGATTTAGAATTGAAACACAGATAGTCATGCAGGCCAATAAATAAATAAATTTACCATTTTACCATTCTTATGACATACACATGAAAACAAAATATTGCATTTTGAAAATAAGATTTAAAATGGGGGTTGGGGTCATGTTATATTTCTTGTGGATTACAGGGGGGTCATTGTATTGAATTTTTGTTAGGAGGGAGTCATCCAGGTCGAAATCTCAGCTGCCCCACTGACACTTAAATATTGAGCGGCCCCTTGGTTCTGCAGTATAATCACTGTGTGAGTCCCTCCATCCGCAATAATTATCATGTTTAATTTCAATCCTGGAAATGTTAAAATTGGGCTTAAATTATACACATTAGTATCCAGCTATAGTATAAAGTAAATTGTATCATGGTCTTGATATTTTTCTTTAATGTTGCTGTGCTACATTTAAATTAATTATGACCTATATGTATTCATGAGGTAGGTGGAGCTTAAAATTCCCATTCTCTTGTATTGTCTTTAAATGAAGGGCATGCACTAACAGATGTAGGGCATGTGCTAACAGGATGCCATATTACTAAGAGCACGGTGTCGAATTTCATTTGTGACCCAGACAGAGGTTTTCAAGGGAACCATGTTTACTCTTAAAACGCTATCAAAAATGCATCTACAGGTCTTCTGATGCTATATATTTGCTAGCATTATTGACTAATGTAATTGTAGAAACAAACAGTGTTGGTCCAGATCAGCAGCAGTCTATTCTGGGTCTTCACTGCTTGATCCAGAAACTTTTAAAACATTTCAGCAGCCGATAAAACCAGATGACTTTGCTGTGATAAGCGCTTTAAGGATTAAAATAAACTACGAGGTATGTCCGTAAAGTTCGTGTACAAGTCTTATTTATGTCATATAAGTGCCTGATTTCGATACTGTTGTGTACAATTCTTTAGAGAGACATAATACAAATAATTTGAGTTATTCAATGTACAAATAGATGAAAAATATGTATCTTGTGCTTGCTTGTTGACATGTACTCCCTAGTATGCGGGGCAGGTATCAAAATTCACAATTTTAAAATTAATAGTCATGACATGATTCTTAATATCAAATTAACAGGATGCCCCATGATTTAAACTTTTGTTTCACTGAAAGTAGGTGAACATATAAATGATGGACTGAAAATAATGTGTGGGTGTGAAGTGTTTTGCTAATTTTGTAGGCTCATTACCAAAATAGTTGTTTATTTGATAGGGCAATCAAAGGTAAATGTTAGTGTCAGCAAAAACAGGCTTCCCATAGAATTATGGGTTTTTATTCAAACTATACCTCTAAAGGTATTCAGATTGATGTCAATTATTTTCTTATAACTTTATAGTTTATAAATATGTCTTGAAAGTTTATCAAATAAGTTTTCATTTGATATTCCAGCAACTGTTTGTAACATACCACCATTTTTATTCAAAACGTCTTGCAAATAGCCTGGAAGAGTACTAGGTGTACTAAAATGCTATTTCTTTGCATAACTATTTGTGTTAATTAAACAGACGAAATATGCAAAGTTGTTTCTCTAAATAAAACAAGCAACAAAAACCTAAAATAGAAATTTATTTTTTTAATATAAAGGAAAAACTTCAGGGCCAGTATAGTAGTAATGTATAAAAATAGGGATGTCGTGATGATTACAGACACCTACCCCGCGGTACCATGGTGCCTATAGTAAAACTGTTGTAAAGGACATATCGCTTGTCGTATCTTCATCGTTTTTCACACATGTATTCTTGATACATTACTAAATATAATGATATAGCTGAAAAAAAACTAGTAATTGTTTATGTTGAGCTGTGGACAGGCCGTCCACGAACTTTAAGGACATACCTCGTAATGAAGTTACAGGCATAAAAACTGATCTATACTCAAAACTTTTGCTGCAAATATTTGCTGACATTATTGGCTTATAAATGGGTAGAGACAAATAGTGTGAATCCAGATCAGGAGCCGTCTGATTGGGTTCACACTGTTTGTCTTTACTTGCATTAGTTATATATGCAGCAAACGACATAAACAGATGCCATTTTCAAGTGGAAATTTGTCCAGGCTTCAGCAAGAAATTGGCTGAAATAGATCTGTCAGTCTTCTAAATTAACCAATAACATGTATAATTTTTTATCCTGTTTTATCAGAGGTTTACATGGTTGGACAGTTTTAACCCTTTAAACGCTATCGAATTGCATCTAAAATGTCATATGCTCAAGTCTTGCTAATTTGCTAACATTATTGACTAACTTTGTCAAACAGTGTAGATGCAGATAAAACTGATAAGAGAAGTCTGATATGCATCTACACTGTTTGCATATACGGCTGCTTGCCAAAATTTTATAGATAGCGATTATTGTCATAATAATTTACATCTCCTATACTTGTTTGAGTGTTTTGTAATAAACTGGAGCTTTGTTTGAGATATGATCTATTTCTGCTCCTGTTTGCACGACATATCTAGTTAAAGTGAGTAAAAATATGGCTGGGTTTTGCAGATGTTTTGTATCAAGTTTAACTTCTAAAAAGTTGATTATATTTTAGCAGAGTCAAAGCTGCTTATCAAAACTCTATTTCAAATTATGGGATAATAAGGAGAGCATCAACAAAACTGTGATGGTCGTCTTTAAGTCATGCATACGGAGCATTCGAATTTAAGTTATCAAACGTATCAACAATGGATCACTTGATTGATTTTGGTGTATGTGCACTAGCAGGTTGCACACATTTTATAATTTTATATATTTACTTTAAAAAGATATTTTAAGTTCATTTTTGGGTGTTCGAATTCGATGCTACATAGAAAGAGACCAATTATTAGGAGAAAGACCAAAAAGAAAGTACAGCACTGCCAAACAGTTAAATGGGGCAAGAGGGTTTGAAATTGTATTAAAATTGGGAAAATGCCATCTTTTCAGTTGAAACTACACTCTAAACCTATTTCTTTTGCAAACCTATACCCATCTGGCGTCTGAAACACGAACACATGTATCCACATTACATTGATGGATAGGTAAAAATCCACTGAAGTCGTATTGAGGGGACTATCTCGTAACTTTTAAAGGGGTCTCTCAACTGAAGCTTGTTAATGAAACCATCACCAGTAAGGCATATCAGGATAATATCAAAAGCGATATAAAACTCCAATATGAATGTATTATGCCCGAAGCATTCAACAAGATAACGCACATTGCAATAGCTCTTTAAAATATTCACGCATTGACCAGGGACCAGGTTTGGTGATATTTTGGAGTTGCCACTTTACAATGTAGATCTGACCTCAATAGATACTGACTGTAGCATTGTTAAGGGTCACGTTGGTTGGATGTCAAATATAAAAGACAGACATTTTTAGAAATTACTATTAAATTTGGTGCATCAGATGACGTAGAAGTCATGCATTCGGCTATGCCAAAAAGAATCCAAGCTTTACAACTAATGGTGGTGTTTCTAAGTTTAAGATGACATGCCAGATTTTCGCTGGAAATAAAATCAGTTTCAAGATAGAATGCTTTATTGTTACAGTGATTTACATGTGCTTTAATAAAACATAGAACAAATAATGATTTGCACCTTTTAATGCACTGCATAATCAAACCTTAAGTACATAGAGTATGTAAATAATTATGACAAAAATAACTTTCTAGAGAAAATTTGAAAAGCAGCTGTACACCTACATTAGTCAATAATGTTAGAAAGTAAATGTAGCAGACGACATTTTCATTTTCAAAATTTACTTTGGAGGCAATTTAATGATTAACTTATCAACAGAAGATGTTGTCTGAAACAATTAGATCTGTCAGGCTTGGTTAATATTAGTGGATAAAGGCGGGTCAATGTTTAAATACTTAAATCTGGTTCGACAATGATACAAAACATTTCAAAATGCTTTTACTCATATTTCTATAAACTGACTCGGGCTTCCGCCCCTCGTCAATTTTATGAAAATTACTTGTACAAAGCATTCTCTAAATATAACATAACTTAGCTCCTCCAGTATCATAACGCCCTACATACTGTCATAACAAGTTATGTCATAACACGCACAAACACACACACTTTTTGTGTATTATTGTTTTAATATTTGAGACTGCTGAAATATAACTTACTTGAGCCACAACCTGCAGGAGCGGCAAGGCCTGCATATTCAGGAAATACAGTTAAGGATTCCGCCTTGGTGAACACCCCAACCTTGGTGTTAGAGGCCAAACTGTTGAATATATACGCTGGCATATGCTGAGTCATCTTCTTGATGGTTTCGGCAGCCTGAAAATAAATTTGGACCAGCCAGGCCCTGAGGTTATAAAACTTATATCATGCTCAACTCAATTGAGCATGGACTGCCCAACTGCTCATAGAAAAAATATAGGTACTTCGTGCTTTTAGTCTCTCAGATGATGTATTTAACCTGCTAATAAATATTAAAATACCAACATTTTAACATTATTGAGCAGGATAAATTTCATCCTCTGTTGAGTTGAGCATGTAAAAAGTTTTATAACCTTGGGGCTAGGTTGATAGCTCTCTTTTGTGTACTGAATGATTGTTTGTATTTTGTTGCTGCTGATTTTTTAGTCAATTCTGGATTTCACTTCATAACATTTTATACGTTGTGCCAATGAAACAGTGACATGGGCCTTGATACGAGAAACCCCGACTTTGATCCGTGCAAATGACACAGACGCTGATCAGCCTGCACATCCGCGCAGTTTGATAAGTGAATTTATTTTTCGCTATCTGAAAAGTATAGTTGTCAAACTTGATCCATTCAAAATTTTAATATTCTAGCTAGTCTCTGTAGCTGATCAGGCTGATTTGAATCTTATTTGATCGGAAACTCCAAACACAGGTTTTCTCCTATTCTCTACTTACAATCGTATGTGCGTAGTCCGACACGTGTACAGTAGAATCTATCCTTATCGAATGTCCGCTTGAGTATGACAATATCTGGCCCTGGTGATTGACATATTTACTCTTCAGCTGCACGGATCTCTTCGGTCGTAGAATTGCTTGCAGAAAACTCGGTACTTCCGGTTCGGATATTTCAGGTCGATAAAACCCGGGACTGACCTCATTTGGATCTAAGACAGAAGGATGCGAGAAAGGACAATAGTAGTGCGCATCTCTAATGGATTTCTGCACGTGCTCCTCTTTGTCAGTAGCTAACCTGAATGTATAGAAAACTTTGTTGTTACAGAATTATGACAGTATCTACATTGACTACTGGTTCCAAGTTTACAGGTGGTAAGTTAACCAGTACCCTCCTAAAATACCTGGTATGGGGGAACTAGTTACCTGTTTTTTCCATTACTGACCACCAGTAGAGCGGGAACCAGAAATTAATGTAGAAACTAATAAATAGTGGCTAAATTCTATAACAACAAATGTTATATGGTGAATGACATCGTCTGTACTCAAATAATCGAATTGAAAACTACGCCATATCGTAATATAATGTGGTGAATGACAATATGTCGCATGGTTTGCCGGATGTGACGTTGCAAATCACAAGGCACGAAATGATATTGAATGGCTTACGGGGAGTGACGTCAGAACGTCAAGTATTTTCGCATTATCAATCCGCAATGTCAATTGTTCAAAATAGCTAACTGATTTATTTATATATATAAACATCCCCTTGCATAGACTCTAAGTATTGCTATCAGCCTGCTGGTCATATAGTCACAGGGGATTTAAAAATCATAACCGATTCAAGAATTCGGTCTATTATATGTAAGGGACCTAAATATAGGTTTCCTGTGCCAATAGACTTCAAATCATGTCGTGAGGAAATTGCAGGAGCCTTACAAGAATTTTGTAGTCGCTGGTGTAAACGAGAGCATGTTGAGTCTAATGCCTTAAATAGTTGGAAACTAAATATTTTTTAAATTATTGATGGTAGAATTTCATTTTATTGCAACAATTTAGATCTTCTACCACCTAAACCTAAATTCACTTTTAGACACTTGAAGAAAGGGATCCAGGAATTCCATAGGAAGTTTGTTTTGGCCCCCACAGATAAGGCTGCTAACAATGTTGTGGTCGTTTGAAAAAGATACTATATTAACACCTTAAAGCAAGAACTTAGCTCTGCCCAAACATATGAGCATAACAGGCTTGATGAGACGTCTATCGTTGATAGGCATCGATGCCATATGGCAGCTAAGTTTGGGTTGTTTGTTGATGAGGACCATAGCAAGCTTCCTACGTTATACTGGTTACCTAAACTTCATAAATGGCCCTATAAGTCGCGTTTTATTGCTAATTCTAGTGCATGTACAACTACTGAGTTGTCTATTCATTTGACCTCTTGCCTCACTGCAATCAAAAACCATGAAATTAAATATTCGACAACAGTTTATGAAAGAAATGGTAAAAATTTATTTTGGTCTATTAAAAATTCAGGTGAAATTCTTAATAAATTGAAGTCTAGAGGTTTTCTAGCATCTGGTTTGTCTACATATGATTTCTCTACTCTCTATACTACATTGCCTCATAATCTAATAAAAGAAAAACTAACAGAATTAATTGAACAAACATTTAACAGAGAGGGCTCACTTTATTTGGCTTGTAATGATAAAAATGCCTTTTTTACTTCTGAACAACCTATACGATATAAATTGTGGTCATGTCAGAAAATGTGTGATGCGCTCCATTATCTTTTGGACAATATATCTATAAGATTTGGCTCAAAATTATATAGACAAATTGTCGGTATTCCAATGGGTACTAATTGTGCTCCTCTTGTTGCAGATTTGTTTTTGTTTTGTTATGAGAGAGACTTTATGTTGTCTCTGTCAGACAATAATCAAGCTGATATTATTGAAGCTTTTAACTCTACCTCCAGATATATAGATGACTTACTTAATATTGATAATCCTTATTTTGAACAAATGGTAGGTCAGATATTTCCAACTGAACTTCAGTTAAATAAGGTGAATTCTTCTGATACTGAAGCTCCGTTTTTGGACTTGAACTTGTCAATAACAAATGGCATAGTTTCTACTAGAATTCATGATAAACTGGATGATTTTAATTTTGAAATAGTAAATTTCCCATTTCTTGATGGAGATGTTCCTCGCTCTCCTTCCTATGGTATATATATTTCTCAGCTTATTCGTTTTGCTAGAGTGTGCTCTAATGTTGATGACTTCAACAACAGAAACTTATTTTTAACTGCTAAATTATTAAAACAAGGTTATAGATATCATAAAATTCGTAAATCATTTTCTAAAATCTACTACAGACACTCAGAGTTAATTGTTAAATATAACATTGGGTTAAAAACTCTTCTGCAACAAGGCATATCAGAACCTATATTTTATGGTGATTTAGTCTATAAATTCAAACGAATTGTTGGAAAACCTAATTTTAGTGATCAATTCAAAAAGATAGTGATACGTTATATAAGGGTTGGATATAATTTGGATATCATGCGACAGTCTGCATACCTAGTTTTAAACCCAATCACGGTTTATAGCTATGGTTTCCTCTTTGATTGCACCACGGTGGGTCAGGCCTCAGACTCCATGACGGCTCTGACGTAAAGCTTTAATCGGTGGGTTGGTGCCTGATGCTTATCTGTAGCTGGACCCACCATGGCTCAACTTGAGGTTTTCTTTAGCTCTGACTATCTGTGAGTCATGAGCCCTTTTCTTTGTTTCATCATGGAGTGTTAATTTGATTAGAGTGTTTTCCATGACGATACATTGCATTAGTTAGATACATTGCATTAGTTAGATGGCCTCCATGCGAGCTAAAAATTTCTTGTACTTCAACAAGAGCAGAATCTAGGGCGAAGATTTGGTACCAGTAAAATGCATTTAAGCCCCTCGGTGGCTTAGGCTGCTGTCCGTTCTAAGGCGGTGGTTCTGTTGTTGTTGACTTTTTGTTTATTGTTACTCCCATTGTGGGAGTCTGTAATTGTTCTATGTTTTGCTGTACGTTACTTTGTGTCCATTCTAGTATTGCAATCATCTTGATGGGGAAGAGAGAGCTAATTGCTGTGCTTAATTTGTCTTCCTGGTGTCTCGTGATGGTTGAGCGGCTCTTCCTCGCGGTGCCACGGGGTAGTCTGCAGTTTGTGATTGTGGTATTTCCTGATCATACTCACTTACTATTTTTAGTGACCTTGACCTGATTTTTTCTATGTCACACCGGCACTTTGAAACGTCCAAATAGGGTGTCCCTACACTATATTTTGAACTGATGGATGGATTTTGACCAAACTTACATTGATACATTGTTGAAAAGTTGGGAAGAGTTGATTAGATTTTGCTGTGCTACAGTCACCATCCTATAAAGACAGTATAAAGGGAGCGCAGTGGCTCAGTGGTAGAGTGCTTGACTCGAGACCGAGGGGCCGCGGGTTCGAGCCTCACCGGCGTCGCTGCGTTGTGTCCTTGAGCAAGAACATTAATCCCAGCTTAGTACTGGTTCAATCTAGGAAAACCCGTCGCTTTATAACTGAAAGATTGTTGATGGGACGTAAAGATTCAAATCAAACAAACAAACAAAATACAGTGTAAATCAGCTATAATTTCCACACACCATCTTCCCAACCGGTGGTTCAATTTTACCAACTTGCATAGGTATATTGTTAGGAGAAGGCTAAGACTTGATTAGATTTTGGTGACCTTGACCTTTTTTCAAGGTCACACCAGCACTCTTAAATGTCAAATTTTGACCAAAATACACTGAACCGAAGTTCTAAGTAGCCACTTTTCAATTTCTTTTTTTCTGACTCAGCCCTAGTGATATTGAAATGAATTTTTGCCTAAGTATGTGCTTTGTAATGAACTAAAGTTAAGCGGTGTTTTGGAAGAGTTTTCAATCACTTCACGATTTTTGGGTTTAAAAATGCAAAAAATCGACTTTTTGAAGAAAATAAGCGTTTTGAGTGCAGTTTTTATCGAATTCAAGTACAGGTGATTGCAAATCTGCCTAGTCGACTTGAAAAAACACCAAACACTTGACATTTTGCTTATGACAGATTTTTTATGAATTTTTAAAAATTGATAATTTTCCAAATTTTTCGAAATTTTCGGAAATCATCAGCTACACATACAAAAATCATTGTATGTGTTTTATTTTATGTTAATATGTTTGACAAAACACCATGCAAGTTGATGAGCCCATTTTCTAACAATATTTTTTACTAATTTGGTATCTACTTCCGATTTTAACGTGAAACTTTAAGGGGCATTTAAATGGCATTTGTTAAATATTTATTTTAATTCTTAAGCAGAACAGTGACGCCTATTCATAATGAAGAACCCCTGAAAATTGCGCTGCTGTGCTGCAGATAATAAAGCGTACAGAGCAATGCAAAGTGAGTATGCAAACTACATGGCTAAGCTTAAAATCCTTTGATTCAGTTGTTGACCGTGGCTGTCTTCATGTTAACGTAGAAGATAAATGTCCTGTTCAATTGTCAAAAAAAACGTTTGATTATTTTCATCTTATATCACAGCTGTTATAAACATCTTCAAACTAATTAAAATATATAAATAGATAACGTATCTGATGAATAGTTTATATCACACTAAAAAGTGTGACTTTTTGAAATGATGGTACCTTTACTTGGACCTCGTCTGTGCAAGGTCTACCAGTCATTTTGAAATGACTTAATTTGCAGAATCTCGACAAAGCCTTGGACCTTTTTATAGAATATAAATTTTGTGAGAGGGATTTTTACTCTCTGAACGGGAGCAAAAATTGTACGGTGGCTACTTATAACTTCGGTTCAGTGTAGGGTTTTTTCGTATATCACTTGCAATGGACAATGGATTCTAGCTAAACTTTATGTATTGCATTATTGTGGCAAAATGAAGAGTTAATATGACGTCGGTGACAGTGACCTAATTTTCAAGGTCATCTCATTTTCAAGGTCATCATTCTTAAAGACTGTAAAATCATTTTTTTCTTAGCTCTGTCTTCTGAACCAGTGGGGTTTTCTCCACAAAATTTGCATAGATACATTGTTTGGAGACAGAAAATAGTTAATTAGATTTAGATTTTGATGACCTTTACCTTATCAGTACTTAGTAATTTCAAAATTTGACCAACATTGTTTTTTGTGCATGCTCTCCCTTATAATAATTGATGGACATTGTGACATAATAAAGAGCAGTAAGCATGCTTGCCGACTCAATTTGCGGTCGGGGTGGGGGGCATAGTTTTCCTCTGAAAACACTGCTTTCATTTTAATATATTTCTGTCCTTGAAGATTGTTTTTATTTTAGCAACCAGTGCAGACTCAGATGATATTCCGCCTTATGCAGCATTTCATCTGGGACTTCACTGCTTGCAAAAGTATCTGTTTACCGGTATCCAGAACGAAAAGTGTAAACTAACGAAAATGGCAGTTATGTTTTTACAGACGCCATCTGACACCACAATATCGCAACCTTGTGTACACCATGCCATGTATGCAGTTCATGTTAAATGTCACACAATTTTACAACTAAACATAATGAAAGAAACGTTATATGCCAGCGATTAATTAGTAAATAATCGTCTATAGAAGTGAATGTTTACGCAGGTACATGAACTCATCAATAGCGACAGCACATGTTCAGCATGTCGGTAGATGCAGTTCGTTTTAGACAGAAAATGTCAGAAGGATAGGTGGGGATGGGTTGGTACAGGGGGAGATTACTGCAGTATCAAGTGGCACATGTATGTCTACCACCAAAGAGAAGGATCCAGGGGCGTAGCTACATATACTCAAAAACGCAAGTACGTACACATTTGGACCAAAAATATGGGAATATTCTATGGCAATCCAAATGGTATCTTGATGTAACATGTATGTGTTGAAAACGTGTGCTATGCGTAGAACCAAAATTAATCTCTCGAAATCCAATTTCGACATCCTCCTCCTCATAGGCATCCTTTGATGATTTGTTCCAAACTAACGCAAAAGAATTAGGGCTTGATCGTATGCATTATTTTTATAAACTTCCATTACCAAGAGTATGTTTCTCTTGGCAAACAGCGCAGACGCTGATGGGACGCCGCGTTATGCGGCGTCTCATCTGGGTCTACGCTGTTTGTATATGTTCTATTTTTGCATGCATTCAGCCTGTTCCACAAGTGCGTACTTTGAAATTTAGACTAGCCACGCCCCTGGTGCAGTTTGCTTTAGACAGAGAATGGGGGGATGGGTTGGTATTGAGAGATATTACAGAAGTAGTATCAAGCGACAAAAATATCTCTCATCCAAAGAGAAGGATCCATATACTGTTTGAGTGGGGATCCCATCGAATTTGGCGTCGGAGTGACGCTTTCTTGTCTGCAATATATCTCATAAACTAATGGGCGGTGTGCAACCAACTTAGTATGAAAGCCTCAATATGTTTTTGGTGTTTTTGCCCTAATGTTCAAGGTCACAGCGGATAGACTTCAAGCTAAAAATGATCCTTCCTCCCCCTTAGGGAATTTGCAGACATATCCTATCTTCAAGAAACTTTCAAGCCGCATATTATAAGAGATGTTTGCACTCTGTGCGCTGGGGCGTTAGCCTGTAACAGCCTGTTACATATGTTACTGTAGCAAACTAAGAAAAAAAGTAAAATGAAAGTTTGAGCTACAACAAGAAGACATTAATCTATCTAATTATTAAAATTACTTATGTAGTCTGCTAGCTGGATGCTTAAGCTACATAAAAGAAGAATTTTGAACGAAATTGCAGCTTCCAATGGTGGTGTGTGCGTTAGATAGATTGAATTTCCTCTTACAAATTTTAATTGTGACTAACATCATTTACTTTTACAGATGATTTTTGCATTATTCCAAACGTGTTTAATCTTTATTCACTAAAATACTGAAGTGCCCCAGTTTCCTATAACACAATTTTGCTTTCATGTTTATCGTTGTTTACAAATCAGCTGATGTGAATTTACTCGTGTCTGATCTATCTATTTATTTGCTTTCTACACCGCATGCATTTATGGCACTGGGCCGCTGTTTGCGCAAGATGCTTACCTTCGGTTTTATCGCAATTCTAGCTCATGTCAGCTGTTTAGTAAACTTATCTAACCTATAAATGTCGCAGATCGAAGCGTGTTTGCAACATGTGTCCTCCATGTTGTTGATGAAATGTGTATTGATTATTGTGTGCACTATGAATTATGGGATGCGTGTGTAAAAGGCGCTCAACCGTATCTGTCAAAACAATCGTCTGTCAAATCCAAAGATCACACTGTTTGCTGGCAATTTTACCATAATTGGTACCTAAGATTTTTATCAGACCTTTTCAGTCATGAAATTCATTCAATTCTCTATGAATCCCCCGTGAAATCCACATAAGTTTCATTAAAGAAAGTGTTGTATTTCTGTTTTAAAAGTGTTGTACCCTGATCTTTGTCGGTAAAATCAAAATGGCCGACATCGAACATTTGTGGGAGCATTTTCACTCAGTTTCTTGTTGCGGGATCACGTGATCCCGCACTTTCGAGGGTGCGGGGTGCGGGATCCCAATCATTAAACCTGCGGGACCCACAGTTGCGGGGTGCGGGGGTATATATAGCGGGCTCCGGCTGTGGGAAAAGGACTTCAGTTTTAGGTTGCATTGAGATAAGCTGTGTTTTTCTTTCACTGAGCATTTTGGTAATTTTCTTTCTAAATTGCATTAGATAAGGATAAGTTTTTGTTAAAGAGGAACCTGATCCAATCATTCATCTTTATTTTTATCTCACAAAAGTTGACTTTGCAACACTTTATGCATTTTTCTACTTATGGAATTAACATGTCTTTCTTGAGGGGAGAATCCTAGCTCATTTTCATACTTTCATTATTTTATCACATGCATTTTGCCTTTGACTGTAAATCTGATAGGATTTTGTCTTTAGAATCGCCTGCAGTGATCGCCTTCTACACACCTTCCGTGCGTGAGAGAAACCGTGCGAGTAAAAACTTTTGTAAAGTTCATTTATCTGTTCATGAACCGTTCAAGCTAAAGTTCTTGTAAAATTCATTTATCTGTTCATGAACCGTACAAGCTAAAGCTTTTGTAAAGTTCATTTATCCGTCCATGCACCGTCCAAGTTAAAGCTTTTGTAAAATCTGTTTGTCTATTCATTATTTGCCAATTTCACCGGTAAACTAAACGGGTAATTTTATTGTTAAAAAAAAACAACTCATTGTACCATTTCATAGATTTTATTACCATATAATTAAATATCATCTGTTGAAACCTATTAATGTCTTCATGTTCTACTTTCCCACCCTTTTAGTAATTTAATTAATCAAGACATTTTAACCCCATTTTGTTGCTGAAGTCCAATACACCCCTCATTTCAAGGCCAGGACTCTGTGAGTACTGTGCATTTACATATGCTGATCAGGTTTCTACTGTCAAAGTCAGTAGCGGTCTAGGTTGGCAGTTATTATTGTGAAGTTCTAGGCTGCTCAAACATCGGCACGTAACAATACTTATTCGACTAACAGAAAAAACAAAATTTGCTTTTCAATCTTCAATAGATTGTCTTATATGAGCTGTTTAACAACCCTACCCCCAATTCTAAGCAGCCAATTTTGATATATATTATTGACGAAAAAAATATATGTAAATATTTGGCACAGGTGGATATCTTACATTTTTGTAATTATCTTGCTAATGTTATAAAGAATCATAGATTTGCAAGTTTGACATCAGGATCAGAGCACTTATTAAAGGATGTAACATATGTTACATGGCGTAATAAATGAGCAAGGAAATTGTCTCGATGTAAGAGATGATATTTTAGAAACAATACTGCTTTTCACATGTTTTTCTATAAATTTCTAAACTCTGGTGGGGTAATCTTAGGAATGATAGTCATTGATGAATGCTGATAACAAGCCCATGGACTTGTGTTACAGATGTTATAAATAATCTTTTTTATCACATATTTCCTAATGCGTATAATACTAAAATATGTATAGAGGTACAAATTAAATATAAATATTCAAAACCAATCTTTATTCAAGTTAACCTCACATTGTGTCTGCTAATGTGGCAAAATAATCGCCCATTTCATCACAACCAGTAGAATCATCGCATAATATTTGGACTGCAAACTGAGTATGGTCCTGTTCCTTCCCAACCCAATGGCAATTGTGCAGACATATCCTACCTTAAAGAACAATTCAAGCTGCAACAAATAAGAGATGATTGCAACTCTGTAAACCAGGAGGTTAGCCTGTAACAGCCTGTTACATATGTTACCGTATCAAATTAAGAATAAGAAAATTGAACGTCAGAGCTACAGAAAGAAGACATTAAACTATCTTTCTTTAATTATTCATGTAGTTTTCTTGCTGAATATCTTTAATACATATGAAAGCATATTAAACAAAAAAAAATACAGCTTCCTATGGTGTTTTGCGCGTGTACGAGGGTTGTCCCAGAAAGTCGTAGACTTTTTTTATATAACAAGAAAACGATATGGTCTATTGTAATCAGATTTTACTTGTGAACTCTTCCATTATTTCTGCATTACCATGCAAACTTTTAATAATGAAGTTTGTGCACTCATTTTTCCAGCTAAAGGTCTGACCCACCGGCGCACGTCATTTGAATTAGTAAGGACGTCGGAAAGTTTACAATTGTAACTAGCTTGGTTATGTCCGCAATCATCTTCCAATAGTAAATGTGAAATGCATCTTTCAGATGCCTGTGCCATTTTCAAGTCTGATTTCAATATCATATGCACCGTAGGGTTCCCTCAACCTGTTATCTCAGCTAGGTAGCGCACCGTTTGTCTTCTGTCGTTGCTGACGACTTATTCAACTTCCTTACCTTGCCAGTATTTCTAAGCGGCGTTCTTCCCATACGCTCGGCTGCAGATGTCCCCTCGCGAAATCTAGGAAGTAATTTCTATACTTAAGCCTGTGATACATTCAGGTGATAGTCGTCTTGTTTCACTTAGTTTAAAGTATTAAGTGGTGTCATTCCGGACTCAAAACAAATCTGTATTACTGTCCGCTGCTCCGTCCGTATTTAAGACGTTGCCATTTAATTTGTTTCACCGCTCGAGCTTGCCCCGACTTGTTTTGATCGTATGCCGTCTGTTCGTTTTTGAAATTTTGTGACAATACGTGCAATTCAATGACGTTTTCTCCAATATGGACGATTAACGGGTATCATCTCAAGTTACGATACAACCACTTATCAAAAATGAGTTATACTATTTTATTTCTTTCATTTTTGCGTGCACCGGTGACGCGTACCTTACTAATATAGAATGACCATAAAAAGTTCCATTTGATTTTTTTGTCATAAGTACACTCAAAACTTAAGATTGCACCTGACCTCCTAGCAATGTAATCATTAACTTCTTGGGTGAAACCCTGTCAGAAGTCATGTTACATTTAATGTGCCAGAATTATAGCGAAGGTAGATTACATTCTGTAGAAAAATCGTATTTTCATATTCTTCAATCTTGTCCTACTGTTAGTATGTTTGAAATATATGTCAAAAAGATAGAATGCACAAAATATATTGTGTTGCAATTTGTCAAAGTTTGGGTCATCCTAGAAATTGACTGGACTATTATTCCAGTCCCTAGATTTGGTTGCGCTGGCTAAATATGTATAAAAACTGATGGTCGTTATTATGATAATATAGGGTGACCGGGGTTTTTAACATTTTTTAGGTCAACTTATATGATCATAATATTTGAGCCATGGCATGAAATTTCCAACAATGTGGTATGTGGGACCAGAAAAACCTCAGATCAGCATGCGCATACGTGCAGTCTGATCAGAGCCTATGCTAGTAGGCTGAGTGTTCTATGAATGTTAAGCTACTAACTGAACATAATTTAGAGTTTCTAAGCTTTAAAGGAGGCTGCACAGGCTCGTCTGAGTCTACACATGTCAAAATGCCACATTGTTGGAAATCGCATGTCTTGGCTCATTTGTCTTAATAAATATAAAAATGCAAATAAATGGGGCTATTTTTTGCTCACAATAACATGCAATCAATTGGCATTGTGCTCGATATGGTCATAGATTATAAAATGCCAACAATGGTTTGCATTTTAAAACGTATGCCAGGAACAAGTTTCATACTCATGTGCGTTTACATGTAGCATAATAAAATGTGTTAAATCATTGTCATGCGCGGTACCAGGAAGTTTTGCCTGAGGGGGTCCAAAAGGGGGACTTTTTTTTTATTTCGATGAGGGGAGAGGAAGGATCCAAATACCACTATATGCGGGCCATCAACGGCCCGCCAGCGAAACACCATTTACATGGCGTTTCTCTGGCGTGCCGATGATGGCCCTACATTGAATGCTGGCTTGGTAGCGTTGCGATTTTTAAGGGGATCCGGACCAGTATTGCTAAGAAACCCTATATTTTTGTGATTTTTCCAAGGGGGTCCGGAACCTCTGTCCCCCTCTGGATCCGCCCATGATATCCTTGCTCAGTCTTGCCAGGGCATCTGCTTCTCGTTTACAGAAAGAGAATAGAAGGAGGGAAAAAACTCAGACCAAATATTTACATATTTATCCACGCTCGACATGTCAACATAGGCGTTCAAATGAACCTTTTGCGCATATACATGCGCGGATCCAGAGGGGGAACAGGGGGACCGGACCCCCCCCCCCCCTAAAAAACACAAAAATATAGGGTTACTATATAGGCAATGCTGGACCGGATCCCCTGAAATTCTCAAAGCTACCAAGCCAGCATTCAATATTTGGCCATCATCGGCACGCCAGCGAAACGCCATTTAAATGGCGTTTCGCTGGCGGGCCAATGATGGCCCGCTTGTAGTGGTATTTGGATCCTTCCTCTTCTAATAAGAAAGGTCAGAGTTGTAGAGTTGGACCCCCTCTGACAAAACTTTCTGGATCCGCGCATCATATATATGCGATACGTTTCAGATGAAAGCCTGTCTTACCCAAGCTCCTCTGACAAATGTTGCGGCAGTGGTGACTGGTAGGTCAGGCTTACTGAAATATATTCAATAAGAACATGAACATTTGTTATGAAAAATCTGATATGTTGAGCATGTTGAGGTTGAAACAAAATGAATCTTTAAAGAGATAATTGTCAAAGTTTCTGAGGAAAAAATCAACTTATTATAGTAATGGACAATACTTGATTTCATGTTGATAATGAGTTGTAAATACTTCCGACATAAACAGGCTCTCGGAATTTGAACCCAGAGTCGTAGATATAGGTCCGGGCATTTATTCACAGTGATATTAGCAGACATTTTCAAACAATACCATAGCCATCTGAGGGACACAAAAGAGCAGAGATACGTAAAAATCAGGCGGAAACGATTTTATCGAGAATCAAATTTTGGGAGATGGTACAAGGTAGGCGAGTTAGCGTACGAACGGTCAGACGGTCAGATAGATAGATAGATAGATAGATAGATAGATGGATGGATGGATGGATGGATGGATGGATGGATGGATGGATGGATGGATGGATGGATGGATGGATGGGCGGGCGGGCGGGCGGGCGGACGGGCAGCAGGCAGACAGACAGACAGACAGACAGACAGACAGACAGACAGATAGATAGATAGATAGATAGATAGATAGATAGATAGATAGATAGATAGATAGATAGATAGATAGATAGATAGATAGATAGATAGATAGATAGATAGATAGATAGATAGACTCGCATACCCAACAGAGTAAGTATTAGTAACTTCTCCATCTTGAGCGCTGCTACAACATGTCGAACTGCACTTACAGTTGCAAATAAAAACGGAATAACAAATCAGTCTGGAACAAAAGTCGTATTAAAGAGACTGTTCTTTGAGTGCCAAATGGTTTGATCACCAACCCGCAGAACACAGTGCGAATTATAGTCGCATCTTAGATCAGACAGATGGACCTGCGCTAGACTGGCTCCAGTCCTTAAAACAATTTTTCATCAATGTGTCATATCATGTACTTGTAGCCTGTCTAACTCTGATGGCTCTGTTTAAAACAGGGCTATTAGCATTAGACTGGCTACAAGTATTGATGTAAAAATTGTATAAGGACTTGAGCCTGAGTCTAGACGTGCGCTGATCCAGAAAATTCTGTCAAAGGGTCTGACAATGTTATTGTTTTTTCTTCTTTTTTTACAACGTATTTTTTCACAGAGCGCCGTACAGACCTACCTCAAGGTCAAATTGCTTCGCGTGTGGGACCGTACCTGTAATTCTAAGGAAACCTATAGCCACTTGTGATTTTCCAGGGGGGGGGGGGGCATATAGAACCCCCCTCTGGATCTTGCGCATGATGAGCGTGCAATGTGTGTGAAACATCTCTGCCAAAAAGACCCAGCGTAATTAACACATACACAAGCCATCACATGATCAGGTATTTATAGTTAGTATATCCAACCAGTGAATGCTCTTGAGATCTTGTGCATATTGCCAGAATATTTACCGCTCGCTAACACACGCTAGGGTCATGACCCAAAGTTTAATACCAAGCCAAATAGCTGCACAATCTTGTTACATGTATCAATCCGTTTAAGAAGAATGTACTTTTCCGTAAAGCATGATACAGTTTAGTCAGGATTGTACATTATATATGTACTGAGGGTGCACAAATAAAAACTCCCAAATGAAATTGTATTTCTGTCTCTCCAGATCGTTTTTGTCCTAATAACAGTTTAGGTCCTGATGAAATGCCTCATTATGTGACTTTTCATATCTTGATCTTACCCAGTGCTAAAATGGCTTTCATTACTCAATAAAACCGAGGCTGCTGTTTTCTAATATTGTAGGTTCTCTCTTTTTCTGAAGGACCCGTTTTTCAGGATTATTTAGAGGTCGCAACAGCTGTCGTTGTGCCGCGTGGAGCTGATAAAACGACTCCCAGTACATCAATATAGTGTTGGTATTTTTTTCATAGTTTGGTCCATCAGGAATATTGGGTTCTGACTGAAAGCAGAATACCGCTTAAGCTGGTGCTAGGGGGTGTGAGAATTGTTGTACTTTCCATTAGTTCTCATGAACAGACTCAATAAAACCGAGGCTGCTGCTTTCTAATAATGTAGGTTCTCTCTTTTTCTGAAGGATCCGTTTTTCTAGATTATTTAGAGGTCGCAACAGCTGTCGTTGTGCCGCGAGGAGTTGATAAAACGTCTCCCCGTGCATCGATATAGTGCTGGCATTTTTTTCATAGGGTGGTCCTTCAGGAATATTGGGTTCTGACAGAAAGCAGAATACCGCTTAAGCTAGTGCTACGGGGTATGAGAATTGTTGCACTTCCCATTAGTTCTCATAAACAAACCGAATAAAACGAATGGCAGCTGTTTTCTAATATTCTCTCTATTTCTGAAAGATCCGTTTTTCTAGATTTATTGACATGCGATAAGTACCGAAAGCTCATGAAATAGTCCAAATGCAACAATAATTATTGGTAGTTTAACAAGCTTGCTATACGAGCAGTATGAGACGGGATCTTTAATGCATGTAATATGTACCAAGCATTATAGTTTCCAAGCTGCAGAGTCATTTTACATTATGCGACATGCCAGTAAGTTGTTAAAAATATGTCCCGGTTCATATCTGGATCAGTAAGGTTGATAAACTAGGTCTTTGTTTTTAATTCGGGATGACACTGATTACAGGTTGAGGTATCACCTTTAATGCATATACCTGTACCTACATGCAGTAAGGTACTGGATTCTTCGGTTGTCGAAAGAGACAATTTAAATGATCGTTATACTTAGGGTTAAGTCGGGTAAAGTCGGGCGATCAGCTAAATTCGGACATCAGCTTTAATTGTTTCATACTTTAATTATTGGAATAAGAATCAATTATCTAAGCAAACAATGAAAATCCTGATGAGACGGCTCATAAGGAGCCGTCTCATCTGGATTTCCAGTGTTTGCAAATGTATGTCCGAATTTACCTGATGTCCGAAGTTACCCGCCTTTACCCTACTTACATTGGCGAGTACGGGAACCCCTCAGAATCATATAACGTCCTGCTACATGCAGCATCACGCTTAAGTCTCAGAAATAAATAAAAGCAGTAACCTCACGCGCGGATCCAGAAGCAGGGTGGGTGGCTGGGGGTCCGCCGCCCCGCCCCCTTGAATATCAGAAAGCTGTAGGTTTCCTGAAAAATACTGGTATGGACCCTCCTCCCTCTTAAAATTATAAAGCTACCCAGCCAGCAATCAGTGTCGGGCCATCATCGGCCCGCCAGCGAAACGTCATTCAAAGATGAATATGTTTAAGTCTTTGTCAAGATAGCATATTACCACAAAAACATGCCATATATACTGAACAAAAGTGAAAACACTACATTCCAATTATCTATATTTTATGAGAAAGTATTGGACAAAAATTATTTACTAAAGCTTAATAATGTTGCCCAGACATCCAGCAAACGATTCGTCGAAACTCCACCAATTAGTCTCGTTTGATGTATGAGTTATGCCTCTTTAAGTGTTTAAGGCTTTATTCGCTGAGATTTGCTATTGCGCAAATTAAAATTGTTATGCTTATCAGAATAAGTCTTAATTGTGTTGTATAAACACACAAGAAAACTGCTTAATCACTTGAAACAAGCTCAGAAATCAATCTCGAATTTGTAAAATATTGAAAATTAACTCCCTTTGACAAAAACAAATAGGGAATATTAAATGTTTGGTAATCTTCGATTTATCACGATTTTCGATAATTTTCTTTTGCCAAATCAGGTAGACCTTTCAGCACATTGTTTCTACCATTTCTCGACTAGTAATGTCTTCATACTAAGATGCAACAACACATTGATTTTCCTATGGAGATTTCAGTGTTAAATTTTTAAACTTGGCAATTTGAATGAAAATCCGCTTTTTAAGATTGCTTTTCTAAACGATCAAAACACACTTGAGATAAGTCCTTCGCATTTCTGGTTGTCACATGTCTAGACTACCATTTCGTGCAGTCGGATCTCGTAGGTAGTGGATTTCTGAAGGCCTAAATTGTGTTAGATTTCCGTTCAAATTGGCAACCTGTAAAAATGATCCCCTGTCACATTTAAATGGCTTTCATGTGTTTCCTCGTGACAACATCCGTAAAACTTTTACTGTTATGCATTACACAGTATCTAAACATTTAGATGCACTTTCAATTGCATTCTTGGTTTGTATAATTTTTTATGTAGATGGCAAACAACTCAGGTGTAGCGTTTTCACTTTTGTTCAGTATGTATAGGCTGTAGGCCTCATGGTTTCATAGAAGATTTTTCCCATTATAAGTCTTTAGGAGTTATATGTTGCCATGGCAATCAGAGTTCCAATCCAATCAGCGTGAAAACCGTATGCAGCCTTTTCCCCCACCGGATGATGCTTTCCATGAAATTTGATCAAAAGTGGCGGACTGGCTTTAGAGATATAATTTGAAATTGTGGATGAAC
This sequence comes from Loripinus fragilis, assembly GCA_964019695.1. Taxonomy (NCBI): domain Eukaryota; kingdom Metazoa; phylum Mollusca; class Bivalvia; order Lucinida; family Lucinidae; genus Loripinus; species Loripinus fragilis. The sequence continues at coordinate 55,480,933 of OZ026517.1, forward strand.
GATGACGAACGCTGGACCATTGTCATAGTAATACCTCACTTGATGCTTCGGCTCAGGTGAACTAATAAATCCTAGAACATACCATATCTAAAGAGGATTGTCATATTTGGCAGAAAGCTTAACATCTTTTTTTATTTCTAGCAAACAAATGATAGTGAGCATGTAGCTTTCTGTGGTAAATTACAAGAAGTTATGCGGCTAAAATAGATGTAAGGCAGAGAGATCTATTATTTTCTGTGTCATACTATAAGTAGAATGTCAAAGGTACATTGTTTAATGGTTTGTTATAGCTTTAATTCATTAGTAAAGCCTAGAACATATCCCATCTAACGAGTTTGCATCTATACTGAAATCCTTTCTGAATACAAGTGCATATTTTGTCTAATTCAACAAATGATGAAACTTATGTTATACCACCCTTACCGACCTTAGCACGAAATATCTCGTAATGTGCAAGGTCTACACTGATGTAGATGGTATAAATTGTTATACCATGTTTGTCCACCTGTACGCTAAAGCTCGTGGATTATCTCCACGTACAGGCGGACAACCCATGGTATAACTTTTACTTAGTTTTATTTACTGATAGCTGATATCTACCTATAAAGGCATGTATTATTTCTACAAGAAATATCTAGACATATGACACAATGCTGATTATTCTGTATATACACCAGGAAAAAGGTTAAGCATCACTTCGTGTTCTGGGGAAATGTTTTAAAAATTCGAATTTTCCATAGAATGACGATACTGCTATTTTTATGGCTTATATTTCAAAAGCATTATTTACAAATGATCTAGTTACAGCCTGGATTATTGAAGTCATCAGATTAAGTTTTTGGGCTACGGAGGATGCAATATGCCACGCGTGAATAATGTTATTTTTTTCTGAAAGTAAGTTTGCCATTTTGTTTCAGCACACCACATACAACTAAATCGGGAAGGAACAACAGCATTTAAAGAAATAATTGAGCATTCAAAATGAATTAATTAAATTAATTCTTAAAAGTAGTGTATAAGCGCCGAACCACATTGCCGTAAATTATCTGCATTTTGCACTAATTTCTATGGAAACAGAATTCATTGATAATTTCCAAATAAGCCTTATAAGGATAATTATGCTGTGCCTCTATGATCAAATTGTGTGTTATGAAAGCTTTAAAAGACCATGTTCAATTTCTTGCCAAAATTTAACAACTTCTAAAATGTATAGCCAAGAACAAAATATTGCTTTGAAACCTGACATCGGTTAAGTATGGCTCTACCGTCAACAGTAGGTCAGAAAACTAAAAGAATGGTGACAAAGTTTGACAAACAGACTGTCAGCTTCACGGGCGACCAACAGTTAAGACGGTCAGACCTCATGGAAGGAACAAATCACAAGAGATATGAATATGTTTATAAAACCAGAAACGAATATTCTGTATCTAAGATAGCGGCTGTCTACCGCAGGTGTTGCTGAATCTTCGTCATTTTAACGCAGAAGTAACCTTGAACTATGCAAATTCTTATTGTTTGAAAAAAAAATGATGAAATATTTTTCAAATGTAAGAAAGCTTTAGTCTTAAGGTACCTTTGCATTAGCCAAGGTGCTGATTGACTTTTTTCCAAGTGTATAGTTACAGAAGATACATTGGTGAATACAGTTCTTATTACTGTACTCAACTTTGAAAACTTTCTTTTCTGCATTAACAGGAATTTTAACGAAAGGTTTCTCTCTTGCATTTCTTTGAATAGTAGCAGAAGTTCCCATGCAAGGTCAAAACATAACTGGAAGAGGCTGGACATTTTATCGTAGAAAGAGGCTTCAGAGATGTGCTAGAGCTGCTAAAGTCCTGTGGCTATGAACCATACATGCTGTCCCACATGAAGCCTGGGCAGTCCCAACATGACGCTGACACAGCCAATATCGACCGCATTTATACGAAGACATGTTGGGTTATAGACAGTTACCATGGCCAGGCTTAATCATTTGCGCATGTTAAAGGACCAGCTCGCGCTCGAATTACTTATACCTGATTGTGATTGTTAGGGAAGTCACTGCTTGTTTCAATGGTATCAGAGGTCCAATATATAAACCAAATCCATAGTGTGCTGCCAGAGACAAGATCCTTGCTGAACGAATACAAACTAGATTAAGACTTGAGAACGTATTGGCATAAATAGTTGACGCTGAACCAAATCTAAGTAGGTGATACAAGCAGAATGAAACAAGTGAAACAAGTTGGAAGCCTCTAACTGATTTTCCTAAACTTGATCTGGGATACTTGGAAACCGTGATATGTGGCAGTTACCAGATGTGCCAATCTCCTGACTGTAATACAGAACATTTAATTGATGATGCCGATTACAAAGTCTGGATTAAACAAAGTAATGAAGAAGGCAAGGATCGGGAATCAATACAATCAAGTACCAATCCTGACCCGAGACACCTTAAGGGAAAGTGACAAAAACACAAGAAAACACCACATACAAGAGAACCAAGAGGTCAGCCCATTCGTAGCAGATGATCACAAGGCTTCAAGGAACAGACAAGACAGTATGCCAAAGACAAACACGAAACACAAATAACAAAAATGATCCACAAAAGAAGCACCGCCTTGGAACGTTCGGTAAAACATTTACTTGAGGGCTTAAACATGTTTGACTGCACCAACCTCATCCTTAATTTTGATGTGGATCAAGACACATGTATGTATGGTTCGCATGAAAGATCCCTAAGTTATTGATGATCCCAATTAACACTGATGATCTGATTAGAGGTCAAATTAAATCAAGAGATAAATCACAAACCCAGTACAATGTGTGGATCAGATTTGACTTAGAGGACAAAACTGATCAGTTCTTCAAATCTAATAAGCGCAATGAAAAATAAGATTAAAGAACGATACATTTCATTTTGGTAAAAAAAAAACGCAGATCAGTAGAGGATGGTTGAGGAAAATGCAGAACTACAGACTCCTTGATCACAATTATACATTTTGAACCATGTATCTATATCATTTGCATAATAAAAACATGAGAAAATGTCTGAGCTCATTTCGGATTTGTGCTCACAGATTACGAATTGAACGCAGTAGGTATTGTGGTGAAAACCCGGAAGAAAGGCTGTGTGATGATTGTAATACTGTTGAAAATGAAATTCATTTTTGTGTCTGTTTAAAAAGTATAATGATTTTAGGGGGAAACAATGCTATAAATTATTAAAGCTCATTTTCTGCCACATATAAATTCTGGGGAAATGTTCTTTAATCTAATGACGAGTAATTAAATGCACATTTTTTAAGCTGTGGCAGAATTTATACAGTAGTGCCAAGTTCTATAGCATAACTAACGTATAGCTGATAAATATCACCGTGGCTGCATCGATGGAACATCATGGTATTATATGACTTTTTGGTTACTGTACAGGCGGCACCTCATGCATGCGTAATTAGGACTGGTCAACCTTAGACATAGGTAAAAGCTGAAAATGAGGCGTGGTTTTATTCAAAAGTAACTGTATCATCTTGCGCCATTACCTCAGTATAGACACAAAACACAATATTTAGTCCTTAAAACGCCAGCAAAATAACTGCATCTGAAAATGTCTATTTAACATAAGCATAGAGGCAAACATTGTGGACCCATATCAGACTGCTCCTATATATAGATCAGACTCCTCCTATAGGAGCAGTCTGATGTGGGTCCACACTGTTTGTTTATGGGGCTTTAAATATTTTGGTGGACGACAAAAAATCATACATTTTTTTTTTATTATGCGCTTTAAGGGTTCACAAATGTGAGTTCAGTGAGTATAAACGGTTAGGATTTTCATAAAATGCACGCACGTTTGCGCGGCCTCAACAACTTATTAACTCTTCGCCAAATTATAAATAGAACCTGATTTCCCTTCCTTAGCAGATGAAATAGCCGAGTTCAGTGTGTATAAACGGTTAGGATTTTCATGAAATGCACGCACGTTTGCGCGGCCCAAACAACTTATTAGTTATTCGCCAAATTATAGATAGAACCTGATTTCCCTTTCTTAGCAGATGAAATAGCCAAACCACGCCCATAGTTGCCACCTTTACAGTAAGCGAAAAGTCTATTAATACCGAGGATGAGAGAATACCTTGTTTTAACGTCGTGTGTCTACTTTATTTATTTCTTTTACTTCATTCAGCTGTTCTTTAACATATTTAAGCCAAATAAACTTGCCTACCCTTGTCAGTAGGACAAGTTCATTTTCAATTTTAGGGGTTTTGGGTGGTATTGTTGATTTGTATTAAAATTTTAATAGAACGTTCTGTAAGCAAACAGTGGAGACCCTGATCAGACGCCGCGTTCTGCAGCGTCTAATCTGGGTTTGCACTGTTTGTCTATGTCCCACAAAAAGGACGCTATGCTTATATGGGTTAAGCTCCAAACTATTTATCAGAAAAACAATTATAACTGTTTCGTGTGAAAAATTGTATATAGGTATGTATCATGTGCATGTGTTTGTTATTTGAATATATACTGACAGACTTTAAAACGCAACACTTGGATAGCAGCTTTAATCTATGCCTCGAAAAAAGAAGGTAAAATAATTATTTTGATTGTATGCTAAAGAGTGTTCATTTGTTAGCAACAGATGAAAAACATGTTCAATTAAAATGAGTTTAATGCATTACAATGAAAACCTTTTGAGATAGGGCTCAACTGTTTAATTTGACAAAATGTTATGAGTGGAAGATTCCCTACATCTTTAAATCAAGAAACACGAGAAACATAAAATTTGTGTCCTGGACTTTGTTACACGTAGACATCGAGGAATCATTCTCATATCGATTGGCAGCTCTGTGATACAGCTTTTTTGCGTAATTGGCGTCCTTTCATTCGATGACTTAAAATCTCCTCTTCTTAAGAAACGTTTCAGTGACTAAATTCGTACGGAGCAAACCACGGCGTCGAGTTTAGTTATACAATTAAAACTGAAGTGTTTACTGAAGAAGCGAATTAATTATTAAGAAAAGGAATTTTACATACAACTGTCTATTGAAAAATATAAAGGGAAGTTATTGTTGCAATTTTAAAGTCCAACAGTATATTATGTTGCCTTTAACCCGTGTAACAGTTGAGCAATAAGTACATTCTATTCTATTCTATTCTGGCTGTTAGAACCTCTTGGATAAGTTGATGCTTATTGTTTCTCTACAACTCTCATCGCAAACACGTTTTGTAAAGTAAAAATAATAAAGTTACGCCGGAAATTTATGTGAAAAAAAACCCCATAAAATCGAGTTTAGATTAGTATAGGTGCATGTATATCAAAATTTTACCATATTATAAGTGTTTCCCCTTGCACATCTACGCACCACGAAGTCTGATCAGCAGTCTGATCAGCGTTTTTTATATATTTTTTTATCATTACATGTATTCTGTTATTTGCATACTTGAAAAGTTTGCATGCTTTTTGTCGTCTACAGATCTTTTTATTCAAATCAACTTTTTTGAAAAATTCTAACTGGAATATCATCAAAGTGTCAAATAGTTTGGATCCAGATCAGATCCGACGTTTTGTCAGGTCTGGTACGAGTCCAAACTGTTTGAAAAAGTTATCAGCAGACGACACTAGTAGGTAAAGAGTTAGCATTCTCGCCCACCTGATCGGGATTTCTGTTATACCACGAACAGCCGCAGGTCGTCCGCACGCTGGCTGGAAGCCTTTTCACGTCTTTCGATTTACTATGAAATGAGGTATTTTGTGGTGATCAAGAAAAGAATCCATTATTCGTGTGAAGGTGGGATAGAAAAAAATAGGTCCCTCGCGATCACCAATTGTCATCACTCGACAAGCCTCGTGATGCCAATCGGTGATCCTAGGGATGGATTTTTCTATCCCACCTTCACACTCATGATAGATTCTTATATTGTACATGTGAATTTTCAATATTCTATCTTTGCTACTGAGCAGGCAATCGGAACTGCCTCGGCCAATTCCGCGAAATTCCGTGGAATCAGACCACGAATGTACATCGAGGATCTACTTTGATAACGCGGATGATAACGTGACGCTGACGTCATAGAAACCATGTGTGGTTGCAGCAAAACAAATGGCTTAAATGAAGTTTATGTTTTTATCAATAAAATATCGCCATAGCGATATTTTATTGAAAAAACATAAACTTCATTTATTCTGCTGGTTAAACTTCTCGGATATTTTAATAGAGCTGAACCAGAACTAATTTTCCATGTGCCAGTTCCGGCTAACAAAATGGAGCTTCTTGCTACATAGTACTACGCGTCATGCTCCTTACATACATACACCCGAGCCATGATTCCATTTTCGAATTGTGGCGGACTTTCCCGAATGCTGAGCAGGTTGGTTTGAGTATTTCATTAAACTTGGTCGGAAACATACCAGTGGACAGATTTTATCGTGACGAGGCTATTTCTGAAAATAAACTAATATGGGAAAGGGACAAAACGCAGCAAAACATCACATACAAGACAGCCAAGAGGTCAGCTCTTTCTTAGCACGTGACCACAAGCTGCAAGGAACAGACAAGACAGTATGAGAGACAAACATGAAACACAAATACATGTAACAAAAAGGATCCACAAAAGAAGCGCCACCTTGGAGCGGTCAGTAAGAAAATTACTGGAAGACAGTTTTGTGCAACTGTACAGCTGTTTTAAATCATTCTTAACCCTTTATTTACTAATGAACTATTCCGTCTGACTTCACAGGTTAAACTTTTCAAATAAAATTATATTTATGTCTCTTAGGATTCTTATTGTCTTGGCAAACAGTGAAGACCCTGATGAAATGCCGCATCATGCGGAATTTCATCTGGGTCTTCACTGTTTGCCAAAGTACGCATTTAGGCTTCACCATTACACAAAGATGTAATCAATATGAGCGACCTGAAAAGGCTCTGGCGATCTCTCCAGGGCCTTTGCTAGTCGCGTTTGAGAGATATATACACATGTAAACACAATTATCATATTTTATTTTTGTCAATATTTCGCTAATTTCCCTTGGTGACATGATAAGGGAATCGATTCTACCTCACATGATGTCTTAATCAAGATTCATAAAAGTACAATAAACATTATTGTGTATTGTTTGTAATCTTACATGATCAGAATTAAACCTACACTGGCTCCAGTCCTTAAAACAATGTTTTATCAATGTGTCATATCATATATTTGTAGCCAGTCTAGCTCTGACCGTTTTAAAACAGGGCCATTAGAGTTAGATTGGCTACAAGTATATGATATGACACATTGATGAAAAATTGTTTAAGGACTGAAGCCAGTCTAAATAAAACCTTACCACGCCATTTATTAAGAATTAGTCTTTATCTAGGGCGAAAAATCAGTCGCCAAAATAATTAGTAAAACCTCAAAAACTGAGTCAGTCAGTACTGGTGTTTTGCAGCATGGCTAAAGATACATTTATGAATTCCTATGGAAGACTTCACTAAGCGGTATGGGAGAAACCAATATGCACTTAACCAATACCTTCAAGGATGAGCTGACATCTCTCTAAAACAATACAGTTTGATGAATTCTTTGCAAATTGCAAATGTTTTGCATTTTATACATGTCATGTGGTTGTACACCTTAGTTTTTTTCCCCATAACAGGTACTTTAACAAACAGTAAAGGCCTTGATGAAATGGCACATGATGCGATATATCACCAGGGTCTGCACCGTTTGCAATGATGAAAACAATCTTCAAGGATAGCAAATACATCTTTTTATAGAAACTTTGACCAGCAGCCTCTTAAAGTACAAACAGGACAGTTCCATACTTAGTGTTCAATTAGAATATAAAGGGTTTATCAAAGAGACCATAGCATTCACCAAGGCTCTTCACTCTGACCATAGTTATTATCACACTGCATTTTCACTGGCAACTTATCCACCTACAGAACATACGTAGTAGCACATGTCCAAACTAGCTGTGCAACAATAGTTTGCCAGTCACTACCCGTCCCTTCTCGAAGAAAGTAACAACAGGTTGCTGCTTTTCTTGTTCAGTTCTTGCTTCATATGAATGTCTCAAACTGTCTGTGTGTTTCTGTTATTTCTTCCTCTTGACGCCATGCAATTGTATGTGGTTTAGCGCTGTGGCACTTTTGTTAGGCATGTTTTTTTATAAAGCTGTGCTTGTTTTTCTTTCATTTTCACAAAAGAAAACATCCGGTTTGGTAGCTCACGAAAGTAGTACCTTTTGAAAAATGTAAATCGCTGTATCTGTGCCCTATATTTAGTGTATGGGTGCTCTTTTAGACTTTAAACTTGCCCGTGACTAAGCATTGGTGTATGTTAGTTATGCTGATGAAAACAAAGTCATCTTTGTGTGGACTATTTTATCAAATACCATGACAACGACGGACGCTGGTCTGCCTCAAGTTGAATTCCGTAACTGTACGAACGCTTGATGATGCAAGATCACTCACACTGTGGTATCTTGGGCTAGAACCTGAGATTTTGATGTTTATTGCATATGTGCAAAAGCCGCATGTAAACGCCCATGCTGGCGTATCTAGTTGAAATATGTTTAATTGTTATATGGGTGTTTATCTACATCCATTCTTTGTGTATGCTAGCTGTGAAGGCTATGGCGAGAATGCGCATTTGTGCAGGCTCGCCTGAGCCTTCATTGTTGGGCTATATGATATGTGCCAAAATCTCGTGAGCTTGCCCAATAATATTACATTTGTGCCTGGTAAGTTTGTGCAAAAGCTCATTAGAGACACATGTGATTGATCTAAATTCTCACGATTATGCTCATGGCTCATGGTTGACACATGAAAATAGAAAAGCTCTTGCACATATGCTGTACATGCGTCTAATACTAAAATTTTATCAGAAAAATCTTAAAGCTCATGGGCAACACATGCGTTTGAACTAAAATTTCACGCAAAAAATTCATAGCGCTTGGTTTACACTTGCAATTACAAGTAGAATTACAACCTTACGACCTCATAACCATGAGCATGCGACTAGAACAAAATTATCACAAGAAAAACTCAAATCTCTTAGACGACCCATGCAATCAAAACTAAAATCTCATCAGAAAGTGCATAGTTAATTGGCTACACATGGGCATGTAAATAGAACTTAACCTCAAGTGAAAGTTCATAGCTCATGGGCTACAAATGCCACTAGAACTAAGAACTAAATCTCACAAGAAAGTTCATAGCTCATGGGTTCAACATGCAATTTGAACTAAATTCTCGCGAGAAGGCTCATAGCCCGTGGGCGACACATGCGATTAGAACTTTTAAACCGTCCAACAAAGTTCAAAGCTCATGGGCGACACAGGCGTTCAAAACTAAAATCTCACGAGAAAGTCCATTGCTCATGGGCGACACATGTGATAGAACTGAAACTTCACCAGAAAGTTCAAAGCTCATGTGCGACACATGCGATTAGAACTAAAACCACACAAATAGTTCATCCCTCGTGGGAGATACATGCGATCAGAACTAAATACTCGCGAGAAAGTTCATAGCCCTAGGGCGAGGCGACACATGTGATCAGGACTAAATTCCTAAGAGAGAGTTAATAGCCCCAGGGCGACACATGCGATTAGAACTAAAATCTCGCAATAAAGTTCAAAGTTCACGGGTGACACATGTCATTAGAACAAAAATCACAGGAGAAAGTTAATAGCTCATGAGCAACCCATATTGCTAAAACTTAGAACTAAAATATCCCAAGAAAGGTAATAGCTAATGGCCAACACATGCGATTAGAACTAATTTCTCGAAAGAAAGCCCATAGCACATGGGCGACGCATGTGTTTAGAACAAAACGTCACAAAAATGTCATTGCTAATTGTTGAAACATGCGATATGAACTAAAATCTCACAAGAAAGTCCATAGAACATGGGCGACACATGTTATTTGAACTAAAGTCTCGCGAGAAAGTGCATAGCCCATGGGCGACACATGTGATTAGAACTTGAATCTTACAAGGAAGTTCAAAGTTCATGGGCGACACATGTGATAAGAATTTAACTCACACACAAAGATCATAGTTCATGGGCGATACATGCGATCAGCCATTTGGTCTATCCTACGCATGCGCAAACCCCTCTTTAAACCCATATGCACCGCTAGCCAGTGGAGCTAGAAACCTTAAAGTTATCTGAGCCTTCATCTACTTCAATACTTTATGTATGCGAGTAGCAAAGGCTCTTACGATCCTTCGTGGATGCACAGACTCGTCAGAGCCTTCGCTGATCGCCCATATGATAGGTACCAAAATCTCGTAAGCTGGCTCAATAATATTTCATTTGTGCCTGGTGAGTCTGGGAATCCTCTTTAAATAATAATGTATCTCATGTATAGCCATTGTGGTACATGTACACGCCATTGTTGTTATACATAGGACGCGCATAAATGTCCGCTTAGTGCTTATTGCAATAGCAATAGAAAGAATCTTAATTTGCGATCTCAAACATCATATATGATTGAAGATATTGATAGATTAATCATGTGTTCAAACGTTCCATAATTATCAGATTATGCAAAAAAAATCTAAAGTAAATAAGAATTAAAATATTTGTTTTATAACAAAGAATAAGAATAAAAATATTTGTTTTATAAATCAGGATCTGGCAGGCTTCGAACCCACAGGTAAATGTCTTATGGATGTTCTGGTGAAAACCATTTAGACCCCTCAGCTATTTGGTCTCATTAATCTATAGGATTAACATTCCTTTAAGTCGTAGATTGGTGTTCAAGGGACATCATTTGGTGTTCAAGGGACATTACTTTTCATGATATAGACATTAACGTCATTTAGCAAAAAACAGTAATATTTGGTCAATTAGCCCAGTGGCATTATCACAATGTTTAAGATTCATTCTGTGTAAAATATCTATCTGCAAATAAACAAAGCAATGTTCTCCATAAACTATAGTGATATTTTCTCAAAAAACAAAAACCATACAGGTTTAATATATGTTTTATACATAACCTTGCTTAAGTTGACCATTTTAAGTTTGTTTCCTTTAGGTGTTATGCACCACGAGCCATGCTTTCATGCTAGCTCGTCAACAAGCGGATTCCTCCGTGGGAGGATTCGCAAAGTTAGCTCCCTTTTCTTTTTTGTTTTCATTTTTTCTTTTCATTTTTTTTATATTTTTTAATTTTTTTATTGCTCCATATGGGCTCCCAGGGTTGGTTTGGGCATTGCTATGGGTTGGGGTTCTTAGTTTGGGATCTAGTTCAGGGGTAAAACCTGACAGTCAGTACTGGTAATCAGGGGTAGATAAGTAGCTTAGGTAAACTATTTATATAATCTTGCAAAACATTCTATTCAAACTACAAAGTCAACTAATATTGCTTAATCCAGTTGATGCGAATTCAGAAAAGCTTTGTGAAACTGAGTCAGTCAGTACTGGTGTTTTGCAGCATGGCTAAAGATACATTTATGAATTCCTATGGAAGACTTCACTAAGCGGTATGGGAGAAACCAATATGCACTTAACCAATACCTTCAAGGATGAGCTGACATCTCTCTAAAACAATACAGTTTGATGAATTCTTTGCAAATTGCAAATGTTTTGCATTTTATACATGTCATGTGGTTGTACACCTTAGTTTTTCCCCATAACAGGTACTTTAACAAACAGTAAAGGCCTTGATGAAATGGCACATGATGCGATATATCACCAGGGTCTGCACCGTTTGCAATGATGAAAACAATCTTCAAGGATAGCAAATACATCTTTTTATAGAAACTTTGACCAGCAGCCTCTTAAAGTACAAACAGGACAGTTCCATACTTAGTGTTCAATTAGAATATAAAGGGTTTATCAAAGAGACTATAGCATTCACCAAGGCTCTTCACTCTGACCATAGTTATTATCACACTGCATTTTCACTGGCAACTTATCCACCTACAGAACATATGTAGTAGCACATGTCCAAACTAGCTGTGCAACAATAGTTTGCCAGTCACTACCCGTCCCTTCTTGAAGAAAGTAACAACAGGTTGCTGCTTTTCTTGTTCAGTTCTTGCTTCATATGAATGTCTCAAACTGTCTGTGTGTTTCTGTTATTTCTTCCTCTTGACGCCATGCAATTGTATGTGGTTTAGCGCTGTGGCACTTTTGTTTGGCATGTTTTTTATAAAGCTGTGCTTGTTTTTCTTTCATTTTCACAAAAGAAAACATCCGGTTTGGTAGCCCACGAAAGTAGTACCTTTTGAAAAATGTAAATCGCTGTATCTGTGCCCTATATTTAGTGTATGGGTGCTCTTTTAGACTTTAAACTTGCCCGTGACTAAGCATTGGTGTATGTTAGTTATGCTGATGAAAACAAAGTCATCTTTGTGTGGACTATTTTATCAAATACCATGACAACGACGGACGCTGGTCTGCCTCAAGTTGAATTCCGTAACTGTACGAACGCTTGATGATGCAAGATCACTCACACTGTGGTATCTTGGGCTAGAACCTGAGATTTTGATGTTTATTGCATATGTGCAAAAGCCGCATGTAAACGCCCATGCTGGCGTATCTAGTTGAAATATGTTTAATTGTTATATGGGTGTTTATCTACATCCATTCTTTGTGTATGCTAGCTGTGAAGGCTATGGCGAGAATGCGCATTTGTGCAGGCTCGCCTGAGCCTTCATTGTTGGGCTATATGATATGTGCCAAAATCTCGTGAGCTTGCCCAATAATATTACATTTGTGCCTGGTAAGTTTGTGCAAAAGCTCATTAGAGACACATGTGATTGATCTAAATTCTCACGATTATGCTCATGGCTCATGGTTGACACATGAAAATAGAAAAGCTCTTGCACATATGCTGTACATGCGTCTAATACTAAAATTTTATCAGAAAAATCTTAAAGCTCATGGGCAACACATGCGTTTGAACTAAAATTTCACGCAAAAAATTCATAGCGCTTGGTTTACACTTGCAATTACAAGTAGAATTACAACCTTACGACCTCATAACCATGAGCATGCGACTAGAACAAAATTATCACAAGAAAAACTCAAATCTCTTAGACGACCCATGCAATCAAAACTAAAATCTCATCAGAAAGTGCATAGTTAATTGGCTACACATGGGCATGTAAATAGAACTTAACCTCAAGTGAAAGTTCATAGCTCATGGGCTACAAATGCCACTAGAACTAAGAACTAAATCTCACAAGAAAGTTCATAGCTCATGGGTTCAACATGCAATTTGAACTAAATTCTCGCGAGAAGGCTCATAGCCCGTGGGCGACACATGCGATTAGAACTTTTAAACCGTCCAACAAAGTTCAAAGCTCATGGGCGACACAGGCGTTCAAAACTAAAATCTCACGAGAAAGTCCATTGCTCATGGGCGACACATGTGATAGAACTGAAACTTCACCAGAAAGTTCAAAGCTCATGTGCGACACATGCGATTAGAACTAAAACCACACAAATAGTTCATCCCTCGTGGGAGATACATGCGATCAGAACTAAATACTCGCGAGAAAGTTCATAGCCCTAGGGCGAGGCGACACATGTGATCAGGACTAAATTCCTAAGAGAGAGTTAATAGCCCCAGGGCGACACATGCGATTAGAACTAAAATCTCGCAATAAAGTTCAAAGTTCACGGGTGACACATGTCATTAGAACAAAAATCACAGGAGAAAGTTAATAGCTCATGGGCAACCCATATTGCTAAAACTTAGAACTAAAATATCCCAAGAAAGGTAATAGCTAATGGCCAACACATGCGATTAGAACTAATTTCTCGAAAGAAAGCCCATAGCACATGGGCGACGCATGTGTTTAGAACAAAACGTCACAAAAATGTCATTGCTAATTGTTGAAACATGCGATATGAACTAAAATCTCACAAGAAAGTCCATAGAACATGGGCGACACATGTTATTTGAACTAAAGTCTCGCGAGAAAGTGCATAGCCCATGGGCGACACATGTGATTAGAACTTGAATCTTACAAGGAAGTTCAAAGTTCATGGGCGACACATGTGATAAGAATTTAACTCACACACAAAGATCATAGTTCATGGGCGATACATGCGATCAGCCATTTGGTCTATCCTACGCATGCGCAAACCCCTCTTTAAACCCATATGCACCGCTAGCCAGTGGAGCTAGAAACCTTAAAGTTATCTGAGCCTTCATCTACTTCAATACTTTATGTATGCGAGTAGCAAAGGCTCTTACGATCCTTCGTGGATGCACAGACTCGTCAGAGCCTTCGCTGATCGCCCATATGATAGGTACCAAAATCTCGTAAGCTGGCTCAATAATATTTCATTTGTGCCTGGTGAGTCTGGGAATCCTCTTTAAATAATAATGTATCTCATGTATAGCCATTGTGGTACATGTACACGCCATTGTTGTTATACATAGGACGCGCATAAATGTCCGCTTAGTGCTTATTGCAATAGCAATAGAAAGAATCTTAATTTGCGATCTCAAACATCATATATGATTGAAGATATTGATAGATTAATCATGTGTTCAAACGTTCCATAATTATCAGATTATGCAAAAAAAATCTAAAGTAAATAAGAATTAAAATATTTGTTTTATAACAAAGAATAAGAATAAAAATATTTGTTTTATAAATCAGGATCTGGCAGGCTTCGAACCCACAGGTAAATGTCTTATGGATGTTCTGGTGAAAACCATTTAGACCCCTCAGCTATTTGGTCTCATTAATCTATAGGATTAACATTCCTTTAAGTCGTAGATTGGTGTTCAAGGGACATCATTTGGTGTTCAAGGGACATTACTTTTCATGATATAGACATTAACGTCATTTAGCAAAAAACAGTAATATTTGGTCAATTAGCCCAGTGGCATTATCACAATGTTTAAGATTCATTCTGTGTAAAATATCTATCTGCAAATAAACAAAGCAATGTTCTCCATAAACTATAGTGATATTTTCTCAAAAAACAAAAACCATACAGGTTTAATATATGTTTTATACATAACCTTGCTTAAGTTGACCATTTTAAGTTTGTTTCCTTTAGGTGTTATGCACCACGAGCCATGCTTTCATGCTAGCTCGCCAACAAGCGGATTCCTCCGTGGGAGGATTCGCAAAGTTAGCTCCCTTTTCTTTTTTGTTTTCATTTTTTCTTTTCATTTTTTTTATATTTTTTAATTTTTTTATTGCTCCATATGGGCTCCCAGGGTTGGTTTGGGCATTGCTATGGGTTGGGGTTCTTAGTTTGGGATCTAGTTCAGGGGTAAAACCTGACAGTCAGTACTGGTAATCAGGGGTAGATAAGTAGCTTAGGTAAACTATTTATATAATCTTGCAAAACATTCTATTCAAACTACAAAGTCAACTAATATTGCTTAATCCAGTTGATGCGAATTCAGAAAAGCTTTGTGAAACTGAGTCAGTCAATACTGGTGTTTTGCAGCATGGCTAAAGATACATTTATGAATTCCTATGGAAGACTTCACTAAGCGGTATGGGAGAAACCAATATGCACTTAACCAATACCTTCAAGGATGAGCTGACATCTCTCTAAAACAATACAGTTTGATGAATTCTTTGCAAATTGCAAATGTTTTGCATTTTATACATGTCATGTGGTTGTACACCTTAGTTTTTCCCCATAACAGGTACTTTAACAAACAGTAAAGGCCTTGATGAAATGGCACATGATGCGATATATCACCAGGGTCTGCA
Organism: Loripinus fragilis; assembly: GCA_964019695.1. Classification (NCBI taxonomy): domain Eukaryota; kingdom Metazoa; phylum Mollusca; class Bivalvia; order Lucinida; family Lucinidae; genus Loripinus; species Loripinus fragilis. The sequence continues at coordinate 55,496,600 of OZ026517.1, forward strand.
CCGTTTGCAATGATGAAAACAATCTTCAAGGATAGCAAATACATCTTTTTATAGAAACTTTGACCAGCAGCCTCTTAAAGTACAAACAGGACAGTTCCATACTTAGTGTTCAATTAGAATATAAAGGGTTTATCAAAGAGACTATAGCATTCACCAAGGCTCTTCACTCTGACCATAGTTATTATCACACTGCATTTTCACTGGCAACTTATCCACCTACAGAACATATGTAGTAGCACATGTCCAAACTAGCTGTGCAACAATAGTTTGCCAGTCACTACCCGTCCCTTCTTGAAGAAAGTAACAACAGGTTGCTGCTTTTCTTGTTCAGTTCTTGCTTCATATGAATGTCTCAAACTGTCTGTGTGTTTCTGTTATTTCTTCCTCTTGACGCCATGCAATTGTATGTGGTTTAGCGCTGTGGCACTTTTGTTTGGCATGTTTTTTATAAAGCTGTGCTTGTTTTTCTTTCATTTTCACAAAAGAAAACATCCGGTTTGGTAGCCCACGAAAGTAGTACCGTTTGAAAAATGTAAATCGCTGTATCTGTGCCCTATATTTAGTGTATGGGTGCTCTTTTAGACTTTAAACTTGCCCATGACTAAGCATTTGTGTATGTTAGTTATGCTGATGAAAACAAAGTCATCTTTGTGTGGACTATTTTATCAAATACCATGACAACGACGGACGCTGGTCTGCCTCAAGTTGAATTCCGTAACTGTACGAACGCTTGATGATGCAAGATCACTCACACTGTGGTATCTTGGGCTAGAACCTGAGATTTTGATGTTTATTGCATATGTGCAAAAGCCGCATGTAAACGCCCATGCTGGCGTATCTAGTTGAAATATGTTTAATTGTTATATGGGTGTTTATCTACATCCATTCTTTGTGTATGCTAGCTGTGAAGGCTATGGCGAGAATGCGCATTTGTGCAGGCTCGCCTGAGCCTTCATTGTTGGGCTATATGATATGTGCCAAAATCTCGTGAGCTTGCCCAATAATATTACATTTGTGCCTGGTAAGTTTGTGCAAAAGCTCATTAGAGACACATGTGATTGATCTAAATTCTCACGATTATGCTCATGGCTCATGGTTGACACATGAAAATAGAAAAGCTCTTGCACATATGCTGTACATGCGTCTAATACTAAAATTTTATCAGAAAAATCTTAAAGCTCATGGGCAACACATGCGTTTGAACTAAAATTTCACGCAAAAAATTCATAGCGCTTGGTTTACACTTGCGATTACAAGTAGAATTACAACCTTACGACCTCATAACCATGAGCATGCGACTAGAACAAAATTATCACAAGAAAAACTCAAATCTCTTAGACGACCCATGCAATCAAAACTAAAATCTCATCAGAAAGTGCATAGTTAATTGGCTACACATGGGCATGTAAATAGAACTTAACCTCAAGTGAAAGTTCATAGCTCATGGGCTACAAATGCCACTAGAACTAAGAACTAAATCTCACAAGAAAGTTCATAGCTCATGGGTTCAACATGCAATTTGAACTAAATTCTCGCGAGAAGGCTCATAGCCCGTGGGCGACACATGCGATTAGAACTTTTAAACCGTCCAACAAAGTTCAAAGCTCATGGGCGACACAGGCGTTCAAAACTAAAATCTCACGAGAAAGTCCATTGCTCATGGGCGACACATGTGATAGAACTGACACTTCACCAGAAAGTTCAAAGCTCATGTGCGACACATGCGATTAGAACTAAAACCACACAAATAGTTCATCCCTCGTGGGAGATACATGCGATCAGAACTAAATACTCGCGAGAAAGTTCATAGCCCTAGGGCGAGGCGACACATGTGATCAGGACTAAATTCCTAAGAGAGAGTTAATAGCCCCAGGGCGACACATGCGATTAGAACTAAAATCTCGCAATAAAGTTCAAAGTTCACGGGTGACACATGTCATTAGAACAAAAATCACAGGAGAAAGTTAATAGCTCATAGGCAACCCATATTGCTAAAACTTAGAACTAAAATATCCCAAGAAAGGTAATAGCTAATGGCCAACACATGCGATTAGAACTAATTTCTCGAGAGAAAGCCCATAGCACATGGGCGACGCATGTGTTTAGAACAAAACGTCACAAAAATGTCATTGCTAATTGTTGAAACATGCGATATGAACTAAAATCTCACAAGAAAGTCCATCGAACATGGGCGACACATGCTATTTGAACTAAAGTCTCGCGAGAAAGTGCATAGCCCATGGGCGACACATGTGATTAGAACTTGAATCTTACAAGGAAGTTCAAAGTTCATGGGCGACACATGTGATAAGAATTTAACTCACACACAAAGATCATAGTTCATGGGCGATACATGCGATCAGCCATTTGGTCTATCCTACGCATGCGCAAACCTCTCTTTAAACCCATATGCACCGCTAGCCAGTGGAGCTAGAAACCTTAAAGTTATCTGAGCCTTCATCTACTTCAATACTTTATGTATGCGAGTAGCAAAGGCTCTTACGATCCTTCGTGGATGCACAGACTCGTCAGAACCTTCGCTGATCGCCCATATGATAGGTACCAAAATCTCGTAAGCTGGCTCAATAATATTTCATTTGTGCCTGGTGAGTCTGGGAATCCTCTTTAAATAATAATGTATCTCATGTATAGCCATTGTGGTACATGTACACGCCATTGTTGTTATACATAGGACGCGCATAAATGTCCGCTTAGTGCTTATTGCAATAGCAATAGAAAGAATCTTAATTTGCAATCTCAAACATCATATATGATTGAAGATATTGATAGATTAATCATGTGTTCAAACGTTCCATAATTATCAGATTATGCAAAAAAAATCTAAAGTAAATAAGAATTAAAATATTTGTTTTATAAAAAAGAATAAGAATAAAAATATTTGTTTTATAAATCAGGATCTGGCAGGTTTCGAACCCACAGGTAAATGTCTTATGGATGTTCTGGTGAAAACCATTTAGACCCCTCAGCTATTTGGTCTCATTAATCTATAGGATTAACATTCCTTTAAGTCGTAGATTGGTGTTCAAGGGACATCATTTGGTGTTCAAGGGACATTACTTTTCATGATATAGACATTAACGTCATTTAGCAAAAAACAGTAATATTTGGTCAATTAGCCCAGTGGCATTATCACAATGTTTAAGATTCATTCTGTGTAAAATATATATCTGCAAATAAACAAAGCAATGTTCTCCATAAACTATAGTGATATTTTCTCAAAAAACAAAAACCATACAGGTTTAATATATGTTTTATACATAACCTTGCTTAAGTTGACCATTTTAAGTTTGTTTCCTTTAGGTGTTATGCACCACGAGCCATGCTTTCATGCTAGCTCGTCAACAAGCGGATTCCTCCGTGGGAGGATTCGCAAAGTTAGCTCCCTTTTCTTTTTTGTTTTCATTTTTTCTTTTCATTTTTTTTATATTTTTTAATTTTTTTATTGCTCCATATGGGCTCCCAGGGTTGGTTTGGGCATTGCTATGGGTTGGGGTTCTTAGTTTGGGATCTAGTTCAGGGGTAAAACCTGCCAGTCAGTACTGGTAATCAGAGGTAGATAAGTAGCTTAGGTAAACTATTTATATAATCTTGCAAAACATTCTATTCAAACTACAAAGTCAACTAATATTGCTTAATCCAGTTGATGCGAATTCAGAAAAGCTTTGTGAAACTGAGTCTGTCAGTACTGGTGTTTTGCAGCATGGCTAAAGATACATTTATGAATTCCTATGGAAGACTTCACTAAGCGGTATGGGAGAAACCAATATGCACTTAACCAATACCTTCAAGGATGAGCTGACATCTCTCTAAAACAATACAGTTTGATGAATTCTTTGCAAATTGCAAATGTTTTGCATTTTATACATGTCATGTGGTTGTACACCTTAGTTTTTCCCCATAACAGGTACTTTAACAAACAGTAAAGGCCTTGATGAAATGGCACATGATGCGATATATCACCAGGGTCTGCACCGTTTGCAATGATGAAAACAATCTTCAAGGATAGCAAATACATCTTTTTATAGAAACTTTGACCAGCAGCCTCTTAAAGTACAAACAGGACAGTTCCATACTTAGTGTTCAATTAGAATATAAAGGGTTTATCAAAGAGACCATAGCATTCACCAAGGCTCTTCACTCTGACCATAGTTATTATCACACTGCATTTTCACTGGCAACTTATCCACCTACAGAACATAAGTAGTAGCACATGTCCAAACTAGCTGTGCAACAATAGTTTGCCAGTCACTACCCGTCCCTTCTTGAAGAAAGTAACAACAGGTTGCTGCTTTTCTTGTTCAGTTCTTGCTTCATATGAATGTCTCAAACTGTCTGTGTGTTTCTGTTATTTCTTCCTCTTGACGCCATGCAATTGTATGTGGTTTAGCGCTGTGGCACTTTTGTTAGGCATGTTTTTTATAAAGCTGTGCTTGTTTTTCTTTCATTTTCACAAAAGAAAACATCCGGTTTGGTAGCCCACGAAAGTAGTACCTTTTGAAAAATGTAAATCGCTGTATCTGTGCCCTATATTTAGAGTATGGGTGCTCTTTTAGACTTTAAACTTGCCCGTGACTAAGCATTGCTGTATGTTAGTTATGCTGATGAAAACAAAGTCATCTTTGTGTGGACTATTTTATCAAATACCATGACAACGACGGACGCTGGTCTGCCTCAAGTTGAATTTGTAACTGTACGAACGCTTGATGATGCAAGATCACTCACACTGTGGTATCTTGGGCTAGAACCTGAGATTTTGATGTTTATTGCATATGTGCAAAAGCCGCATGTAAACGCCCATGCTGGCGTATCTAGTTGAAATATGTTTAATTGTTATATGGGTGTTTATCTACATCCATTCTTTGTGTATGCTAGCTGTGAAGGCTATGGCGAGAATGCGCATTTGTGCAGGCTCGCCTGAGCTTTCATTGTTGGGCTATATGATATGTGCCAAAATCTCGTGAGCTTGCCCAATAATAATACATTTGTGCCTGGTAAGTTTGTGCAAAAGCTCATTAGAGACACATGTGATTGATCTAAATTCTCACGATTATGCTCATGGCTCATGGTTGACACAAGAAAATAGAAAAGCTCTTGCACATATGCTGTACATGCGTCTAATACTAAAATTTTATCAGAAAAATCTTAAAGCTCATGGGCAACACATGCGTTTGAACTAAAATTTCACGCAAAAAGGTCATAGCGCATGGTTTACACTTGCAATTACAAGTAGAATTACAACCTTACGACCTCATAACCATGAGCATGCGACTAGAACAAAATTATCACAAGAAAAACTCAAATCTCTTAGACGACCCATGCAATCAAAACTAAAATCTCATCAGAAAGTGCATAGTTAATTGGCTACACATGGGCATGTAAATAGAACTTAACCTCAAGTGAAAGTTCATAGCTCATGGGCTACAAATGCCACTAGAACTAAGAACTAAATCTCACAAGAAAGTTCATAGCTCATGGGTTCAACATGCAATTTGAACTAAATTCTCGCGAGAAGGCTCATAGCCCGTGGGCGACACATGCGATTAGAACTTTTAAAACGTCCAACAAAGTTCAAAGCTCATGGGCGACACAGGCGTTCAAAACTAAAATCTCACGAGAAAGTCCATTGCTCATGGGCGACACATGTGATAGAACTGAAACTTCACCAGAAAGTTCAAAGCTCATGTGCGACACATGCGATTAGAACTAAAACCACACAAATAGTTCATCCCTCGTGGGAGATACATGCGATCAGAACTAAATACTCGCAAGAAAGTTCATAACCCTAGGGCGAGGCGACACTTGTGATCAGGACTAAATTCCTAAGAGAGAGTTAATAGCCCCAGGGCGACACATGCGATTAGAACTAAAAACTCGCAATAAAGTTCAAAGTTCACGGGTGACACATGTCATTAGAACAAAAATCACAGGAGAAAGTTAATAGCTCATAGGCAACCCATATTGCTAAAACTTAGAACTAAAATATCCCAAGAAAGGTAATAGCTAATGGCCAACACATGCGATTAGAACTAATTTCTCGAGAGAAAGCCCATAGCACATGGGCGACGCATGTGTTTAGAACAAAACGTCACAAAAATGTCATTGCTAATTGTTGAAACATGCGATATGAACTAAAATCTCACAAGAAAGTCCATCGAACATGGGCGACACATGCTATTTGAACTAAAGTCTCGCGAGAAAGTGCATAGCCCATGGGCGACACATGTGATTAGAACTTGAATCTTACAAGGAAGTTCAAAGTTCATGGGCGACACATGTGATAAGAATTTAACTCACACACAAAGATCATAGTTCATGGGCGATACATGCGATCAGCCATTTGGTCTATCCTACGCATGCGCAAACCTCTCTTTAAACCCATATGCACCGCTAGCCAGTGGAGCTAGAAACCTTAAAGTTATCTGAGCCTTCATCTACTTCAATACTTTATGTATGCGAGTAGCAAAGGCTCTTACGATCCTTCGTGGATGCACAGACTCGCCAGAGCCTTCGCTGATCGCCCATATGATAGGTACCAAAATCTCGTAAGCTGGCTCAATAATATTTCATTTGTGCCTGGTGAGTCTGGGAATCCTCTTTAAATAATAATGTATCTCATGTATAGCCATTGTGGTACATGTACACGCCATTGTTGTTATACATAGGACGCGCATAAATGTCCGCTTAGTGCTTATTGCAATAGCAATAGAAAGAATCTTAATTTGCGATCTCAAACATCATATATGATTGAAGATATTGATAGATTAATCATGTGTTCAAACGTTCCATAATTATCAGATTATGCAAAAAAAATCTAAAGTAAATAAGAATTAAAATATTTGTTTTATAAAAAAGAATAAGAATAAAAATATTTGTTTTATAAATCAGGATCTGGCAGGTTTCGAACCCACAGGTAAATGTCTTATGGATGTTCTGGTGAAAACCATTTAGACCCCTCAGCTATTTGGTCTCATTCATCTATAGGATTAACATTCCTTTAAGTCGTAGATTGGTGTTCAAGGGACATCATTTGGTGTTCAAGGGACATTACTTTTCATGATATAGACATTAACGTCATTTAGCAAAAAACAGTAATATTTGGTCAATTAGCCCAGTGGCATTATCACAATGTTTAAGATTCATTCTGTGTAAAATATATATCTGCAAATAAACAAAGCAATGTTCTCCATAAACTATAGTGATATTTTCTCAAAAAACAAAAACCATACAGGTTTAATATATGTTTTATACATAACCTTGCTTAAGTTGACCATTTTCATTTTCACTCGCTAAGTGGACACCGAACGAGACGCATCGCGGTTGCTCTTCGTGTTAATTATTGGATTAATTGTTCAGTGAACCAGTGAATTATTAAGCATTGACTGTTAGACTGCAGTCAATATTAATAATTTGCAAACTTTTAGTAATATAAAAAAATATTTTTGTATTACTAAAAATTCTTTAAAAAATTCAGTAAAAATAATATAATATTTTTACTTTAATAGGCCGTTGAGTGGTGGAAATTTCCAACGCTCAACAACTCTCACAAGTGTTTAGTGTTTCTAGAGCGCGACCCTGTGAGAGAGCATCATTTCGCTGTGTTCTTTCCGCCGTAAAGTGTTAGGTTAGTGGTTTTATATATTAAATATTAGGATAAATAAAAGGATTAGGTTGGAAAAAATAGGTAAATATAATTCTATATAAACTTTACTAATACAAATTAAGTTAATATTAGATCTAACTATGAGCAGATACGCAAAAATGGCTAGCAAAAACCGCCTGGTCGCGGACCTCCAAAATGAAAAATCCACGATGGAGTCACTGGGGAAGATCAGACGATCGCCCCCCAGGGAAGACCATTACAGAATTTCATTGAGTGAGGAGCCTACCCCAACATATGATGTGGAGAAGCTCCTCAGCTCCCCCCAATATGAGGATATGGAGGACCCTGATAAATTGGTGATTATCACCGACCCAGACGAGGCCGCCGCCATCTTGAATGGCGGTAATTGCCATGACCAGGCCGGGAACCCCCCGACACTCCCCAGGAGTGAAGGGAACCAAGACTCCCCAACACTCCCCAGGAGCGAAGGGGCCACTGCAAGGGGAAACTCCCCAACCCTTAATACCCAGGAACTCCCCGGGACCCAACAAACAGGGTCATACCAGACCCCAGTACAATCACCCAACTCCCCAACTAAGGATGAATGGACCACAGTGGTCAAAGGGAACAGGAAGACCCATTGTCTGGTCTCCCCCAAAACCCCAAAAACGGCATTCGAGGAGCCCATAGTGGATCCTCCCCAAACCAGCAAGAAAGGGCAGATAGAATGGGTGTTCGTCACCATTTCAACGGTGGCGAGGGCCGCATTCCCTGTAGGAAAGGTTGAGGCCACGGTGAAGCGATTCACCAACTACATGGGAGCGCAATTGTGTAACGGGGTGTACCCTCCCCAGTTTAGAATGGGCCCTACGATAAAGATAAATAAGAAATATGTATCTAAGGCCAAACAATTTAGCTATCCGGAATTAGGGGACCTGATATTCCAAGTAAACCCTTTTGGTCCAAATACTGCAAAGCAAACTACAAAAAAGGCAAGACCCCAAACCACCCAGGCGAATGAGCAGGCCAAAAACATAGGTATAATCAAAGGAATTAGTTTAGATCATAATCTGTTCGAACTTAAAAATTTAATTGATTCAAAATCTAATATCATAGAAAAGATGGAGCGAATCTCAAATAAAAAAGGAAGGCAAACTACTTCAGTAAAAGTATTCTTCAAAACCTTAATCGCCCCCCTCCAAATAGGTACAAATATAGTAGGATTTTTTGATGTAGAACCCTGGTTGTTCCAATTTATCAGATGCAACCACTGCCAAAGATTCGGACACACTACCAAACATTGCAAGGCAAACAAACCCAGGTGCCCTCACTGCGCCAAAACGCACACGCACCAAGAATGCAAGAACAAACAGGCAACAAAATGTGTTAACTGTGGTTCAAACAAACACGGTGCAGCCTTCAGTAATTGTCCGGTGGCAGTCAAATACCACACGGAAATCCAGGCAAAAAATAACGCCATTATTAAAGCCCATAAAAATAGGATAGTGAGTCAAAACAAAAGTCAAGACCCCAACATAGGCAAAACAAAAACAAACCCAATAGAAATACCAAGCCCAAAAAGGGACCATAGCAAACCTGAAAAACAATTAAAACAAAATAATCAAGTCGAGAAAACAACCGAAACGATAAATCTAGACCAAATTAAAAAAGAAATAATGCTCCAAACGACAATGTTCATAATGAACAAACTATGTAAGGAACAAAAGGCAGATAAAGAAAATATCAAAAAAGAAATTGAGGATTTCTTAAATGGGCCAAAAGACGTCGACATAGAGACTGACTCACAAGAATCAGTACAATCCGTCACAACTGAAAATGTAGCGGAGACCCCAAATGAAACCCCAAAAACGGGCAACACACGCCCCCAAAAATCGGTCAGGACCAAAGTACCAAAAAGTACAACAAAAACACAATCGCACAATCCTAGGCAAGAAACGCCTAAAAAGAATAAGACTCTAGGGTGTACTAGACAATTAAACTTCAACAACCCAAACAGGTTAAAGGCCCCCAAAACCCCCAAAACCCCAAAATCAAAGGCAAAAACCCTTTCCTTTAGAAAGTAAAGGAAACAAACAAAGAAACACACAAAAAACAGCATAATATAGAATAACAAAATGGGCGACACTAAACAATTAGACAGAATTCAAATTGTTCAGTGGAACGCCCGTAGTCTGGCAAGTGAAGGGAAAAGCAAACTTCCCGAATTTTACGAATTCCTAGAAACATTCGAAACCAAACCCGAAATAATTTGTTTACAAGAAACTTGGAACAATAAAAAACAAAAACAGTTAATGCTGAAAGGCTACAGCCCACCTGCAAATTTCAGAAGAGAAATTAATCAAAAAGGCGGGGGCGTGGCTATCTTTGTTAAAAGTGGCATTGACCACAAAATTCTAACACTCCCAAAATCAAATCTTGAAGCAGCGGGGATGCGAATTTTTGGACTAAGAAAAACCATAGATATAATAAACATATACGCTCCCCCCCACACACCAATAACACAAAACGAACTTCAAAAAATTACGGACAACTTAAGCGAAAACAAAATTATATTGGGAGATTTTAATTCACACAACAGACTATGGGAATTCCATTGTAACAGAAACGACGATAACTCTTTAGAAATTATTAATTTTCTAGCCGACAACGACCTGACGATACTAAATGACGGCACGAACACACGACACGACATACACACAGACAAATTTACGGCTATTGACCTGACATTTGCAAACCCAACACTAGGCATAAGAAGCAACTGGACAGTACACAATGATCTAATGGGCAGTGATCATTTCCCCATAATAACAGAGATTGAATTTAAATATCAATTCAATCAATACACGCACACACCAAAATGGAAATTGGACAAGGCGGACTGGGACCATTTTAGAACAATCCTCAGACATAAAGGCATATCCATAGAAAACGAAGAAGATATAAACAAATGCAATGAAACATTAATTGAAGCAATTTTAGGAGCAAGCAACGATTCTATCCCCAAAACCAAACAGAAAAATAAAAAAGCAAAAAGTGTACCCTGGTGGAACGAGCAATGCGCAGTAGCTGTCTTCAATAAAAGAAAAGCGTACCGCAAATACAGACGTTACCGCACAGAATATCACTATCTACGTTTTAAACAATTAAGATCAGAAACAAGAGACCTTTTGGACCAAACAAAAAAAGATAAATGGATAGAATTCATTTCAATTCTAAACCATAAGACAGATAGCAAAACAATATGGAATATGATTAAGAAAATCAATGGAAAACCTTTTAGACCAACAAACACTTTAGTAGTAAACAACATTAGATACACGGACAGTAAGCAAAAAGCGGAAATTTTGACAAACGAATACGTAAAAATAAGCAGCAACCAATCATATTCCAGAGAATTTGTAGACCTAAAAACTGAGCATGAACCCCAAATAGACCTAGTATTTGAACAAATGACAAAATTAGACAATGATAAGGCATACAATGCAAATTTTTCAATGAAAGAACTAAAAACAGCACTAAACTCAAAGAAAAACACAGCACCAGGGGCAGACACAATACATTACGAAATGATAAAACAACTGCCTGAAAAAGAGAAATTCACGGTGCTTAAACTAATGAACAAATCTTGGGATGAAGGAAAATTACCCGACCAATGGAAAGAAGCAACCATCATCCCATTTCTAAAGCCAAACAAAGACTCAAATGATCCTCAATCATACCGACCTATATCATTAACGTCCGCAATATGTAAAACAATGGAGACTATGGTAAACAATAGAGCAAAGAAAATCCTAGACAAACAAATATCTGACACACAATCAGGTTTCAGAAATAACAGATCTACAATAGATCAGTTAACCAAACTGGAATCAGCAATAAAAGCGGGACAGTTAAACGACAAAAAAGTTGTAGCAGTTTTTCTTGACCTGAAAAAAGCATTCGACCTCATGTGGAGAAAAGGGGTCATACTTAAACTGACAGAATTTGGGATTAAGGGTAAAATGTTAAAATGGATAAACGATTTCTTGGTTGACAGAAAAATAAGAGTAAAGGTAGAAGACCAAGTTTCGGATTACCAAAAAACAGACAATGGATCCCCACAAGGGGTGGTCCTAAGCCCAACCTTATTCAATGTCATAATGGACACACTACGGACAGCAATGAACCACCTAATGATCACAAAGGGAATAGACCTATCTCAATTCGCAGATGACAGTGCCTTCTGGAAATCAGCTAAAGGTCTCAAAAAGGCACTCTATATAATCCAACTAGCATTAAATGTAATTGAAGACTGGGGCAAAAACTGGGGGTTTGAAATATCCCCAGACAAAACACAAGTAGTCATCTTCAATCCAAAAGGCACAGACACCTCAGAATTAAGAAAACTTAAGTTAAACGGGAGAATTTTAGAATACAAAAGGGAGGCAACATTCTTAGGAATGATCTTTGATGACAAACTAACATGGAGAAAACATATCGACAATCTAGTAACAAAATGCCAAAAAGACCTTAATGTACTAAGAGCAGTATCCGGCACCTCTTTTGGGGCCGACAAAAAGACACTTAGAAACTTATATGTAGCACTAATACTGAGCAAAATAGAATATGGACTACAGGCATATGCATCAGCAGGTAACACCCAAATAGCCCGATTAGATGCCATACAAAATGCTGCTATGCGCATCATGACAGGCGCATACAAAGCCACCTCTACCAAAAGTCTAGAAGTGGAATGTAACCTCCCCCCAATAAGGCTAAAATGCGAAGAAATTGCACTAAAATACTGGGCAAGATCTTCAGCTTTAAGAGACAAACTACCTATAAACAGACTAACGGAACAAAAAGCAATATACGTGACTAGGAGACATAAGATAAAAGGAAAACCACCATATGTAATAAGAATACAAGACTTATTACAAGAACATGACATGACGGACATAAAGACCCAACCCCCCAAAAACACAGAACTAGCTAATATTAGAAGCATTAACCTGCGATCTGAATTAGCAAAGACAATAGATAAAAAAACGACGAGCATTGGAAAATCAGAAAAAATGACCAATAAGTACATTGACCGAAGATACAAGGGAACGACACAAATATATACAGACGGAAGCAAAGACCCTGAAAACAACAGGGTCGGATGCGCATTCGTCATTCCCGAATTCAACGCAACATATAAATTCAAATTAAATGACCACCTGACAGTCTACTCAGCTGAACTCGTAGCAATACTGATGGCACTTAGATGGGCCAATAAGAACAAACTGGACAACATAGTTATCCTAACAGACTCCCTGAGCTCAGTTCAAAGTTTAAACTCAGGAAAAAGTAAGACCAGACAAGACATACTAGACCAAATACTTAGAGAAATAAGCTTAATACTAGATAAGAAAGTAACCTTGAACATAGACTGGTGTCCATCGCACTGCAATGTAGCCGGAAATGAAATGGCTGACAAAGCAGCAAAACAGGCAATGGACAACGGCAATGTAGTTAAGTTACTACCTACAGCCAAAGAAGTATACCCAATCATACACAGCAAAATAAGGGAAAAATGGCAAAAAGAATGGGTCAGTCACGTAAATCACAGGAACATTATTGATCCAAACCTAACGACCAAAATAACCCAATATAGCGACAACCGAAAACTCGATATAGTATACACGAGATTGAGGTTAGGCGCCAATGGACTAAAGGCAAACAATATGTTCCATGGCATGGCAGACCCAACATGTGACTATTGCCAAAACGAACTAGAGGACACAGACCACTATTTGCTCTATTGCCCGCAACACCATGATGAGAGAGAAATACTGAAGAAAGACATTAAGCAATTATGCAATCACTATTTCTCTACATCATTACTACTCAACCCCCCAAAAAAACTAGCAACTGAAATAAGGGAAGCAGTGTTTAAATACATTACAAATACGGGATACATAAGTATAATATAAGTAACGTAAAATACCAAAAACTGAATGTAAGAATAGAGGTCACTCTCCGTCAGACATGAAAATCCAAGCAGGCTAAAGAACCTCATTTGGATTGGATTAAGGCCGAGGTTTAGCTACAAAGGCAAGAGTAGCACCGACTCGAACCTGGTGAGGATTGATTGAATGATGTATGGAACTGAACTTGAACTCCAAGTACTAGCACCCTTGTTATGACCAAGTGGATCTCATCATCTGTGCCCTCCGTATGGCAACAAGGAAAATGCGAAATACTTGGACTTTAAGGACCTCAAAAAATCCCTTTTATTCAGCAAAATCAAATTTTAACAAAAAAGTAACGTAAATAACATTTAAAGGCTTACTGGGTATGAGTACATCATCAAGCCAACACCAATAAGTAGGTCAACCAAACTATGGCAATGTTGGAAACATCTACGTTAAAATTGCGACAACTGCACTTTCGTAGTAACAAAACAAGGACTAAAAGGCAAATCATATCAAGAAACTTATAGACCAACTCGCAGCAAATACCATTAATTCAATTGAACAGAAAAAATCGCTGTCATTATACTCCAGTAAAGAGATAAAAGGGGGCAAAGACAGGCTTACTAAGCGATAAATACATAGGATCATATCGTTCGTAAAGGAGAGCACCCAAGCCGAACAGCGATACATAAACCGGTCGCTGATTGGACAAAGACTTTTCTATCGTAGGCAATGATTGGTCACTGAATAAAAGTAGGTCAATCCGGTTTTGGATGAGTTTTGCACAAAAATACGTCGCTAGAAACACCACTTTCACAGGGACTAACGACGCCAAATAAACGCAAAACGAATCGAAGGACTGATGGACAGACTAACACACATACCAGACCTGCGATAGAAAAGAAAATTATGTTTGTTCAAGACCCGAAACAAACGAGGGAACGGACCGAACATAGACTTTCCAAACAGTCAAACCACATATGAGCTTATCGTACGCAACAGAAAGCACCCTTACCGAACAGCGATATATAAGCTAACCACTGATTGGCTAAAAAACTTTCTTTCAATAGCAGGGAATGGTCAATGAATAAAGTAGGTCAATCCGATTTTTGATACGTTTTGCACAAAATCTGTCTCTTAAACAGCAAATACTAACTGGGTCAACTAACTTGCCATAGGAAACATGGAAAATTGTGGAACACGGAGGACATCCTTATACTGCTAAGAAGGTCGTTCGAATTCCATAATACAAAGGAATTGAGGTCACTCTCCATCAGACATGAAAATCCAAGCAGGCTAAAACACCTCATTTGGATCGGATTAAGGCCGAGGTTTAGCTGTAAAGGCAAGAGTAGCACCGACTCGAACCTGGTGAGGATTGATTGAATGATGTATGGAAAAGAACTTGAACCCCAAGTACTAGCACCCTTGTTATGACCAAGTGGATCTCATCATCTGTGCCCTCCGTATGGCAACAAGGAACACGCGAAATACTTGGAGTGTAAGGACCCCAAATTTCTTATATTTAGTAACGTATAAAACAATTAAGAGCAATGAAAAACAGAAAGAAAACGAGGGGAAGTAGATAAACAAATAGAATAAAAAGTTGGATCATTTGAGTAAAATAAAACAAATAATAAAGTAACGTATATAACCATAAAGCTAGGAGCACGAATAAAATAGGAATACAGCGGAAAGGAAGAAAGAACACAAATAACGGATCGAGGAAACGCCTTCCATAAAATACTAAGCCGGTAACTTAGTAACGCACGAACGCGTACAGGTACACGTAAACTACACAGTACCCCGGTCCGTCCTACTATCGTGGAGATCAACTCTCCCTCTGCTACCAACAGAGTAGTACAAAGATACTAACGATAAATGATCAAATCTGGGTATACCCAGGATTGACAAAACAACAATATTCCTGAGAGAACACATTAAGTAATACAATAAATAATCAAATTATTTCAAAAATTTGATAGTCAAATAGACAATCAGAAACAAAAATAAATCAGTGTTGCTCTAAGTTTATAAGCAAAACACGGCCAAATTAAAATTCCGCAATAATAAGTAATTCAATCCAAAAGTATGAACGTATAAGAGAACGCCTAGTTATCCTAGAAAACTACTCAAACAGCCGCTTTCACAGTAAGATAAGGACAAAAATGGAGGCAAAACAGGCCAGAGGCGGTCAGACAAACGCGCACAAACTTCCAAACATTCAATATAAACTAAAGTAATACTTGTATCAGGCATGCAATCATAAAAAAGGCGACTCGAACAAGGGCTTTCAGCGCACAAAAACATACATAGGATCATATCGTTCGTGAAGGAAAGCACTCAAACCGAACAGCGATAAAGAAGCTTGTCACTGATTGGCCGATTCACTTTCTATCAAAGCCAGAGATTGGACAGTGGGTCAAAGTAGGTCAATCCGGTTTTTGATACGTTTTGCACAAAATTACGTCTCTAGAACAACCACTTTCAAGATGGCCATAGACGATAAATAATGTAAGACGGGTCAGAGGGCTGATTGATTAACGGGTACAAACTACCAAACAATAGATAGAAAGAACAAATAGACTAATATTGGACTCAATGACAGCGAAAAAACGGTTCGAACACTCGCTTCCTACGCACCAAAACAATATATGATCTTATCGTACGTAATAGAAAGCATCCGAGCCGAACTACATTATGAAAGCTTATCACTGATTGGATGAAACAGTTTCTAACACTAACAATGATTGGATAGGTAAACAGAGTAGGTCAATCCGTTTTTTGAAGCGTTTTGCACAAAATTTAGTCTATAAACCTTTACCATACATACAAGGCGAGCTAACAACAACGGATAAGTAGGTCAACCGCATACGACATACGAACAGAGCAACAATAATAAGGAATTCTTTCGAGACAAATGATAGCCCTAAAAAGGGCTGTTATTCAAGTTGAAATATTAGTAAACACCGCTGCGAAAAGTCCACTATCTTTGGGATCCTCTTGATGCTTCTGTAAATACACTGTATTTCTGGAAGGATCAGGAACAAAAACCTGAAATAAAAAACAATTTAAGTATTCTCTCAGGAATATTAAAAAACATCATTGTAGTAAGCAGATAGTCACGGTGCAAAGCAAATACGAATCTACAGTCCGAAGTTACTACCGCCCGATAAAATACCCTAGCAGCAAGGGTAAGGCACGGAAGCAACCAGCACAAAATCCCATACAGCATAAGACACCGTGACGAACTGCACACCAGCAGACCGACCAACCGATCAATGTGCGAACCAGTCCACTGGTACGCACAATGAACGGCTGAACGGGATGCACACAAAGACTGGCACTGGCACTTGTGTATGATAGACCCTTGGAGTCGGTCTATCAAACACTGACGCACACTGAGATACTAGTACCTAAGACCACTTGTCCGCAGGGCGGAGAGTACTGGCACAACCCAGGAAGCACAAGGACCGGAAAAAAAGGATAGGCCTTTGACGTCGGCCTACTAGCCGCCACCACACCAGAGGGCCCGACATGGTGAATAGTATTGATACAGCATGATAGACCCCTAACGTAGGTCTACTGCACTCAACTCACCAGCAGACAGATCGGCCGAGTAGAGAACGGACCGAACCGCTGGCACGCACATTAGCCCGCACTATGCACGGATGTCTGATCTGTGATCTCTAAAGAGATTGAAGAAAGAAGAACAGATGAAGAACGCACGAAGATTACAGATGAAGAGCCCCATACTGGAAAATTTTGGGTCTACACCTCAAGTGTTGCCCGGACTTCTGGTAGGGGAACAGATGAAGACCCCAGGCACAGATGAAGAACTCAAGAAGACTCACAGATGAAGACGTCCGGGCGCAGTGCGCCAAACCCTGGAGCCCTCCAGGGTCTGTCCGGGTCCGTTTAGGTCTGGGCGATACACGTCCATACGTGTTAAGCCAAAAAGCCTACCGCGTAGGCTGATTTGCCCCTAAAACGCATACTAGGGACAAACACAACCCCTACGTCGAGCAGGCTAGGGAAACTAATTGTCCACAGGGTGGACAAGTACTGGCGCAACCCAGGAAGCATAAGGTCTGAAAATACAACAGGGCAGCGATAGACCATTGACGCAGGTCTACCAACAACTGCCCCAGTCTAAAACTCAGCATGTCCGAAGCTATTTGTCCACAGGGTGGATAGTACTGGCGAAATCCAGGAAACACAAGGCCAAAAAGTGCCAATTCTACATGGTAGACCCCTAACGCAGGTCAACCAGCAAATAGGCCTTTAACGTCGGCCTACTAGCCGCTAGCACGCAAAAGGACTCGACAGGGTGGTTATCTATGGGCGTAGCATGGTAGACCCCTAACGTAGGTCTACAATATGCACGGACGTCCGATCTGTGATCTCTAACGAGATTGAAGAAAGAAAAACAGAAGAAGAACGCAAGAAGACTACAGATGAAGAGCCCCATACTGGAAAACCCCGGGTCTACACCTCAAGTGTTGCCCGGACTTCTGGTAGGGGAACAGATGAAGACCCCAGGCACAGATGAAGAACTCAAGAAGACTCACAGATGAAGACGTCCAAACGCAGTACGGACAACAACCCCTACGTCGAGAAAGCCAGCGAACCTATTGGTCCACAGGGTGGACGAGTACTGGGGCAACCCAGGAAGCACAGGGTCTGAAGGTGCAGCACGCTAAAGGTGGACCATTACCGACGGTCTACTAGGCAATGCCGCGCTCAATGACTCAACAGGTCTGAGGCTATTTGTCCACAGGGTGGATAGTACTGGTGAAAGCCAGGAAGCATTGGGTCCGAAAGGTGCCGTTTAGTTTTATGACAGACCACTAACGTAGGTCTACCAGCAAAGTAAGCAAGCAGACCCCTAACGTAGGTCTGCTGGCTGCTACCGTACTTGGTGACTATCAGGTCTAAGGTCTGAGGCTTGTGGTGGATAAATGTCAGGTCTGAGGATCTCTTGTTGTAATCCGTACTCACGTCTGATACAAATACACGTCTCCATTTTGCTCCATAAAAGCGAGCTTCCCAGTCCCCATGAGCTCCACAAAGGAGTACACCCCCACACCAAACTCTTACACACATGGTAAGCCTACAATGGGCGGTTCCCTCAGAGATGTCGTTGACAATTAAGTGTCTGGGTGCAAATGGCGATGCTGGATGATTCCTTCCTCCTCAACCTTCCTACAGTCAACAAACGGATCAACTTGCTGCTCCAAAACAACGGTGGCTCAGTGATATCGGAAAAAGCGTATCACCAGTCGGAATTGACATGGGGATACCGCAATTACTTTTAGACGTCTGCTCAAAAACAAACAACTTTTTAAAAAAACGTTTCCTATATTTTAGGCCGAAATTAGCCGCACACTAAGGGTAAAAGCACGGGTACAGTGCTTGACCTACTTTTAGACCACATAGGAAACGTACAAAAAATGGACTGCAGAGAGTGTTCAATTCTTAATTTAGTTATGAAGGCCCTGCAGTCCATAAACGAACTTGAAATACTACCATTTTAAGTTTGTTTCCTTTAGGTGTTATGCACCACGAGCCATGCTTTCATGCTAGCTCGTCAACAAGCGGATTCCTCCGTGGGAGGATTCGCAAAGTTAGCTCCCTTTTCTTTTTTGTTTTCATTTTTTCTTTTCATTATTTTTTATATTTTTTAATTTTTTTAATGCTCCATATGGGCTCCCAGGGTTGGTTTGGGCATTGCTATGGGTTGGGGTTCTTAGTTTGGGATCTAGTTCAGGGGTAAAACCTGCCAGTCAGTACTGGTAATCAGGGGTAGATAAGTAGCTTAGGTAAACTATTTATATAATCTTGCAAAACATTCTATTCAAACTACAAAGTCAACTAATATTGCTTAATCCAGTTGATGCGAATTCAGAAAAGCTTTGTGAAACTGAGTCAGTCAGTACTGGTGTTTTGCAGCATGGCTAAAGATACATTTATGAATTCCTATGGAAGACTTCACTAAGCGGTATGGGAGAAACCAATATGCACTTAACCAATACCTTCAAGGATGAGCTGACATCTCTCTAAAACAATACAGTTTGATGAATTCTTTGCAAATTGCAAATGTTTTGCATTTAATCATGTTATTGTACACCTTAGTTTTTTTCCCCCATAACAGGTACTTTAACAAACAGTAAAGGCCTTGATGAAATGGCACATGATGCGATATATCACCAGGGTCTGCACCGTTTGCAATGATGAAAACAATCTTCAAGGATAGCAAATACATCTTTTTATAGAAACTTTGACCAGCAGCCTCTTAAAGTACAAACAGGACAGTTCCATACTTAGTGTTCAATTAGAATATAAAGGGTTTATCAAAGAGACTATAGCATTCACCAAGGCTCTTCACTCTGACCATAGTTATTATCACACTGCATTTTCACTGGCAACTTATCCACCTACAGAACATATGTAGTAGCACATGTCCAAACTAGCTGTGCAACAATAGTTTGCCAGTCACTACCCGTCCCTTCTTGAAGAAAGTAACAACAGGTTGCTGCTTTTCTTGTTCAGTTCTTGCTTCATATGAATGTCTCAAACTGTCTGTGTGTTTCTGTTATTTCTTCCTCTTGACGCCATGCAATTGTATGTGGTTAAGCGCTGTGGCACTTTTGTTTGGCATGTTTTTTATAAAGCTGTGCTTGTTTTTCTTTCATTTTCACAAAAGAAAACATCCGGTTTGGTAGCCCACGAAAGTAGTACCTTTTGAAAAATGTAAATCGCTGTATCTGTGCCCTATATTTAGTGTATGGGTGCTCTTTTAGACTTTAAACTTGCCCATGACTAAGCATTTGTGTATGTTAGTTATGCTGATGAAAACAAAGTCATCTTTGTGTGGACTATTTTATCAAATACCATGACAACGACGGACGCTGGTCTGCCTCAAGTTGAATTCCGTAACTGTACGAACGCTTGATGATGCAAGATCACTCACACTGTGGTATCTTGGGCTAGAACCTGAGATTTTGATGTTTATTGCATATGTGCAAAAGCCGCATGTAAACGCCCATGCTGGCGTATCTAGTTGAAATATGTTTAATTGTTATATGGGTGTTTATCTACATCCATTCTTTGTGTATGCTGGCTGTGAAGGCTATGGCGAGAATGCGCATTTGTGCAGGCTCGCCTGAGCCTTCATTGTTGGGCTATATGATATGTGCCAAAATCTCGTGAGCTTGCCCAATAATATTACATTTGTGCCTGGTAAGTTTGTGCAAAAGCTCATTAGAGACACATGTGATTGATCTAAATTCTCACGATTATGCTCATGGCTCATGGTTGACAAATGAAAATAGAAAAGCTCTTGCACATATGCTGTACATGCGTCTAATACTAAAATTTTATCAGAAAAATCTTAAAGCTCATGGGCAACACATGCGTTTGAACTAAAATTTCACGCAAAAAGGTCATAGCGCACGGTTTACACTTGCAATTACAAGTAGAATTACAACCTTACGACCTCATAACCATGAGCATGCGACTAGAACAAAATTATCACAAGAAAAACTCAAATCTCTTAGACGACCCATGCAATCAAAACTAAAATCTCATCAGAAAGTGCATAGTTAATTGGCTACACATGGGCATGTAAATAGAACTTAACCTCAAGTGAAAGTTCATAGCTCATGGGCTACAAATGCCACTAGAACTAAGAACTAAATCTCACAAGAAAGTTCATAGCTCATGGGTTCAACATGCAATTTGAACTAAATTCTCGTGAGAAGGCTCATAGCCCGTGGGCGACACATGCGATTAGAACTTTTAAAACGTCCAACAAAGTTCAAAGCTCATGGGCGACACAGGCGTTCAAAACTAAAATCTCACGAGAAAGTCCATTGCTCATGGGCGACACATGTGATAGAACTGAAACTTCACCAGAAAGTTCAAAGCTCATGTGCGACACATGCGATTAGAACTAAAACCACACAAATAGTTCATCCCTCGTGGGAGATACATGCGATCAGAACTAAATACTCGCGAGAAAGTTCATAGCCCTAGGGCGAGGCGACACATGTGATCAGGACTAAATTCCTAAGAGAGAGTTAATAGCCCCAGGGCGACACATGCGATTAGAACTAAAATCTCGCAATAAAGTTCAAAGTTCACGGGTGACACATGTCATTAGAACAAAAATCACAGGAGAAAGTTAATAGCTCATAGGCAACCCATATTGCTAAAACTTAGAACTAAAATATCCCAAGAAAGGTAATAGCTAATGGCCAACACATGCGATTAGAACTAATTTCTCGAGAGAAAGCCCATAGCACATGGGCGACGCATGTGTTTAGAACAAAACGTCACAAAAATGTCATTGCTAATTGTTGAAACATGCGATATGAACTAAAATCTCACAAGAAAGTCCATCGAACATGGGCGAAACGTGTTATTTGAACTAAAGTCTCGCGAGAAAGTGCATAGCCCATGGGCGACACATGTGATTAGAACTTGAATCTTACAAGGAAGTTCAAAGTTCATGGGCGACACATGTGATAAGAACTTAACTCACACACAAAGATCATAGTTCATGGGCGATAATGCGATCAGCCATTTGGTCTATCCTACGCATGCGCAAACCTCTCTTTAAACCCATATGCACCGCTAGCCAGTGGAGCTAGAAACCTTAAAGTTATCTGAGCCTTCATCTACTTCAATACTTTATGTATGCGAGTAGCAAAGGCTCTTACGATCCTTCGTGGATGCACAGACTCGTCAGAGCCTTCGCTGATCGCCCATATGATAGGTACCAAAATCTCGTAAGCTGGCTCAATAATATTTCATTTGTGCCTTGTGAGTCTGGGAATCCTCTTTAAATAATAATGTATCTCATGTATAGCCATTGTGGTACATGTACACGCCATTGTTGTTATACATAGGACGCGCATAAATGTCCGCTTAGTGCTTATTGCAATAGCAATAGAAAGTATCTTAATTTGCGATCTCAAACATCATATATAATTGAAGATATTGATAGATTAATCATGTGTTCAAACGTTCCATAATTATCAGATTATGCAAAAAATCTAAAGTAAATAAGAATTAAAATATTTGTTTTATAAAAAAGAATAAGAATAAAAATATTTGTTTTATAAATCAGGATCTGGCAGGTTTCGAACCCACAGGTAAATGTCTTATAGATGTTCTGGTGAAAACCATTTAGACCCCTCAGCTATTTGGTCTCATTAATCTATAGGATTAACATTCCTTTAAGTCGTAGATTGGTGTTCAAGGGACATCATTTGGTGTTCAAGGGACATTACTTTTCATGATATAGACATTAACGTCATTTAGCCAAAAACAGTAATATTTGGTCAATTAGCCCAGTGGCATTATCACAATGTTTAAGATTCATTCTGTGTAAAATATCTATCTGCAAATAAACAAAGCAATGTTCTCCATAAACTTTAGTGATATTTTCTCAAAAAACAAAAACCATACAGGTTTAATATATGTTTTATACATAACCTTGCTTAAGTTGACCATTTTAAGTTTGTTTCCTTTAGGTGTTATGCACCACGAGCCATGCTTTCATGCTAGCTCGTCAACAAGCGGATTCCTCCGAGGGAGGATTCGCAAAGTTAGCTCCCTTTTCTTTTTTGTTTTCATTTTTTCTTTTCATTTTTTTTTTATATTTTTTAATTTTTTTATTGCTCCATATGGGCTCCCAGGGTTGGTTTGGGCATTGCTATGGGTTGGGGTTCTTAGTTTGGGATCTAGTTCATGGGTAAAACCTGCCAGTCAGTACTGTTAATCAGGGGTAGATAAGTAGCTTAGGTAAACTATTTATATAATCTTGCAAAACATTCTATTCAAACTACAAAGTCAACTAATATTGCTTAATCCAGTTGATGCGAATTCAGAAAAGCTTTGTGAAACTGAGTCAGTCAGTACTGGTGTTTTGCAGCATGGCTAAAGATACATTTATGAATTCCTATGGAAGACTTCACTAAGCGGTATGGGAGAAACCAATATGCACTTAACCAATACCTTCAAGGATGAGCTGACATCTCTCTAAAACAATACAGTTTGATGAATTCTTTGCAAATTGCAAATGTTTTGCATTTTATACATGTCATGTGGTTGTACACCTTAGTTTTTTTCCCCATAACAGGTACTTTAACAAACAGTAAAGGCCTTGATGAAATGGCACATGATGCGATATATCACCAGGGTCTGCACCGTTTGCAATGATGAAAACAATCTTCAAGGATAGCAAATACATCTTTTTATAGAAACTTTGACCAGCAGCCTCTTAAAGTACAAACAGGACAGTTCCATACTTAGTGTTCAATTAGAATATAAAGGGTTTATCAAAGAGACTAAAGCATTCACCAAGGCTCTTCACTCTGACCATAGTTATTATCACACTGCATTTTCACTGGCAACTAATCCACCTACAGAACATATGTAGTAGCACATGTCCAAACTAGCTGTGCAACAATAGTTTGCCAGTCACTACCCGTCCCTTCTTGAAGAAAGTAACTACAAGTTGCTGCTTTTCTTGTTCAGTTCTTGCTTCATATGAATGTCTCAAACTGTCTGTGTGTTTCTGTTATTTCTTCCTCTTGACGCCATGCAATTGTATGTGGTTTAGCGCTGTGGCACTTTTGTTAGGCATGTTTTTTTATAAAGCTGTGCTTGTTTTTCTTTCATTTTCTCAAAAGAAAACATCCGGTTTGGTAGCCCACGAAAGTAGTACCTTTTGAAAAATGTAAATCGCTGTATCTGTGCCCTATATTTAGTGTATGGGTGCTCTTTTAGACTTTAAACTTGCCTGTGACTAAGCATTGGTGTATGTTAGTTATGCTGATGAAAACAAAGTCATCTTTGTGTGGACTATTTTATCAAATACCATGACAACGACGGACGCTGGTCTGCCTCAAGTTGAATTCCGTAACTGTACGAACGCTTGATGATGCAAGATCACTCACACTGTGGTATCTTGGGCTAGAACCTGAGATTTTGATGTTTATTGCATATGTGCAAAAGCCGCATGTAAACGCCCATGCTGGCGTATCTAGTTGAAATATGTTTAATTGTTATATGGGTGTTTATCTACATCCATTCTTTGTGTATGCTAGCTGTGAAGGCTATGGCGAGAATGCGCATTTGTGCAGGCTCGCCTGAGCTTTCATTGTTGGGCTATATGATATGTGCCAAAATCTCGTGAGCTTGCCCAATAATATTACATTTGTGCCTGGTAAGTTTGTGCAAAAGCTCATTAGAGACACATGTGATTGATCTAAATTCTCACGATTATGCTCATGGCTCATGGTTGACACATGAAAATAGAAAAGCTCTTGCACATATGCTGTACATGCGTCTAATACTAAAATTTTATCAGAAAAATCTTAAAGCTCATGGGCAACACATGCGTTTGAACTAAAATTTCACGCAAAAAGGTCATAGCGCATGGTTTACACTTGCAATTACAAGTAGAATTACAACCTTACGACCTCATAACCATGAGCATGCGACTAGAACAAAATTATCACAAGAAAAACTCAAATCTCTTAGACGACCCATGCAATCAAAACTAAAATCTCATCAGAAAGTGCATAGTTAATTGGCTACACATGGGCATGTAAATATAACTTAACCTCAAGTGAAAGTTCATAGCTCATGGGCTACAAATGCCACTAGAACTAAGAACTAAATCTCACAAGAAAGTTCATAGCTCATGGGTTCAACATGCAATTTGAACTAAATTCTCGCGAGAAGGCTCATAGCCCGTGGGCGACACATGCGATTAGAACTTTTAAAACGTCCAACAAAGTTCAAAGCTCATGGGCGACACAGGCGTTCAAAACTAAAATCTCACGAGAAAGTCCATTGCTCATGGGCGACACATGTGATAGAACTGAAACTTAACCAGAAAGTTCAAAGCTCATGTGCGACACATGCGATTAGAACTAAAACCACACAAATAGTTCATCCCTCGTGGGAGATACATGCGATCAGAACTAAATACTCGCGAGAAAGTTCATAACCCTAGGGCGAGGCGACACATGTGATCAGGACTAAATTCCTAAGAGAGAGTTAATAGCCCCAGGGCGACACATGCGATTAGAACTAAAATCTCGCAATAAAGTTCAAAGTTCACGGGTGACACATGTCATTAGAACAAAAATCAAAGGAGAAAGTTAATAGCTCATAGGCAACCCATATTGCTAAAACTTAGAACTAAAATATCCCAAGAAAGGTAATAGCTAATGGCCAACACATGCGATTAGAACTAATTTCTCGAGAGAAAGCCCATAGCACATGGGCGACGCATGTGTTTAGAACAAAACGTCACAAAAATGTCATTGCTAATTGTTGAAACATGCGATATGAACTAAAATCTCACAAGAAAGTCCATCGAACATGGGCGACACATGCTATTTGAACTAAAGTCTCGCGAGAAAGTGCATAGCCCATGGGCGACACATGTGATTAGAACTTGAATCTTACAAGGAAGTTCAAAGTTCATGGGCGACACATGTGATAAGAACTTAACTCACACACAAAGATCATAGTTCATGGGCGATACATGCGATCAGCCATTTGGTCTATCCTACGCATGCGCAAACCTCTCTTTAAACCCATATGCACCGCTAGCAAGTGGAGCTAGAAACCTTAAAGTTATCTGAGCCTTCATCTACTTCAATACTTTATGTATGCGAGTAGCAAAGGCTCTTACGATCCTTCGTGGATGCACAGACTCGTCAGAGCCTTCGCTGATCGCCCATATGATAGGTACCAAAATCTCGTAAGCTGGCTCAATAATATTTCATTTGTGCCTGGTGAGTCTGGGAATCCTCTTTAAATAATAATGTATCTCATGTATAGCCATTGTGGTACATGTACACGCCATTGTTGTTATACATAGGACGCGCATAAATGTCCGCTTAGTGCTTATTGCAATAGCAATAGAAAGTATCTTAATTTGCGATCTCAAACATCATATATAATTGAAGATATTGATAGATTAATCATGTGTTCAAACGTTCCATAATTATCAGATTATGCAAAAAAAAACTAAAGTAAATAAGAATTAAAATATTTGTTTTATAAAAAAGAATAAGAATAAAAATATTTGTTTTATAAATCAGGATCTGGCAGGTTTCGAACCCACAGGTAAATGTCTTATAGATGTTCTGGTGAAAACCATTTAGACCCCTCAGCTATTTGGTCTCATTAATCTATAGGATTAACATTCCTTTAAGTCGTAGATTGGTGTTCAAGGGACATCATTTGGTGTTCAAGGGACATTACTTTTCATGATATAGACATTAACGTCATTTAGCCAAAAACAGTAATATTTGGTCAATTAGCACAGTGGCATTATCACAATGTTTAAGATTCATTCTGTGTAAAATATCTATCTGCAAATAAACAAAGCAATGTTCTCCATAAACTATAGTGATATTTTCTCAAAAAACAAAAACCATACAGGTTTAATATATGTTTTATACATAACCTTGCTTAAGTTGACCATTTTAAGTTTGTTTCCTTTAGGTGTTATGCACCACGAGCCATGCTTTCATGCTAGCTCGTCAACAAGCGGATTCCTCCGAGGGAGGATTCGCAAAGTTAGCTCCCTTTTCTTTTTTGTTTTCATTTTTTTCTTTTCATTTTTTTTATATTTTTTAATTTTTTTATTGCTCCATATGGGCTCCCAGGGTTGGTTTGGGCATTGCTATGGGTTGGGGTTCTTAGTTTGGGATCTAGTTCAGGGGTAAAACCTGCCAGTCAGTACTGTTAATCAGGGGTAGATAAGTAGCTTAGGTAAACTATTTATATAATCTTGCAAAACATTCTATTCAAACTACAAAGTCAACTAATATTGCTTAATCCAGTTGATGCGAATTCAGAAAAGCTTTGTGAAACTGAGTCAGTCAGTACTGGTGTTTTGCAGCATGGCTAAAGATACATTTATGAATTCCTATGGAAGACTTCACTAAGCGGTATGGGAGAAACCAATATGCACTTAACCAATACCTTCAAGGATGAGCTGACATCTCTCTAAAACAATACAGTTTGATGAATTCTTTGCAAATTGCAAATGTTTTGCATTTTATACATGTCATGTGGTTGTACACCTTAGTTTTTTCCCCATAACAGGTACTTTAACAAACAGTAAAGGCCTTGATGAAATGGCACATGATGCGATATATCACCAGGGTCTGCACCGTTTGCAATGATGAAAACAATCTTCAAGGATAGCAAATACATCTTTTTATAGAAACTTTGACCAGCAGCCTCTTAAAGTACAAACAGGACGGTTCCATACTTAGTGTTCAATTAGAATATAAAGGGTTTATCAAAGAGACTATAGCATTCACCAAGGCTCTTCACTCTGACCATAGTTATTATCACACTGCATTTTCACTGGCAACTTATCCACCTACAGAACATATGTAGTAGCACATGTCTAAACTAGCTGTGCAACAATAGTTTGTCAGTCACTACCCGTCCCTTCTTGAAGAAAGTAACAACAGGTTGTTGCTTTTCTTGTTCAGTTCTTGCTTCATATGAATGTCTCAAACTGTCTGTGTGTTTCTGTTATTTCTTCCTCTTGACGCCATGCAATTGTATGTGGTTTAGCGCTGTGGCACTTTTGTTAGGCATGTTTTTTATAAAGCTGTGCTTGTTTTTCTTTCATTTTCACAAAAGAAAACATCCGGTTTGGTAGCCCACGAAAGTAGTACCTTTTGAAAAATGTAAATCGCTGTATCTGTGCCCTATATTTAGTGTATGGGTGCTCTTTTAGACTTTAAACTTGCCCGTGACTAAGCATTGGTGTATGTTAGTTATGCTGATGAAAACAAAGTCATCTTTGTGTGGACTATTTTATCAAATACCATGACAACGACGGACGCTGGTCTGCCTCAAGTTGAATTCCGTAACTGTACGAACGCTTGATGATGCAAGATCACTCACACTGTGGTATCTTGGGCTAGAACCTGAGATTTTGATGTTTATTGCATATGTGCAAAAGCCGCATGTAAACGCCCATGCTGGCGTATCTAGTTGAAATATGTTTAATTGTTATATGGGTGTTTATCTACACCCATTCTTTGTGTATGCTAGCTGTGAAGGCTATGGCGAGAATGCGCATTTGTGCAGGCTCGCCTGAGCCTTCATTGTTGGGCTATATGATATGTGCCAAAATCTCGTGAGCTTGCCCAATAATATTACATTTGTGCCTGGTAAGTTTGTGCAAAAGCTCATTAGAGACACATGTGATTGATCTAAATTCTCACGATTATGCTCATGGCTCATGGTTGACACATGAAAATAGAAAAGCTCTTGCACATATGCTGTACATGCGTCTAATACTAAAATTTTATCAGAAAAATCTTAAAGCTCATGGGCAACACATGCGTTTGAACTAAAATTTCACGCAAAAAGGTCATAGCGCATGGTTTACACTTGCAATTACAAGTAGAATTACAACCTTACGACCTCATAACCATGAGCATGCGACTAGAACAAAATTATCACAAGAAAAACTCAAATCTCTTAGACAACCCATGCAATCAAAACTAAAATCTCATCAGAAAGTGCATAGTTAATTGGCTACACATGGGCATGTAAATAGAACTTAACCTCAAGTGAAAGTTCATAGCTCATGGGCTACAAATGCCACTAGAACTAAGAACTAAATCTCACAAGAAAGTTCATAGCTCATGGGTTCAACATGCAATTTGAACTAAATTCTCGCGAGAAGGCTCATAGCCCGTGGGCGACACATGCGATTAGAACTTTTAAAACGTCCAACAAAGTTCAAAGCTCATGGGCGACACAGGCGTTCAAAACTAAAATCTCACGAGAAAGTCCATTGCTCATGGGCGACACATGTGATAGAACTGAAACTTAACCAGAAAGTTCAAAGCTCATGTGCGACACATGCGATTAGAACTAAAACCACACAAATAGTTCATCCCTCGTGGGAGATACATGCGATCAGAACTAAATACTCGCGAGAAAGTTCATAGCCCTAGGGCGAGGCGACACATGTGATCAGGACTAAATTCCTAAGAGAGAGTTAATAGCCCCAGGGCGACACATGCGATTAGAACTAAAATCTCGCAATAAAGTTCAAAGTTCACGGGTGACACATGTCATTAGAACAAAAATCACAGGAGAAAGTTAATAGCTCATAGGCAACCCATATTGCTAAAACTTAGAACTAAAATATCCCAAGAAAGGTAATAGCTAATGGCCAACACATGCGATAAGAACTAATTTCTTGAGAGAAAGCCCATAGCACATGGGCGACGCATGTGTTTAGAACAAAACGTCACAAAAATGTCATTGCTAATTGTTGAAACATGCGATATGAACTAAAATCTCACAAGAAAGTCCATCGAACATGGGCGACACATGCTATTTGATGTAAAGTCTCGCGAGAAAGTGCATAGCCCATGGGCGACACATGTGATTAGAACTTGAATCTTACAAGGAAGTTCAAAGTTCATGGGCGACACATGTGATAAGAACTTAACTCACACACAAAGATCATAGTTCATTGGCGATACATGCGATCAGCCATTTGGTCTCTCCTACGCATGCGCAAACCTCTCTTTAAACCCATATGCACCGCTAGCAAGTGGAGCTAGAAACCTTAAAGTTATCTGAGCCTTCATCTACTTCAATACTTTATGTATGCGAGTAGCAAAGGCTCTTACGATCCTTCGTGGATGCACAGACTCGACAGAGCCTTCGCTGATCGCCCATATGATAGGTACCAAAATCTCGTAAGCTGGCTCAATAATATTTCATTTGTGCCTGGTGAGTCTGAGAATCCTCTTTAAATAATAATGTATCTCATGTATAGCCATTGTGGTACATGTACACGCCATTGTTGTTATACATAGGACGCGCATAAATGTCCACTTAGTGCTTATTGCAATAGCAATAGAAAGTATCTTAATTTGCGATCTCAAACATCATATATAATTGAAGATATTGATAGATTAATCATGTGTTCAAACGTTCCATAATTATCAGATTATGTAAAAAAAATTTAAAGTAAATAAGAATTAAAATATTTGTTTTATAAAAAAGAATAAGAATAAAAATATTTTTTTTACAAATCAGGATCTGGCAGGTTTCGAACCCACAGGTAAATGTCTTATAGATGTTCTGGTGAAAACCATTTAGACCCCTCAGCTATTTGGTCTCATTAATCTATAGGATTAACATTCCTTTAAGTCGTAGATTGGTGTTCAAGGGACATCATTTGGTGTTCAAGGGACATTACTTTTCATGATATAGACATTAACGTCATTTAGCAAAAAACAGTAATATTTGGTCAATTAGCCCAGTGGCATTATCACAATGTTTAAGATTCATTCTGTGTAAAATATCTATCTGCAAATAAACAAAGCAATGTTCTCCATAAACTATAGTGATATTTTCTCAAAAAACAAAAACCATACAGGTTTAATATATGTTTTATACATAATCTTGCTTAAGTTGACCATTTTAAGTTTGTTTCCTTTAGGTGTTATGCACCACGAGCCATGCTTTCATGCTAGCTCGTCAACAAGCGGATTCCTCCGAGGGAGGATTCGCAAAGTTAGCTCCCTTTTCTTTTTTGTTTTCATTTTTTTCTTTTCATTTTTTTTTTTATATTTTTTAATTTTTTATTGCTCCATATGGGCTCCCAGGGTTGGTTTGGGCACTGCTATGGGTTGGGGTTCTTAGTTTGGGATCTAGTTCAGGGGTAAAACCTGCCAGTCAGTACTGGTAATCAGGGGTAGATAAGTAGCTTAGGTAAACTATTTATATAATCTTGCAAAACATTCTATTCAAACTACAAAGTCAACTAATATTGCTTAATCCAGTTGATGCGAATTCAGAAAAGCTTTGTGAAACTGAGTCAGTCAGTACTGGTGTTTTGCAGCATGGCTAAAGATACATTTAAGAATTCCTATGGAAGACTTCACTAAGCGGTATGGGAGAAACCAATATGCACTTAACCAATACCTTCAAGGATGAGCTGACATCTCTCTAAAACAATACAGTTTGATGAATTCTTTGCAAATTGCAAATGTTTTGCATTTTATACATGTCATGTGGTTGTACACCTTAGTTTTTTTTCCCCATAACAGGTACTTTAACAAATAGTAAAGGCCTTGATGAAATGACACATGATGCGATATATCACCAGGGTCTGCACCGTTTGCAATGATGAAAACAATCTTCAAGGATAGCAAATACATCTTTTTATAGAAACTTTGACCAGCAGCCTCTTAAAGTACAAACAGGACGGTTCCATACTTAGTGTTCAATTAGAATATAAAGGGTTTATCAAAGAGACTATAGCATTCACCAAGGCTCTTCACTCTGACCATAGTTATTATCACACTGCATTTTCACTGGCAACTTATCCACCTACAGAACATATGTAGTAGCACATGTCCAAACTAGCTGTGCAACAATAGTTTGTCAGTCACTACCCGTCCCTTCTTGAAGAAAGTAACAACAGGTTGCTGCTTTTCTTGTTCAGTTCTTGCTTTATATGAATGTCTCAAACTGTCTGTGTGTTTCTGTTATTTCTTCCTCTTGACGCCATGCAATTGTATGTGGTTTAGCGTTGTGGCACTTTTGTTAGGCATGTTTTTTATAAAGCTGTGCTTGTTTTTCTTTCATTTTCACAAAAGAAAACATCCGGTTTGGTAGCCCACGAAAGTAGTACCTTTTGAAAAATGTAAATCGCTGTATCTGTGCCCTATATTTAGTGTATGGGTGCTCTTTTAGACTTTAAACTTGCCCGTGACTAAGCATTGGTGTATGTTAGTTATGCTGATGAAAACAAAGTCATCTTTGTGTGGACTATTTTATCAAATACCATGACAACGACGGACGCTGGTCTGCCTCAAGTTGAATTCCGTAACTGTACGAACGCTTGATGATGCAAGATCACTCACACTGTGGTATCTTGGGCTAGAACCTGAGATTTTGATGTTTATTGCATATGTGCAAAAGCCGCATGTAAACGCCCATGCTGGCGTATCTAGTTGAAATATGTTTAATTGTTATATGAGTGTTTATCTACATCCATTCTTTGTGTATGCTAGCTGTGAAGGCTATGGCGAGAATGCGCATTTGTGCAGGCTCGCCTGAGCCTTCATTGTTGGGCTATATGATATGTGCCAAAATCTCGTGAGCTTGCCCAATAATATTACATTTGTGCCTGGTAAGTTTGTGCAAAAGCTCATTAGAGACACATGTGATTGATCTAAATTTTCACGATTAAGCTCATGGCTCATGGTTGACACATGAAAATAGAAAAGCTCTTGCACATATGCTGTACATGCGTCTAATACTAAAATTTTATCAGAAAAATCTTAAAGCTCATGGGCAACACATGCGTTTGAACTAAAATTTCACGCAAAAAGGTCATAGGGCATGGTTTACACTTGCAATTACAAGTAGAATTACAACCTTACGACCTCATAACCATGAGCATGCGACTAGAACAAAATTATCACAAGAAAAACTCAAATCTCTTAGACGACCCATGCAATCAAAACTAAAATCTCATCAGAAAGTGCATAGTTAATTGGCTACACATGGGCATGTAAATAGAACTTAACCTCAAGTGAAAGTAAATAGCTCATGGGCTACAAATACCACTAGAACTAAGAACTAAATCTCACAAGAAAGTTCATAGCTCATGGGTTCAACATGCAATTTGAACTAAATTCTCGCGAGAAGGCTCATAGCCCGTGGGCGACACATGCGATTAGAACTTTTAAAACGTCCAACAAAGTTCAAAGCTCATGGGCGACACAGGCGTTCAAAACTAAAATCTCACGAGAAAGTCCATTGCTCATGGGCGACACATGTGATAGAACTGAAACTTCACCAGAAAGTTCAAAGCTCATGTGCGACACATGCGATTAGAACTAAAACCACACAAATAGTTCATCCCTCGTGGGAGATACATGCGATCAGAACTAAATACTCGCGAGAAAGTTCATAGCCCTAGGGCGAGGCGACACATGTGATCAGGACTAAATTCCTAAGAGAGAGTTAATAGCCCCAGGGCGACACATGCGATTAGAACTAAAATCTCGCAATAAAGTTCAAAGTTCACGGGTGACACATGTCATTAGAACAAAAATCACAGGAGAAAGTTAATAGCTCATAGGCAACCCATATTGCTAAAACTTAGAACTAAAATATCCCAAGAAAGGTAATAGCTAATGGCCAACACATGCGATTAGAACTAATTTCTCGAGAGAAAGCCCATAGCACATGGGCGACGCATGTTTTTAGAACAAAACGTCACAAAAATGTCATTGCTAATTGTTGAAACATGCGATATGAACTAAAATCTCACAAGAAAGTCCATCGAACATGGGCGACACATGCTATTTGAACTAAAGTCTCGCGAGAAAGTGCATAGCCCATGGGCGACACTAGAACTAGAACTACATTAGAACTTGAATCTTACAAGGAAGTTCAAAGTTCATGGGCGACACATGTGATAAGAACTTAACTCACACACAAAGATCATAGTTCATAGGCGATACATGCGATCAGCCATTTGGTCTATCCTACGCATGCGCAAACCTCTCTTTAAACCCATATGCACCGCTAGCCAGTGGAGCTAGAAACCTTAAAGTTATCTGAGCCTTCATCTACTTCAATACTTTATGTATGCGAGTAGCAAAGGCTCTTACGATCCTTCGTGGATGCACAGACTCGTCAGAGCCTTCGCTGATCGCCCATATGATAGGTACCAAAATCTCGTAAGCTGGCTCAATAATATTTCATTTGTGCCTGGTGAGTCTGGGAATCCTCTTTAAATAATAATGTATCTCATGTATAGCCATTGTGGTACAAGTACACGCCATTGTTGTTATGCATAGGACGCGCATAAATGTCCGCTTAGTGCTTATTGCAATAGCAATAGAAAGTATCTTAATTTGCGATCTCAAACATCATATATAATTGAAGATATTGATAGATTAATCATGTGTTCAAACGTTCCATAATTATCAGATTATGCAAAACAAATCTAAAGTAAATAAGAATTAAAATATTTGTTTTATAAAAAAGAATAAGAATAAAAATATTTGTTTTATAAATCAGGATCTGGCAGGTTTCGAACCCACAGGTAAATGTCTTATAGATGTTCTGGTGAAAACCATTTAGACCCCTCAGCTATTTGGTCTCATTAATCTATAGGATTAACATTCCTTTAAGTCGTAGATTGGTGTTCAAGGGACATCATTTGGTGTTCAAGGGACATTACTTTTCATGATATAGACATTAACGTCATATAGCAAAAAACAGTAATATTTGGTCAATTAGCCCAGTGGCATTATCACAATGTTTAAGATTCATTCTGTGTAAAATATCTATCTGCAAATAAACAAAGCAATGTTCTCCATAAACTATAGTGATATTTTCTCAAAAAACAAAAACCATACAGGTTTAATATATGTTTTATACATAACCTTGCTTAAGCTGACAATTTTAAGTTTGTTTCCTTTAGATGTTATGCACCACGAGCCATGCTTTCATGCTAGCTCGTCAACAAGCGGATTCCTCCGAGGGAGGATTCGCAAAGTTAGCTCCCTTTTCTTTTTTGTTTTCATTTTTTTCTTTTCATTTTTTTTTTATATTTTTTATTTTTTTTATTGCTCCATATGGGCTCCCAGGGTTGGTTTGGGCATTGCTATGGGTTGGGGTTCTTAGTTTGGGATCTAGTTCAGGGGTAAAACCTGCCAGTCAGTACTGGTAATCAGGGGTAGATAAGTAGCTTAGGTAAACTATTAATATAATCTTGCAAAACATTCTATTCAAACTACAAAGTCAACTAATATTGCTTAATCCAGTTGATGCGAATTCAGAAAAGCTTTGTGAAACTGAGTCAGTCAGTACTGGTGTTTTGCAGCATGGCTAAAGATACATTTATGAATTCCTATGGAAGACTTCACTAAGCGGTATGGGAGAAACCAATATGCACTTAACCAATACCTTCAAGGATGAGCTGACATCTCTCTAAAACAATACAGTTTGATGAATTCTTTGCAAATTGCAAATGTTTTGCATTTTATACATGTCATGTGGTTGTACACCTTAGTTTTTTCCCCATAACAGGTACTTTAACAAACAGTAAAGGCCTTGATGAAATGGCACATGATGCGATATATCACCAGGGTCTGCACCGTTTGCAATGATGAAACGATCTTCAAGGATAGCAAATACATCTTTTTATAGAAACTTTGACCAGCAGCCTCTTAAAGTACAAACAGGACAGTTCCATACTTAGTGTTCAATTAGAATATAAAGGGTTTATCACAGAGACTATAGCATTCACCAAGGCTCTTCACTCTGACCATAGTTATTATCACACTGCATTTTCACTGGCAACTTATCCACCTACCGAACATATGTAGTAGCACATGTCCAAACTAGCTGTGCAACAATAGTTTGTCAGTCACTACCCGTCCCTTCTTGAAGAAAGTAACAACAGGTTGCTGCTTTTCTTGTTCAGTTCTTGCTTCATATGAATGTCTCAAACTGTCTGTGTGTTTCTGTTATTTCTTCCTCTTGACGCCATGCAATTGTATGTGGTTTAGCGTTGTGGCACTTTTGTTAGGCATGTTTTTTATAAAACTGTGCTTGTTTTTCTTTCATTTTCACAAAAGAAAACATCCGGTTTGGTAGCCCACGAAAGTAGTACCTTTTGAAAAATGTAAATCGCTGTATCTGTGCCCTATATTTAGTGTATGGGTGCTCTTTTAGACTTTAAACTTGCCCGTGACTAAGCATTGGTGTATGTTAGTTATACTGATGAAAACAAAGTCATCTTTGTGTGGACTATTTTATCAAATACCATGACAACGACGGACGCTGGTCTGCCTCAAGTTGAATTCCGTAACTGTACGAACGCTTGATGATGCAAGATCACTCACACTGTGGTATCTTGGGCTAGAACCTGAGATTTTGATGTTTATTGCATATGTGCAAAAGCCGCATGTAAACGCCCATGCTGGCGTATCTAGTTGAAATATGTTTAATTGTTATATGAGTGTTTATCTACATCCATTCTTTGTGTATGCTAGCTGTGAAGGCTATGGCGAGAATGCGCATTTGTGCAGGCTCGCCTGAGCCTTCATTGTTGGGCTATATGATATGTGCCAAAATCTCGTGAGCTTGCCCAATAATATTACATTTGTGCCTGGTAAGTTTGTGCAAAAGCTCATTAGAGACACATGTGATTGATCTAAATTTTCACGATTAAGCTCATGGCTCATGGTTGACACATGAAAATAGAAAAGCTCTTGCACATATGCTGTACATGCGTCTAATACTAAAATTTTATCAGAAAAATCTTAAAGCTCATGGGCAACACATGCGTTTGAACTAAAATTTCACGCAAAAAGGTCATAGGGCATGGTTTACACTTGCAATTACAAGTAGAATTACAACCTTACGACCTCATAACCATGAGCATGCGACTAGAACAAAATTATCACAAGAAAAACTCAAATCTCTTAGACGACCCATGCAATCAAAACTAAAATCTCATCAGAAAGTGCATAGTTAATTGGCTACACATGGGCATGTAAATAGAACTTAACCTCAAGTGAAAGTAAATAGCTCATGGGCTACAAATACCACTAGAACTAAGAACTAAATCTCACAAGAAAGTTCATAGCTCATGGGTTCAACATGCAATTTGAACTAAATTCTCGCGAGAAGGCTCATAGCCCGTGGGCGACACATGCGATTAGAACTTTTAAAACGTCCAACAAAGTTCAAAGCTCATGGGCGACACAGGCGTTCAAAACTAAAATCTCACGAGAAAGTCCATTGCTCATGGGCGACACATGTGATAGAACTGAAACTTCACCAGAAAGTTCAAAGCTCATGTGCGACACATGCGACTAGAACTAAAACCACACAAATAGTTCATCCCTCGTGGGAGATACATGCGATCAGAACTAAATACTCGCGATAAAGTTCATAGCCCTAGGGCGAGGCGACACATGTGATCAGGACTAAATTCCTAAGAGAGAGTTAATAGCCCCAGGGCGACACATGCGATTAGAACTAAAATCTCGCAATAAAGTTCAAAGTTCACGGGTGACACATGTCATTAGAACAAAAATCACAGGAGAAAGTTAATAGCTCATAGGCAACCCATATTGCTAAAACTTAGAACTAAAATATCCCAAGAAAGGTAATAGCTAATGGCCAACACATGCGATTAGAACTAATTCCTCGAGAGAAAGCCCATAGCACATGGGCGACGCATGTGTTTAGAACAAAACGTCACAAAAATGTCATTGCTAATTGTTGAAACATGCGATATGAACTAAAATCTCACAAGAAAGTCCATCGAACATGGGCGACTAATGCTATTTGAACTAAAGTCTCGCGAGAAAGTGCATAGCCCATGGGCGACACTAGAACTAGAACTACATTAGAACTTGAATCTTACAAGGAAGTTCAAAGTTCATGGGCGACACATGTGATAAGAACTTAACTCACACACAAAGATCATAGTTCATGGGCGATACATGCGATCAGCCATTTGGTCTATCCTACGCATGCGCAAACCTCTCTTTAAACCCATATGCACCGCTAGCAAGTGGAGCTAGAAACCTTAAAGTTATCTGAGCCTTCATCTACTTCAATACTTTATGTATGCGAGTAGCAAAGGCTCTTACGATCCTTCGTGGATGCACAGACTCGTCAGAGCCTTCGCTGATCGCCCATATGATAGGTACCAAAATCTCGTAAGCTGGCTCAATAATATTTCATTTGTGCCTGGTGAGTCTGGGAATCTTCTTTAAATAATAATGTATCTCATGTATAGCCATTGTGGTACAAGTACACGCCATTGTTGTTATACATAGGACGCGCATAAATGTCCGCTTAGTGCTTATTGCAATAGCAATAGAAAGTATCTTAATTTGCGATCTCAAACATCATATATAATTGAAGATATTGATAGATTAATCATGTGTTCAAACGTTCCATAATTATCAGATTATGCAAAACAAATCTAAAGTAAATAAGAATTAAAATATTTGTTTTATAAAAAAGAATAAGAATAAAAATATTTGTTTTATAAATCAGGATCTGGCAGGTTTCGAACCCACAGGTAAATGTCTTATAGATGTTCTGGTGAAAACCATTTAGACCCCTCAGCTATTTGGTCTCATTAATCTATAAGTTTAACATGTCTTTAAGTCGTAGATTGGTGTTCAAGGGACATCATTTGGTGTTCAAGGGACATTACTTTTCATGATATAGACATTAACGTCATTTAGCAAAAAACAGTAATATTTGGTCAATTAGCCCAGTGGCATTATCACAATGTTTAAGATTCATTCTGTGTAAAATATCTATCTGCAAATAAACAAAGCAATGTTCTCCATAAACTATAGTGATATTTTCTCAAAAAACAAAAAACATACAGGTTTAATATATGTTTATACATAACCTTGCTTAAGTTGACCATTTTAAGTTTGTTTCCTTTAGGTGTTATGCACCACGAGCCATGCTTTCATGCTAGCTCGTCAACAAGCGGATTCTTCCGAGGGAGGATTCGCAAAGTTAGCTCCCTTTTCTTTTTTGTTTTCATTTTTTTCTTTTCATTTTTTTTTATATTTTTTAATTTTTTTATTGCTCCATATGGGCTCCCAGGGTTGGTTTGGGCATTGCTATGGGTTGGGGTTCTTAGTTTGGGATCTAGTTCAGGGGTAAAACCTGCCAGTCAGTACTGGTAATCAGGGTTAGATAAGTAGCTTAGGTAAACTATTTATATAATCTTGCAAAACATTCTATTCAAACTACAAAGTCAACTAATATTGCTTAATCCAGTTGATGCGAATTCAGAAAAGCTTTGTGAAACTGAGTCAGTCAGTACTGGTGTTTTGCAACATGGCTAAAGATACATTTATGAATTCCTATGGAAGACTTCACTAAGCGGTATGGGAGAAACCAATATGCACTTAACCAATACCTTCAAGGATGAGCTGATATCTCTCTAAAACAATACAGTTTGATGAATTCTTTGCAAATTGCAAATGTTTTGCATTTTATGCATGTCATGTGGTAGTACACCTTAGTTTTTTTCTCCATAACAGGTACTTTAACAAACAGTAAAGGCCTTGATGAAATGGCACATGATGCGATATATCACCAGGGTCTGCACCGTTTGCAATGATGAAAACAATCTTCAAGGATAGCAAATACATCTTTTTATAGAAACTTTGACCAGCAGCCTCTTAAAGTACAAACAGGACAGTTCCATACTTAGTGTTCAATTAGAATATAAAGGGTTTATCAAAGAGACTATAGCATTCACCAAGGCTCTTCACTCTGACCATAGTTATTATCACACTGCATTTTCACTGGCAACTTATCCACCTACAGAACATATGTAGTAGCACATGTCCAAACTAGCTGTGCAACAATAGTTTGTCAGTCACTACCCGTCCCTTCTTGAAGAAAGAAACAACAGGTTGCTGCTTTTCTTGTTCAGTTCTTGCTTCATATGAATGTCTCAAACTGTCTGTGTGTTTCTGTTATTTCTTCCTCTTGACGCCATGCAATTGTATGTGGTTTAGCGTTGTGGCACTTTTGTTAGGCATGTTTTTTTATAAAACTGTGCTTGTTTTTCTTTCATTTTCACAAAAGAAAACATCCGGTTTGGTAGCCCACGAAAGTAGTACCTTTTGAAAAATGTAAATCGCTGTATCTGTGCCCTATATTTAGTGTATGGGTGCTCTTTTAGACTTTAAACTTGCCCGTGACTAAGCATTGGTGTATGTAAGTTATGCTGATGAAAACAAAGTCATCTTTGTGTGGACTATTTTATCAAATACCATGACAACGACGGACGCTGGTCTGCCTCAAGTTGAATTCCGTAACTGTACGAACGCTTGATGATGCAAGATCACTCACACTGTGGTATCTTGGGCTAGAACCTGAGATTTTGATGTTTATTGCATATGTGCAAAAGCCGCATGTAAACGCCCATGCTGGCGTATCTAGTTGAAATATGTTTAATTGTTATATGGGTGTTTATCTACATCCATTCTTTGTGTATGCTAGCTGTGAAGGCTATGGCGAGAATGCGCATTTGTGCAGGCTCGCCTGAGCCTTCATTGTTGGGCTATATGATATGTGCCAGAATCTCGTGAGCTTGCCCAATAATATTACATTTGTGCCTGGTAAGTTTGTGCAAAAGCTCATTAGAGACACATGTGATTGATCTAAATTCTCACGATTAAGCTCATGGCTCATGGTTGACACATGAAAATAGAAAAGCTCTTGCACATATGCTGTACATGCGTCTAATACTAAAATTTTATCAGAAAAATCTTAAAGCTCATGGGCAACACATGCGTTTGAACTAAAATTTCACGCAAAAAGGTCATAGCGCATGGTTTACACTTGCAATTACAAGTAGAATTACAACCTTACGACCTCATAACCATGAGCATGCGACTAGAACAAAATTATCACAAGAAAAACTCAAATCTCTTAGACGACCCATGCAATCAAAACTAAAATTTCATCAGAAAGTGCATAGTTAATTGGCTACACATGGGCATGTAAATAGAACTTAACCTCAAGTGAAAGTTCATAGCGCATGGGCTACAAATGCCACTAGAACTAAGAACTAAATCTCACAAGAAAGTTCATAGCTCATGGGTTCAACATGCAATTTGAACTAAATTCTCGCGAGAAGGCTCATAGCCCGTGGGCGACACATGCGATTAGAACTTTTAAAACGTCCAACAAAGTTAAAAGCTTATGGGCGACACAGGCGTTCAAAACTAAAATCTCACGAGAAAGTCTATTGCTCATGGGCGACATATGTGATAGAACTGAAACTTCACCAGAAAGTTCAAAGCTCAAGTGCGACACATGCGATTAGAACTAAAACCACACAAATAGTTCATCCCTCGTGGGAGATACATGCGATCAGAACTAAATACTCGCGAGAAAGTTCATAGCCCTAGGGCGAGGCGACACATGTGATCAGGACTAAATTCCTAAGAGAGAGTTAATAGCCCCAGGGCGACACATGCGATTAGAACTAAAATCTCGCAATAAAGTTCAAAGTTCACGGGTGACACATGTCATTAGAACAAAAATCACAGGAGAAAGTTAATAGCTCATAGGCAACCCATATTGCTAAAACTTAGAACTAAAATATCCCAAGAAAGGTAATAGCTAATGGCCAACACATGCGATTAGAACTAATTTCTCGAGAGAAAGCCCATAGCACATGGGCAACGCATGTGTTTAGAACGAAACGTCACAAAAATGTCATTGCTAATTGTTGAAACATGCGATATGAACTAAAATCTCACAAGAAAGTCCATCGAACATGGGCGACACATGCTATTTCAACTAAAGTCTTGCAAGGAAAGTGCATAGCCCATGGGCGACACATGTGATTAGAACTTGAATCTTACAAGGAAGTTCAAAGTTCATGGGCGACACATGTGATAAGAACTTAACTCACACACAAAGATCATAGTTCATGGGCGATACATGCGATCAGCCATTTGGTCTATCCTACGCATGCGCAAACCTCTCTTTAAACCCATATGCACCGCTAGCCAGTGGAGCTAGAAACCTTAAAGTTATCTGAGCCTTCATCTACTTCAATACTTTATGTATGCGAGTAGCAAAGGCTCTTACGATCCTTCGTGGATGCACAGACTCGTCAGAGCCTTCGCTGATCGCCCATATGATAGTTACCAAAATCTCGTAAGCTGGCTCAATAATATTTCATTTGTGCCTGGTGAGTCTGGGAATCCTCTTTAAATAATAATGTATCTCATGTATAGCCATTGTGGTACATGTACACGCCATTGTTGTTATACATAGGACGCGCATAAATGTCCGCTAAGTGCTTATTGCAATAGCAATAGAAAGTATCTTAATTTGCGATCTCAAACATCATATATAATTGAAGATATTGATAGATTAATCATGT
Source organism: Loripinus fragilis (assembly GCA_964019695.1). NCBI lineage: Eukaryota > Metazoa > Mollusca > Bivalvia > Lucinida > Lucinidae > Loripinus > Loripinus fragilis. Next base: position 55,539,201 of record OZ026517.1, read on the forward strand.
GTTCAAACGTTCCATAATTATCAGATTATGCAAAAAAAATCTAAAGTAAATAAGAATTAAAATATTTGTTTTATAAAAAAGAATAAGAATAAAAATATTTGTTTTATAAATCAGGATCTGGCAGGTTTCGAACCAACAGGTAAATGTCTTATAGATGTTCTGATGAAAACCATTTAGACCCCTCAGCTATTTGGTCTCATTAATCTATAGGATTAACATTCCTTTAAGTCGTAGATTGGTGTTCAAGGGACATCATTTGGTGTTCAAGGGACATTACTTTTCATGATATAGACATTAACGTCATTTAGCAAAAAACAGTAATATTTGGTCAATTAGCCCAGTGGCATTATCACAATGTTTAAGATTCATTCTGTGTAAAATATCTATCTGCAAATAAACAAAGCAATGTTCTCCATAAACTGTAGTGATATTTTCTCAAAAAACAAAAAACATACAGGTTTAATATATGTTTTATACATAACCTTGCTTAAGTTGACCATTTTAAGTTTGTTTCCTTTAGGTGTTATGCACCACGAGCCATGCTTTCATGCTAGCTCGTCAACAAGCGGATTCCTCCGAGGGAGGATTCGCAAAGTTAGCTCCCTTTTCTTTTTTGTTTTCATTTTTTTCTTTTCATTTTTTTTTTATATTTTTTAATTTTTTTATTGCTCCATATGGGCTCCCAGGGTTGGTTTGGGCATTGCTATGGGTTGGGGTTCTTAGTTTGGGATCTAGTTCAGGGGTAAAACCTGCCAGTCAGTACTGGTAATCAGGGGTAGATGAGTAGCTTAGGTAAACTATTTATATAATCTTGCAAAACATTCTATTCAAACTACAAAGTCAACTAATATTGCTTAATCCAGTTGATGCGAATTCAGAAAAGCTTTGTGAAACTGAGTCAGTCAGTACGGGTGTTTTGCAGCATGGCTAAAGATACATTTATGAATTCCTATGGAAGACTTCACTAAGCGGTATGGGAGAAACCAATATGCACTTAACCAATACCTTCAAGGATGAGCTGACATCTCTCTAAAACAATACAGTTTGATGAATTCTTTGCAAATTGCAAATGTTTTGCATTTTATACATGTCATGTGGTTGTACACCTTAGTTTTTCCCCATAACAGGTACTTTAACAAACAGTAAAGGCCTTGATGAAATGGCACATGATGCGATATATCACCAGGGTCTGCACCGTTTGCAATGATGAAAACAATCTTCAAGGATAGCAAATACATCTTTTTATAGAAACTTTGACCAGCAGCCTCTTAAAGTACAAACAGGACAGTTCCATACTTAGTGTTCAATTAGAATATAATGGGTTTATCAAAGAGACTATAGCATTCACCAAGGCTCTTCACTCTGACCATAGTTATTATCACACTGCATTTTCACTGGCAACTTATCCACCTACAGAACATATGTAGACTACTAGTAGCACATGCCCCAAACTAGCTGTGCAACAATAGTTTGCCAGTCACTACCCGTCCCTTCTTGAAGAAAGTAACAACAGGTTGCTGCTTTTCTTGTTCAGTTCTTGCTTCATATGAATGTCTCAAACTGTCTGTGTGTTTCTGTTATTTCTTCCTCTTGACGCCATGCAATTGTATGTGGTGTAGCGTTGTGGCACTTTTGTTAGGCATGTTTTTTATAAAACTGTGCTTGTTTTTCTTTCATTTTCACAAAAGAAAACATCCGGTTTGGTAGCCCACGAAAGTAGTACCTTTTGAAAAATGTAAATCGCTGTATCTGCGCCCTATATTTAGTTTATGGGTGCTCTTTTAGACTTTAAACTTGCCCGTGACTAAGCATTTGTGTATGTTAGTTATGCTGATGAAAACAAAGTCATCTTTGTGTGGACTATTTTATCAAATACCATGACAACGACGGACGCTGGTCTGCCTCAAGTTGAATTCCGTAACTGTACGAACGCTTGATGATGCAAGATCACTCACACTGTGGTATCTTGGGCTAGAACCTGAGATTTTGATGTTTATTGCATATGTGCAAAAGCCGCATGTAAACGCCCATGCTGGCGTATCTAGTTGAAATATGTTTAATTGCTATATGGGTGTTTATCTACATCCATTCTTTGTGTATGCTAGCTGTGAAGGCTATGGCGAGAATGCGCATTTGTGTAGGCTCGCCTGAGCCTTCATTGTTGGGCTATATGATATGTGCCAAAATCTCGTGAGCTTGCCCAATAATATTACATTTGTGCCTGGTAAGTTTGTGCAAAAGCTCATTAGAGACACATGTGATTGATCTAAATTCTCACGATTAAGCTCATGGCTCATGGTTGACACATGAAAATAGAAAAGCTCTTGCACATATGCTGTACATGCGTCTAATACTAAAATTTTATCAGAAAAATCTTAAAGCTCATGGGCAACACATGCGTTTGAACTAAAATTTCACGCAAAAAGGTCATAGCGCATGGTTTACACTTGCAATTACAAGTAGAATTACAACCTTACGACCTCATAACCATGAGCATGCGACTAGAACAAATTTATCACAAGAAAAACTCAAATCTCTTAGACGACCCATGCAATCAAATTAATATCTCATCAGAAAGTGCATAGTTAATTGGCTACACATGGGCATGTAAATAGAACTTAACCTCAAGTGAAAGTTCATAGCGCATGGGCTACAAATGCCACTAGAACTAAGAACTAAATCTCACAAGAAAGTTCATAGCTCATGGGTTCAACAAGCAATTTGAACTAAATTCTCGCGAGAAGGCTCATAGCCCGTGGGCGACACATGCGATTAGAACTTTTAAAACGTCCAACAAAGTTCAAAGCTCATGGGCCCCACAGGTGTTCAAAACTAAAATCTCACGAGAAAGTCCATTGCTCATGGGCGACACATGTGATAGAACTGAAACTTCACCAGAAAGTTCAAAGCTCATGTGCGACACATGCGATTAGAACTAATACCACACAAATAGTTCATCCCTCGTGGGAGATACATGCGATCAGAACTAAATACTCGCGAGAAAGTTCATAGCCCTAGGGCGAGGCGACACATGTGATCAGGACTAAATTCCTAAGAGAGAGTTAATAGCCCCAGGGCGACACATGCGATTAGAACTAAAATCTCGCAATAAAGTTCAAAGTTCACGGGTGACACATGTCATTAGAACAAAAATCACAGGAGAAAGTTAATAGCTCATAGGCAACCCATATTGCTAAAACTTAGAACTAAAATATCCCAAGAAAGGTAATAGCTAATGGCCAACACATGCGATTAGAACTTATTTCTCGAGAGAAAGCCCATAGCACATGGGCGACGCATGTGTTTAGAACAAAACGTCACAAAAATGTCATTGCTAATTGTTGAAACATGCGATATGAACTAAAATCTCGCAAGAAAGTCCATCAAACATGGGCGACACATGCTATTTCAACTAAAGTCTCGCGAGAAAGTGCATAGCCCATGGGCGACACATGTGATTAGAACTTGAATCTTACAAGGAAGTTCAAAGTTCATGGGCGACACATGTGATAAGAACTTAACTCACACACAAAGATCATAGTTCATGGGCGATACATGCGATCAGCCATTTGGTCTATACTACGCATGCGCAAACCTCTCTTTAAACCCATATGCACCGCTAGCCAGTGGAGCTAGAAACCTAAAAGTTATCTGAGCCTTCATCTACTTCAATACTTTATGTATGCGAGTAGCAAAGGCTCTTACGATCTTTCGTGGATGCACAGACTCGTCAGAGCCTTCGCTGATCGCCCATATGATAGGTACCAAAATCTCGTAAGCTGGCTCAATAATATTTCATTTGTGCCTGGTGAGTCTGGGAATCCTCTTTAAATAATAATGTTACTCATGTATAGCCATTGTGGTACATGTACACGCCATTGTTGTTATACATAGGACGCGCATAAATGTCCGCTTAGTGCTTATTGCAATAGCAATAGAAAGTATCTTAATTTGCGATCTCAAACATCATATATAATTGAAGATATTGATAGATTAATCATGTGTTCAAACGTTCCATAATTATCAGATTATGCAAAAAAATCTAAGGTAAATAAGAATTAAAATATTTGTTTTATAAAAAAGAATAAGAATAAAAATATTTGTTTTATAAATCAGGATCTGGCAGGTTTCGAACCCACAGGTAAATGTCTTATAGATGTTCTGGTGAAAACCATTTAGACCCCTCAGCTATTTGGTCTCATTAATCTATAGGATTAACATTCCTTTAAGTCGTAGATTGGTGTTCAAGGGACATCATTTGGTGTTCAAGGGACATTACTTTTCATGATATAGACATTAACGTCATTTAGCAAAAAACAGTAATATTTGGTCAATTAGCCCAGTGGCATTATCACAATGTTTAAGATTCATTCTGTGTAAATTATCTATCTGCAAATAAACAAAGCAATATTCTCCATAAACTATAGTGATATTTTCTCAAAAAACAAAAACCATACAGGTTTAATATATGTTTTACACATAACCTTGCTTAAGTTGACCATTTTAAGTTTGTTTTCTTTAGGTGTTATGCACCACGAGCCATGCTTTCATGCTAGCTCGTCAACAAGCGGATTCCTCTGAGGGAGGATTCGCAAAGTTAGCTCCCTTTTCTTTTTTGTTTTCATTTTTTTCTTTTCATTTTTTTTTTATATTTTTTAATTTTTTTATTGCTCCATATGGGCTCCCAGGGTTGGTTTGGGCATTGCTATGGGTTGGGGTTCTTAGTTTGGGATCTAGTTCAGGGGTAAAACCTGCCAGTCAGTACTGGTAATCAGGGGTAGATAAGTAGCTTAGGTAAACTATTTATATAATCTTGCAAAACATTCTATTCAAACTACAAAGTCAACTAATATTGCTTAATCCAGTTGATGCGAATTCAGAAAAGCTTTGTGAAACTGAGTCAGTCAGTACTGGTGTTTTGCAGCATGGCTAAAGATACATTTATGAATTCCTATGGAAGACTTCACTAAGCGGTATGGGAGAAACCAATATGCACTTAACCAATACCTTCAAGGATGAGCTGACATCTCTCTAAAACAATACAGTTTGATGAATTCTTTGCAAATTGCAAATGTTTTGCATTTTATACATGTCATGTGGTTGTAAACCTTAGTTTTTTTCCCCATAACAGGTACTTTAACAAACAGTAAAGGCCTTGATGAAATGGCACATGATGCGATATATCACCAGGGTCTGCACCGTTTGCAATGATGAAAACAATCTTCAAGGATAGCAAATACATCTTTTTATAGAAACTTTGACCAGCAGCCTTTTAAAGTACAAACAGGACAGTTCCATACTTAGTGTTCAATTAGAATATAAAGGGTTAATCAAAGAGACTATAGCATTCACCAAGGCTCTTAACTCTGACCATAGTTATTATCACACTGCATTTTCACTGGCAACTTATCCACCTACAGAACATATGTAGTAGCACATGCCCAAACTAGCTGTGCAACAATAGTTTGCCAGTCACTACCCATCCCTTCTTGAAGAAAGTAACAACAGGTTGCTGCTTTTCTTGTTCAGTTCTTGCTTCATATGAATGTCTCAAACTGTCTGTGTGTTTCTGTTATTTCTTCCTCTTGACGCCATGCAATTGTATGTGGTGTAGCGTTGTGGCATTTTTGTTAGGCATGTTTTTTATAAAGCTGTGCTTGTTTTTCTTTCATTTTCACAAAAGAAAACATCCGGTTTGGTAGCCCACGAAAGTAGTACCTTTTGAAAAATGTAAATCGCTGTATCTGTGCCCTATATTTAGTGTATGGGTGCTCTTTTAGACTTTAAACTTGCCCGTGACTAAGCATTGGTGTATGTTAGTTATGCTGATGAAAACAAAGTCATCTTTGTGTGGACTATTTTATCAAATACCATGACAACGACGGACGCTGGTCTGCCTCAAGTTGAATTCCGTAACTGTACGAACGCTTGATGATGCAAGATCACTCACACTGTGGTATCTTGGGCTAGAACCTGAGATTTTGATGTTTATTGCATATGTGCAAAAGCCGCATGTAAACGCCCATGCTGGCGTATCTAGTTGAAGTATGTTTAATTGTTATATGGGTGTTTATCTACATCCATTCTTTGTGTATGCTAGCTGTGAAGGCTATGGCGAGAATGCGCATTTGTGCAGGCTCGCCTGAGCCTTCATTGTTGGGCTATATGATATAAGCCAAAATCTCGTGAGCTTGCCCAATAATATTACATTTGTGCCTGGTAAGTTTGTGCAAAAGCTCATTAGAGACACATGTGATTGATCTAAATTCTCACGATTAAGCTCATGATTGACACATGAAAATAGAAAAGCTCTTGCACATATGCTGTACATGCGTCTAATACTAAAATTTTGTCAGAAAAATCTTAAAGCTCATGGGCAACATATGCGTTTGAACTAAAATTTCACGCAAAAAGGTCATAGCGCATGGTTTACACTTGCAATTACAAGTAGAATTACAACCTTACGACCTCATAACCATGAGCATGCGACTAGAACAAAATTATCACAAGAAAAACTCAAATCTCTTAGACGACCCATGCAATCAAAACTAAAATCTCATCAGAAAGTGCATAGTTAATTGGCTACACATGGGCATGTAAATAGAACTTAACCTCAAGTGAAAGTTCATAGCGCATGGGCTACAAATGCCACTAGAACTAAGAACTAAATCTCACAAGAAAGTTCATAGCTCATGGGTTCAACATGCAATTTGAACTAAATTCTCGCGAGAAGGCTCATAGCCCGTGGGCGACAGATGCGATTAGAACTTTTAAAACGTCCAACAAAGTTCAAAGCTCATGGGCGACACAGGCGTTCAAAACTAAAATCTCACGAGAAAGTCCATTGCTCATGGGCGACACATGTGATAGAACTGAAACTTCACCAGAAAGTTCAAAGCTCATGTGCGACACATGCGATTAGAACTAAAACCACACAAATAGTTCATCCCTCGTGGGAGATACATGCGATCAGAACTAAATACTCGCGAGAAAGTTCATAGCCCTAGGGCGAGGCGACACATGTGATCAGGACTAAATTCCTAAGAGAGAGTTAATAGCCCCAGGGCGACACATGCGATTAGAACAAAAATCACAGGAGAAAGTTAATAGCTCATAGGCAACCCATATTGCTAAAACTTAGAACTAAAATATCCCAAGAAAGGTAATAGCTAATGGCCAACACATGCGATTAGAAATTATTTCTCGAGAGAAAGCCCATAGCACATGGGCGACGCATGTGTTTAGAACAAAACGTCACAAAAATGTCATTGCTAATTGTTGAAACATGCGATATGAACTAAAATCTCATAAGAAAGTCCATCAAACATGGGCGACACATGCTATTTGAACTAAAGTCTCGCGAGAAAGTGCATAGCCCATGGGCGACACATGCGATTAGAACTTGAATCTTACAAGGAAGTTCAAAGTTCATGGGCGACACATGTGATAAGAACTTAACTCAAACACAAAGATCATAGTTCATGTGCGATACATGTGATCAGCCATTTGGTCTATCCTACGCATGCGCAAACCTCTCTTTAAATCTATATGCACCGCTAGCCAGTGGAGCTAGAAACCTTAAAGTTATCTGAGCCTTCATCTACTTCAATACTTTATGTATGCGAGTAGCAAAGGCTCTTACGATCCTTCGTGGATGCACAGACTCGTCAGAGCCTTCGCTGATCGCCCATATGATAGGTACCAAAATCTCGTAAGCTGGCTCAATAATATTTCATTTGTGCCTGGTGAGTCTGGGAATCCTCTTTAAATAATAATGTATCTCATGTATAGCCATTGTGGTACATGTACACGCCATTGTTGTTATACATAGGACGCGCATAAATGTCCGCTTAGTGCTTATTGCAATAGCAATAGAAAGTATCTCAATTTGCGATCTCAAACATCATATATAATTGAAGATATTGATAGATTAATCATGTGTTCAAACGTTCCATAATTATCAGATTATGCAAAAAAAATCTAAAGTAAATAAGAATTAAAATATTTGTTTTATAAAAAAGAATAAGAATAAAAATATTTGTTTTATAAATCAGGATCTGGCAGGTTTCGAACCCACAGGTAAATGTCTTATAGATGTTCTGGTGAAAACCATTTAGACCCCTCAGCTATTTGGTCTCATTAATCTATAGGATTAACATTCCTTTAAGTCGTAGATTGGTGTTCAAGGGACATCATTTGGTGTTCAAGGAACATTACTTTTCATGATATAGACATTAACGTCATTTAGCAAAAAACAGTAATATTTGGTCAATTAGCCCAGTGGCATTATCACAATGTTTAAGATTCATTCTGTGTAAAATATCTATCTGCAAATAAACAAAGCAATGTTCTCCATAAACTTTAGTGATATTTTCTCAAAAAACAAAAATCATACAGGTTTAATATATGTTTTATACATAACCTTGCTTAAGTTGACCATTTTAAGTTTGTTTCCTTTAGGTGTTATGCACCACAAGCCATGCTTTCATGCTAGCTCGTCAACAAGCGGATTCCTCCGAGTGAGGATTCGCAAAGATAGCTCCCTTTTCTGTTTTGTTTTCATTTTCTTTCTTTTCATTTTTTTTATATTTTTTTTTATTGCTCCATATGGGCTCCCAGGGTTGGTTTGGGCATTGCTATGGGTTGGGGTTCTTAGTTTGGGATCTAGTTCAGGGGTAAAACCTGCCAGTCAGTACTGGTAATCAGGGGTAGATAAGTAGCTTAGGTAAACTATTTATATAATCTTGCAAAACATTCTATTCAAACTACAAAGTCAACTAATATTGCTTAATCCAGTTGATGCGAATTCAGAAAAGCTTTGTGAAACTGAGTCAGTCAGTACTGGTGTTTTGCAGCATGGCTAAAGATACATTTATGAATTCCTATGGAAGACTTCACTAAGCGGTATGGGAGAAACCGATATGCACTTAACCAATACCTTCAAGGATGAGCTGACATCTCTCTAAAACAATACAGTTTGATGAATTCTTTGCAAATTGCAAATGTTTTGCATTTTATACATGTCATGTGGTTGTACACCTTAGTTTTTTTCCCCATAACAGGTACTTTAACAAACAGTAAAGGCATTGATGAAATGGCACATGATGCGATATATCACCAGGGTCTGCACAGTTTGCAATGATGAAAACAATCTTCAAGGATAGCAAATACATCTTTTTATAGAAACTTTGACCAGCAGCCTCTTAAAGTACAAACAGGACAGTTCCATACTTAGTGTTCAATTAGAATATAAAGGGTTTATCAAAGAGACTATAGCATTCACCAAGGCTCTTCACTCTGACCATAGTTATTATCACACTGCATTTTCACTGGCAACTTATCCACCTACAGAACATATGTAGTAGCACATGTCCAAACTAGCTGTGCAACAATAGTTTGCCAGTCACTACCCGTCCCTTCTTGAAGAAAGTAACAACAGGTTGCTGCTTTTCTTGTTCAGTTCTTGCTTCATATGAATGTCTCAAACTGTCTGTGTGTTTCTGTTATTTCTTCCTCTTGACGCCATGCAATTGTATGTGGTGTAGCGTTGTGGCATTTTTGTTAGGCATGTTTTTTATAAAGCTGTGCTTGTTTTTCTTTCATTTTCACAAAAGAAAACATCCGGTTTGGTAGCCCACGAAAGTAGTACCTTTTGAAAAATGTAAATCGCTGTATCTGTGCCCTATATTTAGTGTATGGGTGCTCTTTTAGACTTTAAACTTGCCCGTGACTAAGCATTGGTGTATGTTAGTTATGCTGATGAAAACAAAGTCATCTTTGTGTGGACTATTTTATCAAATACCATGACAACGACGGACGCTGGTCTGCCTCAAGTTGAATTCCGTAACTGTACGAACGCTTGATGATGCAAGATCACTCACACTGTGGTATCTTGGGCTAGAACCTGAGATTTTGATGTTTATTGCATATGTGCAAAAGCCGCATGTAAACGCCCATGCTGGCGTATTTAGTTGAAATATGTTTAATTGTTATATGGGTGTTTATCTACATCCATTCTTTGTGTATGCTAGCTGTGAAGGCTATGGCGAGAATGCGCATTTGTGCAGGCTCGCCTGAGCCTTCATTGTTGGGCTATATGACATGTGCCAAAATCTCGTGACCTTGCCTTATAATATTACATCTGTGCCTGGTTAGTTTGTGCAAAAGCTCATTAGAGACACATGTGATTGATCTAAATTCTCACGATTAAGCTCATGGCTCATGGTTGACACATGAAAATAGAAAAGCTCTTGCACATATGCTGTACATGCGTCTAATACTAAAATTTTATCAGAAAAATCTTAAAGCTCATGGGCAACACATGCGTTTGAACTAAAATTTCACGCAAAAAGGTCATAGCGCATGGTCTACACTTGCAATTACAAGTAGAATTACAACCTTACGACCTCATAACCATGAGCATGCGACTAGAACAAAATTATCACAAGAAAAACTCAAATCTCTTAGACGACCCATGCAATCAAAACTAAAATCTCATCAGAAAGTGCATAGTTAATTGGCTACACATGGGCATGTAAATAGAACTTAACCTCAAGTGAAAGTTCATAGCGCATGGGCTACAAATGCCACTAGAACTAAGAACAAAATCTCACAAGAAAGTTCATAGCGCATGGGTTCAACATGCAATTTGAACTAAATTCTCGCGAGAAGGCTTATAGCCCGTGGGCGACACATGCGATTAGAACTTTTAAAACGTCCAACAAAGTTCAAAGCTCATGGGCGACACAGGCGTTCAAAACTAAAATCTCACGAGAAAGTCCATTGCTCATGGGCGACACATGTGATAGAACTGAAACTTCACCAGAAAGTTCAAAGCTTATGTGCGACACATGCGATTAGAACTAAAACCACACAAATAGTTCATCCCTCGTGGGAGATACATGCGATCAGAACTAAATACTCTCGAGAAAGTTCATAGCCCTAGGGCGAGGCGACACATGTGATCAGGACTAAATTCCTAAGAGAGAGTTAATAGCCCCAGGGCGACACATGCGATTAGAACTAAAATCTCGCAATAAAGTTCAAAGTTCACGGGTGACACATGTCATTAGAACAAAAATCACAGGAGAAAGTTAATAGCTCATAGGCAACCCATATTGCTAAAACTTAGAACTAAAATATCCCAAGAAAGGTAATAGCTAATGGTCAACACATGCGATTAGAAATTATTTCTCGAGAGAGAGTCCAGAGCACATGGGCGACGCATGTGTTTAGAACAAAACGTCACAAAAAATGTCATTGCTAATTGTTGAAACATGCGATATAAACTAAAATCTCACAAGAAAGTCTATCGAACATGGGCGACACATGCTATTTGAACTAAAGTCTCGCGAGAAAGTGCATAGCCCATGGGCGACACATGTGATTAGAACTTGAATCTTACAAGGAAGTTCAAAGTTCATGGGCGACACATGTGATAAGAACTTAACTCACACACAAAGATCATAGTTCATGGGCGATACATGAGATCAGCCATTTGGTCTATCCTACGCATGCGCAAACCTCTCTTTAAACCCATATGCACCGCTAGCCAGTAGAGCTAGAAACCTAAAAGTTATCTGAGCCTTCATCTACTTCAATACTTTATGTATGCAAGTAGCAAAGGCTCTTACGATCCTTCGTGGATGCACAGACTCGTCAGAGCCTTCGCTGATCGCCCATATGATAGGTACCAAAATCTCGTAAGCTGGCTCAATAATATTTCATTTGTGCCTGGTGAGTCTGGGAATCCTCTTTAAATAATAATGTATCTCATGTATAGCCATTGTGGTACATGTACACGCCATTGTTGTTATACATAGGACGCGCATTAATGTCCGCTTAGTGCTTATTGCAATAGCAATAGAAAGTATCTTAATTTGCGATCTCAAACATCATATATAATTGAAGATATTTATAGATTAATCATGTGTTCAAACGTTCCATAATTATCAGATTATGCAAAAAAAATCTAAAGTAAATAAGAATTAAAATATTTGTTTTATAAAAAAAGAATAAGAATAAAAATATTTGTTTTATAAATCAGGATCTGGCAGGTTTCGAACCCACAGGTAAATGTCTTATAGATGTTCTGGTGAAAACCGTTTAGACCCCTCAGTTATTTGGTCTCATTAATCTATAGGATTAACATTCCTTTAAGTCGTAGATTGGTGTTCAAGGGACATCATTTGGTGTTCAAGGAACATTACTTTTCATGATATAGACATCACCGTGTAGCATCGACTCCGGAACTTGCTACCAACTTTATCGATTATAAACAAATGGCAGGCATGACGACGGTAAGAAAAAGTTGTTATTATACTGTTTTATCACGGCGTTATGCGTTAAGATGGATATATTTTTATCTAAACATATTTATCTTTGAAATATACACCCAACAATGATATGAAAGTGATTTTTAGTTGACTTTTTTACTGTAATTGTAGCTGCCTGGTACCGCGAAAACTCTGTCCGCTTCAAAACTCGTCTTGTAATCTTGTGAGTGGAGGATACCAATTCAATCCGCTACTATGCACATGTATTGATATCACTAGTGTATATATTGAAGCAAAAGTTTTCTCCAAAAACTAACGGAGTTGGATATAATCAAGAGAAATTTCCGACGACTTGAGTACGGCAATTTGCGACACAACAAAGAATCACAGGACGGCGTCTTGCCAGTGAACAGTACGGCGACTTATTTTCGAAATGATAGAATTCTACTCGAAGAAGCTGTCGTTGGGAACCAACCAATGTCCGTAATGATTCAAGAGGGCCAGTATGGTCTATTATGGATACATAGTACAAATTTGTGAAAGTATTCAATCAGATGTTCCCGGGTTTTACTATACTGAGCGTGACGTTGAAAGGTGACGTCACAGGACATTATTTGTGATGAAATCGGAAATGTTATTTATGGGTCAGCATTAAAACACCAAACCACCACCAATCCTGACTTCAATTTTCCCTGTCCCATCACAGTGACACACTTCAGCACACCAACTCAATAACAAAACCTTTTCTTGTCCAGATAAATGAAACACTTCGACAAACCGTTGCCTCGTGTACTTACATACTTGCCGGGGGGGGGGGGGGGGGGGGAGGGGGAGGGAGGACTCTGATATTTTCACACATATGTAGGTTCAGACCATTTTTGGGGGGGCTCAAAATCTTTTAATTTCAATATTTCTGGGGATTTTCAGAACAATATTTTATTTGGGGGTATAGGCTATGTATATATAAATGAGAGTATCCCCCCCCCCACACACACACACACAAACACTGGACATACATGCATGTACATCTAAGTGCACCAGGGTTCGGTGCTTATTGCATTTGCGCATGCGCGGATCCAGATTTTTACTTTTTTTTCGTCTGCCTATTCCACAGAGGGGCCCATATGCTTAGGTCCCTTACCAGTTTCTTTTTTTCTAACGGAAAACTATAGTACTTGTATTAATCGCCCTGTGAGAGGCCCACGCATGATGCGCTAAAGTCTGCTTTAAAGGTTGTGGTTATCCTGGTGGAATACGTGCTGGTTAGTTTGCGGTTTGGCCTGGTCCAATTTGGTTTTGTGGAGGTTTGGGAGTGCTTCCACGGACCCTCTTGAATTGTACTGAAAATGTTGCAGGTATTCATGCGTGTATCCAGGGGAGGGGTCAGAAGTCTCTGGATTCCCCTGAAAATCGCAGTAATATAGTATTCCCTTGCAATGCTGGTCCAGATCCACTGAAGAATCACAAAGTTGCCAACTTAGTATTCAATGTTGGGCCTTCATCGGTTTGCCAGGAAATTCAATGGCGTTTCGCTGGTAGCCTGATGTTGTCACGTTAACAGTGTCCCCTATCAAAAAAGTAAAAGTTGGACCCCTCTGCCAAAACATCATGCCCCCGCATGTATTGAAGCTTAACACCCCCCCCCCCCCCCCCCCCCCCCCCGAAAGCTGCCTAGCTACGTCTATGTGGTTTTCGGCTTGGTGTAACCAGAGCCGTTTGGCTTTGTCGGTTGTGTTATCATTTACTTATTTCCCTTACTACTAACACAAGTTTAAACTTCTACAAAAGAACTTGGTCTATGCTGAACAATTCATATTTCAGACCCTGACTGGGTGTCTAATCTCGATGCACTTACAATACAATTCAAGTCGAAATCGAGAGTACAGGTTAATTTTACAATGTGTAATAATTATTAACAATACTGATCGTCCTTTGATGTCTTTTGGGATCGTTAGATTGCCCCATGTGACTTGATTTTACCAGGATCAAATCAAATGGCCAGACCCCAATAAACAAGCAAAAGTAATTAATAACAGGCTAATAGCAGAGCATGCACAAACATTTAATGAGGGATTATTCCTGCCATACTGTAAGCTCTATAATAAATGCATTTGAAAAATATGTGAATTTTCCCTTTAAGGGTTAAAGGTTGTGAGCGACTTTGTCAAGAGGAGTGGAAATATTATGTTAAAATGTCCACCCACGGTTGAAGAAATTAACCAAACCACCACATTAAACCAGCCTTTCCAAATAGAATTTACTGTCCTGCCAGCTAAGAGTGACAGTGAGAGCAACATTCAGGATATGATTAAAACGGCATCTTCTAACGTGAGGTGTACTGTACAAGTCAATGTTTAACATTGTACTAGCATTGTACTATATACTTAGCAATTGTTAACAAAATATAACGTCACTGTCACTCTTGGTTTGCACGACAGAAAATTCGCTAATCAGTAAAATTTACGCCCAGAAATCACCTTATCAGTAAAATTTACACCTAATAATTAGTAATCAGAAAAATTAAGACCCAAAATTCAGTATCTGTAAAAAAATAGCCCCCAAAATCCTTTATCAGTAACGGTTTATTGTAAAAACGAATTGGAATAACTTTTTTCCATCGAAAACGTGTCATTTCGATATTTGGTATTTTTTCGCCCAAAAATCGCTAATCATTAAATTTTAGGCCGAAATTCGCTAATCACTAGCACTTCTCATTCCACTATTCGGTCCAATGAACCCTAAAATCGCTAATCGTTAACTTTAAGGGCCAATATTCACTAGTCACTTAATTTTATGGCCATAATTCGCTAATCAGTAATCCCCATTTACACCCTTACGTATGTACATGAGAATTGGTACTACGAGCAGCCAAATGCTCAGACTAGCCTGTGCATCCACGCAGTCTTGGCAGGGCCTTTGCTGCTCTCACACACAATGCAAATGGATGGAGGTATAGAAGTAAGTCTCCATAAGATCTACGTCAGGGTGAGCATATTAAATAAAACTTTTGCGAATATGCGATAAGTACCCAAGTGTAGTGTGCTGGCCCATATCGGGTGCTGAGGTGTTTGGTGTGGTGTGTTTGGGGACATGATGTTGTTTGAAGCTGGAGAGGCTGGTTTTGGTGATCGTTTAGGGTGATTTGGGTGGTTTGTGGAGTTTTCACGGACAAACATGTCGATGCAAATTGCCGTACTGTAAATTTAATGTTTTTAACAAGTTGCCGTACTTCGGACTGGTAAATTGCCGTACTCAAAGCGTTTTCTGTTTTTGATAATATATCAGTCAAATCAAGATCATTACAAATAAAACTTATACCGAACGTAATTTCCAACATGCTCATTATTTTGGCATTGAAATGAGGTGGAAAACGGTTTTAAACAATGCAGAAACAAACCTTTTTCGATGGGACATGCTGTTTTTAGCGGTACCAGCTGGCAGTGTTTCACGATGTTTTGTGACATACAGCAAGAATTGATCATTTTGGCGGGCACGGACAAGTGTTTGACTTCTCTAAGGATGAATTCTATTCGCTTCGAAGGCAGGCGCTCATTACAAACCACTAAAAAAACGTTTGACTCACCCCACTACATGCCATGTCTTTGTTGACATTCGATTCACCTGGTACCAAGTTCCGGAGTCGATGCTACACCGTGGACATTATCGTCATTTAGCAAAAAACAGTAATATTTGGTCAATTAGCCCAGTGGCATTATCACAATGTTTAAGATTCATTCTGTGTAAAATATCTATCTGCAAATAAACAAAGCAATGTTCTCCATAAACTATAGTGATATTTTCTCAAAAAAACAAAAACCATACAGGTTTAATATATGTTTGATACATAACCTTGCTTAAGTTGACCATTTTAAGTTTGTTTCCTTTAGGTGTTATGCACCACAAGCCATGCTTTCATGCTAGCTCGTCAACAAGCGGATTCCTCCGAGGGAGGATTCGCAAAGTTAGCTCCCTTTTCTTTTTTGTTTTCCTTTTTTACTTTTCATTTTTTTTTATATTTTTTAATTTTTTTATTGCTCCATATGGGCTCCCAGGGTTGGTTTGGGCATTGCTATGGGTTGGGGTTCTTAGTTTGGGATCTAGTTCAGGGGTAAAACCTGCCAGTCAGTACTGGTAATCAGGGGTAGATAAGTAGCTTAGGTAAACTATTTATATAATCTTGCAAAACATTCTATTCAAACTACAAAGTCAACTAATATTGCTTAATCCAGTTGATGCGAATTCAGAAAAGCTTTGTGAAACTGAGTCAGTCAGTACTGGTGTTTTGCAGCATGGCTAAAGATACATTTATGAATTCCTATGGAAGACTTCACTAAGCGGTATGGGAGAAACCAATATGCACTTAATCAATACCTTCAAGGATGAGCTGACATCTCTCTAAAACAATACAGTTTGATGAATTCTTTGCAAATTGCAAATGTTTTGCATTTTATACATGTCATGTGGTTGTACACCTTAGTTTTTTCCCCATAACAGGTACTTTAACAAACAGTAAAGGCCTTGATGAAATGGCACATGATGCGATATATCACCAGGGTCTGCACCGTTTGCAATGATGAAAACAATCTTCAAGGATAGCAAATACATCTTTTTATAGAAACTTTGACCAGCAGCCTCTTAAAGTACAAACAGGACAGTTCCATACTTAGTGTTCAATTAGAATATAAAGGGTTTATCAAAGAGACTATAGCATTCACACTGCATTTTCACTGGCAACTTATCCACCTACAGAACATATGTTGTAGCACATGCCCAAACTAGCTGTGCAACAATAGTTTGCCAGTCACTACCCGTCCCTTCTTGAAGAAAGTAACAACAGGTTGCTGCTTTTCTTGTTCAGTTCTTGCTTCATATGAATGCCTCAAACTGTCTGTGTGTTTCTGTTATTTCTTCCTCTTGACGCCATGCAATTGTATGTGGTGTAGCGTTGTGGCATTTTTGTTAGGCATGTTTTTTATAAAGCTGTGATTGCTTTCTTTCATTTTCACAAAAGAAAACATCCGGTTTGGTAGCCCACGAAAGTAGTACCTTTTGAAAAATGTAAATCGCTGTATCTGTGCCCTATATTTAGTGTATGGGTGCTCTTTTAGACTTTAAACTTGCCCGTGACTAAGCATTGGTGTATGTTAGTTATGCTGATGAAAACAAAGTCATCTTTGTGTGGACTATTTTATCAAATACCATGACAACGACGGACGCTGGTCTGCCTCAAGTTGAATTCCGTAACTGTACGAGCGCTTGATGATGCAAGATCACTCACACTGTGGTATCTTGGGCTAGAACCTGAGATTTTGATGTTTATTGCATATGTCCAAAAGCCGCATGTAAACGCCCATGCTGGCGTATCTAGTTGAAATATGTTTAATTGTTATATGGGTGTTTATCTACATCCATTCTTTCGGTATGCTTGCTGTGAAGGCTATGGCGAGAATGCGCATTTGTGCAGGCTCGCCTGAGCCTTCATTGTTGGGCTAAATGATATGTGCCAAAATCTCGTGAGCTTGCCCAATAATATATCATTTGTGCCTGGTAAGTTTGTGCAAAAGCTCATTAGAGACACATGTGATTGATCTAAATTCTCACGATTAAGCTCATGGCTCATGGTTGACACATGAAAATAGAAAAGCTCTTGCACATATGCTGTACATGCGTCTAATACTAAAATTTTATCAGAAAAATCTTAAAGCTCATGGGCAACACATGCGTTTGAACAAAAATTTCACGCAAAAAGGTCATAGCGCATTGTTTACACTTGCAATTTCAAGTAGAATTACAACCTACGACCTCATACCCATGAGCATGCGACTTGAACAAAATTATCACAAGAAAAACTCAAATCTCTCAGACGACCCATGCAATCAAAACTAAAATCTCATCAGAAAGTGCATAGTTAATTGGCCACACATGGGCATGTAAATAGAACTTAACCTCAAGTGAAAGTTCATAGCGCATGGGCTACAAATGCCACTAGAGCTAAGAACTAAACTCACAAGAAAGTTCATAGCGCATGGGTTCAACATGCAATTTGAACTAAATTCTCGCGAGAAGGCTCATAGCCCGTGGGCGACACATGCGATTAGAACTTTTAAAACATCCAACAAAGTTCAAAGCTCATGGGCGACGCAGGCTTTTAAAACTAAAATCTCACGAGAAAGTCCATTGCTCATGGGCGACACATGTGATAGAACTGAAACTTCACCAGAAAGTTCAAAGCTCTTGTGCGACACATGCGATTAGAACTAAAACCACACAAATAGTTCATCCCTCGTGGGAGATACATGCGATCAGAACTAAATACTCGCGAGAAAGTTCATAGCCCTAGGGCGAGGCGACACATGTGATCAGGACTAAATTCCTAAGAGAGAGTTAATAGCCCCAGGGCGACACATGCGATTAGAACTAAAATCTCGCAATAAAGTTCAAAGTTCACGGGTGACACATGTCATTAGAACAAAAATCACAGAAGAAAGTTAATAGCTCATAGGCAACCCATATTGCTAAAACTTAGAACTAAAATATCCCAAGAAAGGTAATAGCTAATGGCCAACACATGCGATTAGAACTTATTTCTCGAGAGAAAGCCCATAGCACATGGGCGACGCATGTGTTTAGAACAAAACGTCACAAAAATGTCATTGCTAATTGTTGAAACATGCGATATGAACTAAAATCTCACAAGAAAGTCCATCGAACATGGGCGACACATGCTATTTGAACTAAAGTCTCCGCGAGAAAGTGCATAGCCCATGGGCGACACATGTGATTAGAACTTGAATCTTACAAGGAAGTTCAAAGTTCATGGGCGACACATGTGATAAGAACTTAACTCACACACAAAGATCATAGTTCATGGGCGATACATGCGATCGGCCATTTGGTCTATCCTACGCATGTGCAAACCTCTCTTTAAACCCATATGCACCGCTAGCCAGTGGAGCTAGAAACCTTAAAGTTATCTGAGCCTTCATCTACTTCAATACTTTATGTATGCGAGTAGCAAAGGCTCTAACGATCCTTCGTGGATGCACAGACTCGTCAGAGCCTTCGCTGATCGCCCATATGATAGGTACCAAAATCTCGTAAGCTGGCTCAATAATATTTCATTTGTGCCTGGTGAGTCTGGGAATCCTCTTTAAATAATAATGTATCTCATGTATAGCCATTGTGGTACATGTACACGCCATTGTTGTTATACATAGGACGCGCATAAATGTCCGCTTAGTGCTTATTGCAATAGCAATAGAAAGTATCTTAATTTGCGATCTCAAACATCATATATAATTGAAGATATTGATAGATTAATCATGTGTTCAAACGTTCCATAATTATCAGATTATGCAAAAAAAATCTAAAGTAAATAAGAATTAAAATATTTGTTTTATAAAAAAGAATAAGAATAAAAATATTTGTTTTATAAATCAGGATCTGGCAGGTTTCGAACCCACAGGTAAATGTCTTATAGATGTTCTGGTGAAAACCATTTAGACCCCTCAGCTATTTGGTCTCATTAATCTATAGGATTAACATTCCTTTAAGTCGTAGATTGGTGTTCAAGGGACATCATTTGGTGTTCAAGGGACATTACTTTTCATGATATAGACATTAACGTCATTTAGCAAAAAACAGTAATATTTGGTCAATTAGCCCAGTGGCATTATCACAATGTTTAAGATTCATTCTGTGTAAAATATCTATCTGCAAATAAACAAAGCATTGTTCTCCATAAACTATAGTGATATTTTCTCAAAAAACAAAAACCATACAGGTTTAATATATGTTTTATACATAACCTTGCTTAAGTTGACCATTTTAAGTTTGTTTCCTTTAGGTGTTATGCACCACGAGCCATGCTTTCATGCTAGCTCGTCAACAAGCGGATTCCTCCGAGGGAGGATTCGCAAAGTTAGCTCCCTTTTCTTTTTTGTTTTCATTTTTTTCTTTTCATTTTTTTTTATATTTTTTAATTTTTTTATTGCTCCATATGGGCTCCCAGGGTTGGTTTGGGCATTGCTATGGGTTGGGGTTCTTAGTTTGGGATCTAGTTCAGGGGTAAAACCTGCCAGTCAGTACTGGTAATCAGGGGTAGATAAGTAGCTGAGGTAAACTATTTATATAATCTTGCAAACCATTCTATTCAAACTACAAAGTCAACTAATATTGCTTAATCCAGTTGATGCGCATTCAGAAAAGCTTTGTGAAACTGAGTCAGTCAGTACTGGTGTTTTGCAGCATGGCTAAAGATACATTTATGAATTCCTATGGAAGACTTCACTAAGCGGTATGGGAGAAACCAATATGCACTTAACCAATACCTTCAAGGATGAGCTGACATCTCTCTAAAAGAATACAGTTGGATGAATTCTTTGCAAATTGCAAATGTTTTGCATTTTATACATGTCATGTGGTTGTGCACCTTAGTTTTTTTTCCATAACAGGTACTTTAACAAACAGTAAAGGCCTTGATGAAATGGCACATGATGCGATATATCACCAGGGTCTGCACCGTTTGCAATGATGAAAACAATCTTCAAGGATAGCAAATACATCTTTTTATAGAAACTTTGACCAGCAGCCTCTTAAAGTACAAACAGGACAGTTCCATACTTAGTGTTCAATTAGAATATAAAGGGTTTATCAAAGAGACTATAGCATTCACCAAGGCTCTTCACTCTGACCATAGTTATTATCACACTGCATTTTCACTGGCAACTTATCCACCTACAGAACATATGTAGTAGCACATGCCCAAACTAGCTGTGCAACAATAGTTTGCCAGTCACTACCCGTCCCTTCTTGAAGAAAGTAACAACAGGTTGCTGCTTTTCTTGTTCAGTTCTTGCTTCATATGAATGTCTCAAACTGTCTGTGTGTTTCTGTTATTTCTTCCTCTTGACGCCATGCAATTGTATGTGGTGTAGCGTTGTGGCATTTTTGTTAGGCATGTTTTTTTATAAAGCTGTGCTTGTTTTTCTTTCATTTTTACAAAAGAAAACATCCGGTTTGGTAGCCCACGAAAGTAGTACCTTTTGAAAAATGTAAATCGCTGTATCTGTGCACTATATTTAGTGTATGGGTGCTCTTTTAGACTTTAAACTTGCCCGTGACTAAGCATTGGTGTATGTTAGTTATGCTGATGAAAACAAAGTCATCTTTGTGTGGACTATTTTATCAAATACCATGACAACGACGGACGCTGGTCTGCCTCAAGTTGAATTCCGTAACTGTACGAACGCTTGATGATGCAAGATCACTCACACTGTGGTATCTTGGGCTAGAACCTGAAATTTTGATGTTTATTGCATATGTGCAAAAGCCGCATGTAAACGCCAATGCTGGCGTATCTAGTTGAAATATGTTTAATTGTTATATGGGTGTTTATCTACATCCATTCTTTGTGTATGCTAGCTGTGAAGGCTATGGCGAGAATGCGCATTTGTGCAGGCTCGCCTGAGCCTTCATTGTTGGGCTGTATGATATGTGCCAAAATCTCGTGAGCTTGTCCAATAATATTACATTTGTGCCTGGTAAGTTTGTGCAAAAGCTCATTAGAGACACATGTGATTGATCTAAATTCTCACGATTAAGCTCATGGCTCATGGTTGACACATGAAAATAGATAAGCTCTTGCACATATGCTGTACATGCGTCTAATACTAAAATTTTATCAGAAAAATCTTAAAGCTCATGGGCAACACATGCGTTTGAACTAAAATTTCACGCAAAAAAGTCATAGCGCATGGTTTACACTTGCAATTACAAGTAGAATTACAACCTTACGACCTCATAACCATGAGCATGCGACTAGAACAAAATTATCACAAGAAAAACTCAAATCTCTTAGACGACCCATGCAATCAAAACTAAAATCTCATCAGAAAGTGCATAGTTAATTGGCTACACATGGGCATGTAAATAGAACTTAACCTCAAGTGAAAGTTCATAGCGCATGGGCTACAAATGCCACTAGAACTAAGAACTAAATCTCACAAGAAAGTTCATAGCTCATGGGTTCAACATGCAATTTGAACTAAATTCTCGCGAGAAGGCTCATAGCCCGTGGGTGACACATGCGATTAGAACTTTTAAAACGTCCAACAAAGTTCAAAGCTCATGGGCGACGCAGGCGTTCAAAACTAAAATCTCACGAGAAAGTCCATTGCTCATGGGCGACACATGTGATAGAACTGAAACTTCACCAGAAAGTTCAAAGCTCATGTGCGACACATGCGATTAGAACTAAAACCACACAAATAGTTCATCCCTCGTGGGAGATACATGCGATCAGAACTAAATACTCGCGAGAAAGTTCATAGCCCTAGGGCGGGGCGACACATGTGATCAGGACTAAATTCCTAAGAGAGAGTTAATAGCCCCAGGGCGACACATGCGATTAGAACTAAAATCTCGCAATAAAGTTCAAAGTTCACGGGTGACACATGTCATTAGAACAAAAATCACAGGTAAAAGTTAATAGCTCATAGGCAACCCATATTGCTAAAACTTAGAACTAAAATATCCCAAGAAAGGTAATAGCTAATGGCCAACACATGCGATTAGAACTAATTTCTCGAGAGAAAGCCCATAGCACATGGGCGACGCATGTGTTTAGAACAAAACGTCATAAAAATGTCATTGCTAATTGTTGAAACATGCGATATGAACTAAAATCTCACAAGAAAGTCCATCGAACATGGGCGACACATGCTATTTGAACTAAAGTCTCGCGAGAAAGTGCATAGCCCATGGGCGACACATGTGATTAGAACTTGAATCTTACAAGGAAGTTCAAAGTTCATGGGCGACACATGTGATAAGAACTTAACTCACACACAAAGATCATAGTTCATGGGCGATACATGCGATCAGCCATTTGGTCTATCCTACGCATGCGCAAACCTCTCTTTAAACCCATATGCACCGCTAGCCAGTGGAGCTAGAAACCTTAAAGTTATCTGAGCCTTCATCTACTTCAATACTTAATGTATGCGAGTCGCAAAGGCTCTTACGATCCTTCGTGGATGCACAGACTCGTCAGAGCCTTCGCTGATCGCCCATATGATAGGTACCAAAATCTCGTAAGCTGGCTCAATAATATTTCATTTGTGCCTGGTGAGTCTGGGAATCCTCTTTAAATAATAATGTATCTCATGTATAGCCATTGTGGTACATGTACACGCCATTGTTGTTATACAAAGGACGCGCATAAATGTCCGCTTAGTGCTTATTGCAATAGCAATAGAAAGTATCTTAACTTGCGATCTCAAACATCATATATAATTGAAGATATTGATAGATTAATCATGTGTTCAAACGTTCCATAATTATCAGATTATGCAAAAAAAAATCTAAAGTAAATAAGAATTAAAACATTTGTTTTATAAAAAAGAATAAGAATAAAAATATTTGTTTTATAAATCAGGATCTGGCAGGTTTCGAACCCACAGGTAAATGTCTTATAGATGTTCTAGTGAAAACCATTTAGACCCCTCAGCTATTTGGTCTCATTAATCTATAGGATTAACATTCCTTTAAGTCGTAGATTGGTGTTCAAGGGACATCATTTGGTGTTCAAGGGACATTACTTTTCATGATATAGACATTAACGTCATTTAGCAAATAAACGGTACTATTTGGTCAATTAGCCCAGTGGCATTATCACAATGTTTAAGATTCATTCTGTGTAAAATATCTATCTGCAAATAAACAAAGCAATGTTCTCCATAAACTATAGTGATATTTTCTCAAAAAACAAAAACCATACAGGTTTAATATATGTTTTATACATAACCTTGCTTAAGTTGACCATTTTAAGTTTGTTTCCTTTAGGTGTTATGCACCACGAGCCATGCTTTCATGCTAGCTCGTCAACAAGCGGATTCCTCCGAGGGAGGATTCGCAAAGTTAGCTCCCTTTTCTTTTTTGTTTTCATTTTTTTCTTTTCATTTTTTTTTATATTTTTTAATTTTTTTATTGCTCCATATGGGCTCCCATGGTTGGTTTGGGCATTGCTATGGGTTGGGGTTCTTAGTTTGGGATCTAGTTCAGGGGTAAAACCTGCCAGTCAGTACTGGTAATCAGGGGTAGATAAGTAGCTTAGGTAAACTATTTATATAATCTTGCAAAACATTCTATTCAAACTACAAAGTCAACTAATATTGCTTAATCCAGTTGATGCGAATTCAGAAAAGCTTTGTGAAACTGAGTCAGTCAGTACTGGTGTTTTGCAGCATGGCTAAAGATACATTTATGAATTCCTATGGAAGACTTCACTAAGCGGTATGGGAGAAACCAATATGCACTTAACCAATACCTTCAAGGATGAGCTGACATCTCTCTAAAACAATACAGTTTGATGAATTCTTTGCAAATTGCAAATGTTTTGCATTTTATACATGTCATGTGGTTGTACACCTTAGTTTTTTTCCCCATAACAGGTACTTTAACAAACAGTAAATGCCTTGATGAAATGGCACATGATGCGATATATCACCAGGGTCTGCACCGTTTGCAATGATGAAAACAATCTTCAAGGATAGCAAATACATCTTTTTATAGAAACTTTGACCAACAGCCTCTTAAAGTACAAACAGGACAGTTCCATACTTAGTGTTCAATTAGAATATAAAGGGTTTATCAAAGAGACTATAGCATTCACCAAGGCTCTTCACTCTGACCATAGTTATTATCACACTGCATTTTCACTGGCAACTTATCCACCTACAGAACATATGTAGTAGCACATGTCCAAACTACCTGTGCAACAATAGTTTGCCAGTCACTACCCGTCCCTTCTTGAAGAAAGTAACAACAGGTTGCTGCTTTTCTTGTTCAGTTCTTGCTTCATATGAATGTCTCAAACTGTCTGTGTGTTTCTGTTATTTCTTCCTCTTGACGCCATGCAATTGTATGTGGTTTAGCGTTGTGGCACTTTTGTAAGGCATGTTTTTTATAAAGCTGTGCTTGTTTTTCTTTCATTTTCACAAAAGAAAACATCCGATTTGGTAGCCCACGAAAGTAGTACCTTTTGAAAAATGTAAATCGCTGTATCTGTGCCCTATATTTAGTGTATGGGTGCTCTTTTAGACTTTAAACTTGCCTGTGACTAAGCATTGGTGTATGTTAGTTATGCTGATGAAAACAAAGTCATCTTTGTGTGGACTATTTTATCAAATACCATGACAACGACGGACGCTGGTCTGCCTCAAGTTGAATTCCGTAACTGTACGAACGCTTGATGATGCAAGATCACTCACACTGTGGTATCTTGGGCTAGAACCTGAGATTTTGATGTTTATTGCATATGTGCAAAAGCCGCATGTAAACGCCCATGCTGGCGTATCTAGTTGAAATATGTTTAATTGTTATATGGGTGTTTATCTACATCCATTCTTTGTGTATGCTAGCTGTGAAGGCTATGGCGAGAATGCGCATTTGTGCAGGCTCGCCTGAGCCTTCATTGTTGGGCTATATGATATGTGCCAAAATCTCGTGAGCTTGCCCAATAATATTACATTTGTGCCTGGTAAGTTTGTGCAAAAGCTCATTAGAGACACATGTGATTGATCTAAGTTCTCACGATTAAGCTCATGGCTCATGGTTGACACATGAAAATAGAAAAGCTCTTGCACATATGCTGTACATGCGTCTAATACTAAAATTTTATCAGAAAAATCTTAAAGCTCATGGGCAACACATGCGTTTGAACTAAAATTTCACGCAAAAAGGTCATAGCGCATGGTTTACACTTGCAATTACAAGTAGAATTACAACCTTACGACCTCATAACCATGAGCATGCGACTAGAACAAAATTATCACAAGAAAAACTCAAATCTCTTAGACGACCCATGCAATCAAAACTAAAATCTCATCAGAAAGTGCATAGTTAATTGGCTACACATGGGCATGTAAATAGAACTAAACCTCAAGTGAAAGTTCATAGCTCATGGGCTACAAATGCCACTAGAACTAAGAACTAAATCTCACAAGAAAGTTCATAGCTCATGGGTTCAACATGCAATTTGAACTAAATTCTCGCGAGAAGGCTCATAGCCCGTGGGCGACACATGCGATTAGAACTTTTAAAACGTACAACAAAGTTCAAAGCTCATGGGCGACACAGGCGTTCAAAACTAAAATCTCACGAGAAAGTCCATTGCTCATGGGCGACACATGTGATAGAACTGAAACTTCACCAGAAAGTTCAAAGCTCATGTGCGACACATGCGACTAGAACTAAAACCACACAAATAGTTCATCCCTCGTGGGAGATACATGCGATCAGAACTAAATACTCGCGAGAAAGTTCATAGCCCTAGGGCGAGGCGACACATGTGATCAGGACTAAATTCCTAAGAGAGAGTTAATAGCCCCAGGGCGACACATGCGATTAGAACTAAAATCTCGCAATAAAGTTCAAAGTTCACGGGTGACACATGTCATTAGAACAAAAATCACAGGAGAAAGTTAATAGCTCATAGGCATCCCATATTGCTAAAACTTAGAACTAAAATATCCCAAGAAAGGTAATAGCTAATGGCCAACACATGCGATTAGAACTAATTTCTCGAGAGAAAGCCCATAGCACATGGGCGACGCATGTGTTTAGAACAAAACGTCACAAAAATGTCATTGCTAATTGTTGAAACATGCGATATGAACTAAAATCTCACAAGAAAGTCCATCGAACATGGGCGACACATGCTATTTGAACTAAAGTCTCGCGAGAAAGTGCATAGCCCATGGGCGACACATGTGATTAGAACTTGAATCTTACAAGGAAGTTCAAAGTTCAAGGGCGACACATGTGATAAGAACTTAACTCACACACAAAGATCATAGTTCATGGGCGATACATGCGATCAGCCATTTGGTCTATCCTACGCATGCGCAAACCTCTCTTTAAACCCATATGCACCGCTAGCCAGTGGAGCTAGAAACCTTAAAGTTATCTGAGCCTTCATCTACTTCAATACTTTATGTATGCGAGTAGCAAAGGCTCTTACGATCCTTCGTGGATGCACAGACTCATCAGAGCCTTCGCTGATCGCCCATATGATAGGTACCAAAATCTCGTAAGCTGGCTCAATAATATTTCATTTGTGCCTGGTGAGTCTGGGAATCCTCTTTAAATAATAATGTATCTCATGTATAGCCATTGTGGTACATGTACACGCCATTGTTGTTATACATAGGACGCGCATAAATGTCCGCTTAGTGCTTATTGCAATAGCAATAGAAAGTCTTAACTTGCGATCTCAAACATCATATATAATTGAAGATATTGATAGATTAATCATGTGTTCAAACGTTCCATAATTATCAGATTATGCAAAAAAAATCTAAAGTAAATAAGAATTAAAATATTTGTTTTATAAAAAAGAATAAGAATAAAAATGTTTGTTTTATAAATCAGGATCTGGCAGGTTTCGAACCCACAGGTAAATGTCTTATAGATGTTCTGGTGAAAACCATTTAGACCCCTCAGCTATTTGGTCTCATTAATCTATAGGATTAACATTCCTTTAAGTCGTAGATTGGTGTTCAAGGGACATCTTTTGGTGTTCAAGGGACATTACTTTTCATGATATAGACATTAACGTCATTTAGCAAAAAACAGTAATATTTGGTCAATTAGCCCAGTGGCATTATCACAATGTTTAAGATTCATTCTGTGTAATATATCTATCTGCAAATAAACAAAGCATTGTTCTCCATAAACTATAGTGATATTTTCTCAAAAAACAAAAACCATACAGGTTTAATATATGTTTTATGTATAACCTTGCTTAAGTTGACCATTTTAAGTTTGTTTCCTTTAGGTGTTATGCACCACGAGCCATGCTTTCATGCTAGCTCGTCAACAAGCGGATTCCTCCGAGGGAGGATTCGCAAAGTTAGCTCCCTTTTCTTTTTTGTTTTCATTTTTTTCTTTTCATTTTTTTTTATATTTTTTAATTTTTTTATTGCTCCATATGGGCTCCCAGGGTTGGTTTGGCCATTGCAATGGGTTGGGGTTCTTAGTTTGGGATCTAGTTCAGGGGTAAAACCTGCCAGTCAGTACTGGTAATCAGGGGTAGATAAGTAGCTTAGGTAAACTATTTATATAATCTTGCAAAACATTCTATTCAAACTACAAAGTCAACTAATATTGCTTAATCCAGTTGATGCGAATTCAGAAAAGCTTTGTGAAACTGAGTCAGTCAGTACTGGTGTTTTGCAGCATGGCTAAAGATACATTTATGAATTCCTATGGAAGACTTCACTAAGCGGTATGGGAGAAACCAATATGCACTTAACCAATACCTTCAAGGATGAGCTGACATCTCTCTAAAACAATACAGTTTGATGAATTCTTTGCAAATTGCAAATGTTTTGCATTTTATACATGTCATGTGGATGTACACCTTAGTTTTTCCCCATAACAGGTACTTTAACAAACAGTAAAGGCCTTGATGAAATGGCACATGATGCGATATATCACCAGGGTCTGCACCGTTTGCAATGATGAAAACAATCTTCAAGGATAGCAAATACATCTTTTTATAGAAACTTTGACCAGCAGCCTCTTAAAGTACAAACAGGACAGTTCCATACTTAGTGTTCAACTAGAATATAAAGGGTTTATCAAAGAGACTATAGCATTCACCAAGGTAAGTAAGGTTGCAAAGATCAGGAATAGATACAATCACTCTGACCATAGTTATTATCACACTGCATTTTCACTGGCAACTTATCCACCTACAGAACATATGTAGTAGCACATGTCCAAACTAGCTGTGCAACAATAGTTTGCCAGTCACTACCCGTCCCTTCTTGAAGAAAGTAACAACAGGTTGCTGCTTTTCTTGTTCAGTTCTTGCTTCATATGAATGTCTCAAACTGTCTGTGTGTTTCTGTTATTTCTTCCTCTTGACGCCATGCAATTGTATGTGGTGTAGCGTTGTGGCACTTTTGTTAGGCATGTTTTTTATAAAGCTGTGCTTGTTTTTCTTTCATTTTCACAAAAGAAAACATCCGGTTTGGTAGCCCACGAAAGTAGTACCTTTTGAAAAATGTAAATCGCTGTATCTGTGCCCTATATTTAGTGTATGGGTGCTCTTTTAGACTTTAAACTTGCCCGTGACTAAGCATTGGTGTATGTTAGTTATGCTGATGAAAACAAAGTCATCCTTGTGTGGACTATTTGATCAAATACCATGACAACGACGGACTCTGGTCTGCCTCAAGTTGAATTCCGTAACTGTACGAACGCTTGATGATGCAAGATCACTCACACTGTGGTATCTTGGGCTAGAACCTGAGATTTTGATGTCTATTGCATATGCGACAAAGCCGCCTGTAAACGCCCATGCTGGCGTATCTAGTTGGAATATGTTTAATTGTTATATGGGTGTTTATCTACATCCATACTTTGAGTATGCTAGCTGTGAAGGCTATGGCGAGAATGCGCATTTGTGCAGGCTCGCCTGAGCCTTCATTGTTGGGCTATATGATATGTGCCAAAATCTCGTGAGCTTGCCCAATAATATTACATTTGTGCCTGGTAAGTTTGTGCAAAAGCTCATTAGAGACACATGTGATTGATCTAAATTCTCACGATTAAGATCATGGCTCATGGTTGACACATGAAAATAGAAAGCTCCTGCACATATGCTGTACATGCGTCTAATACTAAAATTATATCAGAAAAATCTTAAAGCTCATGGGCAACACATGCGTTTGAACTAAAATTTCACGCAAAAAGGTCATAGCGCATGGTTTACACTTGCAATTACAAGTAGAATTACAACCTTACGACCTCATAACCATGAGCATGCGACTAGAACAAAATTATCACAAGAAAAACTCAAATCTCTTAGACGACCCATGCAATCAAAACTAAAATCTCATCAGAAAGTGCATAGTTAATTGGCTACACATGGGATATAATGGTTTAACCCATAAAGCGCCTAGTATAATTTGCAGCAGATTTGCAGCAGACGACAGTTTCAAATTTTGCTGCGTTTTCAAAAATATCAAATAAGGCATGATATTTCATGAGAACCGTCTGCTGGCAGACGATTCTCGTGAAATATCATACATTGTTTTTTTTTCGAAAATTATGAAAGATGTCATTAAGTTTGTCGTCTGCTACAGTTGTGATTGGCGCTTTAAGGGTATCTTGTATTATTTTTTTCCGTATGTGGCTACCGTAAATATTGTTTTTAAGATTTTTTATGGCTGACCGGGCGGAGCAACACGTACTAGATCGTTATAAATAAATTACAAAAAAGTAGAAAAGAGTTCATGCGAGGTGCTGGCAGAATGTGCTTTTCAAGTTAACAAATATTACACGACTGAAGTTTTGTCAAACCGACCATGAGCGGCTCCAGAAGGTTTTGTCAGAGGGGGTCCAACTCAACTCAGACAACGTTCTTTTATTTAAGTTCTAGATTTTTTAACCCTTAATG
This sequence comes from Loripinus fragilis, assembly GCA_964019695.1. Lineage (NCBI taxonomy): Eukaryota > Metazoa > Mollusca > Bivalvia > Lucinida > Lucinidae > Loripinus > Loripinus fragilis. The sequence continues at coordinate 55,569,945 of OZ026517.1, forward strand.
CGTCAATCACAACAACATTCGTCTGCTTTTCTCGTCCGCTGAAATGTTTAAGAAGCCCCTATGGCAAACATTGTAGATCAGATCAGACTGTTCCTATCCTGGGTCCACGCTGTTTACTTCTTTACTTAATTCGTCAGTAATATTAGGCATTTATTTGCAGCAGACGACTTCAGCAGACGACATTTTCAGATGCATTTTTTCTTGGCGCTTTAAGGGTTAAGTTGATGAAAAAAGGATCCTAATACCACTAAAAGAAGCCATCTATTTAAATGGCGTTTCGCTGACTGGCCGATGCTGGCCTAACATTGAATGCTGGCTTGGCAGCTTTGTAATTTTCCAGGGGACCCGGACCAGTCTGCTAAGGATCCCTTTCGCTGTGTGATTTTACAGGGTTCGGGCCCCCTGTCCCCACCTCTGTATCCGCGCATGTACGACAATCACTGCCGCGAAAGTTTGTAGTCTAAGATGATGTTTTGTTACGGGCCTCGACGTGACAAAACATGTCTTCGGGTTTCCCGACAAAGCGAGGCTCAAAACCATTCCTCAGCTACAGAGACTAGCTAAAAAAATTGAAAATTCGCTTGTAGCAGGTCTAGATATGTTACTTTCCAATACGCGAATGACAAAGGCGCTGATCAGACTGCGCGGATGCGCAGGCTGGTCTGTGCCTTTGTTGTTCACAATTAGCACCGCAGACAGGTTTTCTCGCGTCGAGGCTTCTACATGTAACAAAAGGTACAGAATTGTTTTTTCGGCAATTGTTTTTGTAGCGCTAAACGGGTTGGGACTTGGGGCATTTTGTCATAGGTGAAAAAATGTAACCATGATAAATCTGCAAAGCTAAGCTCCGCCCTTTCGCCTTATAAATAGCACTTTAAAAGGCGAAGCAGTTTCTGTTCAGTATTTAAGAAATTCTGTGAGATACCACTGGACTCTAGGTAAGCCATTGATAGAAGTTTTCTAGACTTACTATATTAGCTAGATTTCATACAATTTCGCGAGGGTTTCATTGTCGCGAAAAATGAAACTCTCGCGAAATGGTGTTATCACTCTGTCGTTTAGGTAATTCATGCTAAAGTCGCAAAGGGGCTCTTTCATGGTATGGGAAATTAACATGGGAGTCTGCCCACGCTTGGAATTTGATAATATTATGTTTATTAATTGTCTGGGGTATGACTTTTATATTTATGGTGCATTTGAGTTTTTATGCAATTCCGTTGCTAATTTATGACGTCATGTATGATATCACTACAATACCTTAGGGTATCCAGTTATAATCATTTCTAAAGTAATTGACATATCATGTAGCGGGCGCAGAAATGATTTATTAATTAACTATATCATTGATAAGTCCGTTGATACTATAAATGGCTTTGTATGTATTAGGATAGCGGGTGGGAAATCATTTTTATGAGATGGTACCCCAATTTTCAACTGTATATTTTGTCTTCAGTCAAATTTGGAATTAAAATTTTTACACGTTGCGGTCTTTGTCAAGATACCATTTCAACATATAAACTTTCCATATATGTTAAGAATATGTAGACAAAATTTCATGAAATTCAAGGACCGGTAACATATTTTTTAAACTCGATGTAAACACATGGTCCTAATTTATCGAAATGTTAAAATACAATAATTATGTTTCAGTGTAAAGAATACTTTAATAATTGCTTAGTTTGAATCACCATGCTAGTACGTTTATTGGTAGAAGTTGATATGTTCAGTGTTTTTCCCTATTTCTGATTGGAAAAAGAAAAAACAACAATATTCTTTGATATTAAGTGCCATAATTCTTACTTAATGAAGTGCTTACACAATAATACTACTAAAACGATACAATATGGTGACACGGACTTACCACATCTAGTTTCGAACGTTAAAACTACATCTAACCAATGTTACACTTAATATGTAACATTATTTAAAATCTTAATTCATACAGAAGAGAAACCTTATGACAAGTCAGTTCATACAAGAGAAGAACCTTATATCTATGGTTTTATAATTGTAATCCTCATTAATAGCCCCTGTCAAGCCTGTTGGTTAAAATTAACCATTTTGGTCACAGAGAACTCTTGGCTTCAAAGGTATTGCTAAATTAATGCTTAAATCTGCTCTGTTTATCATGTTTTGTAAAACTGATGCTGATTTCCATCAAATGGCAACATTTATTCTTTGGCTGGCTGTATATTCCGGGCATACAGTTTCGTTTCTGGACCTCACTTATTCATGTAGAACACTGTTCTATGATACCTTTGATATGACACTGTTACACTTAATCCTGGTCACGGCACCAAAATGTGGTTACTCTAGTTCCATTGGGATGTATAGAAATATTTGGTCTTCTTGTTTTCACACGTCTATTGATAGGACATTATGTTTCTTAAACAATATCATGCAGGACTTGAGGAAGTGATACACATTGTCTTGGCCCCATAGTGCCATGACATGGGGCCATGACCTTTGGCATTTCCGGTCATTGAATCATTTGAAATTGTCTAAACATGTCTTTCTTTAAGAAAAGTGGAAGTAGATTTAAAAACAACCTCCTTATGTCGAGTTATTGATTCATTTCAACTAAATAATTAATTTTGCTAAAACTGACCTATACCCATAAAAGGTAGGAAATGACAAAGTGACCGGTTTTGGATTTTTATGAAATTTGGCTCAGATCAGTAGGATATATATGGCATGTTTTTGTGATAATATGATATCTTGACAAAGACTAGAACATATCTATCTTTGGAATTTAATGTTGAATGTTTTGTAATTTTTTGAAAAAATATTGGAATTTTATAATCACTTCTTCAGAAAACGTAAACCATATTTTATCCAAATGGTTTCCTGGTATTAAAATAATGCCTATGGTGTTTTGGGTTCAATCTAGATGACAAATCATAGAAATAAACAAAACTATAGATTTAGGACATGGAAATTTAGAGACAGGTGCCACCTCAAAGGTGGAGTACGTCAGGGTTGCTTCCTAAGCCTTACTCTTAACTATCTAATTCAATACATACATTTTCATAGTTTGTATATAATGAGCCATAATTATGCAAAGTTTAAAGAAAATCCATGCGTGGGCACAGATGCAAGTTCCCCTTTGTAACGTCGCAAATATATATTTTAATGCTATTTGCGAAAACAAAAAAAATGTCGCGAAAATTTCTGAATTGACAGTGAATTTACAGTAACTTCTATCCATTCTATGCCACATGTTAACCCATTTGAGCAGAATGGAATTTCCCACCCTTATCAATTGGAATAGTCAATTTCCATTCTAAGGGTTGTTGGGTGGTATTTTTCATTTTTATTCAAACTTGATGGAACAGTCTGTAATCCCGATCTGACGCCGTGTTCTGTTTGCTAGTGTCCTACAAAAAGGACGCTGGGCTTATATGGATTAAGCTCATAAGTATCCATCATGAGTTAAACTATCCCTTTTCTTACACAGGATTTCTCTAAACAAAATTGCGTCGGCGTCAAACTTTCGAACGTCATAACGCTTCAAAACGTCTAAGACGTGTGCAACGTTTTCGCGAACAAAAGCATCGAAGAAATGATCAGTGTGATCGTTATTCTTGCATATTTACCTGATTTCAGCATAAACCACGATGAAAACGTCGCTTTAACATTAAATAGGGGAGACCGGGGCTAGTTCGGCCCCATTTTAGAAAAAGTACAGTTTTCGAAACACTATAACATCTAGGTCTGCGAAACCTATATATTTAAGTTAGGCAGAATAGGGCGGTACCAGTCCCGGTAACCCCAATCATGTGTCTCTGTACGATAAAGGGTAATCTTCATTTGAGGAGAACGGGTCATGATGGCCGAACTTGCCCCGTCATGGGGTAAGTTCGGCCAACCCTCGGGGTAAGTTCTCCAGGCCTATTATTATACAGTCAAACTTCTGTAGTTGGAATTGCATGGGGCCAAGAAAATGTAACGGCATTACCCTAACTTATGGGCTATCCGAGTTGGTTCTTCGGAATAAAATTAACCAAAAATGAGCCTGGAAATGTCGTACTAAATTGTCCGTGTCTTAGACAGTTTTTTTTACTTTTGACGTCAAAGTAAAAATGGCGATCTGAAGCGTTCGATGTAATAAACGCCATGTCAGTAAGTCGTTGCGCTAAATATGAACACGAATATGAATTTAGGATCCATGATATGAACACCCTTTACAAAATAGGTGATCTAAAAAACAATGGTAAATATTTTATGTAAGTGTTCGGCAAGTTTGGCTATCGGCCGAACTTGCCCCGCCTTAAGTGGCCGAACTTGCCCCAGACAAACTATTTCCAAATATCCCGTGACAGCTCCTTTTAAGATGCAGGAGAAGAAGTTAACAATGTTTTATACCGAAGCACATAATCCATTCGTAATAAAAATATAGAATTTAAAGCAGAATCTTAACACATCTTTAAGTAAATAAAAACTGAACTTACTATGAAAAATTTACTATTCCTGCAAGAAAACGAATTTTCCGGTACAACATCAATGTACCCTTCAACAATGCAGTCATTGTGTACTCATGTAAACAAACCCTATCCCTTTTTACACTTACTTTCTCAAAACAAAATGGCGTCAGCGTCAACTTCGAACGTCATTACGTCGCCACAACGTCATATATATGCGTGCAACGTTTTCGCGAACGAAATCATTGGCGAAATGGTCAGTCACGGCCGCAACGCATTCTAGTGTAACGTCATGCATGCAAATCAGGGCCCACTTTAGGCTTTTGTCAAGTAAAAGCCATGTTCAAACAGCACGTGAATCTCATGATTTGAACATGGATTTTGCGGCTTCAAACGGCTTGCGTTACGAATTCCCGTGCAAGAATATAGGGATCACACTTTTTTCATGCATTAACATTTGCCGGGTCCTGAGGAAGCCGTTTGATTTGATTCTTTACGTCCCATCAACAATTTTTCAGTTGAACCAGTACTAAGCTAGGATTAATGTGTCTTGCTCAAGGACACAACACGGTGACGCCGGTGAGGCCCGAACCCGCGACCCCTCTGTCTCGAGTCAAGCACTCTACATGTACCACTGAGTCACAGCGTTCCCTCAAATATTGAAAAGGTCCACCTGATGAAAACAAGGACATTATTTCCCTGAGGGATGGAAATGTTTGCTTTTTTTTATATATTATTTTTCCCCGTAAGTGGTTAAGGTAAATATTGTTTTAAGATTTTCATGTCTGACCGGGCAAACACGTAGATCGGCACGATTATAAATGACACAAAGGGTAGAAAAGAGTCTTTGCGAATTGAAGCCGGAATATGCTTTTCAAGTTAACATATACCCCACAAAAATTAACCCATATAAGCATAGCGTCCTTTTTGTGGGACGTAGGCAAACAGTGCATACCCAGATCAGACGCCGCAAAACGCGGCGTCTGATCAGGATCCCCACTGTTTGCTAACATAATTTTCCATCAAAAGTTGAATAGTAGAAGGGCCCGTGGGCCCTGGATCGCTCACCTGAATCCTTGTCAGGAGGAGAGGATGTTTACCACAAAATATAAATCTCATTCTCTAACACTTAAGTCCATCTTGGGTATCACTCAGACCTATCAAGTCACTAAGTTCAATCAAATTATACTTATCTGCACAACTTCAATGTCTGACCTTTTTACCCAAACCAAAAGGCCAGGGCTGTGCATAATGTCAAACATTTTAATTGCATAATTAGATATGCACCATAACCTTCTTCAGAAAAAAAAAACGTTTTTACCTTTGTCCCCATACAGGAGTCAAGGATGTGTAACATGGCAGAACATTTGTAGCATGGTGCTTCATTCTAATTAATTTGATTATGCAACATGACTACTTTCAGAAAATGAAATAAATTATCCTTTTGACCCCACCCCAGGGATCAAGGGTAAGTGTAAGAGCAAAAATGTTTGCTAGCATGTTATTGTAAGCTTCATTCCTTTTAATTTGATATGCAATATGACCATATTCTGAAAAAAGTTGATTTTATATTATCCTATGTGAGACCAAATTTTGGCCCCAGGGGCATAATTTGGGCAAACTTGGTAGAGGTCTACAAGGTGATGCTACATACCAAATATCAAGACTCCATGCCTTGTGGTTACAGACAAAAAGCTTTTTCATGTTTTCCCTATATAAGTCTATGTTAAACATGTGACCCCAGTGGCGGGTCAATTTTGGACCCAGGGGCATAAATTAAACAAACTTGATAAAGGTCAACGAGATGATGCTACATACCAAATATCAAGGTTCTAGGCTTTGTGATTTCAGACAAGAAGATATTTTTCATTTTTCCCTATATAAGTCTATGTAAAGCATATGACCCCGGGGTGGGGCCATTTTTGGCCCAGGCACATAATTTGAACAAACTTAGTAGAGGTCTACTAAATGATGCTACATACCAAATATCAAGACTCTAGGCCTTGTGGTTTCAGACAAGAAGATTTTTTCATGTTTTCCCGTTTAGCCTATGTAAACCATGTGATACCTTGGGCGGGACCATTTTTTGGCCCCATGGGGCATAATTTGAACAAATATGGCAAAGCTTTATAAGGTGATGCTACATAACAAATATCAAGGCCTTGTGGTTACAGACAAGAAGATTTTTTTCATGTTTCCATATATAAACCTTTGTTAAACATGTTACCATGTTTGGCCCCATGGGTATAATTTGAACAAACTTGGTATAGGTCTACTAGATAAAGCTACATACCAAATATCAAGGTTCTATGCCTTCTGGTTTCAGACAAGGTGATTTTTTCATGTTCTCCCTATATAAGCCTATGTAAAATATGTGACCACCGGGGCGGGCCATTTTTTGCCCCAGGGGGCATTATTTAAACAAACTTTGTTGAAGTCTACTTGGTGAGGCTACATACAAAATATCAAGGCTCTAGACCTTCTGGTTTCCGACAAGAAGATTTTTTAAAGTTTTCATCTCGAAAATCTATCTTAGCCTCTGTGACCTAGATATGCAACGGACCAAAACCATTTGAACAATTTTGGTAGAGGGCCACCCGAAGATCTTTTGTGTGATATTATTTAAAAATTGGACTAGGGGCTTAGGAGGAGTTAATATTAAAGTCAATTGTTAACGGACAGACGAACGGACGGACAATGACGGATAGGTGGGCTAAAATGAAAAAGAGCACCCAACATCCCTTAAAACGAAAATGGATTGGTCCAATTGATAATAGTGGAAAATTCCATAAGGCTTAAATTGGTTAAATTCAGTACATGTGAGCCGCGACATGAGATTTTCAACAATGTGGTATGTGCGACCAGCAAAGCCTCAGAACAGCCTGCGCATATGCGCAGTCTGATCAGAACCTTTGCTAGTCGCTTGAATATTCTATGAGAGTTAAGATCATACTGACTGAGCATCATACGGAGTTTCTAAGCTTAAAAGAATGCTGTATATGCTTGCCTGAGTCTACACTTGTCAAAATGCCAAATTGTTGGAAATCACATGTCGCGGCTCAACTATGGAACATGTACCAGGAAGAGATTTCATCCCCAAACGGGCATCGTCGCGCGACAAATCAAGACTAAATATAGTCTCCTCAGCTACAGAGACTAGCTAGAAAAATGAAATATCGCTCGTTTAGATATGGGCCTCGCCACGAGAAAACCTGTCTTCGGCGTTTTAAGAAAGTTAGACTCAGACCAAGCTGCTAAGATACAGAGTCTAGCTAGAAAAATAATAGTTCGCTTGTAGCAAGTATAGATATCATACTTTCCAAAAAGTGAATAACAAAGGCGATGATTAGGATGCGCAGGCTGGTCTGCGCCTCTGTTGTTCACAAACCTCTGAAGACATGTTTTCTCGCATCCAGGCCCAATTATGATACTTTTGAAAAAGCGAATAATAAAGGCGCTGCCGGATTAGACTGCGCGTTGCAAATGATGTTTTTCAGCTTACTTTTGAAAAGGAACACCCTCGGATAATTTCGCTCTAAATTCGCTCTTAATTCGCTCTAAAAAGTAGTGTCATTTTTGCGTAAAAATAAAGAGTGTGTTGCTTCAAGATGCCTTAAATTTTGAACCAAATGCCTGATTTTATTCAAATGTTTCTTATTTATTGCCTATATAATCAGTTAAACTATCAAAACGAAAACAAAATCGGTAAAAAACACACGAGTTTTTACAAGTTCTAAAATGACATATTTTTCAAAAAATGTTTTAAGGAATTCTCCTCATCTCAGTTAATTTAACATGTTCCCAAACACCGTTTTCAAAAAATCTTTATTTTATTTCTTTATGTAGCGGTTTGAAATTCAATTCAGTAGAAACCATATATACCTAACCCTTTAATTTTTGTTGAGTATATAATACACACTTTCGCCCAGATGACTAGTTCTGTTTCGTTATTTACGTAAATATCTTCTAGCAAAAGGAACAAAATTGTGTGTTTGTTTTTCGGCAAATTGTTATCGTGGCGCTAAACGGGTTGATACTTCGGGGCTTTTTGTCATAGGTGAATGATTGCCAATTAACCATGAATAATCTCTTTTGTATGAATACGCTCTTGACAGATGCAAAGCTAAGATCCGCCTTTCGCCTTATAAATATCATTTTAGCTGTTTCTGTTCAGTATTCTAGAAACACTGTGAGACTATCTGGTAAATGTATACGTCGATTTGCTGGTATTTACGCGTATTGCCGGTACTTCATAGACAGGAACTGGTAGATATTGGTGTTAATACTATATAGAAAAACATGCCATATGCCTAAAGGACTATAGAACTAGATCATTTTTAAGTATTAAGTATGTGCATGGCGATTTATGTAAGCATTTTGGAATAGATTCGAGTACCGATCATTCAGATCGGTACTCGAATCTATTCCTAATAATTGATTTAATGTGGTAAATAGAATCTAACATTGATTTCGTGCTCCTGTATTATTGAATTGATAAAACTCGCTGTGAAAAAGCGATAAAACGCGAGTCAAGCCTCGCGTTTTATCACTTTTCTACGGAAGCCCTGGAGGGACATTTTAACTTATTACTTATCACTTATTACTTATTACTTATTACTTACTACTTATCACTTATTACTTACTACTTATTACTTATCATATCACTGGGCCGCGTAGCGCAGTCAGTAACGTGTCTGGCAACAGATGCGAGTCTGATTGCAGATCCAGGGGTCGCAAGTTCGATCCCGGCCCGATTCCATACTTTCGTGGAGATTGATCATGGAATACTTTCTACGGTCATCCTCCTCCCTTCCGCTGAATCATTCAAGAAGGGTTGTTGTCAGTTACAAGTGAAAGTATGTGCACGAAGTACTGGTTAACTGCTTGTTCGAGCTTGCCCAGGAAAATATGTGGTTAGGTGAACTGACCATCCCGCAATGACAATAGCTGTTGACTTGGGACGTAAAGCAACAAAACAAACAAACAAGCAAACAAAACTTATCATATCATTATATCACCCGTATAATGGCGGGAAACTCCATTGTACATTCCATGTAATAGCGGTAAGCTGTAGTAGTAGCAGTAGCAGCAGCAGTAGTAGTAGTAGCAGTAGTAGTAGCAGCAGTAAAAGTAGTAGTAGTAGTTAAATATTAGTGATGGTAATGATTGTAGTAGTAGTAGTAGTAGTAGTAGTAGTAGTAGTAGTAGTAGTAGAAGTAGTAGCAGTAGTAGTAGTAGTAATAGTAGCAGTAGTTGTTGCAGTAGTAGTAGAAGTAGTACTTAGCAGTAGTAGAAGTTGTTGTTGTTGCAGTAGTAGTAGTAGCATTAATATTAGTGGTGGTAATGATTGTAGTAGTAGTAGAAGTAGTTTGTTTGTTTGTTTGATTTGATTATTTATGTCCCATCAACAATCTTTCAGTTAAAATGGGACAGGTCTTCCTGGGTTGAACCAGTACTAAGCTAGAATAAATGTGTCTTGCTCATGGAAAGCAACACAGTGACGCCGGTGAGGCTCGAACCCGTGGCCCCTCGGTAACGAGTCAAGCAATCTACAAATGAGCCACTGCGCTCCCTAGTAGTAGTAGTAGTAGTAGTAGTAGTAGAAGTGGTGGTACTACTACTACAACTACTACTACTACTACTACTACTACTACTACTACTACTACCATAAAAGTAGTAAGTAGTAACAAATAAGTAGTAAGCAATAACTAATAAGTAGTAAGTAATAACAAATAAGTAGTAAGTAATAACAAATAAGTAGTAAGTAATAACAAATAAGTAGTAAGTAATAACAAATAAGTAGTAAATAATAACAAATAAGTAGTAATAGTAGCTGTATTACTACTTCTACTACTACTACTACTACTACTACTACTACTACTACTACTACTACAATCATTACCACCACTTATATTACTATCCTGGAGTGCAATGGCTCAGTGGTAGAGTGCTCGCCTCGAGACCGAGGAGCCACGGGTTTGAGCCTCACAGGCGTCACTACGTTGTGGTCCTTGAGCAAGACCCAGTTATCCTAGCTTAGTACAGGTTCAACCAAGGAATACCCGTCCCAATATAAATGTAAGATTGTTGATGGGACATTAAGAATCAAATCAAACAAATATATTACTACTACTACTACAACAACAATAATCACTACCACCACTAATACTACTGCTGCTACTACTATAACTACTAGTACTACTACACTACTACTGCTGCTACTATTACAACTACTGCTACTACTACTGCTACTACTACTACTACTACAACACTACTACTACTGCTGCTGCTGCTACTACTACTACACCTACTACTACTACTACTACTACTACTACTACTACTACTACATACACCTACTACTACTACTACTACTACTACTACTACTACTACTACGACGACGACGACGACGACGACTACTACTTCTACAGCAAAACCAGCAACACCAACTACACATATACTACTACCACAACTACTTCTACTACTACTACTACTACTACTACTACTATGACAGCGAAAACAGCAACTTTCACTACAAATATACTGCTACTACAACTACCACTACTACTACTACAGCTACGGCTGTTACAGGGAATGTATATTTGGAGTTTCCCGCCGTTCTAGGGGTGATAAATGATATGATAAGTAATAAGTAGTAAGTAATAAGTGATAAGTAGTAAGTAATAAGTAATAAGTAATAAGTGATAAGTAATAAGTAGTAAGTAATCAGTAATAAGTAAAAATGTCCCTCCAGGGCTTCCGTACTTTTCCTCAACTCGTTTTATAAATTCAATGAAACATAAGCACTCATGTAAGATCCTCTATGTATAGCTCTCAGTTTCGATTTTCTTATCAACCAATAAAAGCGAGTCTCCTATTTTGGGACAAAGGCAAACACATTGGATCGAGGTCAGACGCAGCATAATGCGGCGTCTTGTCAGTTTCCCTACGTTTATAGGTATTTTAAATCAGAGCTAATACAGAGGCTGGACCCCTACCCCTTCAACTGAAAATCAATTTTGGATTCCTTCAATCTTCATTCATTTGCATTAACCATGTCCTAGTGGCACAAAAATGGAAAATCAACAAAGGCTATCTTTATTGCAGGGGGACTCAGGATTTTTGGAAATGGGATACATATATGTCAACGTTAGTAATCCCTACGGGGTTCTTCGTTGAATTCAACACACAAATGAACGATAATCTTGAATTGAAGACTTTAATATACAAGTATAGATGGATCCTGCAAATATATATCAAATATATTAATACTATGTTATTCCATAATGAAAAAGTATATAACTTATTCCATATGTAGCTGGGGCGTAGGTGCCTTATAAAAGGGTAAACCTAAATGATCGTATGGTTTGCATCTATTCTGCAGCTTCTATTTAACATCAACCTAATAATCATATTACATATTATATATAAGTCTTATAAATCTTACTAATAAGTAACTAGGTTTTCATTTTATCTTACTCTATGGCCTATCTAATGGAGAACAGAGTAGACCCTGATGAGATGCTGCTTCTGCAACAACTCACCTGAGTCTTCACTGCATGCCAACATCACGGTTTAAGGGGAATGAAACAATAACAGAGCAGACTCTAATGAGATGCGGCTACTGCAACCTCCCATCTTAGTCTACACTGAATACTAATATCAGGGTTGGGGAGAAATGAAACAATAACGGAGCAGACTCTAATGAGATGCTGCTACTGCAGCCACCAATCTGAGTCTACCCTGCGCGCAAATGAAAATCCTTAGACCTACTAAAACGATAGCCAGTACATACCTGCAAATATATATCAAATATATCAATACTATGTAATGCCATCATGAAAAAGTATATAACTTATTCCATCTATAGCTAGGGCGTAAGTGCAACGAGGGGTGCATTTGTGCTCGGTTGTTAGTGTAGTGCCCGCATGTTACAAAGGATGCATAGGTGCATAGTACTAAGGACATGTTTGACTATTTAACGGTCAAAGAATTAATCTTTCAAGACTGGCGATTATGTATGAAAAGGTCCCTCGCATTGGGCGCATGAAAACCTAAGGTACTTCGAATATGATACAAGCCTAACTAGAAAAGCACCAACCTGGTGCCTATGACATACTTCCCCTCCTTATGAAATGTCGTCCCGACATTCCCAACGAATACAAAGGACGTAACATAAGGAGAAAATGAATGAAAACAAGTATCACAAAGAGTTAAAATCCACAAAGATCTTAACACAATAATGAGACTCTTAAAGTGTAAAAAATCTAAATGCAACCACTAGGCTTTTGAATTGAATATATCTAAATGCAATAGCAATACTTTTAGAGGTCGTAACTGCTTGCCCACGTGCACTTTTCAACAAATCAAAATTAAAAGGCATTATCATATGACGTCGCGTCTGGGAGTGAAATAACGCCATGCAATAAAATCAATAAACCACTAGTGGTTTATAGATTTACGGGAAACGTTATGACGTCCATAACAACATTGCGTACATAATGACAATAGTATAACGTTTTTACGCCAGAAATGAGATTTCAAAGTATTTGTCATATGAAAAATAGAATCTAACATTCGTGCTCTTGTATTATTGAATTTATTAAGCTCGTTGTCATATGAAAAATAGAATCTAACATTCGTGCTCTTGTATTATTGAATTTATTAAACTCGTTGCGAAAAAGAGATAAAATGCTCGGCAAGCCTCGCATTTTATCTCTTTTCCCCAACTCGTTTAATAAATTCAATAAAACATGAGCACTCATGTAAGATCCTCTATATTGCATACAATCACTCAAATAGTCTTTTTATCTTTCAGATTGCATATAGAAACAAATCAGACAGAAGTTTCTACGTGGTGTTGTTCACCAAATACTTCCAAAAACCTTTTGGACTATTCCAGTCCAATATACTATTCCAGTCCAATAGTTTCATGATATCTATAATATCATGAACAATAAAACATATCAACATATCAGCATGAGCCTCATGTAGTTTGTATTCATGTAAATACAAAAATATAAAATATATTCCCGAATGTATACAAAATGATATTGGTCAAAGGCTATATTATTGATCGACATAGCCTGCCTCAATAATCTGTAAGTGTCTTAGGTCAAGACAACTGAATATATTGATATCAGATATAGAGAACATCTTTAGGGTTGACTGTAAAAAAACATGCTCCCTACATCTGATGTCATTTTGTCCAACCTGAAATCTGTCAGGTGCACGTCTCTGTCTGGTTCCTCTCCTTTGTCTTGGAGATTTGTTCTGAGGAACTCTCTTCTGTCAATCTTTGCTCTTTCTTTCTGGCAGCTTATACTTAGGGGGTCCTAGTTGCACCCCATCATCAGCTTCAGTGCTATCAGAACTGGAATCATCTGAGCTATCTGATACTGTTGATTTGACCTCTCTTTCTAGCTCTTTCTAGCTCTTTTGCAACTTTCCTTTTGTCTCTTGGAGGTTATTCTGGTTCTTCTTTGTATGTAGCATGTTTTGGTGCAAAAGTTATGGCTTTGAATGACCATTTTCCCTTTGAACCTCATATATAGGAATGTCACGAATAGGCTGACTGGTCACAATATAAGGCTGCTTTTGCCACTTATCAGCCAACTTTTGGCGTCCCTGGAGACCCACATTTTGGATTGAGACACAATCTCCAGTTTGAAGTACAGCGTATTGAATTTTCTTGTCATAGTTCTTCTTGTACTTAGCCCCAGCATGTTTGGCTTATTTGCTGGCCTTACCATATGCAGTGTACAGTTGCTCTTTTAGCTTATCACTATAATCTTGTTTGCTTTTAGCTATTAGATTGTTTGAAGGAAGTCCAAGGAAAGCATCAATTGCAAGCCTTGGATGCCAACCTAACATCAAATAGTAAGGAGCAAACCCTGTTCTATCATAAACAGCTGCATTGTAGGCTTATGTCAGTGTAGACACATGTGCTTTCCAGTCAGTTTTATTGTCTTCTGGGAGAGCTGCCATTATGTTAAACAGAGTTTGTAAAATCTCTACACCATGCCATTTCCCATTGGATGGTATGGGGTTGTCCTTGTCACTATGATTTTTAAAGGAAAGTCGTAATGTACAAAGAAATTTTAAAAAAGAGCTTTTGCTGTTGTATTTGCTGACTGGTTTCTGGTTGAAATTGCTTGGGCGTATCTGGTTAAATGATCTGTTATTACAAGGATATTCTCATACCCGCCTTTTGATGTTTCAACTGAAAGGTAATCTATGCAAATTAATTCCAAGGTGTAGATGATGTGAGGTTTACTTATTCAGCACTTTTTACAGGGGCTGTTTTTCTTCTTCTGTATTGACCACATGTCTGTATGCGTTGCATGATAAAATTTTCAAGCCCTGGAGAGAAGAAACATCTTTTTATCATGGATGGAGTCCTATCACGACCCAGATGTCCCAGGTCAGTGTGATAGACATGAAAGATATCATCTCTCAAAGAATGTGGCAAGCATATCAGATCTAACTTTTCATCACTTAAGGTGATGGTCTTGCACAGAACCCCATCTTTTAGGTGGTACTTTGTCCAGTCTGCTATCATTCTGTTATCTATCTTGCTAACATGCGCTTCTGATGATAAAGGCTTGTGTCCCTCAATCAAATGGTCAACAATGAAGGAGATATCATGATCTTCACTCTGAGCTTGTCTCCAGTCCTTACCCATCAGAGCTGTTGACTTTATCTCTTCCTCTTTAATCAGAGATGCCTCTTCTGGATCAATATCTTTGTGGTCAGTGTCAGTAAGGGAGTTGACTAATGGCTTGTGTTCCACAAATAAAGAATTGCAAACAGCCTGCAGAACGTCAGGGAAGACTGAAACAGATGTCTCTGTCTCTCGAATTCTAGACAATCCATCTGCATCCAAATTCTGTCTGCCACTTCTATAAATGATGGTACAACTGTAGTTAGACAACTCGGCAAACCAACGCTGAAAAGTGGCATCAAGCTTTGCCATAGTAAAATCATACGTCAGAAGATTATTATCTTTCACAACGCTGAATGTTGCCCCATAGAGATAATCATGGAATTTCTTTGTTATGGCCCATTTAAGGGCTAGAAATTCTAATTTGTGAGCCAGATAATTTTTCTCTGATGGCTTGAGACTACGGCTAGCATATGCCACCACCCTTTCCATTCTATCCTGATTTTGATAAAGTACAGCTTCTAAGCCTGTTGTACTTGCATCTGTATGTATTTTAAAATGTTTTGAATAGTCTGCATAGGCAGGAACTGGTGATTTTATCAACTTCTTCAATTTGTCGAATGATCTTTGTTGTCTTTCAGTCCAAACAAATGGTGCAGGCTTTGATCTTTTATTTCTGTTCTTCTTTGAAGTATAATGGCCTACCAGAAAATCATTTAACGGTCTAGCAATTTTTGCATAGTCCCTTATAAACCTCCTGTTGTATCCTGTGAAACCTAGGTATGATCTTACTTCCTTTATGGCTATAGGAACAGGCCATTTCTGGACAGATTCTAGCTTGTTTGGGTCTGTACAGATTCCTTCTTCAGACACTACTTGTCCCAAAAAGGTTACCTCGGCTTTAGAAAAATCACATTTGGATGGTTTGAGTTTGGGGTTATGATGCTTCAATCTTGAGATGACTGCCTCCAGTCTATCCAGATGTTCCTCAAAAGTTGTTGAGAAAATGATGGCATAATCTAAATAGATGAGACAGTCCCTCAAGTTGAGGTCCACCAGTGAGCGCCCATGTCGTAGAGCGAAAATATTTACCTGTCCCAGCTGGGAATCTAACCCAGGTCGCTGGATCTACAGGCAAACACTCTACCACGTCGCTGTAAAAGCAGGCTTCTACCACAAGGCAGTAGAAGCGTGTTATATACCTAGCCCTGTGATATCAGAGTATAAATTATTATAGGGATCAAACATGTTTTTCTATGCATTAACATTGGTGGTGTTGAAACCGAGCCTGAAAAATATGTTTGATCGTTATTATTGCATTAATTCATTTTGTCACTTAAAAACTTTGGAAAAGCGCTTCAAAAAGTTAATTTTTGCATTACTATAATGGCGCGAAAAAGCATGAGGGATTCCTACGTGAACATGCAGGTTTTGAAAACGCCTGTTCAATAGCAAGGACTTACATTATCCTAACGTCACTAAATTACGTTCACTGCTATGCACGTTACTGTTGATGACGCCAATTTTTGTGACAACCTAGAATGCGTATATGTAAAGGACAGAAGCTGTGCACCACCAGCGCATGAATAGCCTGATTAATACATGGACTTTTTGCAGTTAAATACATGGCTGTTAACAGCGAATGCACAACTTTCTAAGCAATAATAAATTTTATCACATGGCGTCGCGTCTGAGGGTGATATAACGCCATGCATTAAAACGATAAACCACTAGTGGCTCACAAACTTTCGTAACGTTTTGAAATGATGCCATAACAACGTCGCGTATAATACATGAATGACATGAATGACAAAAATCCTTAAGCTTTCATGCCAAAAATGCGATTTCAAAGTACATGTTTACACTTTTTAGATAGAAATTTACCCAATTTAACACAAACTCAGTACTTATATATGTATATATAAAAAGCCGCCTGTTTTAAATTTATCACGCCTTTACGAATAACGTTGAAAAAACGTAAAACTGCATTTTTAAGTCTGGACATTTTCATTACGATATGATGAATATGTAAACAGACTATTCAGGAGTCTTTTGAGTCAGGACATCGAAAATCAACAAATAACGTTCGTGAAGTATAATATACAAATGCTGCGTGTTAGTCAAACTGAGCCTAAGAAGGCTCTTGGCAGGTCGCCGCCGTACCAAGAGTAATACACGTGGCAAAGAAGTTTTGTTGCTCTCGCATTATTGTTCATAACCTCGTGAAAAGGTTAGAGCAGACAGGATTATCTATTGAGGCACAGAATCGAAGCCACGTAAAGAAACAACGCCAAAACAAGACCCTTGATTTACACTCACGCATTGACGTTATCCATTCTAGTAGGTAACTGTAGATGCTACACACCGCTACATGTACGTTTCATACCAGACAATATAAAACAAGAATCTGAACAAATGATTTTTGACTTGTGATTTTTTTTTATTTTGACCTCTTACTCATTCCCGACGCTACCAGTCAAACACAAGATATTGCAGTTGAGTTTCAATTACACTGAGAATTGTATACCCATTAATTTGATATGACTTGTTTTTACATAGGATCAGTATTAGCAAATACGAGGGTTGTCCTAGTAAATCGTGGACTTTTGCTATAATACAAGACTGTTAACCAGTAATTCTATGATATTTTAAGGATATCTTTATATACATATGGGAAACATTTTGTATAAATATGCGTGGAATCATAGTTCAGAAAACAAATTTATGAAGCTTTTGGCGTGAGCGGCACACGTCATTTTATTTTGAAATGAAGCTCATCTAGTCCAAAAGGTAGTGTACATTTAATCAAATTTTCGCTGTTGTATCTCAAACAATGCATTACCACACCAAACAGTAACTATGCAAGGTTAAGTGTTGAAATCTTGAAACGTTTCTGGCCATTCGTATTGATTTTATGAAATATTTTACATACCTACTACATGTTTATTTTTCAGAAAATGCTAACGTTATAAGAACGATACGGAGCAAACGTTAGACTTTCAATACGTTTTTTGCTAATTAAACACATAAAATTACTTTCTTCTAATGCTAAATGATTGGTAGAACAATCACTAGTATCATAAAATGGATTTCGTGTGAAAAATTATATCAGTAATACCACAAAGACAATCTCATTTTCGTCAATGTAACGGATCACACGCTATTTTTCTGTCAATTTTTTAATGGTAAATGTCTCGTCTCTTAGAAAATCTAAACGATCGCACGTGTTTGTTTGCTTAACATATCCTAACTATCTACTAAGGCATTAATTGAACCAGGGAAACTTACAAATAGATGGCAATTTTTGTTACCATTTCAGCTTATATAAAAAGAGTAGAGTCAAAACATTTGACCACCCCTCTCTGAAAATACAGCAAAATAATTTGTGACGTGCTCCGCATACGCTGAGACACCCTCAAGTAAAGGTTCATAACTTTGTTATCTAAACTGTGGTTTCATCCATATTTGTGGAAAATGTGTCCCAGATGTATATAAATATGTCATACAAATTTCATAAAATTCCTGATACACAGTCTCGTTTTATAACACAAGTCCACATTTTACTGGGACAACCCTCGTATATTACTGATTCTAACACTGCTCGCCCATATAGCCAATGGTTAAATTCAGTGATTTATTGATTGATAAATCACTGCACGGACTGGGAAAGGAATGATGTGACGTCATTCGGTCGTTAGTTTGATTTTCATGACGTCATCTATCACGTACAGCCTTGTAACGTTGCAATAGATGGCGTAACATAGTTTTTTTTAAACTAATGGACATTCAAAACGTACGTATAATATGCGTTTAGTCTAAACAAGAGTTACGGGAAATTCTAACGCTCTGTTCAAGATGGCGGAAACCTTATAGACTCTGAAGGATTTGTTTATATTTTTAATATTTTGGTGTATTAGAATCGAAATATATTCGCGCTGACAGTAATGTGTAGCTTTATATATCACTGTCTGTCAGTCAGTCGTCAGTTTATAAATCTCTCGGGCTACGTGCTCCCCATTTATCCACTTTAATGATTGACCTCCAGCCATTGATATATTAAGCAACAAATCACTGTGAGCGCGAATCTATTTCGTAATTAAAGTGAGTGTAAACTTTCTTTTTTTTGTTTAGTAAAGTTCTAATGTCATATGATAAATAGAATCTAACAGTCGTGCTCCTGTATAATAAAAATTATCAAACTCGTCGCGAAAAAGCAATTAAATGTTCGTTTTTCCTCATCTTCTTTAATGAATTTAATAAAATAGTTGCACGAATGTAAGATGTTTGTTGCATTGCATTTGGGCCTCATCGCGAAAAATCCAGTCTTCCGGGGGTTGCAAACAACAAATGCGCAGACCAGCCTGCGCATCCGCGCAGTCTGATCAGCGCCCTTGTTATTCGCTTATTACAAAGAATCATATCTAGACAAAAATATTTTCAAGTTTCTAGCTAGTCTCAGTCGCTGAGGAGACTGGTTTGAAACTCGCTTTGTCAGAAACCCTGAAGACAGGTTTTCTCGCGACGATGCCCATTTTCTCACGGTCATAACGATGTTCTTTTATCTTCAGGCTTGTTTCTAACTGAGTAAACAATGGCAGAGTTCTTTAAAGAGTGTGAATCAGGGAAAAAGAAAGGTCGACGCCTTGGCTACAGTGAGGCAAGACACTACTTGTCCAAAGCGGCTGCCTCAATTTGGTCTGTTGGTATTAGTCAAACAGCCCAGGAAGTGAAGACTGAACACATCATAACTGCTTTGAAAATCATTGTTCGAAAACAGGAAGCTCTACAAATGGGCATCGTAGAACAATCCACTGGGGACGGAAATGAAAGTGAGTTGTGTTTCCAACCATTCAGGAATCCAGAAGCATTTCACAGTAACAGTAAAAAACAAAGATGCTTGGACAGATATTATGATGCAGTATAAAGATAAACCATTTGATTATGTAAATGGGCCACTTTGGCGATTTATTATAGCACGTGTAGAAAGCACCAGAATTAGAAAAGGGTCTGATGATTACCAAAACACAGACACTTGCGAGTCGGGTGATTCTTTGTTTGAGCTTATATGTCTGGTTCAGGTTGACCATATCATAGCTGATGGGATTTGTGTAATTGACGTGTTGAATCAGCAGTTCTTTCCAATCTTATCTGCAGTAATAAAGGGAGAAAATGCTGATGATATCATCCCCTTTATTCCTTTTGCAAACAGCATTGAGGACTATGTACTTGGGCCCGGACAAGCAATGAACCCTGTACCGTGGTATAGGAAATTATTCCTCGATGTGTATCGCTGGATAAATCGAACATTTAGAGCTGAAACTGAAACACCTATGTACAAATTCAAAGATGAAGCTTTGCCAACCCTGGACCAACCTGACAAAGCATCTTTATATATGGGAACCCGTTTCAGTGTCGAGCTAACTGATTCTGTCATTCGAGCAGCTAAACGACATAATGTTTCAATCCACCTCGTTTTATTATTTGCAAACAGTCTGGCATTTAGTCGCACAGCATTTGCTGCTGGTGTCACTTTACCGAGAACATTCAGACAATTATGGCCTATAGATTTGAGAAAATATGCAGATTTCCCAGAAGGTCATCCTATTTTGCTTGCAACTAGCTACGGCGTGAGTGAGCACAGTCCAATGACACAGTGTACGTTGACTGAGTTCTGGGATAATTGCGCTCAGTTACTACGCCCGGCTTATCTAGAACTAATGAAATGGAATGTAGTGTGGAAGATGAAAATGATGAAGTACCTGGTTGATTCTGCAAAGTCCAGTCCAATGGTGCTACAGGAGCTCAGACTGGCACCTTTGCTGGCTTTTAGCAATCTTGGCAAACAGGTTCCAGTAGATATGTTCCAAGAAAGATACGGTTGTATAAATAGTTCAGGTAGAACTCCTATCGCAGCGTTCGTTATAACAGAGCGCGGAAGATTTTTTTGGACTGTCGTCCGCTCAGAAAACACAAGTAGGCGTTTTATGGAGGCACACATGCGTGAACTTGAATGTGTTTTAAGAGAATATTGTCAAACAGAGTAACTCATTGTGGGATGACATATTAAGCAATCAATCAAATCCAATCGGAACTACCTAGGCAAAATCCGTGGGATCAGACCTCGGATGTACATCGAGGATCTACTCTGATAACCTGATGCTGACGTTACATAACGTGACGCTGACGTTACAGAAACCATGCAAACACTATAGCAAGTGTTATAGCAGAAAAACAAACGGTTAAAAATGAGGTTTATGGGTTTTTGCAAATGAAATATCTCTTTATTTAGCGATATTTTATTGAAAAATCATAAACTTCATTTAGCGATGTTTTATTGAAAAATCATAAACTTCATTTATTCTGTTGATAAAACGTTTAAGATAATCAAAATAATGAATTTTAAACAGGACTGGACCCAGATGCTACAGTACTATTTTTCCTTGCGCCAGTTCCAGCTGATGAAATGGAACTTTTTAGTACATAGTTCAATGACGCAACACGCCTTACGTACACCCGAGGCTTGATTCGATTCTCGAATTGTGCCAGACTTTCCCGATTGCAATCAAATCGTCAATTTATTGAGACAGTGTCCTGCAAAAGGTACAGGTTGACATGTTTGTCCATTGAAGACTCAGATCAGCCTGGGCATACGTGCATACGTGCAGTCTCACAGTATATAAACGATTTGAAACCAAGCCGGAACTAGCAATGAAACTGCAGAAAGAGTTTAGGTGTCATAAATGTCATGAGAATCAGCTTGGACTGATGCTGAAATTATATGAGCCGCCACATGTGGTTTCCAACAATGTGGCATTTTGAAATGTGTAGACTCAGACGAGCCTTCCCAGCCTCCCTTTGAGTTTAGAAACCCAAATGATATTAGGTCAGTAGCTTGACAGTCATATAATATTCAAATGACTAGCAAAGGCTCTGATCAGACTGCGCGTATGCGCAGGCTGATCTGAGGCTTTGCTGGTTGCACATACCACATTTTTGTAAATCTCATGTCGCAGCTTAATTATGGCATTGATTGTATCATATTAATAAATAATTTACGCTTCAAGATTACTAGATTTTATACTGGTTTTTGCCCTCAAAAAATCCCGGGACAAAACATCCCATGCCGTTTTTTGCCACCCTGGACAAAACATCCCACAAAGATTTGCCACCCCGGACAAAACATCCCATGCCGTTTTTGTCACCCCAGACATAACATCTCATGCTGTTTTTGTCTCCCCGGACAAAACATCCCATGCCATTTTTGTCACCCCCAACAAAACATCCAACACTCAGACTGCTCTTTCAGGAGACCTTCATCTACTATTGCATGTACTAGCAGTAAATGCCCTAGTAAGAATGTCCAAATGAAAAAAACTAGATCTTAAATTGATTGAAAGGCAGTTTCACAGTGTAAATAAAATTTAATAAAAGATAATTATATCTTCTTGTGAAAAACAACTAAATTTGAGTGTTAAAAAGCCAATTACATCTTAAAAGAAATCATTTTACAGTTTGGGTTAAACAAACAATTATAAATGGGAAACATATGTCTAATTAGTCTTATGATCTATCTACCTTTGATCTCCAATCATTTCAATAGGTATGGTATATTAAGAATATTAAGAATCATGACGATTAACTAAATGGAATGTTTTAGGCACTTTCATAGGTTTTAAATAGAGTGTGGGATGTTTTGTCCAGGGTGGCAGAAATGGCATGGGATGTTTTGTTCGGGATGGCAAAAATGGCATGGGATGTTTTGTCCGGGGTGACAAAAACTACATGGGATGTTTTGTCTTGAGTTGCAAATCGATGCGGGATGTTTTCTCCGGGGTGTCAAAAAATGGCATGGGATGTTTTGTCCCCGGATGTTTTGTCCTACATTCTTTCGCCCTTTATTGCTGATAAAACTTATGCTCGTCTCCACATGTTTTATTTTTAGTAGCATTTCAAAAGAAACACTGGTATATGACTTAAGCTCTGCGTGCAAAGCCAACTAAACCCTAGTGGGATACCATACTGGAGTTACCCAGTATCATGCTGCAATCGTCAGTTTGTCATTGAAAGATATAATTAGAGTACAATTAATATTTACATAAAAACAAAACAAAAAAAAACAGATAAAGTTTTGTATACTATACAATTTAACATAAACTACTTACCTAAGGATAAAAAAATCACAAATTGCATTTTGTTATGTTACAAGGGAAATAATTTGACAAAAAAACATGCAAGAGTTATGGTTCTTGTGCATGACACGTCGTCTGAATGTGCTTTACAAATGTATGAAGTTTCGTTGAAATACCCCAAACGGTTATCAAGAGATTCAGCGGACACGACAGAGCATTGTAAATGATCAAAGGGATATAACTCCCAAATATCCAAAACAGAGTTATGGTTCTTATGCATGACACACCGTCTCATTGTGCTCTAGAACTGTCTGAAGTTTCAACCAAATAGCTTTAACAGTGTTCAACTTACAGAGCGGACAAAAAATTTGCATTTAGTTATGCTACAAGGGTAATCATTTGAAAAATAACATGCACGAGTTATGGTTATTGTGCATGACATATTGTCTGAATGTGCGTTACAAATGTATGAAGTTTTATTGAGATACCTCAAACGGTTATCAAGTTATAGAGCGGACACGGAAGAGCTTTGCAAATGATCAAAGGGAAATAACTCTAAAAATATCCAAAGCAGAGTTATGGTTCTTTCGAATGACACGTCGTCTGAATGTGCTTTACAAATGTATGAAGTTTCGTTGAAATACATCTAACTGTTATCAAGTTATGGAGCCGACACGAAATAGCGTTGCAAATGATCAAAGGGGAATAACTCCAAAAATATCCAAAGCAGAGTTATGGTTCATGTAAATGACACGTCGTCTGAATGTCCTTTACAAATGTATGAAGTTTCGTTGAAATATCTTTTACGGTTTTCAAGTTATAGAGCGGACACTATTTTGTGATTGACAGTCGGACATACGGACGGACGGACCGACAGACCACTTAAAAGAGTTAAAGGGCCAGTTTACAAGGGACTTTAAATAAAGGACCATAATAATAAAACCTGCTTTAAAGTAATATAGAGCCAATTCACAAGGGGCATAGAAAGATCTGCTTAAAGTAAAAGCGAGCTAGCTCACAACTTAACAAAAGGGGCCATAAATAAAAGGCCATATAGAAATATGAGCCGTGACAATGCGGCATTTTGACATGTGTAGACTCAGACGAGCCTGTGCAGCCGCCTTTAAGCTTCGACACTCACAATGCTGTTTGGTCAGTAGCTAAATATTGATAGAATTATCAAACTAATTTTTTTCTTAAGAATATTCAAAAGGGCATAGCGGGAACAACCATTCTTGTACGCGACACATTGTCTTGACCTAATGCACATTCCACTAAAGTTGCATGAATGGTATCCCAATGGTTACTGATTTATGGGGTGTACAAGAATTTTGGGGAAAAATAATCAAAGGGGCATACCTTGGAAGCTCGGAAAGGAGGAACAACTATTTAAGTCTACCACACATCGTATTTACCTTACCTAACACACATTCCTATGAAGTTTCATGAATATGTCCCAAACGTTTACCGAGTTATGGGGTGTACAAGAATGAAAAATACACAAAATATTAATCAAAACAACTACACTCAAAGGGCCATAAGTCTGAAACGGAAAACCCATAATTATATGCGACACGTGCACTTTGTCTTGACCTGATACACATTTCAATTAAAGACATATGCGGCTATTTCCAATGCGCACCTTTCCCGCGTCTGTAAACGGGGAAAGTTGTCTGGGTCCTGTCTTTCGACCCTTAACGGATTCGGATTTACACACCTTCCGATATTCTTATGTCATATCGGTGTTCCGACATTTTCTTCACAAAATAACTTATTAAAGTGTGTTCGAAATATCTATTGACATCTTTTCAGAACTGATCGTCTCAGCACTAAAGACAGATAAATGTAGCTCAGTCGAAATCAAACGACGTACACAATAACCTTGGTTACGAATACGATAGTGGCCGAGTCTATACTATTTGTATGGTTAATTAGAGCGGCGCACGACCTGACCTCGTGGCCTAGTGGTTAGCGTGCCTGGCTACAAAGCCAGAGGACCAGGATCGATTCCCGGATGCGCACATATTTTCAGTGTGTTTTTTCTTTCTTTTTTAACTTTTTAATGCTAAATTACTTCATATACTAGTAAAATGGCATCATCAAAACGAGCGAAATGGTCATCCCCGAACTTTTTATATTGAATTACGCATGAAACCTATGGGGGTGGGGTTAAATTTGGCCTTCTAGAAAGAGAATTAGTTCGGTGACCCCAGATTTTTATTCTTTTTTCTGAAAGGTATTATAATAGTCCATGAGTTAAAAATAAATTTTCAAGATTTTCAATATCAGATTTTTTAATACATGATTTATTCTAAAAACAAATTCCATTTTTTGACGAATTGCCAAAATATATCATGCAGTATCTTGTCACAGCATGGGATAACAAGCAAACATGCACATTTTCTTAAAAGTTTGAGGTCATGGGCAGTAATTTAAGTTAAAAGAAAGAAGCTGGCTGAAGATTATAACCGTTTTAGCTCGATAATTAGGACTAGTGTTATTATTTTATATTTCTGGAAAATTGGTCAAATGCTGTAAACTTCAATATGAGATTCTGAAAAAATAAGCACGGTAACATATCCTTTTTATTTCATAAATGGATAGCCCATGCATAAAACAAACTGTATGCAAAGTATTGAAAATATTTCAATATGGGAAGTATTTAGTAGCATATGTCCTTAAATGTCATGAAGATATATATAACGGTTACTGAGCTATGGTGCGTCCAATATTTTTTTCTATAATCAATGGGGCATAACTCAGAAACGAAGAAAGGGGGTCGGGGACCAAAGGGGGTCGGGGACCAAACGTTCTTGTATGCCACACATCGTCTTGACCTATTACACATTTCTTTAAAGTTTCATGAAGAGGTACATAACGGTTACTGCTTTATTGTGCGTACAATATTTTGCTTTACAATATTCAACGGGGCATAACTCAGAAACTAAGAAAGGGTGAACAACCATTCTTGTATGTGACACATTGTCTTGACCTAATACTCATTCCAATAAAGATGCATTTTATAAAGCATTCTTGTGTTGTTTTATGTCATATGGGCTTCAATAGAAACATTGTGGATTACCTGAAAAATCCTACTTAATAAAAGCGAACCCCAAAAATGTTCAATAATGTCCATTTATAACACCATAAAGTTGGTGTTCTTCACGTTCGGTCCCTGGAATAATCAGTTTTAAGCGATTAGTTCTAATTTTAGCGTTTGTGTAAAAATGGAATGCGATGGTGCCTTTATACAGTCTATCAATTGAGCATGTTAATTTCAATTGATGAAAATTAAATTTTCACAGGTTCTGTTCAATTGATTTTTCCACATTGAGTGTAAATTGTAGACATGTATGTATCATATATGTTAAGATATATAATAAAATATCGTGTGGCGGTTTGGAAGTTTCGCTCAGTATAGAATGATTCAATAAACTACATATATTACATGTATTCTGCTTGAAATGCTTACTCAAATCAAGAAAATACTACGGTATGCAATGTGGCAAAACTAACGGGATCATGACATGCTAATTCTAACACGAGTAGTAATACATCAGCTAGCTGTTCCCTGCTGAAAAAAGGAAGTCCGCCATTTTGGAAATCTTCTTTTTCGAGTCCACCTCAGAATTTCAAACGTCTGTAACTTTTTTATTAGTGAACGAAAACATAAAGTGTGGGTAGGCACTCTCTTAGTTAGATCTTAACGAACATTTTGGTACTAAATTTATTGTGTTTTTCTAGATTTTTTCTTTTTGTTCCTCGATCCTCCAGTTAAAAAAACATTATGCATTGTCATCGCATTTGTAAATGACGTCATTTGTTAATGAGTGTGACGTCAAAAGTGCAGAGAAGCGTTATGCTTGTTTAAAAATTGTAAATAATAAAAAGAAAATGAATATGACATGCGTTTCATCTCATCGATGCCTTTGGTCACTTGTGGTCAGGAATAAGGAGTTCCGGCAAAAGGGATTAATTTCCCTAGAGAAAATAAACCTTTCTAGGCAAAAACAAAATTACCGATTTTATTAGTTTGTTAAATCATGGTATTTTTCCGCCAAACATGTAATATATGTATTTATTGCTACCAGCCAGGAGTGACAGTGACGTCATGTTTTGTTTACAAAATTATCGGGTCTTATAATCGATAGACCACTTGTGTATTAATCCTATCCTGTGGATAGGATTAATACACAACTGAACTATCGATTCATGTTAGCTCAAGTGGACTGTACAAGTTAATCATTTACTTAACAATTGTAAACGAAATATTACGTCACTGTCACTCTTGGTTGGCACGACAGTACATCTAAAAAATTATATGCACGAACCAATCACAAGAAGTGGGTGGATCGCTTGTCTACAGTCATGGAGGTTGTGAGTTCGAACCCCGTCACCATATTTTTTTTTCGTTTCTTTTTCGATTTTGTATTTTTATTAATCAATTAATTTATTCATTTATAGATACATAGAGTTTATTAATCGTTCAATGTAACGATTTAATAAACTGTATATTACATGTATTCTGCTTGAACTGCTTGCTCAAATCAAGAAACTACGGTATGCGATGTGGTAAAACTAGCGGGATCATGACATGTCTAATTCTAACACGAGTAGTAATACATCAGCTAGCTATTCCCTGGAAGTCCGCCATTTTGGAAATCTTCTTCATCGAGTGCACCTCAGAATTACAACGTCTGTAACTTCTTTATTAGTGAACGAAAACATAACGTGTGGATAGTCATTTTCTAAGTTAGATCGTAACGAACATTTTGGTACTAAATTCATTATGATTTTCTAGAATTTTTCGTTTTTGTTCCTCGATCCTCCAGTTTCAGTGTTGGAAGACAGAATGGTTTTGTTACGTCATCGCATGTGCAAATGACGTCATTTGTTAATGTTTGCGACGTCAAAAGTGCAGAGAAGCGTTATGCCTGTTTAAAAATTGTAAATAATAAAACGGAATTGAATGTGACATGCGTTTCATCTCATCGATGCCTTGGGTCACCTGTGGTCAGGAAAAGGAGTTCAGGCTAAAGGGATTTATTTCCCTAGAGGAAATAAATCTTTCTAGGCAAAAACAAAATTACCGATTTTATTTGTTTGATAAATCATGGTATTTTCCAGTCAAACATGTAATATATGTGTATAATTCATAATCATTTCCAAACCATTTTGGTTGCTGAATATCGCTTTAATGACTGCAAACAATTCATACCCTATTGAGTTGATGCATTCAGTGACATCTCGCATATGCGTTTTCGTGTTTGATAATGTCCCATTTGATGGACACTTTGTATAAAAGTAAAAACTGTTTTCCAAAACATGCTTAAACATGTTAAAGGATACTTGTGAAAATATGATATCATAAAAATGAAGAAAAAGAAATGAAGGCATTGGTGGGATTCGAACCCTGCGCCTAATGGCAAATCAATGGATTTTCTGATGCAAGCGGCTATAGAAGCTGATATCCAATAATTTTCAAAACTACCCCTGACTGCTGAATATACCAGCCCAATGTTTTGATTTCAATGTTTTTACAAACAGGCAAATGTAAACATGGTCATTAGATTATATTTCCACAAAACGCTTTAAGGTGTGACTGTCACGGTAAATGCATTGAATGAATCGAGGGTCATTACTTAGAGGTCGTGGTAGAAGTTTAGATCTTGGCAGCACTATATTAAAAAAAAAACATGTACCTGGTGCAATATTATGCAGCAATGTACTATAACCATTCATACATGCATAAGAACACCTACTCAATGGTCATGTAGTTTATGTGTATTGGATAGATACAGTACACTCACACAAACTTCTAAGCGGTCACCTAGCAATTCCAAAATTTTGACAAAATTTTAAATCATTTTTAACTAGTTTTAATTTCATGTTTTGACATATTGTATTGAGAGATGTCATACAAAAAATCATTCCATGATGTTTCACGTGAATTAATGAAGAACCAAATGCCCGTGTTAATAGGACAAATACATGGTGATTTTAAGGTGACCGCTTAGAACTTTGGGCAAGTGTACTATACATTACCTGCGCTTGTGCACAACCCACTCACATATTAATACATAACAGGGCGGTACTTGATAATATTTATAACCGATTAATCATTAACCCCTTCACCCAAAAGATGGTCAAAGAAGTCGCAGAAACCTGGGGTTAGGACAATCCGGGTTGTCTCCACTAAATAAGCATGTGGACAACTTGAGGTATTGTAATCTCTCAGCCCTGGCCAGATACCTGCAAACCGCCTCTGAAATTATAAAGTGCAGCCCCGCTTGAACCAAAACATCAGACAATGTAACTCTTAGCAAAAGAATCAGGCATGTAATCAACGTGACTTAACATTCAAGATAATGGCAATTTGCAAATGGCATACATCATTTGGCATACAACTATCACAACTTTTCTTGGAGTTATTAGTATTGATATGTAAATTTTGTTAGAGCAAGATGTATTAGAATAATGAAAATGGCTCATTTTAGATCTTAAACATACATGAGCATCATCTCATTGAAACTTTGACGCATGAGTATATATTAAAATGATAGAGAAGAATGGTGGTTTGCATTTAATGTAAAATTCTTATAAAGATTTGGTCTTTAATGAAAATATTATGTCTTTGGTATGTCAAATATATTTGTTTTAATGCAAGTGTGATCAAGCTCAAAGACTATACAACTTTTTCCATGCTTGAAACTCGACCGAGCATGACATTTAAGCTGCTCTAACATGCTAAATAGCCAGAATCAGAAGAATCTTTATTTTAAAATAACATTCATTTTTCCTGTACATATATGTTGAAATGCCAACAATTGTTGGTAGTTAAAAATTTATAAGCTAGGCAAATTTCATGCTCATGGAAAAAAGTATTTTATCATGACAGTAAATTTGAGCCATGACATGAAATTTCTAATAATGTGGTATGTGCTACCAGCAAAGACTAAGATCAGTCTGCGCATACACAGTCTGTTCAGAGTCTTTCCTTGTCGCTCGAATATTCTATGAATATTAGGCTACTGATAGAAGATCTTTGAAGTTTCAAAGCTTAAAAGTAGGCTGCACATGCTCATATTAGTCTGCAATTGTCAAAATGTCACACTGTTGGAAATCACATCTCTCAGCTCAATTTATTTTGTAGTTATCGTTAATGATAGTGAAAGTAGTTATGACTATGCATTTGTATTTTGTTTCCTGCACACGCAAAATTGATTTAATAGCTAGCGATCTACAGCTGTAAAAAGTTATATGTGTGACAAATATGTTATTGTTAGGAGAAAATGTGTTGTGGTCAAATGAACAGCCCTAATATTGTATATGCAAAACGAAGACACAGATCAGCTTGGCAGTTACCACTCCACTGTTCAGTGCCTTTGTTTCACTAAATAGATAGTGAATTGATAGTGCAATCCACTTCCTAAGCCCAAACTTTAATGCCTCCAACTGCCTTGGTTTTAGTTGGGACAGACAAGAAATTCCAAATATTGTAGCTCATTTAAGTTGTACAATAGCTTGCACATCAGTGTAGAGTGATCAGCACAATTCTTTTTTCTCTCTAGATTAATAAAAGTTGTAGTTGAACGTGCCATATTTAGCCTTACCACAAGATTTGATTTTAAAATTTATACAGCTGCAGGCATCAAACATAGCTATTGCATAATTAAGCATTCCAATGTTCTAGTCACATTGTACGTATTAGAACTGTTTTATTAAGTGTAAAGTGCAGGAAAATTAGAAGTCCGATTGAAAATTTTTGTGATCATTTAGACTTTGTTTTCAAAATGACCCCAAAGACATAAAAAATGTTTTGGTAAAAACAATGTTATAAAACTTAAATCAGCAGTTGTTTAAAAATGTTGTCTGATTTGTATATTATCTTATGCAGTAACATCTAGCGTGTTTTTTTTTAATTAATCTTTTACCTCATAGAGACACCTTATGATACTTTTGAAAACAGAGTAGACCTAATCCAGACAGCTCTTGTTAGAGGTGCCTGTTCAAGGTCTACTCTGTTCGCTTAGGGAAATATGATATATATGATCCTACTCTAGTTGACACACCAAGAAATTTCTTTATTCTATGTGCCAACATATAACTTTATTTGTATAACCACAAATTAATCAATTATAGTGTGTGGAGTCTACCATTAATATTCATGAACGAAAGAGTTAACGTAAGGCAAAATATAAAATTTGGAGTGTTTCCTTTTTTGAAAATTTTTAATTTGCAACTGATGAGCATTTTAGGAAGGAATTTTAGTTTATTTGCATTAATGAATAAGATGTATTTGTCATGTTTCATAAATTTTGGTTGTGCTAAACAGCTGTAGGCTTAAAGGTTTTAACTCTTTGGCATATGTATTTTTCATTATTTAATTCAAAACTCACTTGTTTGGAAAAATCCTTTCATAAGCACCATCAGAATGACAAACAGTTCACTTCTAAATCAGGCCTGCATTTTGTTGGGCCTGACCTGGATCTGAACTGTTTGCCACTGTCAGCAAATAAAGAGTTAAAGGCAAAGAGTTAAAGTAACCACATAATGCCAAAGTTATTAATACATTTATGACTACATATTGTGACATTCTTTTTTCTCTTTCTTTCAAGATTTTTTGCATGCAACAAATCTGCACTTTCTGATAGTTTCCAGTGTTCAGATAACCAATAATGGGTTACCAATATCAGACAAGCAAGTAACCAGCAACATTATTGTAGTAGGTGGGGCAGGTTTATGTCGTGATTCTGTGATTACATGCTTATATATTTGTATACAAGAAACCAGCAGTAAATGCAGATGAATGAATAAATCAATAAATTGGGTCTATCAGTTTAAAACGGAGTCTTAATGGAGCAAATGTAATTGGTTCTATCGAATTTTTTGTGATATGGCTAAGCATCCTCTGGGAAATGTTGCATTTAGGACAGTCTACGAGACTCCGGTATTTTAGGCATACTTTCCATTAATTTTAGGGATATTGAGATACAAAGCTTTCTGATATTTTCGGGGATATTTGCCATATTTATTATATGGGATACTTTTGAAAATATTTAAAGGGATATGGGATACTGGGACCCCCTTCCAGAGCCTCAATACGTCACTGCTCAAGTACAAGACAGTAGTTCCGGCTAAAAATCATATCTCACTAGTGAAATATTTCACTCCACAAGCTATTAAAACTGTCTCACGGAAGTTCATGCTTGGTATATAACATAGAATGATATTACCCAACCTTCTACATACGAGTAATGATAGCCCCGCTTTGAAAAAAGTGGGGCTATGCTGGATTTGGGGTATTTATCGTCATTCCTTCCGCCATAATTTCGTTTCTGCTCATTATCTTGAGAATAACTTTTTGTATATGAATTGATATTGACAAAATCTAGATTGAGTTTGGTACACATCATTTATCGCACAACTGTCATCACAGAGTTATTGCCCGTGATTGATGTCAGCTTTTGCTTAGAATTTCGTTCCGCTCAATATCTTGAGAACACATTAATAGAATTTTACCAACTGATCTTGACATGATCTAGATTCGGATTGTTACACATCATTTCTTGCACATATGTAACAGAGTTATGGCCCTTGATTGATGTCAAATTTTCGTTTCCACTCAATAACATGAGAATTAATTGATAGAATTTGACCAATTTTTTTTTATGTCATTGATATTGATAAGATCTAGGTTGGGATTGTTAACTGTCAGTTTCCCCAAATTTGTAACAGATTTGGCCCTTTATTGATCTCGATTAGTTTCCCCTGAATATCCTGAGAACAACTGTATGGAATTTGGCCAAAATTTCTATATGCATTTACATTTGCAAGATCTAGGTTGGGATCGTTACCTGTCATTTTTTTTACAAATTTGTTACAGAGTTATGGCCCTTGATTGATGTTTTTACAGCATGAAAAGTGCTACAGCGGGACTATAGTCAGATTCTCTGACGTTAACCGAAAAAGTACGCACCAATTGTTTTGTTATATGACACTGTCTCTCGTACTCAAGTCAGATGTTCCTAGTGCACTTTCACTAACAATATACTTCCCAAATTTCTGCAACTCTTATGAGATAAGCAAAATAATTGCATTTTTAACCCATATATGCCTAGCGTCTCTTTTCTGGAACATAGACAATAGTGCAGACCCAGATCAGACGCCGCAGTCTAACACGGTGTTTGATCAGGGTCTCCACTGTTTGCTTGCATAATTTTCTATTAAAATTTGAATAAAAACGAAAAATACCACCTTACATCCCTTAAAACAGAAATGGACTGTTTCAATTGATAACGGTGGGAGATTCCATCTGGCATAAATGGGTTAAATGCTGTTCTCATACAATGAGCAAATTCTGAATTCAACACATTTTACCTGTGAAATATACATAAGAAACCAGTCAGTGTTTCAATGTCTATTTTTAGCTCTCTGTCGGCACTGACAAAAGCCATGTCACCTGGGCTAGATTTAGTTCAATCTATTTTTAGCTCTCTGTCAAGACTGACAACACTAATGTTAACCTGTCTTTAGCTCATCACTGTTTGACATCATGATCTGTCACAACCAGTGCAAGCTAGTTTCAGCCAATCAGAGGAGATCTTTTATAGGAGTCATATAACAATTCTAGTTGTCTTTGTTTTTCTATGTCATGAGTCACTGTACTATTGCCTGGGCAATAGTTTTGTGATATTGACTGGGACTATACCATGGTTTGGTTTCCGAATTCGCTGCTAATAACACGAATGCGCTCATAGGCATGCACGACGAAGATGCGCGTAGGGTTCCTTAAATGTAAGAATGGCAGATATGTGGCAAGGTTTGGCACCTTGACACTCCCATAACTTCGCTGTTTATGGTCAGAAACATAAAGTCTTCTTCGTTTTCTTAGTAAGAGCGAGCAGAACACTCCAAGAACATAACTGAGCAGATTAGGCGGCAGTTTCTGTTTTGCAATAAAAGTAAGAAAACCGCATCCTCTACACATTCTCCATTCAAGTGACGCTGCAGCTTAACGGCATCAAATGATCTGGGTTACTAATGAAACAGTTATTTCACCCTCGGTGCTGTAGACTACCTGATGAGCAATTGCACTCGGCCTTCGTTGTGACGTCGGTGAGGCTCGAACCCCTAACCTCTAGGTCTCAAATCAAGTGCTCTACCATTAAACCACTGCGCTCCCCACATTCTGTAAGGAAACAGTGGAAACCCTGATCAGACACCGCTTTCTATGGCGTCAGATCTTGGTCTGGACTGTTGGCCTATATCCCACAAAAAGAGCGCTAGGCTTATACTGATTAAAGTCTAAAGACATGCGTACAAGTCTAAACTTGGTCTGAGTCTTTATCTACATCCATAGTTTTTGTGAGCAGCAAAGGATCTGCCGATTACATGTATGTGCATTTGCAATACGAAATAAATAAAATGGCATGTGGTAGCTCAAATCAACCAATAAGCACAAGTTTTCTCTATCGTTTCTATAGTTTGATCAAATCAAATTAACGTAATTTGTGGCTTAAAAATCACAAAAAAAAATCTGATTACATGTATTTTATCACATTTCACATGTTTGAGTCGCCTGAATTATAACTTAAATCTCAGATTTAATTATTTTTCTTGAAAACCAATTATACTTTTACATGTAGCAGGCAAAAAGATATGAAGTGTGTACAGTAAAATATGTGTATAACGGCCACTCAAAAATGTAGACAAAACAAAGATCTTAAGTCAAATGGTAGCCTAATGAAGTGCGATATTATTGCAGAATGCTCCCCTTGGTGCATTCTGCAATACTTTGACCTGCATTAAGCGATAATTGGTCTTGAAAACCAAATTTCGGTCTTTTTGAGTGTGGCCGTTTTACACAGGTTTTACTGTATATATTGCTTCTCACAAAAAAGAAATTGTTAATTAGAAGAGGATAGACAAATAAAGAATTTGTGCCCAGTGTCGGATCCAGATGGGGTCCAGGGGGTTTGCCCGGACAGTGAGATCAAATTATTTCATTTTCATGGGATATTTAACATGTTTAAGAAAAGTGAGAGAAAATCACACCTTTATACATATGAACCCTCTTTCCAGAAATCCTGGATCCGCCCCTAGTGCCAATATGTAGTTATTTCCTCGCTTCAGCTGATAATTGGGTCTCTAGACGTCGCGAGAAAATCTATCTTTTGGTTTTCTACTCAAGTAAGACTCAAGCCGGCCTGCTCAGCTACAGAGGCTAGCTGGAAAGTTGAAACTCAGCATGTAGCAAGTTTACCTATAATATTTACCAGGAAGTGAATAACAAAGGCGCTGATCAGTCTGCGCGGATGCAAAGGCTGGTCTGCGTCTCTGTTGTTCGCATGCAACAAAGTCAGGTTTTCTCGGATAGAAGCTAAAATAATGTTGAAACCACGCTTCCCGAAAATGCGATTTTTCTACAACACATTTAGTGTTTACAAAATCGACCCCTCGCCGGCATCCGTTATAAGGGTACATGCATATAAATGACGTTCTATATATTTTACCATTGTTTTGAAGAATGAGCTGACATGTTTGAAAAATGTACTTCATTAAATGCATGTGAGAGTTCTTTTTTTTGCTGTCATAAAAACAGTTCATTGCTGGTTATATCAAAACTAGTAGTTTTAATTGCGTTGGACCGCCTATTTACATGCATGTTTCCTGCTTTATTGGGCGAGGATCATCACCAAAAACAAAAACTAGCGAAAATGTAGATAATGTACTCTGATCCGAGCCATTGCTACCCAGTGATAGATCTCCAAGATTTTTTGGAAAAAGGGGCCCATATGTAAAAAGGTGTGGGCGGTTCGCTTTGCTGATTTTATCTCATTTTTCTTAAATTTCCCATGAAAATGATATAATTTGGTCTCACTAAGACCAAATTATTTCATTTTCATAGGATATTTAACAAGTACCCCAATGGGCACCGATCGCTCACCTGAGAGCCAGCATAATGTTTGGAGATACAATAATTATGTTGCGAAAAGGCAGGTAACTCTGAACTTGAAACAGTGACTAGGAATGACTTAAAAACATAAGATATTATGCCAGTTCTGGTTATCTGCAAGTATTTAAAAGATCTGAATAAAAATCGTAAAAGTATATTTCTCAATGATACATGTAGCTTGAGTGATTGGATCTGACCAATCCGTACTTTAATGTATGTCCTGATAACCTACAATGATGTAAAAATCAAATGAAAAATAAAGGTGGTAGAGTGATCACGGCATTGTACAGCTATATTTTAGATCCTCAAGTGAAACTAACTTTGTAGTTGGTGGTGGGATGGGGGTCGATAATCAAACTCATTCAAACTTTTGTGGGTGTCCTTGTTCCCTGAAAGAATGAGGAAGATCCATTTGAAAATGAAGGTGCTAGATTGGTCACAAAATATCTCTCATTGTAAGTCTGTGCAGATTTTTTTGTGATGCTCATGGGCATTTAACTCCAGTCTGAGGTTGGTTCTACATGATATTTAAAATCATCCAAAGCTTTGATGGTTGTCCTTGTAACCTAAAGAATGACAAAGATTCAAAGAAAAGTAAAAGCACTAGAGTGGTCACAACATTATCCATCAATTTTAAAATGCTCTAGGGGAGCTAACTCCACAATATGTGATGGAATCTAAAAGTGACAAAACTCAAACTCATTCAAGCTTTTATGGATGGTCTTGTTACCTGCAAGAATGATGTAGATCCATCCATAAATGAAGGCACTAGAGTTGTCACAACATTTCTCACATTTTATGTCCATGGGAATTTTCAAGAATCTTAAGTGACGCTAACTTATAAAGTTCCTGGTCGGATCCTGCCGAATTTCGAACTCATTCATGCATTAAAAGAAGTCATTGTTACCTGACAAAATGAAGAAGATCCAATCAAAAATTTAGGCGCTAGAGTGGTCACAACATTATCCATATATTTTTAAGATGCTCAAGGGGAGCTAACTCCAAAACATGTGATGGGATCTTGACAAAATTCAAGCTCATCCAAGCTTTTATAGTTATTCCTAGCTGCAAGAATGAAGATGCTCCATTCCAAATTGAAAACACCAGAGTGGTCACAACATTTCTCCCATTATAAGTCTATGGGGATTTTCCAGGGGCTCAAGGGCAGCTAACTCTATAGTTTAAGGTCCGATCAGGCTGAATTTCAAACCCATCCGAGATTTCTAGGTACACTTGTTGCCTGCAAGAATGAAGAAGATCCAATCACAAATGAAGGCGCTAGAGTGGTCACAACATAATTCATTGATTTTTCAGACGATCAAGGGCAGCTAACTCCGAAGTCAGTGATGAAGTCTTCCAGAAATTAAAACTCATCTCAGCTTTTATAGATGGTCTTGTTGCCTGCAAGAATAAAGAAGATACATCCAAAAACGAAGGAACAAGAGTGGTCACAACATATCTCCCAATATAAGTCTATGGGGATTTTTTAAGATGTTAAAGGGCAGCTCACTCATAAGTCCCTAATCAGATCCTGCCGAATTTCGCGCCCATTTGAGATTTTACGGTTATCCTTGTTTCCTGCAAAAATAAAGAATAACCAATCAAAAATGAAAAAGCTAGAGTGGTCACAAGATTTTCCCATTATAACTCTATGGGAACTATCCGTTTCCATGGAAACCAGAGTTCTGATGCGATCTAGCCCAAAACCTAATGCAGTCAATCCCCTACCCCAATGATGCTCCAGATGAAATTTGATAACGATCAGCCGGCTTGTCTCAGAGATATTCACGTTTTGAAAGTGTGGATGGACGGACGCACAGGTGGTCTGACGGAGGGACGCCGGCTCGAGTCCTATATTATAAGCTCCCCCTGAGCCTTCGGCCCTGGTGAGCTAAGAATGAAGCCGCTAGAGTGGTCACAACATTATCCATAATTTTTTAAAATGCCCAAAGAGAGCTAACTCCAAAATAGCTGATCGGATCTTGACGAAATTCAAACTCATACAAGTTTTTATAGATGTTCTTCTTAGCTGCAAGAATGAAGAAGGTCCATTCAAAATTGAAAACACTAGAGTGGTCACAGCATTTCTCCCATTATAAGTCTAAGGGGATTTTTCAGACGCTCAAGGGCAGCTAACTCCACAGTCAAAGGTCCAATGATCTGGCCGAATTTCGAACCCATCCGAGATTTTATGGGTTTCCTTGTTGTCAGCAAGAATGAAGAAGATCAAATCAAAACTGAAGGCGCTTAAGTGGTCATAACACTATTGAGTGATTTTTCAGATGCTCAAGGGCAGCTAACTCCGAAATCAGTGATGGAATCTTGCCTAAATATTCAAACATATCCAAGCTTTTATGGATGGTCCTGTTAAATGCAAGAATGAAGAAGATCCATCCAAATATATAGGCACTAGAGTAGTCACAACATTTCTCCCATTATAAGTCTATGGGGATTTTTCCAGACGCTCAAGGGCAGCTAACTCATACGTTTTTTATCGGATCCTGCCATCCGAGATTTTATAGTTGTCCTTGTTTCCTGCAAGAATAAAGAAGAACCAACCAAAAAGGAAGAAGATAGAGTGGTCACAAGATTTACCCGATTATAACCCTATTGGAGCTATTTGTTGCCATGAAAACCAGAGTTTTGACCCGATCTATCACAAAACCTAATGCAGCCAATCTTCCACCCCAATGATGCTCCAGATAAAATTTGAAAATGATCGGCCAGTTTGTTTGAAAGTATGGACGCACGGACGCACAGACGCATGGACGGGCGGACGCTGACTTGAGTCCCATACTATAAGCTCCCCCGGAGCCTTCGGCTCTGGTGAGCTAGAGGGGGGATCGAGCGACCCACTGTACACCCTCTGGATGAGCCACTGTTGCTACCCCACCGTTTTACGCCATATTTGGTAGCAGGTCTTACTGCTATAAAAACTATGTTTTGTTTGTATTGATACAAAAAACTACAGCAATAACGGGTTGAAATGTTTAACACCTACATGTATCAGTGGAATAATGTTGGCGTCAAATTGTTTTAGTATGAATTCAAGGTGTAAGCTTACACCAAAAGGGGTGGCAGCTTAGCTGCCAACCCTTTTGGTGTTAAAAACACCTATTTTTACAGGTTCCTCTTGAGGAATGCGTGTATGATTGCGCTGGGGTTCGTCTCCGTTGACATGCAAGCTTACCTTTGTCTGCGCTTGGCATACTAGCTTAAGTGAAGTAGGCTACACGTGTCTCAGGGCGCATTGTTGAATGCTTTCATGTAGATTCGTTCAAACGAAATAAAAAGCGTCTTAATGTTGTGAACTGAAAATGCAATCCATTCATTAAAATGCTATTACGCTTTATTGCTTACGTTATTAGTGATTTCCATTGTTACAATGCCATAACACATACCGCGCCAGCATAAACGTTTGGTGCTAATAGCATAGGTGAGCAGTGTATGCTTCAACAAGCCTGCGCAAACATGCACTCTCTTCACAGACTTCGCTGCAAGCATATATGCAAAAAAGTATGTAGGTAATAAAAAAGCTTTTTTTCAACATTCAGACGTCTTGCCCTACTGGGTAGCAACGGGCATAGGTTTAAAGAGTGATTTAACTTTACATGCTCTCTCAAAATTGCTTTAGAGATTATCTTGAACTCACATTGCTGCTTTTCGGTCAGTCATAAACCCGCCTGAGACTTGACTTTGTCAAAAGTGTGCTAACCACCTCCTTTTCCACTTTAAAACCCGGAGCCAAATAGTATGTTTCCCGTCCCTCTAAGATGATTACAAATATAAAGAGCCATCTGTATGCCTATTTATTTTCGATTTGTGCTACATTCGGTTTCCCATGACCCAACCACACAAAATACATTCCGTTTATTTTTTGAACCGTTGAACACTAAAATATACAATTGAATTATTGTAAGAATTGGACTTATAAAGCTTGAATTCAATAATACCCGAGATAAGATCACCCCCTTCCTCACCTGAAGATGCGTTGGAGATCTTTACTGGGTTATTTATTAACATTATTGTTATTACTAGCTGCGCTTAGACATGCAGATTTCACTCAATTTAGGCAGTTACACTAGAAAAACACCTGTCACGGCAAAACTCCAGAACTTTGTTGGATTTGCAGTCCAAACCATGAATTAAATCACCAATTGCTTGGCAGAGCCATAAACTGCAATGTTACTGGTGGTCTGTGCGCCAGGTGTCATCACAAATAAAATAAATGCAAGTTTATAAATAAATAATAAAGTCAACAGGTATAGATTTTTTTACCTTTTACGCAACCTTTGGTGCTGTAAAATACAACCACCAGCTCGTTGTAGCAACCACCGGTGCGTTTACATTGACCAGTGTGAAACTGTGTTTTTATGAACAGTTATCGTGTAGGACACAAGTTTAGGTAACAAGTAAATATCAGACCTCAAATTTAGAGCTTGCTGGGTTTAGTGCGTCAGAAATGTTTCAAATGGTTTCAACTTTATGTCAAGAGTATACATTGTCAAGTCCATGAGATGGTGGTACCCATCTAATATACGTAGGCATTTGTCGAATATGCGTAGGCGTTAATCGAATATGCGTAGGCATTTGTCGAGTCTGCGTACTACTAGCATTTGTCTTATCTGCGTAGGCATTATTTCAGCGTACCTACACAGATATACAGTGTGATTAAAAGTCTCATGTATGATCTGAGCACGTCAGTGACCCGCACATAGAAACTCTACTTATTTTTTTCATGCTCTACTTTAACGGAGCATGAAAATTCAACAACTCTTTTTTACAAACAAAATGCTGAAAATCAGACTTTTTGGTTTTCAAATTTACGTCGTATTTATCCTGCTGATAAATGTTAAAACGCCAACCACTTTTGGCATTTAATTATTTACGAGCAGGATAATATTCATGCTCAGTGATTTGAGCATGAAAACATTTCATAACCTCGAGTCCTGACTGCGCGGATTCTAATCAGGGCCTATGAGTTGTGTTTTTATGGATGTATTATTACTCAATACGCTTCATAAAAAAGCCTAGCGTCCTTTTTGTGGGACATTGAAAAACAGTGCAGCCAAGATCAGACGCCACAATACGTGGCGTCTGATCAGGGTGACCACAGTTTGCTTACAGAATGTTCTATGAAAATTAGAATAAAAATGAAAAATACCGCCCAAGAACCCTTAAAACGGGAATGAACTGGTCTAATTGATATTAGTGGGAAATTCCATTCGGCTTAAATGTGTTAAAATTCAGGCTGGTTTTAGCCTTACCTGGTCGCAAACCCAGAAGACAGGGCTAGAGGAAATATTTTTTCTCATGTGCAACTCTTTTTAGCATGATATTTCAACTATTAATAAAACTAAAATAAAACAAATCCATCCTAAATACACTCTTAGATGTGGTGTTTATCCTGGTAATAAATGTTAAAAAGTTGCATTTTATCATCTATGAGCAGGAAACATTCCCTACTCGGTTAAGCTGAGCAAGAAAAAAAATTATAACCTGGAGGTCAGATTTTCTAGATTCGAGAACAATATGTTTACTCTACAATGCGGAGCATATTTGGGCCTCAGCGCGAGAAAACCTGTCTTCGGGGGTTTGCGAACAACACAATCGCAGACCAGCCTGCGCATCAGCGCAGTCTGATCAGCTCCTTTGTTATTCGCTTTAAATTCCCTTGCTGCAGGTGAAATTTCAATTTTCTAGCTAGTCGGTGTAGCTGAGGAGACTGGTTTGAAACTTGCTCTGTCGGATACCCCGAACTGTCAGGTTTTCTCGCGACGAGGCCCATTTGGATCTCATATAAACAAGAAACATATTTTATATCCCTGCTTTGTTACATGTATTTGCATAAAACAAAG
Organism: Loripinus fragilis; assembly: GCA_964019695.1. Taxonomy (NCBI): domain Eukaryota; kingdom Metazoa; phylum Mollusca; class Bivalvia; order Lucinida; family Lucinidae; genus Loripinus; species Loripinus fragilis. The sequence goes on from OZ026517.1 coordinate 55,611,971, forward strand.
ACGCAAAAGAGGCTGGGCATCTGCGCAGTCTGAACAGCTTCAGTACTGTTCTCTGACTAAAATGTAAAATATTTATACTAAACTAGGTACATCCGAATTTTCAAGGTTTGAAATAATCTATGAAGTTAACAAGGCAGGTTTGAGCCGTGTAGTTGCAAGCCCAAAATTAATAAAAAAAACAATCCTCGCGACACGATCTAACTGTTAAGGCTATGCTAGACGGTATCCCTTTTTCAGTTTGCCTGTTATATACATAAAAACATGGTTCCATGCTTTCTCGCACTCTGTCGTATAGCTCGATCCGAACGTGTCTCTCCATACATTCGATATCACATTATAAAACTCGTCAAAATAAACTCGCTTTAATCCTGTATACGCCGCATGCTGTTTTCCCAAGAATATCAAAGGATTGGACATAACACTTTCTAAGTCATCAATATTGTCCACAACTGCTCCTACTGCTTGCATAAACACTGCTGCGTGAGCTCTAAATTGGGCATTTGTTATTAGCTGATCTTCAGCCACATCCCTGCACGGGAATAATTGCTTAATGACTGGGTGATCGCGAAATATTTGTTTAAACACAACCGTTCCAAGACCATTTACTTCCATCGATAACACCTTCCACTGTTCTCTGACAATTATTTTTTCTTCATCTGTGAAGTCAGAATTTACCTCCTGAAAAAAATCATAAATGTTGTTTGTAGGTCCCGATGTAATTTGTGAGATCTTTCTGGATGATGAACATCCCATGCTATTCCTATACTCACAGTATATAAAGTTGTCTATATTATTGACAATTTTAGTAAGATTGGTGAAACAATTATATCATCTCAAAATTCATCTCACTATGTGTATTTTTGCATATAAATGTCTCCGTTGTTGTCCGGATAAAATGCTTGAGCAGATGGCAGGTAGTTCTGATAAGCAGTTGCATTTATCAATACTTCTCATAATATATTATTCAAACCTTCATATTTCCTTCATAACTTTCCGTTTCCCTAATTGCTTATAAATCTCTTCGCACCTTCGTAGCACACTTTCAGAAGTTCATAATTTCTAGTACATCATTTTATGTCATGTGAAATTAATCTATGATCCTCATTAGCAGTTAAAGTCAAGTCAGCAGGTTTGTGGCGTTCATTTTAAACCTTAATTTCCATTGCGTATGACATAATTGGACCCAGGTTTATCCAAATGCAGAGCGTCCACGCTCGGCTGCAGTCGCGAGACTGACTGACTCTCTCCTCGAGTGTTTAAATGTTGTGGTTTTCATATGTACTCGTGGAAATGAGTGTGCAGTACCCCAGATCAATTGCCATACATAATGTAAGTGTTGTATTTCTTTCCCAAAATATACTATGGCACTTTGAAGAAGTGCTCCCTGTAAAGGTTAATAATGTATTTTAACAGTCATTGACTGGTACAGGTAGAGGGGCAAGGACTTATCTGAATGATACGCTTAGAATATTTACTTGTCTGGAGTTTTCAACTTTAGCGACGTAAATTACTATTATGTCTGATTTGCATGCCAGAGATCACGATCAATTATCTATCACACTACTAATTGATCGCTACAAAGAAATGAATGTTTCCTGAAGGAACAATCAGGTATCTCTAATGGTTGTGTAAAAGACAGTCTTTATTAATGTTTATCAGGTGGCAGATCTCACGTTTAAGACAGCAATTATGAAAGGCAAACGGAAACCAACTTCTCTGTGTTTACAGACATTGGACCGGAGGCACAATACTTTTGCATTTTGAATTACGTCAACACCTTTGCGGACCGACATTTATATTCTATTAAAACAAATGACATGAAAAATGACTTGCGTCATGAAAAACGTCTTCGCATGAATATATATCAGCCCACAACTTCCACTGATTTTTCAAAGCAAACTAATTTGTTTCTCGTTTTTCAAACACAGATGTTGCATGATTCCTTTCTAAAATGCATTTTCCAACAAATTCATTTGAAATTTCAAAGCAATGACTTATGATTTGTTTCTTGTTTTTCAAACACAGATGTTGGCTGCTTCCTTACTAAAATCTTGAAAATACAAGTTGTTGCTGCGCTGTGTGTCAAGATACGTTAAACCGGTTTAAGCCTTCCAGCAAAATATTTTACTGACCGTTCCAAGGCGGTACTTCTTTTGTGGATCGTTTGTGTTTTTTCTGTCTTGTATCTGCTATACATTTGTGCGCGTCTGTTTATATGTGCCTTGTGGTCATCTGCTGGGAAAGGGCTGACCTCTTGGCTCTCGTTTGTGATGTCTAACTGTGATTTTGTCACTTTCAGATTGGTATCCTGGCTGAGGTGTGCTACTTGATTGTATCGATTCCTGATATTTGCACCCTTACTTACTTTCATAGGAATTAATACTTCGTATGCGATCAGAAGTAAAGGTATAAGAGGGTATTCAATTCTTGTGAAAAAAAATTTTTCTGGCGATGATCGTGAAGGACATTACATGACTATTCATGTTTTAATGAATTATTGCATTTTATCTCTTTTTCCCTCGTTAAATAAACTCAATAATACATGAAAACTCCTGTTACATCCTATATAATAAGTTTAGAGAGCCCAAAAGCCATTCCCTGGACAGACTGGCTTGCATGTGCTGCTTATAAACTGATCGACAGGAAATTCCAAATTCTGTTTATTTAAACGTAATAAGTAAGTTTATTGTGCGTGTTTACCCTCAAAGTATTTGAAGTGTAAGTAGACACCGACTGCCAATTTCATAAAAGAATTTTTTCAGTTGCTTTATCGAACAAAAAAGATCTGCCTTGAATGTCCCCATCCCCCATGAATACTGGTGTGCAATGGAAAATGAACTGCATGTCAATACGATAAGATGACCATTTTGAACAATGAAAAAAGCAAATCTCTATCACTGTTATGACTGTTGAAGGTATATGTATATCCCCAGTAGCTGCAACTGTTATATATCCTGAGATAGTGATTGCGTTGCTGATAGTTCATTTCTGTTCCCATAGTCGTGAGGGAGATTTCGTGTTAGTCATTACTCTTCAATGTAATTGTTATACCCCCCCGCAAACTTTGTTTGTGGTGTGTATACTGTTTTCACGTTCTCCGTGCGTCCGTCCGGCTGCCCGTACGTCCGTCCGTCCGTCTGCCCGTACGTCCGTCCGTAACGTTTTGTTTCCTAAATACCTTAATGAGTCATTGCTGGATTTACATCAAACCTTGCAAACATGTTCATATATGCAAGACAAATACTTTAAACAAAAATCAAGGGCTAGGGCAATTCTATTAGAGTTATTTCCCTTTGTAGTTCTGAATGGTTTTTTGAATAGCGTTTTATGCTTATGCTGTTATAGTCCATACATGGGCCGGTCTACTCCTACCACAGTTTTTGATGGAACAAATTAATAGTTTTCCTATACAATGTAGACACATTGAACATATGCATGAAGGAGTTTGAAGGAGTTTGGTTCAGAAAAAATAATTTTTGACAAAATGACAGCTGTTAGAACTTAGACAAGTTTTCCCTAATAGGACTTTTGTATATGCATCGATGGTGCCTTTATGGGCCGATCAACTCCTACCACTTCTTTTGATTGAACAACTAGATACTTTGCCTATACAATGTAGACTCATTAAAAATATGCATGTAGGAGTCTGGTTCAGAAAAAATAGTCTTTGACAAAATGCCAGCTGTGAGAACAATTTTACTCTAATATGGTTTTTGCATATGCATGGATAGCGCTTTTATGGGTCGATCAACTCCTCCCACAGCTTTTAATGGGACAATTTGATACTTTGCCACTACAATGTAGACGTATTGAACATATGCATGAAGGAGTTTGGTTGAAAAACAATTTTTGGACAAAATGACAGCTATGAGAACTTAGACAATTTTTCACTTATATGGCTTTTGTATGCATGGATAGTGCCTTTATTGGCCAATCAACTCCTACCACAGCTTTTGATGGATTAATTTGATACTTTGCCATTACAATATAGGCACATTGAACATATGCATGAAGGAGTTTGGTATGGTAAAATAATTTTTGATAAAATGACATCTATGAAAACTTAGACTATTTTTCCGATATTGCTTATTGACTTTTTTCATTTGTTTTATTTTGCAATTATTTCGTTACAAAGATAAAGCTGGCTGTTTAGCTTGCATTCTTTTTTTTCATTGACCGCGATTTTGAATATGCTTTCGTTGATGTTGTTAACCGCCCTATGGATGTACAATCTCACAAGTACCAAACTGTTTCAAAGGTTACATGAGTTATAATATGAGTTTGTGTGTCTGGTACAGCTGTTTTTAATGTGATTATTTACCAAATGTTTTAACACATTTGCTGTATCTGAATTTCTTAAAGTTTAGTAAGATATGTTTGGCATTGATTTAATGATGCTTTATGATATCTACTACAGTTAAAAAATCTAAGTCTGTTGGTAGAACTTGTCGCTGAGAGACCCTCTCCATAATTTATACATATTTCATGTAACGTGCGGGTTGCACTAATATGCCTACAGTTATAACAGCATATTATATTTTTCCTTCTTTCTATTTCTTTGAAGTTTTTTTTTCCATTAAATTTATCATAAAATCATGTGGCAACTGTTATCAATAAATCTTCATGTGTTTCATTAAAGACTTTCACAACTGTCATTGGTCTGCCTGTTACACAATGGAAACACGCCTCAATGACTTTCACTCTACAGCCAGATTGAATAACTGGAGAATATGTTATTTGGATAATCTTGGATCTACTTTTTTGCAAACCCTATTTTTGTTTTATTGTTACCCTTTGAATAATAAACACATTAATTTTCGTTACAAACGAACATGGCCAGCTTTCCTGGTGTGTTATGCTTGACAGGAGTCCTAACAACCAGTGTCAATTACATCATGCATACTACTTTGTTTGCAAGTCAATTTTGGAGAGTCTCCATTAATCACTGGCCTATTTAACGGGTTCAAAATACAACAAAATGATCGTATCTTCGTCCTTTAACTTAGCTTGACCTCCCCTAAAACCTACTGTGTCAAGTCATCCATTTTCTCTCTGGGAAAGGCCCATTTTTTTCTATTTGAATTTCTAACTTGAAGAACTTGTTGCTGTTTATCCCATGACGTCACTTTGTTAAGTCTGCTGTCAAATTGTGTTCTCTTAAATTCTCTCAAACCGCTCCTTGGAATTTCTTCAAACTTTATAAAATGCCAAATAACCTTTCCATTACAAAATTAAAAATATATTTTCTTCAAATTTTTTACAATGAACTTTGAATCTAATTTTAAGCTCAGCTTAAGATTTAAACAACCGATATGCCGCATGCGCACAACTCCCCCCAATGATTTGTGACTTTGAATGTGCTTTGTTTCACTTTCATTGGTAATCAAAGGTTTGTTGGTGATTTTGGCATCAATAGCATTTTTTCTGTTGGTGAAATAATGATTTACCTGTCCATCGTCGTTTGTGGACACTATGACTTACATTCGGGAACGTCCACCACAATTCGAGAATCGAATAATGGCTCAGGTGTATGTAAGGAGCATTACCCGTAGTACCAAAAAGCTCCATTTTAGTAGCCTGAACTGGCGTACGGAAAATTAGTTCTGTAGCATGTGGGTTCAGCTCTATTAAAATTGATTATTCTGATTATCCGAAAAGTTTAATCAGCAGAATAAATGAAGTTTATGTTTTTTTCAATAAAATATCGCAATAGCGATATTTTATTGAAAAAACATAAACATCATTTAAGCTGTTTGTTATGCTGCAATTACACTTGTTAGTGTGTTAACATGGTTTCTGTGACGTCAGCGTCACGTTATATAACGTCAGCGTCACGTTATCACCCGCGTTATCAAAGTAGATCCTCGATATACATCAGTGGTCTGATTCCACGGGATTTCGCGGAATTGGCTGAGGCAGATGATTGTATGACTTAGTCATTTGTTACATGGATTCTTCTTATATCTACTACTAACATTAAAGCTGCATACTCTGTAACTATGAACATTTTTCGAAAAAAAATATTTCCTTTTTAAATCATTTGTAAAAGTATAATTAAGCTATGTTTTCACAATAAAAATGTTCAGTACAGCTGAAATCTGCATGGAAAAGTGAATTATCTTATCAAATAGGCGTATTTTTCTCTTGTTGGTAATTATTTGCGTCCCTCCAATAATTATAGACCGTTGAATTTTAACATAAATGCAGTTGTTTTGATAGTGATAACTTGTTAAGATTTACGAAAATGGTAAAATGTTTACCTGAATTTGAATATTTTTACTGCGTTCTTGAAAAATAAAAACATAATTTTTAAAATTAGAAGATCAAAAGTTACAGACTATGCAGCTTTAATATTCCACCTATTTTATATCGCTTTTTTGGTTTCTTCATAGTATGTTAAATTGATTTGACTGTTTCTCTGTGATGATGCATTGTAAATGTAAAACGTATTAGAGCCCCCTTTCCCTAAAGGCTTCGGTAGCTGTATGTTCTAATTGTGGAGGTGATACTGTTGATTAATTGTTTATTATTGCTTTCATTTTCTGTGAGAGTTAAGTGTTTGGTCCTTGTTCTGTTGTGCAATACCCAGTGTTCTTACTAGTTTTGCAACCATCTCCCTGAGAAAGAGAGAGCTGGTTGCTAAACTCTGATTGTGTTAGTGCTGTCGTATGTCTGTATATGTTCTATGTGTCTTCCTCACGGTGCTGTGGCTAGGTCTGCAGTGTGTGATTGTGGTATATCCTGGTCATACTCACTCGTTTTTGTCTGATGAATGCTCATGTCAGTTCGCACTTATGGAAACTATAACTACATCATTTGTCCGATTTCTTCAGAATTTTATATAATATGAATTTTATAATCGCTTTCCCAAGTTTGAAAATAGCTTCGTTTGATAAACGCTCTATAAGATGGCCGCAAATGTGACCACCTTATGTCTTATGCACAGGTGAACACTATAACTAAGTAGTTTTACCAGATATCCAAGAAGACCATTTAAGCCGTGACATGTGATGTCAAACAATGTGGCATTTTGACAAGTGCATTCTCCTTTTAAGCTTAGAAACTCCAAATGATGTTCAATACGTAGCTTAACACTCATAGAATATTTAAGCGACTAGCAAAGGCTCTGAACAGACTGCGCGTATGCGCAGGCTGATCTGAAGCTTTGCTGGTCGCACATACCACATTGTTAGAAATCTCATGTCACGGCTCATTTATTAAAATCTCGCCCAGTTCGAAAATGGGTTTTGATTAAAAATGCATACTTAGATGGCCGTCAAAATAGCTGCTGCCTGTCTGTTTGCACTTGTGGACAAGAGGACTTAGTAATTTGTAACCTGATTTCTTCAAAATCCCAACAACCCGAGGTGGGATTCTAACTTGGGCTGCAGGATCTAAAGGCAAACACTCTACCACGTCACTGTAAAGGACGGCTTTTACCGCAAGGCAGTAGAAGTGTTTTAAATATACCTATACCTACTACATACATGTCCAGTTAAACATCCTCGCAAAAATTCTCATCAATTACTGGAAAGTGAAGACAAAATGGCTACCACATATCCCTTTTGATTCCAAGTATCATTTATGCTTTACTTTTATCGATCTGTTACTGAAGTTTGCAGATTGTTTTTGTTGTGTACCTTTGTGTCTGTTTTTAGTTTAGCAATCGTCAGAGCTAGTTGCTTTACTGTGATGGTGGCATTCCCTTCTTATACTCACTAGCATTTTGTATGATGCCGTTATCACTGTATGCGTTAAGCGGGAACCTTTAACAGAGCCTGTTGGGCTTTTTAGTGTGACTTTTTATTTATTTTTATTTTTAGCTGTGTTTATTTCTACTCTAAGTATCTATTCGTAATCAATATCAAAAAAGTTATATGCAGCAGAATGGAAGCTATTATCATATTTCTCGAATCACGTATCACGTATTTCTAGCTTTACTATAAACATTAATTTTGTCAAATGTTATTGAATAGCAAAGTAAAAATAGATTTGTTCTAATTCCATAGGCTTTTAGCAAACAATCCAACCAATCATTTTATTCTCTCTTATAGGTGAAAATAAATTGCCATCCATTAAGGTGTCATTTGCTTGAAAATAGATATTGACTAAACATTAGATACAGATATGATACTAAATAATTAATGTTTTAATAACATGGGCCATCCAATGTTATAATGGTACTTATCACGCATGCGCAAATGCATTGTACAAACGTGCCTGTTTGTAAAAGAGAGATATAAAGGTGAAAAAAACGCGTGAAATGCAAAAAAATATATAACCTGTGCAATTTTGCACAGGTTTTATAATTAGTATTTACATGAAAGTAACGGTAACGTAGAGGGAAACATTTTTAAATTAATATAGTGGATCTATGTGCATTCCTGCCCTATAAGAGGATGTCGCCACACTTATGTGGTCGAGTAATATACTACTGTATCTCGTCTCCATTTTCATACTACAAAATATACTCCCGGACCAAAATATCGTTTGTAATCGTGCAAGGGTCGGTGATTTTTCATGTTCGATGTCTGCCATCAAAGGAAAGGAATGCGTCTTTCAAACCAATCTTTTAATTGTTGAGGAGTTTAGCTGTAAACTTTCTAAAATATCATGCCAGCTCTCTCGGCTAAGCTGAATGATTGCTCCCTTAAGGAATGTTGTTGTATTCTGATATAGGGATGCATCCACATTTTTCTCAGAGAGAAAACTCGCTTTCTTGAAGATGTATCCTCATTTGTTAGGATAACAATAATTTAGCCTGGGCCAAAGACATATGGGTCCCGAGAATCTCTCCGTTACACGTTCTTGATATTAATATACATGTACTTTCTTTCTTTCTATATTAACTGGCTCGCTCAATCATGTCAATTATGAACATTATTCAAGAGATTTTTACATATCAAACTGCGTTTAATTCCGTAAATGTAAATAATACGGAATAAATAACTTTTCTGTTATAGATACATGTACCTTTCTATTTCTCGTCAAAATAGTAGTGCGAGAGCCGCTCCTGGAAAGTTCGCAACATAGCGCTGTAAGCCATCTAAATAAGTGTCACAGAGCTTCTTTATCTAGTCGTACAATATTGCGGTTTTCTTCAAAAGTTGTACCGACTATGCTATAAATTTGGCCTTATTTATCGTAGGAAGATACTCTGTTTGAAGTGTCACATGCTCTCTATGCGCTAAATTGCAAGACAGTGATGAATGGAAAAAAGAACAAATATTTTTGTCATCCAAGGGCTGTGCCCCTTGCATTTTCAGATAAAAAAAAACAGATGAGGTTAAACAGGAAATACCACAATCACAAACCGCAGACCAACTCAAGGCACCGCGAGGAAGAGCCATAGGATATTTACGGCAACAAGACATCCAAAAGACAATAAAAGCAAAGCAACCAGCTCCCTCTTTCTCGTCAAGATGATTCAAAACTAGAAAGAACATTAATTCTAACACACCTCGCCGATAGAGCCAATGCTAAAAAAGTGTGATATATCAAACAATAATTCACAGTTTTGAAATCGCGAGGAAAGTACGTGCTAGCTGACGTCATTTGTTACTGGAAAATGACGTCATTCATGACGTTAGACGGTGTAACGTCGTTTTTACGCTTGAAAAACGTTACAAATACATGTAAACGTAGTCTAAGTATTGGCGGGAGTTCTTCAGTGCAATGGCGGAAAGTTGGAAGAAGCTGAAGATTTCAAATGTGTTTTCGTCGTTTATTTTGTGTTAGAATCGAAATAGATAAGCCCCAGTGCATAAATTGTTGAGTAATAATTCACTGTTTGTCGGTCAGTTGTACGAAAATAAATCACTCGCGCTGCGCGCTCGTGATTTGATCTTCTTTACAATGACCTCCAAACAGTGAATTATTACTCAATAATTCACTGCTAGAGCTGATCTATTTCTTAAGTAATGCATACCAAACCAAAGACAAACACAGAACAATAAAACAATAAATCAACGGACATCAGCCTAAGCTACCGGGGAGCTTAGATGCATTTTACTGGTACCAAAGCTTCACCCTAGATTCTGCTGTTGTTGAAGCATAAAAATTTTCAGCTTGCATGGAGGCTTCATAACTATTCCAATGTATCATCATATAGAAACAATCTTATCAAATTAACACAATATAATGAAACAAAGAAGATGGCTAAAGACTCACAGATAGTCAGAGCTAAAGAAAACCTCAAATTGAGCCACGGTGGGCCCAGCTACAGACATGCATCAGGCACACACCCGCCGACTAAAGCTTAATATCAGAGCCGTCATCGAGTCTGAGGCCTGACCCACTGTCGCGCAACTAAAGAGGAATCCATAGCTATAAATCGTGATTGGGTTTACAACGTTTAGTGGCGTCAAGATAAATCCAGTCTTTGCTCTTGAACAGGCGTTTTTAAACCTACAAATCCTTCAGGCTTTTACGCGCCATTATCGGTAAAACAAACATTGAACTTTTCGAATTGTTTTTCCAAAGTTTTCAAGCGACACACTGACTTTATGTTATAATAGTTTGATACACTAACATCTGCTAGACCTCTAAGGGGTCGTTAAGACCATCGTTTGTTAGGCTTGGGTTTCAAACCCACTCTCGGGGCCCAGCAGATGTTTATGCATAGAAAATCATGTTCGATCCCTATTTTGAGTTTATTAAAAGAGTTGGGGAGAGATAAAATGCGAGGCTTACCAAGAAGTGTATCGCTTGTTCGCAACGAGTATAATAAATTCCATCATACAGGAGCACGAATATTAGAGTCTATTTATCGATTGACCCTACAACTACCTTTAAAACGCTTAAATTTTGCCATATATACGCGAGGTTATTACGGACGTCATTACATAGCGTTAACAAAATCTGTAAACCACTAGTAGTAGTTTATCAATTAAAATGCATGTAACAAAATGTGTCCTGGTCCATATTAGAATTAAGGGCGATAAACTTTCTCCTGACCGTTCCAATGAGGTACTTCTTTTGTGGATCATTTGTGTTATTTATGTCTTGTGTTTGTCATGCTTTCGCGCCTATTTATTGCTGCCTTGTGGTCAGCTGCCAGGAAAGGGCTGCCCTCTTGGCTCTTATTTGTGATGCTTAATTGTGTTTTCGTCACTTTCCTATTGGTATCCTGGGTCATGTGTGATACTTGATCGTATCGATTCCTGATCTTTGCCGCCTTTCTTAATTCTTTACTTGACAAATTGAGACATGAAAAAACAGACATTGAAATAACGCCGTTTCCACGCAGACCTTATTAGCACTGGAACGGCATCAGCATCGATCAGACGATGTTACTACCCTGTATGCATATATCCGCTGGGGTGTATTCTATGGAGTTTGTCCTATGGGAGCTTTAAGAAACATCCACAGTTATTTATTAGCAGAAGCGTATAATTAACTAAGAATGTGAATAAATATTTTCCTTCTTTTTTTCCCTCATAATCGCTTGTTTTAATACCAGAAAACATTGACAAATAAAGCAAAACACACCGTACTAGAAAGACGTACAATGTGAAAACAGATGGAAAGCAGATGCATCGATCAGCCTGTGCGCATATGCAGGCACACCAAGGTCTTTACTTACCCACATATACATTATGCAAATAGCTTATAATTGAAACTCTCGCGTGCAAATGCTTAACTATAGACATGAGTGACAGATAATCTAACTTCCATAAAACATGGACGACGTGGAAGACATGGAGTACACATGACTATTAACTTGTATGACCAGGTATCGCTCAAACGCATGACTGTTCCTGATATACCTGGTCATAGAGATCTGTTGATAAACGAGAAGAGTCTTTTTGTTAACGTCAATATTACAAAAAAAACTAGAATTGATGTTTATGACACAATGCCCTAAGCATTTGCTTGTCAAGAAGGGTTCATAACACAAGGGACATCTTAAGTTTTAAGCTTCTAGCTATAGCACTCATCATCCTCTATCAGCTGACCTAATTTGAACTAAAATAAAAAATAACTTCACCCAGTAATCAGCTGACAAAGTTTGAAGCTGCTGGCTATAAAATGTTTGGAGATCTATGAATCTTTATTAAAGTTTTCAATGCCCAAATTTACAAAGGGCAATAACTTAAATAAATAGAATAACTTTTTTTTTAATTTTAACCAGGTAATCTATTCATCATCTGCAAGTTTCCAATGCCCAAATAAGTCAAAGGGCATTGACTCAAAGAGTAAAATAACTTTTATTTTTAATTTTAACCAGGTAATCTTTTCATTATCCTCTATCAGCTGACAAAGTTTAAGCTACTAGCTGTAACAGTTTTTGAGATATCTTGACTACAAGTTTTCAATGCCAAAATTTGCAAAGGGTAATTACTAAAAAAAAAATTTTACAAAATTTTCACCAGGTAATCTATTCATCATCTTCTGTCAACTGACCATGTTAAGCTGCTAGCAATAATAATAAACGAGATATATTGATTTCAAGTTTTCAATGCTCAAACTTGCAAAAGGCAATAACTCGAAAAAAATAATATAACTTTTTTTAAAACTTTCATCAGGTTATCTTCTCATTATCTATTATTATCTGACCGAGTTTGAAGCTTACAGCTGCTATAGTTTTCGCGATATCTGGATTACAAAATATCATTATGACCCTTGAAAGGGGCATAACTCCACAAAGGGAGATAATCCAGACTTTAAAAAATACGTGTCAATTATTTTTGAGGAGGAATCTTTTTATGAAATTTCAAAACTGTGTCTTAATGAATTTTGAACGGACACACGGACCGATGGACGGACTCTCTTACAGTTTGCTACTTCTTGGGTACTTACAGTGTTAGAAAAAGTAGCAAAAAAGCGTAAATACCCAAAAATTACGGAAGAAACTTCATTTTGAGTAATATAGCTCCCTTAATATAAAAATAAGGTTTATTCCATAAATGATTTTTAAAAACTATAGATAATTTGGCATTTTAAAGTTCCCAACAAGGTCCATCCATGAGTAGGGATGGACGGAAGGACGCACGGGCAAGCTCAAAAGCAATTTGCCCCTTAAACCTCTCCAAATTTGGGGGGCATAATAAAGATAACTCTTACTCTTATAAAGACACTTGGCTATCTTTTCACATAAGTCCTGTGCTACCTTAATATCTCGGTTATAGTTGTCTTATGGTATCAAAGCTTTTTTAAGCTTAGCAATCCATTCAAACGTTATATATTCGTGAACCTAATGTCAACAATAATACCAAACGCACAGTGCTATTTTATTAAGGATTCACATCCCAAAATTACCATTTGTAACCTTTTGTAAATTCTATGAACATTTCTGTTTGAAACTAAAACTCACAGCAAAGCCAGTGTTCACAAGCTGTCTTTGAATATGTAACCGTTTTTGTTTGCTATAAGACTAGTGGTTTCCAACTTAACCGCCCCCCCCCCCCCCGAAAATGTATTGATGTTTCTATCGCAAAACCATCCATAATATCTAGAATCATTTTTGAAGGTGTATTAAACACAGTATGTAAACTGAAATAAACATCCTGTACCATTCCTCCTAGCTCTCGCCTTATAAACATGAATAACAGCACTCGTGCGTAACCAGTAGTCGGGAAAATGCGTGTATTTAGGTACATGCACACGTTTCGATTTATATTGTTAGCGATACAGACAATACACATTCGAACAAGGTAAGTAAAGCCATTTTATCTATTTTATTCCGTTTTATTCCATGATTTTAACGGTTTCCTCCTTTGCATTTTGCTTTGTTAAAAACGACTTGCTCACAATCAGAGCCGTTCTGTGTCGAAAACGAGCTTAAATGCCAGTTTGCATGGTTTTAGTGGAATTGGCAATCACATGTATACATGAGAACATGGTTGTAACTGTAACAGTTACTAAGATCTATGGAAAAAATGAAATTTAATAGGTGGGCCCTCGCAATTATAGCTGTACCAACAACTCTCACATCACGATTTCCGACAACTAGTTACACACGAGTGCTGTAATTCATAATGTATAAGGCGTGAGCTAGGAGGAATGGGTACAAGATGTTTATTTCAGTTTACATACTGTGTTAAAGCAAGATTAAACATGCGGGTAAGATAATGAAATGTTCGTACTTATCTATAAGCATGTGTGCCTACTTATCTAATCGTACTAGATGGAATATAGAGGATCGTATATGAGTGATCATGTTTTATTGAATTTATTAAACGAGTTGATAAAAAAGAGATAAAATGCGAGGCTTGCCAAGAATTTTATATCTTTTTCTCAACGAGTTTAATAATAGCAGCACGAACGTTACATTCTATTTATCATAATTTATGACATAAATATTAACTTTAAAATCTCATTGCTGTCGTAAAATGTTATATTTTTGTCATGTACGCAACGTTGTTATAGACGTCATAACGTTTCCCGAATATCTGTAAACCTCTGGTTTATCGATTTTATTGCATGGCGTTATTTCACTCTAAGACGCGACGTCATATGATAAATAGAGGATATTTACGTTTTAGAGGTTAAAAGGAAATATATTTCACCTAGTCTGTTGAAAACATCAGAATTTCGACGTTTCAACTCACGAGATTAAGTATATTTGCTATTTACTGCAAAAAAGTAAATTTTCTTTTTATTTAAATTTATACTTTTTAGAAGATTAAGGTTAATCAATTAACCATGCTTCAAGCCGAATCACAATAATTTAAAAGAAGACAAAGGAGTATTTGTGACAGAATATCTGGATCAATCTACAGTCATCCGGACTTCCGGATAAAAGAAATTTATTCAGCGTCAAAGTGCGAGGCAAGTGACGTCATAAATGACGGCATAAATGTTTGATGACGTTACGTAACATAGGTTACATGCGTTGCCTTACTCACTGAAGCGGGAGGGTGCTGAAAAGGCAAAATTTCAGCTAATCTGAATTATTTTGGTACCAAAATGTTCCTCATGTTCTAACTAAGAAAATGCCCACCAACACTAAGTCTTGATGTTTTTGTTCACAAATAAGAAAGTTATAGGCGCTTCAACTTTCGAAATGAGCTGCATTAAGTGAATGGAAAAGTCAGAGGTAATCCAAAAATGTTATATCAATCACTAGTAAAAATATAGGCTGATATCAATCACTAGTGATTGATATCATATCATTTCACTAGTGATTGATATCACTTTTATTTGTTTTTGATATGCATTGATTTCACTGCTAAGTACAAAATAAATAATTGATATTAGCCTTCATCAATTACACTGCTGCATTGTGTATGCGAGCAGCGTCAGCAGCCCTTTGCCTTTGTTACTCGCTGATTGGATATGAACCACGATATTTTGTATAACTCGTATAAACAAAAACATTGCTTTTACCATAGATTTATTAGAAGTATAGAAGGCAATATCAGTAGTTGATACAATCAAGTACCACACCTGACCTAAGACACAATGTGGGAAAGTTACAAAAAGCACAAAAAAACTTCACACACAAGAGAGCCAAGAGGCCATCAGTTTCCAAGCAGGTAAGCACAAGGCTGCAAGGAATAGACTAGACAGCATGATAAAGACAAACCTGAAACATAAGTAACAAAAAAGATCCACAAAAGATGCACCGCCTTGGAACGGTCAGTAAAATAATTACTGGAGGTCATAAACATGTTTTACTGTATCAACCTCAACATTAATTATTTTGTGGATCACGACACATATACGTAGATGGTTAAGTAATATTTTCGCCTTTTACCAAAATAGTAAGTGAGTATGATCAGGAAATACCACGATCACAAACTGCAGACAACCCCTTGGCATCGCGAGGAAGAGCCGTTCAACCATCACGAGAAACCAGGAAGACAAATTAAGCAAAGCAATCGGCTCTCTCTTCCCCATCAAGATGATTGCAATACTAGAACAGACATAAAGTAACATACAACAAAACATAGAACAATTACAGACTCCCACAATGGGAGTAAAATTAAACAAAAAGTCAACAACAACAGAACCACCGCCTTAGAACGGACAGCAGCCTAAGCCACCAGGGGGCTTAAATGCGTTTTACTGGTACCAAATCTTCGCCCTAGATTCTGCTGTTGTTGAAGTACAAGAAATGTTCAGCTCGCATGGAGGCTATCTAACTAATGCAATGTATCATCATGGAGAAACACTCTTAATCAAATTAACACACCATGATGATGCAAAGAAAAGGGCTCATGACTCACATAGTCAGAGCTAAAGAAAACCTCAAGTTCAGCCACGGTGGGTCCAGCTACAGATAAGCATCAGGCAACAACCCACCGATTAAAGTTTTACGTCAGAGCCGTCATAGAGTCTGAGGCCTGACCCACCGTCGTGCAATTAAAGAGGAAACCATAGCTATAAACCGTGATTGGGTTTAAAACTAGGCATGCAGACTGTCGCATGATATCCAAGTTATATCCAACCCTTATATAACGTTTTAATATCTTTTTGAATTGATCACTAAAATTAGGTTTTCCAACAATACGTTTGAATTTATAAACTAAATCACCATAAAATATAGGTTAAGATATGCCTTGTTGCAGAAGAGTTTTTAAACCAATATTGTATTTAACAATTAACTCTGAGTGTCTGTGGTAGAATTTAGAAAATGCTTTACGAATTTTATGATATCTATAACCTTGTTTTAATAACTTAGCAGTTAAAAATAAGTTTCTGTTGTTGAAGTCATCAACATTAGAACACACTCTCGCAAAACGAATAAGCTGAGAAATATATACACCATAGGAAGGAGAGCGAGGAACATCTCCATCAAGAAAGGGGAAATTTACTATTTTAAAATTAAAATCATCCCTTTTATCATAAATTTTAGAAGAAACTATGCCATTTGTTATTGACAAGTTCAAGTCCAAAAAGGGAGCTTCTTTTGGGGCTGTTTTATGTTTCCTACGACGATGTAAGGAGACATACCACAGCAGACACATGACTTCAAATGGGCCTCGACGCGAGAAAACCTGTCTTCGGGGGTTCGCGAACAACACAGGCGCAGCCCAGCCTGCGCATCGGCGCAGTCTGATCAGCGCCTTTGCTATTCGGTTTTTGAAAAGTACCATATGTTACCTTGCTACAGATGAAATTACAATTTTCTAGCTAGTCTCTGAAGCTGAGGAGAATGGTTGACGGAATGTACATGTACCAACGTCGATGCGACTTCATAAACTCGTATCAACACAACGGTTTGAGGTTGTGTGCCTGCTGGGACTGTTTGGGTGATGTGTGTCAGTCTATCCATGTTCTGATGTCTCTTCATCTTAGAACCATAGGTTGGTGCATTATCTGTGACAAGGGTCATGTTCATATAGAGGATCTTACGTGAGTGCTCATGTTTAATTGAATTTATTAAACGAGTTAAGGAAAATAGATAAAATGCGATGCTTGTCGAGCATTTTATATCTTTTTCGCAACGAGTTAAATAAAATCAATAATACAATGTTCATATAGAGGATCTTACGTGAGTGCTCATGCTTAATTGAAATTATTAAACGAGTTGAGGAAAAGAGATAAAATGCGAGGCTTGCCGAGCATTTTATCTCTTTTTCGCAACGAGTTTAAAAAATTCAATAATACAGAAGCACGCAGGTTAGATTCTTTTTACCATATGACATAAATATACTCAACAAAAAAAGTTAAGGAAATCTCAGAAAACCTTGAAACATAAGAAAGCCAAAGCAAACAATTATTCAATTTTTATTTATTTGTTTAGATACATGTCATCGGTTGGGGAAAATGTTTACTTCTGTTTGCTAGCACCAATACCTTTGTTGTGGCACAGTGTCAAGTAACCCAGGGGTCAAAGTCATTTTTCGCAAAAACGACTACAGAGTATTCCCTTATAACACGTGAAAAACATGTAAGTTTTCAAACCTGAAAATGCAATTCTTTTGAATGTCACATGAAATTAATTTGATAGTCCTAAACATCAGATTTCGAAGATGAGAATGCTTTCATCAGTAACGAGTGTGTCCCCAGTCAGCGGCAAATTAGGACTAGCTTCTGTTTCGCATACTCTGAATACTGGTGGTTTGGTACTGAGGGATCAGATCAATATCTCACTGCATCGAAAAGCTGGGGGTTTCTTGATGCCATTATTATGCGTAAGCAGCGTTGGACCCTCTGCCAAAAATTGTCATAGACATGTTAAAATTTAGACATGCCTGGTGAGCGAACTAACCAGTCAATGCGCACAACATTGTTTTTGCTGATTCTAGTGAGGTGTGTTCTGCCATTGTCATCCTAGGCCTGGTACCATCACTGAATTTCGCACAAAAAAGCAGGACAACAGACCTCAACACCTCATCCATGTACACTTGACTGATCAAGTGTCCCTCTATAAGCACCTGATCTCTCGTCCATATTTTAACCCTCTCAATCTCCCAAGGGACTTGGCGAACGTTAATGTATGAAAACCTATGTTTGCTCCGTATATTGAATTTTTGCGAAAAATGGAGCGATGACCAGTCAACTTTGAATTGGATTTACTAAGCTGCTATTGGCGCTACAGACTCAGATATTGCGTCATTTTAAAGATAAATGGTCACATTATACTATAGTGAAATTCGAAAGTCTTTAAATGTTTTAGATCTTTTGTCATAGCCCCTCAAACACAATTTCCTTAACTTTTTTTGTTGAGTATATTACTTTGAAATCTGATTTATGGCGTGAAAAGGTTACGATTGTGTTATTATGTACGCAGCATTGTTATCGCCGTCAAAACGTTTTCCGTAAACTAGTGGTGTACATATGGTATATCGATTTTACTGAATGGCATTATTTCACTCTCAGACCTAACTTCACATGATAAGTGTTGTTATTGTATATTTATAGTCTACAAAACTACGACTTCATGATCGCACTGTTTTTGGAAATTCATGCCTATGTAATTATAATGATATATTATGTAACGCTAGGCTTAACCCTGGTGTGATAAGCTGATACAGCCCTCTCTGAATCGCGGTTTGACCTGTAATATATCACAATGGAGCGTGGAAACTGTAATGGCACGGAAAAAAGTAAATCTACTCATTAGATGGGGTGCTAATGTAACTGGAATCGCGGAAGAAAAAATATAACGACTATCTAGTAAATAGCATTTATTAATTAGAAAAAGGATTGTGTATTCCAACGTGTACATTAAGTCATTAGATGCAATTATTATTGGGTGTTACATGACAATGAATAATTGTAAAAAAAATGAATGGCACAGCACATGTGATTTTGATTCTTATAGCTAATTCACATAACGAAGGCTCAGACTAGCTTGTGCATCTGTGCAGCCTAGTCAGAGGATTTTCGTATGCAACAAAATCAGATTTTTCACAGCAAGGCTAATGTATATTATGTATAAAACAACAATATGGACCAGCCATTTTTGAGAGAAAATATATATTGAATATGTTTACTTCTTGTCATGCAGGGTTTGCAAAACATGGGTCGATCCAGAAAATTCCGCCAGAGAATTGGGGATTCTTAAAACTTTTTTAGTCATCAATGTATTTCACAAGGGGCTGTATGGACCTACCTCGAGAAGCAATTGGACCCCTTGAATTGCTTCTAAATGGAGGTCATTACCAGTATTTAAAAGAAGCGTCATATGACCATGTGAGATTTTCCAGGGGGAGGGGGTTTTGTCCCCTGTGTGGACCCACCCATGGCAAGAAACCTCTCTGATAAAAGTTTGATACAATGTGAATATATTGCCTCTCACAGAATAGCCTAATATTTTTAAATAGAAAGAGAGTTTCTGCAAATTAGAAGACCTGTATTTTCAGTAAAGCTGAATAATGATGTTTAAAAATTTCAAACTACCCGTTGGTCACCTTAATAGTTAAAATACAAATGCAATGTTCAAAACGCCTAGCCGCATTTACCCGTCATATGTGAAGTTCTTCTATATTGTTGTGCAGCGATGATCTAGATTCACCAAGAATGAGCTGACAACATATCTAAACTAAAACATTTGTTAACCCATTTAAGCCAAATGGAATTCCCCATTATTATCAAATGGACCAGTTCATTTAAGTTTTGAGGGCTGTTAGGTGGTATATTTTTATTTTTTCTTTAAATCTTAATTTTAATAGAACACTCTGGAAGCAAACAGTTGAGACCCTGATCAGACGCAACATTCTATGTAGTCTGAAATGAATCTTTAGTGTTTGCCTATGTCCCACAGAAAGGAGGCTAGGCTTTTATGGGTTAATATACATGTACATTTTTATTTTCACTTTTTAAAGCAGCGCAGGGGAAAATATACAACAAAACCTGTCCAAAACAAAGATATGAAACTTTGATTTATGGCGTGAAAAGGTTAGTAATATTTTCGATTGAAACTATTAGAGGGTCACTGATGATCCTTAATGGCAGAAACTAGCTAGTCTGGCCCTGGAAATATGCACACTCTAGTTTCAGTTCTTTGGTGCAGTCTTTGCTTCCAAAGGATACCCTTTTAAGAACATATTTGACTTCACTACAGCTGGTGACTGGGACTGTGTGGTGGCGGTAGAACGTCTCCCTGCCCTTCACTATAGTGTAGATTTTATTTTCTTGTCCTTTGGGATCCTGGGTTTCATTGTGGAACTTTGAAACTATTAGAGGGTCACAGATGAAGCCTAAATGGCAGAAACTAGCTAGTCTGGCCCAGGAAATATGCACTCTAGTTTCAGTTCTTTGGTGCAGTCTTTGCTTCCAAAGGATACCCTTTTAAGAACATATTGTACAATTTTGCACAGACTCGTTTTGACATTATGTTGCTGCTGTCTATATTGGCATGTCATTGAACAGTTTGAGACTAGTTAATTACTTTCAAATATAAAAAATATTTTCTGTTCTGTGAGATGTAAATGTATACATTTATTGGGCTATCTACAGCCAGGCTGTTTAATCCCTTTGTACACTGCAAACCCCTAAACGTGTACTTTGGCAAACAGTCAAGACCCAGATGAAATGCAGCATTATGCTGCATTTCATCAGGGTCGACACTGTTTGCTATGATTAAAACGATCTTCAGGGACAGAAATACATCATAATTTAGAAAATTCGACCTGTGACCCCTTAAAACAAAACATGGACTATACCATACTTATTATATCATTTTGTATGGGAAAATCCGTCAGAATACAATTTAAGGGTTTAGTTGACTTTCTACTGAAACTTTATCCAGAATATTGTTTTGTTCACAATTTCTAATGCAGGTATCTGTTACGACATCTTGCTGATCTCAGAATACAGAAATGTCCCTGGTTGTAAGGAAGAGCCACACGTTGGACACAATGGACCTACAACAAAAATATGATAATGATGAGATAGTTTACGCCCAAGCTGAGGGATAAACACATCAAGGTTAAGCCAAGAAATATGTATTTCTTTTCTAAAACGGTATTATTCTTAACAGATGCATGCCATTTTAGAAAGATTTATTTCATAAATATTTAAACACAAGTTTACCAAAGCAATTGCACACCCAATGGCAGCGTGCAATCGTTAATCCCACACTGATAGCTTTTGACCCCTCCCTAGTGAAGAAAATGACACTTTTGACCCCTCCTCCATGACCCACTTATGTATGCAAGTTACTAAATATGGTTGGATTTGGTCAAATAGTTTTGGAGGAGAAACCATAACGGGCAAACAAATGAGCACACACTTTTGCCGCTTTCCTTAACTGCTAGATGGTGACCAAATAGTATGTTGTATGTACACAAGCACGTACTACCTCCTGAATCACTGACTCAAATTCAAAATAATTTCATAGAAATGTTTCCCATGATGCCTTCTACCAAAATTGCACAAATGGTTTTGTTCTACTGATTGAAAGGGCGCACAGAGCTGTCATCTTCAAGACATCTCCTCCTGAACCACTAGTATAAGTTTTAAATAATTTAACAGAAATATTCCTCAGAAAACCCCTACCAAAGTTGCACACATGTTTTCACTCAGCCAAACGAAAGAGCCACCAGAGCTGTAGATAAGAAATATCTTTAAACAAAATATGCTCCTGAGCCACTAGTCAATTTTTAAAATAATTTCAAAGAAATTTTTGTTATAATGTCTTCTACCAAAATTATACAAACCATTTGGCTGTGCTGAACAAAATGGTCACCAGAGCTTACGATAAGAAATATATTTAAAAGACATCTCTGAATCACTGGTCCGATTTTAAATAGATTGACATGAATGCTCCCCATAATGCCCTCTAATTGCATATATGGTTCCACTCTCCCAAGCAAAAACAAGAGAGTATGATCAGGAAACACCACAATCACACACCACAGACCAACCCAGGACACCGAGAGGAAGAGCCATTGAATAATGATTGTCACAAGACATCAGGAAGACAGTTGAAGCTAAGCAAAATGGCTGAAGGAGCTAAAACTTAAAAAATTCTTTAAATAACATCTCCTAATGAACCGCCAGTCAAAGTTAAATAATTTCATAGAAATGTTGCTAGTAATGCCCTCAACCAAAATTACGCATATGGTTCTGCTCCGCTGAGCAAAACTGCTGTCAGAGTTAAAAATAGAAATATCTTTAAGCAACATATTCTCTTTAACTACCTGCCCTAAATTCAAAATAAATTCACAGAAATGTTACTCAAAATATTGCTGCTAGTAGGCCTAACAATAGATTCGCTTTTAAACATCAACTGTGATAAGCCAGGATTCAGGTGAGCGATCCAGGACACTAGGGCCATTTTGTTTACTTAGGAAATTACACTGTAACATTTGTAGTTTAAACACAAGAAAATGCATTTGATTTGGCTCTTTGGTTAGCCCATATATGTAAACGATGTGTCTATGAAATATTGAACACTATCATACCTGATGAATCGGAGAACTTCAAACTCATATCACTTAATGATGACATCGACCTTGACATTTTCAAAGAATCTTGCTCAACGTCGTCGACCTCTATCAGTTTAGTTAAACTATCCTTTTTGGTGTTGGCTAGTGGCTGAGGTTTGTTGGGTGTTAAATTCTTGGATTTCATGTAGTCAATTATTTGTGTTGATAATACAGCAAAAGCATCCCTCGCCTGGTATAAATAAAGTGTAAATTTATAATTATACGAGCAGATCATACATATTTTTACATGCATTAACATTTACTGGATCCTGAGAACGCTGTCTAGGCCAATATTGGACCCAACAAGTGATTTTTATGCAATAAAACTATTAGGTGTTATCGTTATTCTTGCAAGTTTTTAACTGATCGCAACCAAAAACGCACTGAGTACGTTACTAAAACATTAAAATAACCTTCTTGTACTAGATCTCTCTATACGAAATGGCATCAGCTTGCTAACGTAATAATGTCGCCACAACATCATGGTCGTGCCTAATGTTGCGCGAAAAAAAATCAACAAAATGATCCAATGTAACATCATGCGAACAATTCAGGGTTCTTTTTAAGTATTGTTAAGTTCATATCATGTTCAAACACCACGTGAATCATGATAAGAACATGAATTAACGTTTATTTTAAAATGCCTTAAAAGGGCAAGGTTTATTGTATTTATGCAAGAATTAATGATTGAGTAAATGCCTGAGTACTGTCGGTTCAAAAATGCATGATTAAATGATTATACCATTTTTCATAGAAACTGGTAAAATTGGTATGGTAAATATATTATTACAGGTAAAGTCAGTATCGAATATATACCTGCATAAAGCATCCATTACCTGGATTAGTTTATAATTTTAGTTTCAAACGATTCTAATCTATTTTAAAACTGAGAGTATATGACAAACAAACAAAATGAAATGAGTGCCCAGTAAATACGCATACCAGTTAAGAAAGCAACTCCTTCAATAGGCAGCTACGGATGTTATATTTCCACGTGCACATAGTAAAAACTCAGATTAGACTGGGTGTATGCCCAGGCTGATCTGTGTCATTACTGGACGCACATACTGATTCTTTCAAGGCATATACTGAGGGGAACTAAAAATTTAAGTTTTTTTTCTTCTAACATGTCTGGATGAAAACTAATAATTCATTATTTTTATGAAATCTGATATCCTCTATATTCATTTAACAAATTTAATTCACTAAATTCATGGTAGCATCAATAGCCTGAACGTGCATCTTAAATTGCAAACATAAAAACATTAAATGATTAAAATGCAAAAAAAATAGTTTGGAAGATTTCCATATTAAATACTTAAGCTTCTCCAATCTAAAACGATCTATGACATACTCCGTTAGCATAGTGTTAATAGAAAACTTACCACCACATCATTTCCACCAGAAGAGGCGTCGTCTCTATGATATGCCACAAAATGAGTATTTCGACGACAACTATTGTTTGAATCTTTAGAGTCCACAGAGAGTGGTTGTTCATTATGATAGTTAAATATTTCCTGTAATGATACATTGACAATTGTGTACACCAAAAAATGTCCCATAAAGTTTGATACAGTTAATCCAGGATGGACAATTGTATATATGTAGGGGTCCATAGGTTATAATTTCCAAACAATCATTTTTATCTTTTCAAACAGTGCAGACCCTGATAAAATGCGGCATTTCATCTGGGTCTTCACTGTTTGTCAAGGTACCCGTTTAGGGGGTTCTGGTCCAATGTATATACATACAATTTAAACAGTAAAAGGATTAACAAAATCATAATGAATAAATCACAGGATCTTATTAGGAATGAAATTCAAGAATTATGTACTTTCAAAAATTAGCATATAATTGGTTTACTAATATAACTTGCTAAATGTGTTTGTTGACTTGCTGATTGGCCAAACATTGACTTTTCGCATAATGCTTACTGGGATTTTATACAGTTTTATCAAGCATACCTTAATTTTTATTTATTTCTTTAAAAAAAACTTCTAGCACATAGCAAGTGTTGAATTAGATATATGATCATATTATAAATATCCCACTTAACAAGATTCTTATTAACAGATATACTCATTAAACAATCAAGTCGCCTTCTACACCACAAATAGGTATCACTATTGAAATAGTCATGTCATATTATTTGCATGTGCGTCCTTATCCTCTAATTACCTCATATCAAAATAATGAAAAGCTTATACCATTCCAAAACGATTCAAATATCAGCAGTATCTGTTGAGCAGATTTAGGCAATACGACGAAAGAAGTCCCTAAATTCAAGGATGATTTCAAGTGTCTGCACAACATTGAGTAAGCAAAAAGTGACTTACAAACCATTTTATATCAAAATATAGGTTTAAGTAAAATAAATGTCTTGGAAAGCCAAGACGACGTTCATCGAACGTATAGTTAACGTTTTGACTCCCAAAATGTGCACCATAAAGAATGTAATTAACGTTCATTGACAAGCCTTAAACGAATCTTTAGAATTTTGCAACCGTTCATAGCCTCATATACGACGCAAAATTTGATTGACAGCTGCCAAGCTCACTTGCCTGTGCAATTTGCTTCAAAAATCAAATTCATTCGCCAGATGTGACACTGGTGTTGTGATTGACAGCGAGCCACACCTGAGTTGCACGTGCAAAACAAGCTTCTTGATTGCTCCATTGGCTGTCCGTGTTTACAATGGCTGTTCCTTTTTTCCTATTTATACTCCAACTAAACCGTTAATACGATTATATTTTAAATACAAAACTGTTTTAATTCCTAAAATAAAGTTATTTTTGGCAAGGTCTGCTACCAGTTAACTGGCAGCAGCGATTTTACGTTAAAATCGCTGCTACCAGTTAACTGGCAGCAGCGAATTTACGTTAAAATCGCTGTTGCCAGTTAACTGGTAGCAGCGATTTTAACGTAAATTCGCTGCTTCCAGTTAAATTTTTATTTTTATTTTGACAAGAAGGTTTGAGTCGGTGACGCATGGTGCAAACCAGTGTTTATATATGCAATAATGTAAACCTGGATCCAGAAATGTGTCTCAGGAGGGGAGAGGGTGTCTAGTTGGAGACCAGGGTGGTTCAGACAAAGTTGCACAGTTTAAAATGGAGGGTCTGAGGTCCGGATCCGCAGTTCCCCCATTGGATCCGCGCATGTAATTATTCACAGAGGGTTTGGAAACAAAATGGGATTTTAAGTTTTATTAAGTTTATTTTGCTTTTGAAGAACATATATATATCGTACAAACATTGTATAGAAAGCAACAATAAAATTAACGACTAATGTAAGCAAATACATTAGGCCCTTTTGTGACATAATTTAAACATATTTGACTACGATCGTCCTGTGCATCCTGCATTACGTGAACGCCTCCGTACTCATAAGTTTTTTTCAAAAAGAACAGCGTTTTACCTTCATTATCCTAAGTTAAGTTTTCAATAAGTTGGCGATAATTGGAATTAATAATCATACGTTCTAATTATGGTATTTTTTACAATTACGTAAATCATTCTAATAATTATTCATCGCAACCCTTTAACTTTAATCAACAGAACAATATACGTTTCTATATAGGAAAGAAAATACAAGTGACAAAAGACAAATCAATCGAAGCCGACCCAAAAACAAGAACCCAACTTTTTTTGAGCCGCGTTGTGAGTAAACCTTTCTTCGGGGTTTACGACCAGGATTTTATCGAAGCAGCTTACGCACTCACAGCGACTAACAAAACTCTTTAGGTTTTTGTACATGAAGTGACATTGCAAAGTATTAACTCCTGAAGAATGATAGGAGATTGTAATTTCAATTAATTTCAGCACAAGATGTTTTAGTTTAAATTCTTGCATTGTTGGGTCCATTAAAAAGGCCATGGGATTCAAACAGCAAAACTATTATTTTTCCTTAATAATTAGATGTGCGCTTTTAAAATCAATCAGAACTAGCAACAACATATTTGTTTGTTTGTTTGTTTGTTTGTTATATAGTCACTCTTTTACGTTTTTGGAAGCTCAACATAGCCCATACTCACACTTTAACATGAAACAAATTCGGAAACACGATAAACAGCTCATTAAGTAAGGCATTCACTAACATTTTGCTACTTCAGTCGATGCAAAATAACTTTCTATACACACTACAATAAAATACTGAAGCGAACTGGCAGCAGCGATTTCACATTAAAATGGCTATAACCAGTTAACTGGCAGCAGCAATTTTACGTTAAAATCGCTGCTACCAGTCAACTGGCAGCAGCCATTTTAACGTAAAATCGCTGCTACCAGTTAACTGGCAGCAGCCACTCCGTATTTTTTTATAATTTAGATATTTATAATAAAATGTAAATATAAGCAATAAATTCATTTTTTGGAATGTTCATGGAATCATGAATACTCAGGGTCTCTTGTAAGTTGCCTTAAAGCCCTTCAGGCTTTACTTACTTTGCAAGAGACCCGAAGTATTCATGATTCCATGAGCATTCCAAAAATTTAAATAATTTCTTAAATAATAAACACACTAAAATACTATAACAACTGTAGCGTTATTTTTTCTCAGTGACATACTTCAGTAATCACCTACCATGAGAGAGAAATCAGCAGGTCGAATACCAACAAAGATTACAGATAAAGGTAAGTGACTTGTAGATATCAATCTTTCATCGTCTAAATCATTAATTACACCTGTGAGGTACTTGAGTAATCACCTACCATGAGTAAGAAGTCAGCAGTTCCCACACCAAAAAGATTACAGATAAAGTTAAGTGACTTATAGATATCAACCGTTCATCGTCTAAATCATTAATTACACCTGTGAGGTACTTGAGTAATCACCTACCATGAGTGAGAAATCAGCAGGTCCCACACCAATAAAGATTACAGATAAAGTTAAGTGACTTATAGATATCAACCTTTCATCGTCTAAATCATTAATTACACCTGTGAGGTACTTGAGTAATCACCTACCATGAGTGAGAAGTCAGCATGTCCAACACCAATCACCAACAGATAAAGGCAAGTGACTTATAGATATCAACCTTTCACCATCTAAATCATTAATTACACCTGTGAGGTACTCGAGTAATCACCTACCATGTGTGAGAAGCCAGCAGGTCCCACACCAATAAAGATTACAGATAAAGGCAAGTGACTTACAGATATCAACCTTTCACCGTCTAAATCATTAATTACACCTGTGAGGTACTCGAGTAATCACCTACCATGAGTGAGAAGCCAGCAGGTCCCACACCAATAAAGATTACAGATAAAGGTAAATGACTTATAGATATCAACCTTTCAATAGCATCGTCTAGATCATTAATTACACAAGTGAGGTACTCGAGTAATCACCTACCATGAGTTAGAAGCCAGCAGGTCCCACACCAATAAAGATTACAGATAAAGGTAAATGACTTATAGATATCAACCTTTTAATAGCATCGTCTAGATCATTAATTAAACAAGTGAGGTACTTGAGTAATCACCTACCATGAGTGAGAAGTCAGCAGGTCCCACACCAATAAAGATTACAGATAAAGGTAAATGACTTATAGATATCAACCTTTCAATAGCATCGTCTAGATCATTAATCACACCATCCTGAAACATAAACATGGGAATAAAGTCAATTACTATTCTCCATTTACAGTAAAACCTGTCATTTTTGGTCACACAAAAATGAGTTCAGAAATTGGCTTTGAAGACCAATGATCGCTGAATGCAGGTCAAAAGTATTGCAGAATGCTTCAAAAGAGCATTCTGCAATACTTTTGACATTCATTAAGCTACCATTTGTCGTGAGGACATTTGTTTTATCTATTTGTGAGTGGCCCTTTCAGACAGGTTTACTGTCCTGTTGTGTTAAGTTGTCTTCAGCTGTGTTTCTTTTCTATGATACAGAGCTATCCAACAACCACGAACGCGCTGATTTGATAAACTTAAGTCATTTAGAGTATGTCAATTTTCTATGAAAATGATTATCTGGGTTAATATATTTGTGTGGATAAAATCTCTACCTTTTGTTTCAATGTATGCTAAAATGTTTATAGATGATTGCTTATAGTTAATTAATGTCATGTTTGAGTTTAATATTGCTTTAAACATTATTCAGTATTATCACTATATATGTCTGTATTTTGGACAGGTTTCTCTCCTGGTCACATCTGCTTTTGTTGTCAGGAAGTGACAACTACCTTACTTGTACTAGTAGCAAGTAGAATAAAAAAACAGTGATAATATATGTTTGTACTAATGCTGAAGCTCTTGACACCTCTTCCACAATCCATAGAAGTCAGGTTACTAAATTCCAACAGCTTACTGACTGTCCTGTAGGGTCTGCTAACACATCTTACAACTAACTGAATTTTCTTTCAGATTCTTATCCTCAAGGTCATGTAAAAAATGCGCTCAATGGGCTTATTTGGAGGGTCCTCTTCCTTTTTGCATTATATGAGAAAGCATGATATGTCAACTTGTTTGTATCCAAATATGGGCTCTCTCTGAACTTTTAAGTGGTCATTTTTACATCTTTTATGAGCGAATCCTTGGTGTTGGTCTCTAACTTGGTCAACCATGTTTTTGTCTGGTGGTTTCTCAAGCTCTGGGTTGATAGATTCATTTTTACTTTGCCAAATATATTTTGTTGCATTAGGGTGGGTGTCTGAGACAAAGTGTTGAATGTGCTATAATAGGGTAATATATATTGACGGGCAAAAGAAACGCTACATGCAAAATGTTCCATAATTACTTAGAAGGAAATAAAATTAGTAACAGCAGTTAAAATATTCACGTATATTAGCCAAAATGCCTGATAAACAAAAATCGGTTATTCAAATAACCTAATGCTTTACTCAAGGGTTTGGACATGGTAAGCTCGTGCAGCTCCTGATTGTGAATCACATATCTAACCTGACAAAATTATCTTGTAGCGTTTTTTTTGCCCCTAAGTATATGTGTTAAAAATGGATTGAACATGGTATGATGATTTTGCAAATGAGGTCTGTGAGACCTTTCACTTTAACCCCGTTGGCTGTGGCTGCGCTACGTTCTGGTACAGTTGATGGAAAGAATAAACTTAGCTGCTTTGCTTGTGGTGTTTTTGCTTATTTAGCTGAATCAGCATATGAAGTTTTGGTACTTATTGCATATTCTTAAACCAGTGCTTTTAAAGGCCATACTGAAATATCCAGCAGGTTAGAGGCATATTTTAGTCTAAACATTTCTTGTGTTTCAACAACGGCAGAATCTAGGGCGAATATTTGGTACCAGTGTAATGCATATAAGCCCCAAGTCCCTTAGGCTGCTGTCCGTTCTAAGGCGGTGGTTCTGTTGTTGTTGACTTTTTGTTCATTGTTACTCCCATTGTGGGAGTCTGTAAATGTTCTATGTTTTGTTGTACGTTACTTTATGTCCATTCTAGTTTTGCAATCATCTAGATGGGGAAGAGAGGGCTAATTGCTTTGCTTGGTTTGTCTTCATGGTGTCTCATGGTGGCTGTGTGGCTCTTCCTCGCGGGGCCATGGGTTTGTCTGAGGTTGTGATTGTGGTATTTCTTGATCATACAACTTACTATTTTTCATATACATCCATCGGTTGTGTATTGGAGCAGCTGCGGCTCTAGAAAATCTGTAGATTTTAGCAGGTATGTCTGAGACTACATTTTCAATATGATAAGTACCAAGTTTCATATTTAAACCCACTTAAGCCTAATAGAATTTCCCACTTCTATCAATTGAACCAGTCCATTTCCGTTAAAAGGGTTGATGGGTGGTATTGTTCATTTTTATTCAAATTTAATAGAACATTCTGTAAGCAAACAGTGGAGGCCCTGATCAGATGCTGCATTCTGCGGTGTCTTATCTGGGTCTGCAATGTTTGCCAATATCCCACAAAAGGTCGCTAGGCTTATATGGGTTAACGTAATTTGTAGGTTAGGCTATCGTATTGTCTTAATGAGCTATAGGACATGGATTTTAGATAAATAATCCAGTAATACAGTTTACTCTGTATTTTGGTCAACTTTGGTCAAATAAATACCAGAAATAATTGCTATATTCCAATATTTAAACTCACTTACCGTTATAACGAGTAATACATGATAGAGCTGGTTATCTTGCGTAGCTGGTTTTACTGCTAAAGATTCTGCCATGGCGATTATTTTTTTAATCTTTGTTGGCCCAGAAAATTGGAGTCTCTCCACGGAAGACTTGTAACAAGTTATTGCACTCTGAAATAAACTTATAAATCTAAACCAAAATAATTGTTTCATAAACATGGTTTCCTTAACTGCCTGATGCTTTGGCTGTTTGTCGGGCCCACCGAGGTTTACCTGTTGGATTTCTTTTGCTCCGGTATTCAGTTTAATTTACTGTTGAGTCCTTGTCCTTGCTTTATCTCCTTTTTATATCTTGATTTATATGTTTTAGGAGATGACGCATTGATAATTTAGGGGTCTTTCATGCAAACCAAATATCTATGTGTCTTGATCCACATCTGAATTAAGGGTGAGGTTGGCGTCGTTAAACCTGTTTCAGCCCTCCAGTAAAATATTTTACTGACCGTTCCAAGGCGGTACTTCTTTTGTGGATCTTTTATGTTTTTGTTCTGTCATGTTTGCTATGTCTTTGTACGCGTCTGTTTATATGTGCTTTGTGGTCACCTGCTGGGAAAGGGCTGACCTCTTGGCTCTCGTTTGTGGTGTCTACTGTGAGTTTGTCACTTTCCCATTGGTATCCTGGGTCAGGTGTGGTACTTGATTGTATCGATTCCTGATCTTTGCACCCTTACTTACTTTTACTAGAAAGATAATCATACAAGTGTTACAAATAAAATGACAGACATACTATGGGCCTATGGCAAGTAAATGTGTCTTCAAGTTAGGAAACACCAAATGCACGGACCAGCCTGTGCATCCACCCAGTCTGATCAGCGCCTTTGTTTTTCACTTTTTGGTAAGAACATTAGCTTAGGTTACTCAGTCTGATCAGCGCCTTTGTTTTTCACTTTTTGTTAAGAATCATATCTTAACTTGCTACAAATGAATTGCCGATTTTCTACCTAGTCTTTGTAGCTCAGAAGACTGGTTTGACTTTCGTTTTGCCAGAATCTTCAAAGACAGATTTTGTCACGTCAAGGCCCATATAAGTTTCTTTCCAAGAAATGGCATGGTTCAGATTATGATACATTTTACTTTTCATATCGCCCTAGTGAGCAATTTTAGATATAAGGACTTATGAGGCACATAAAATACCATATGAACCACTGCATGAGATTTCCAACAATGTGGTATGTGCGACAAGCAAAGGCTCAGACCAGCCTGCGCATACGCGCAGTCTGATCAGAGCCTTTGCAAGTCGCTTGAGTATTCACTGATTGTTAAGCTACTGACTGACCACCATTTAGAGTTTCTAAGCTTAAAATGAGGCTGCAGAGGCTTGTCCGAGCGTACACTAGTCAAAATGTCAAATTGTTGGTAATCTCATGCCACGGCTCATATAGGTTTTTGTTGACCTTACCTTTATCCCATACACATATACACTTTCTTCAGACAAAGGGAAACAATGTGAGGCTTTTCCATTCCTAGATTGTTTAGCACCAAACCCCAACAGAGACAGTTTCTTTTCACAGTTATATTCTGAGATCATGGCACATAGACTCTTCAAAACACTGATATATTGATTTTCCTGAAACGAATATTCATAAACCTTTGATTGAGAATAATATATGTATATACGCATTTACAATAATTAATCCATGTGTTGTTGGTGTGTACCTGGAATATGCTGAAACTAATCCTGTTACTTTCTAAATGGAAAACCCTCTGTTACATTTTATAACTCTAAATGCATTAGTGCTGAAAAATATGATTTATAGACTATGAATGTCTGTCTCCATACTAAATCCTTGCTTTATTTAAGTTTTCATTGGGAAAAGAGTCCGCTAGAGTGCAGTGGTAAAGCGCACGTCTTGAGATCAACAATCTGTTCTTTGTCAAGTAGTTGATCACCAGAAAACGCCCAAACATGACTAAACTTTTGACAGGGACCTAAAGCATTAATTCAACAAACATATTGGGTTATATTGTCTGTTGCTCTGTTCTATTTATTGTGAGGGGTGATTGGCGTCATTTATTATAATTTCCGACCAAATGCAAAAAGATAAAAAAGCGAGTGTCAGTGTATATGACCAGGAAATGCCACAACCTATATCACAGACCAGCTGCGGGCATCATGAGGAAAAGCCAATAGAGACAAATACACACACCTACAACAAAAGGAGTCAGATACAAATATTTATCATTAGATTTCTTTAAACTGTAATACCCTTTGTTATTTGCAATATTACTCCAGCAAAATCTCATTACTCTAGCCAGTCAATTGGAAAACTTGGCTCAATTCGAGAAACAAAGTAAGTAAAGGTGCAAAGATCAGGATTCGATACAATCAAGTACCACTCCTGACCCAGGATACCAAATGGAAAGTGACAAACTCAGTTATACTACACAAACGAGAGTCAAGAGGTCAGCCCTTTCCCAGTAGGTGACCACAAGGCACAAATAAAGAGACGGGCACAAAGGCATCACAAACACAAGACAGAAAAAACATAAAAGATCCACAGAAGAAGTACTGCTATGGAAGGGTCAGTAAAATATTTTACTGGAGGGCTAGACCCCGTCTCACAGTGCCAATGAAACTCTTATTCAGATGTGGATCAAGACACATAGATATTTGGTTTGTATGAAAGGCCCCCAACTTATCAATGCATCATCTCTCTGAACATAGAAATCTAGATATAAAAAGGAGATAAAGCAAAGATAAGTACTCAACAGTAAATAAAACTGAATACCGGAGCAAAATAAATCCAACAGGTTAACCCTGGTGGGCCCAACAAACAGCCAAAGCATCAGGCCTCTACAATCTCATCAATAGATAAGTTATAAGTTTGGAACCGTCATAGAGTCCGAAGTCCAACCCACTTGCGTGCAATTAAAGAATAAAGCAAAGTTGCCAACCAGTCCTGGATGTATGTAAGCTGTAGTACTATGTATGAAAAAGCCACATTTTATTAGCTGGAACAGGCATTAGAAAAAGAAATATTGAAACATGTGGATTCAGTCCTGATGAAATCTATTATTCTGACTGACAGAAAACATTTTATCAACAGAATAGATTAAGTTTATGTTCTTTCAATAAAATATCGCTATAGAGATATGTTATTGAAAACACATTAACTTAATTAATAGTAATGTTTATAACCTTTTATTTAGCTGCAATCATACTTTTAACGTATTGGCATGGTTTCAGTGATGTCAGCGCCACGTTATCAAAGTAGGCTCTTGATGTACATCTGAGATCTGATTCCATGGCATTTGGCGAGGCAGTCCCAATTTTTAGCCAGTCTTTTAAGCTTGGAATGTTGGTTTAGGCCTAACCTGGACACAAATCTCAAAAATAAAATTCATAGCGTTTCTCATTCACCTCAGAAATCATCCTACTAGGAACGAAAATACTCGTTGCTTTACTTACCTACATGTCCTTGTGTGTTACTGGCTTACCCATGTTTAGGTATTAACTCATTGTGTCCTAGGTAATTGTATAATCCTGTGTTATCATTTTGCTGACTTTCAAAACATTGTTTTCATGATTATAATGAGAATGTCTGACGGTTTGGATCCAGATCAGGACTGATATGGGCCCAAAATGTTTGCAAAGCTTATCAGCAGTCGACAAATAACGATGCTAGCAAGGAAAGAGTTTATTTATCTGGCTAAACAAAATAACTGTGTCACAAAATTCATTGCATATTTAAATGTTGAAAAACTTGAAGCCAATATGAATGAAAGTTCCATACCCGTTGTCCATTAATGTTATGAAGACTGAGATCATCTGTGGCCCTACCGTTGGAATGCTGAAATTGAAAACAATAGTTGAGCCTCATCATAATAGACTGGTTTTCCAAACTTCAATTTGATCATTCCTTAAACATGTGTGAATTGGCGTTCTGGGGATGGGTTAATACTATGGCTCAAAATAAGGAAGAAGGCAAAGATAAGGAATCAATAAATCTAATCCCACACTTCACTTAGGACACCATAATGGAAAGTGACAAAACACTGGGGGGGCTTAGACTTGTTTGATGGTACCGACCTAATACCTTATACATGTATTGTTGATTACACAAGTAAATAAATGTCAAGATGTCCAATTCCCTCAACTACATGTGCCTTACTTACAAGAGATGTAATTTGTCCTTTATGCAAAAGAAAGCAATATGTCCACCTAACTATTTTAGCTTTAAATGATA
The DNA here is from genome assembly GCA_964019695.1 of Loripinus fragilis. NCBI lineage: Eukaryota > Metazoa > Mollusca > Bivalvia > Lucinida > Lucinidae > Loripinus > Loripinus fragilis. The sequence goes on from OZ026517.1 coordinate 55,647,096, forward strand.
CAGTTTTGTTTTGACAGGAAATACATAATGCATGGAAGTATACATAGGGCCAGACTAAAGGAAATACTCTCTAGTCCAACTGCATAACAGTGTATATATCTAGTTTTAAAAAGTATATATATGGATTAGTGGTAAGTAGTATCCTATCAAATAATTTATAATAAATTGTATACTGCCACTGCAGCGCTCTTCAAGACAGCGAACTTCTCCTGGCATGATTTCATAGACCTATTGGTAGCTATTACCCTGATATCAGCGTCGTTAAACGCCAGCTACTAAAACGCTTGCTTTATATACAGTCAGACATAAGTTAAGCATCACCAAAACATTATTTCAGAGCCATTTTTTGTGTACAAATTTCTCCAGAAGAACAACCAGTTTGTAACATTTTTTTGCCTTAGTATTTTCTTGTTCTGCTGGACATATCAGAATGCCATTTGGTCATTTTGCTAAATTTCTACCATGTCCTGTATACACCTACCCCTATTTTTGGGGTATACCCTTAAAAAGTGTCAGGGCTTAACCCAAAGTGCTTACTTTGAATTCAAATAAACGCAAAAATAATCTAGACATATTTTCCAAAATAGTGCCAAATTGATGCTGTCCAACTCTAGGTTACATGTCAGTTATAGAGGATCATAATGAAAGTTAATTGCGTGTTTTTAATTTTTGCATTATCACTATATAACATGTCATTCTTTACACATCCATAACAGTTATTCTTTTAGAGATATGAATCTGAAATTTTCAGACAGAACTTGTCTTTGATATTGCAACAACATGACACTAACATCTTACATGTCTAAGCGTTTTGAAAACACCATAATAGGGTAGAGAATAGGGGCAGTTTTAGGGGTAAGTGTGCATTTACCATGCCTGGTTGTTTACCTTAATGATTATCTAATCAGAATAAGCTGTCAATTGTCACCAATTGATTTATTCTAATAAATAAAACAAGAAAATATTCATGACTGGAAAGCTTCCTTCGTTTTTTGAGGAAACTATTGGGGCGATGCTTAACTTATGTCTGACTGTATAAATGGCCTACTGTTTGCGAAGTTAGGTAATTAGAATAAACTACAAAACAACAGCGGCTAGCACAATGCAATGAGACTTAGGCACTTAACACATACCCTCCTGAAAGCACCATTGTTGATGGATCCAGCAATGCTAGAGTATCAAATTTTGGTCTGAGTCTACATCTTTATTCGTACTTTGTTTATGCATTATTTGAGGCGTTTGGTCATCTTAAATAATCACCTAATCTTGTGCAGTTACCCATTTTTTATATTTTTATTTTGTCTCATGAACAGACTCAAACATATTGTCAGTACAATTAAAGGAATGATACTGTGGAACTATATTCAAAAACTAAGGATAATGAGCTGGCCAACACAGGCAATTTTGCTAGTTAACGCATATGACATGCGTTAACTAGCAAAATTACCTGTGCTCGCTAGCCCTTTTGTTTTTAGTTTTTGAATATTGTTCCACAATATGTTTACTTTAATTATGCTTAGTTTGTGCTCAACATTTAAACACTCCTGATAATGTTGCCAGAGGAGCCAGAGGTCTAAAATAGTAAGTGAGTATGATCAAGAAATACTACAATCACAAACTGCAGACAACCCACGGCACCGTGAGGAAGAGCCATCCAACCATCACGAGACACTAGGAAGACATATTAAGCAAAGCAACCAGCTCTCTCTTCCCCATCAAGATGGACATAAAGTAACGTACAACAAAACATAGAACAATTACAGACTCCCACAATGGGAGTAACAATAAACAAAAAGTCAACAACAACAGAACCACCACCATAGAACGGACGGCAGCCTACTCAACCTGAAGGGGGAGGGGGCTAAAATGCATTTTACTGGTACCAAATCTTCGCCCAAGATCCTGTTGTTGTTGAAGTACGAGAAATTTAAATCAAAATCTTCATGTTTATACGCGCGGCAAATGCTCTAGTGAAACTCACCTGAGCCTCCTGTCCATTGCTCGAATGCAATAAGTGACAAAATAGTATGTGCTGCATTAAAATGTTGCATTGTAAGCGGGCTGCAGTTATAACTTACTGTGAAATCAATTGCTACAATTGGGTATATTTGTAGTCCCCCACGGATGAAGTCTAACAATGAATGATGGCAGTCTAACCTGGAAATGAAATAAAAACAAATAGACAATTATAAAATAATATATCATGTATGTTGCTTATATGGTCAAAAAATCCTGACGTTGTTGCATGTGAACAGAGTATTTGCATTTGCACAGTCTGTTCAGCACCTTAAATAAAAACGTAAAATACCAAACCTACAATTTGAAAAATATTAGTATTTTAACTCTATTGTTGGGCATGCTGAATTGAGCATCAATGGGTCTTCAAAGTAAGAAAGACAGCAAGAATCTTGAATCCATACAATCAAGTACCACACCTATCCAGGATACCAAATGGGAAAGTAACAAAATAACAATAAACATCACAAACATAGGCAAAGAGGTCAGCCCTTTCCTTTAGGTGACCATACGGCAGCAATGAACAGATGTGAAAGCATGACAAACACAAGACATAAATAACACAAATGATCCACAAAAGAAGTACCGCCTTGGAACTGTCAGTTAAAATATTTTACTAGGAGGCTTAAACCGGTTTCACTGCGCCAATCCCGCCCTTAGTTAAGATGTAGATCAAGACACATAGATGTTTGGTTTGCATAAATACCCCTTACTTATCCATGCATCATCTCCTAGAACGTATGAATCAAGATATTAAAAGGAGATAAAGCAAATATAAGGACTCGACAGTACATAAAACTGAATACCAGAGCAAAAGAAATCCAACAGGTAAACCCCAGTGGTCCTGACAACAGCCAAAGCATCGTGCCCCTACCATCTCATCAATAGATAAGTCTTTAAGTGGGAACCATCATACAGTTTGAAGTCTGACCCACCAGCGTGCAATTAAAGAGGAAAGCAAAGTTGTCAACCATGATTGGGTTGGCCATCAAGCAAGCAGTCTGTTGCAATACATTAATGTTATAGCAAATGTTTTAATAATGGGAACTTATTAAAATAAACTGCGCTGAAAAATTATTAGAGCCAACTATAATCGTCAATGTATACACTAATAAGTTACAATAGAATTCAGGTTACAAAATCCCTTGGCGCAAGAGAGATTTAGGTTCAACTTGGAATTTATATATCAAATCATAGTATCCTCAATAAAAATTTTTCAAAAGGTTTTGCAAAGTGTATGTTAAAGTCAGTAACGTGGCTAGAAGCTCTAGCAAAACCAATGAGTTGAGAGATATTGACTTCATAGGATGTGAAGCCCCATTTAAAATGGTAAATTGACAATTTCAGAATCAAAATTGCAATGTTTATCATAAATTTTGGCAAAAACAATACCATTAGAAATGGATAAATGCAAGTCTAAAAACGCTGCTTCGGTTACAGAGGTATTAGCTTTATTAAGTTGGAGCTCTGAATGGTATATTTGACTTAACATACTGTCAAAATAAACATTATTAATGTTTAATACATCATCCAAATATCTTGAAGTAGTTTTAAAAGCCGCAATAATATCAGCCTGCTTATCATCAGAACGAGACACCATAAAGTCCTTCTCATTGCAAAACAAGAATAAAGCGGCAACTAGGGGAGCACAATTAGTGTCCATAGGAATCCCAACTACTTGTATAAACAACTTGGTGCAAAATCGAATAAAATGTTTCCAACAAAACGGTCAGCGCATCACATACATTTTGACAAGACCATGCATGATTATTGCTAGTTTTTTTCTGAAGTACAAAATGCGTTTCTGTCATTACATGCAAAGTAAGGAGAGCCTTACTATTCAAGGTTCTTTCAATAAGATCAATAAGTTTATCTTTAATCAAATTATGAGGTAAATTAGTGTAAAGATGTAAGTAGACAAACTGGTCACATTGAAATATCTAGCTTTAAGTTTATCTAAAACTTCAACTGAATTTTTAAAGCCAAAGTAGATTCTTACCAGATCTTTAAAATACCTTTTCACAGTACTTAATGATATTATTAACAGCTGTTTGACATGAGGTTAGAAATTTAGAAAGTTCTGTTGTCGTACAAGAAGTAGAATGAGTAACAAATCTTGTTTTACAGGTTGTTTTTATAAAGGTAAGGTAGCCAGTACAACGTATGAATTTTGTCTTGGTTTTCTTTAGCTTTGACACCAAAATGTAAGGCTGTATGACAACCATGCCCATCAACAACCACCCTCTCATTCAAAGAAGGTAGCAGTTTAAAGGCTTTGGTGTCAATAAGCTCACGTTTTAGAGTATCAATATAATACAATCATCATACAACTACAACATTGTTAGCAGTTTTATCTGCTGGAACCAAAACATAGTTCATATAAAATCCTAGATACCTCTTTTAAGATGACAAAAAGAAAATTAAGGTTTAGGGGGTAAAAGATGTGTATTACTAGAGTAAAATGAAATACAAGTGTCAACAATTTAAAAACGTTGATCTTCCTTTCCTTCAAGGCATCAGGTTCAACATTTTCTCGTTTACACCAACGATTACTGAAGTAATTTGAAAAAGCAGCGATCTCTCTACGACATTTAAGGAAGTCAATATTAGAGGGAAAATTATAATTAGGGCCTTTAGAAATAATACTGCGAACTCTAGCGTCCGTTATGGCATTTAGATTACCTGTTATCACATGCCCTGCAGGGAGGCATAAATAATTAGAATTTTGACAATCTCAGGAGTCAGGAGTATTGGAATCAATAGTTTTATCAGTTTCAATTTTATAAAAGTTAAATATAGTAGATCTAATTGGTTTGTTATATTTAAAGCAAATGATTGGAGTTTCTGAATTATTAAAGTAATTTGGAATAGAGGGAACCACCAAATTATCCTTGAAGATAATACGTAAATCAATAAACTCCATACTTTTGTAAATGAATTGGATTTTGATATCATGTCGTTATGGTTGACTTCAGAATCGATATAAATCTGTTATGAATAAGCAAACAAATGACAGCTAGCAATTCCAACCTTGATATTGGCAATATAAATGATTATGTAAAGTTTGGTCAAATGTTGTCAATTTGAGCGTAAGCGAAATTCTGACATAAGTCAAGGGCCATAATCTGTTACAGATAAGAAAAAATGAAAGCTAACAATCCCAAGCTAGATCTTGCCAATATCAATGCATATCTAAACCTTGGTGAAATTATGTCAATTTGTTCTCAAAATATTGAGCAAACGAAATTTTGGCGTAAATCAAGGGCCAAGTCTCTGTTACAAATGTGCGAAAAAGTATGTGCAACAATCCCAAGCTAGATCTTGTCAATATTAATGCATATATAAAATTTGTTGAACTTCTGTCAGTTAATTTCCAAGATATTGATGGAAACGAAATTCTGGCGTAAATCAAGGACCAGAACTCTGGTATAAATGTGCGAGAAATGATGTGTAACCATCCCAAATTACAACTTGTTTTTTTATTTGATTCTTTATGTCCCATCAACAATCTTTCAGTTATAAAGGGACGGGTCTTCCTGGATTGAACCAGTACTAAGCTAGGATTAATGTGTCTTGCTCAAGGACACAACGCAGTGACGCCCGTGAGACTCAAACCCGCGGCCCCTCAGTCTCGAGTCAAGCACTCTACCACTGAGCCACTGCCCTCCCATTACATCTTGTCAATATTTATATGTTTTTTTTTATATAATTTGGTGAATTTCTGTCAATTTGTTCTCAAGATATTGAGCAGAAACAACATTTTGGCGTAAATTAAGGGCAAATAACTGTGGTACAAATGTGCAAAAAGTGACAGGTAACAATCCAAACCTAGAACTTGTCAATATCTATGCACATACAAAATTTATTAAAATTATATCAAGTTGTTCTCAAGGTATTGAGTGGAAATGAAAATAGGACGGAATGATGGATGGAATGACACACAACCCAAATCCAATATAGCTCCCATATTAACAAAGTGGTGATATAAAATTGTTGACTGGGACGTAAAGAATCAAATAGACCAAAACCATGCAATAACAAACAATACTCATACATACCTAAACTGAAAGAATCTCAAACATCCACACGTTGTAGTTTTTACACTATGTTTCTTGTTTTCTTTCTTTGGTAAGAGATTTACTTCTGTAAAATGGCCTTGTCTGAAATACCAGGCCTTTGGTTAAGAGTGCATACCATAAAAATCTTATTTCTTAACCAAAACATATGTTGTGGGTACTCAAAAGAACCGTCTCAATTAGAAGGTTCTTTTGAGCACACGGAATATGTGTTAAAACTGATAGGTAAGAAACTATTAACAAATTGACGCTCAATAATTGCGCTTATCTAAACCTGTGAATACACTAAAAAGTAATAAAACAAAAAATTGTTAAGATAATAAATAGTATGAGGATTATCTCCTGTGTATGTTGACAATCATCTTATAACTATTTTATATCACACACATCAGTGTAGACCTTTCACATTATGAGATATTTTGATCCAAAGTTGACACGGGAGGCGTAAGCTGCACCATTTACTAATTCAACTATAAAACAAATTATGATCAAACGTTTGAATACATGACAAATTCTGAACGTCAATATCATCTTCGGCTGCCTTTTAAATAGTCGTGCAACTTTGAGTTACGTAAAGCATCTCACAGAATTGATCTATTGGAATATCTACCAGTTGTCAAAATTTTCTTGAAGTTGTATTTTTTGAGTTAGGCATTCAAGATTGTTGCATAACAAATGACTATGGTAATAGAACATGAGCAAATCTTTTTTAAGCTCATATTATCTAGCTTTGATACCCTTAATATGCGTATCGCTGTTTTTGTGCTTACACAATAACATGTTTAGTTGGATAAAAATAACGTTTACACTCCTTTAAGGTAGCTTATATGAATATTTCAATAAGTTTGACCCCTTTTCAACAAAATATGTCCTGGCAGGGATCAAACCAGCTTTACGTTGAGCTACAGAGATCAACTTAAAAATATGGAAAGTTAGCATGTAGCAAGGTAAGCTATCAACTTATTCATGAGAGAATAACAATGCGCTATTTAGGGTGCATATGTGTGCAGAATGATCTGCACTTTTGTTGTCTATATGTGTTCAAATCTTATTTTGTCTTGATGACTCAGCCACAACAGTTTGTTAGTAACGAAAATTTCTAAAAGCGTATAAAACCACATATGTGACCATATCAATACAATAATTGCCTAACATATGCAGACAAAAACAGGAAGCTTCCTTATCTTACAAATATATACATACGTTTTCATCATATTTAATTCTCGAAGTGTGGTGACTTTTCGTCCAATCATTTTATAATCACCGGTTCCACTGTAAAAAAACAGTCTATTTTAAGATATGTCTTTAGCAGTTTCAAACATTTGCTAGATGAACAGTTTTTCAGAATATTTAAATGATATTTCAAAATTCATCGTTTTGAAGCATTGCTTTGATAGAACATCTCTTTTTGCACAATGGAGAATAATTTATGAAATGAAAAAAGTCAATAAGCAATGCTTAATAGATACCCCCCGCACAGTAAGAGTCAGTGAAAAAACTTGGTAAGTTAGGGTTCAAACCAGCAGACCTTAGTTTTGAAAAGAAGGTTTCAGTAGAATCTGTGCAATCAAAAAATATTTTTTCCAAACCAAACTCCTTCACGCATATGTTCAATGTGTCTACATTGTATCCGCAAAGTATCAAATTGCCCCATCATATTGCTGTGGTAGGAGTTGATCAGCCCAAGAAGGCAATATCCATGCATATACAAACACCTTATTAGGGAAAATTGCCTAAGTTCTCACTGCTGCCATTTTGTCAAAAATTATTTTTTCCAAACCAAACTCCTTCACGCATATGTTCAATGTGTCTACATTGTATCCGCAAAGTATCAAATTGCCCCATCATATTGCTGTGGTAGGAGTTGATCAGCCCAAGAAGGCAATATCCATGCATATACAAAAGCAATATAAGGGAATAATTTCTAAGTTCTCATAGCTGTCATTTTGTCAAAAAAAAATTTAACCAGACTCCTTCATGCATATGTTCAATGTGTCTATATTGTATTGACAAAGTATCAAATTGCTCCATTAAAAGCTGTGGCAGGAGTTGATTGGCCCATAAGGCACCGTCTATGCATAATACAAACACCTTATTAGGGGAAAATTGTCTAAGTTCTCACAGCTGTCATTTTGTCACAAAAATATTTTTTCTAAACCAAACTCACTCATGCATATGTTCAATGTGTCTACATTGTATAAAAAATAATAAAAAATGGTTCCATCAAAAGCTGTGGTTAGAGTTGATCAGCTCATGAAGGCCCTATCTATGCATATACAAAACCTTATAAGGGAAAATTGTCTAAGTTCTCACAGCTGTCATTTTGTCAAAAATTATTTTTTCCAAACCAAACTCCCTCATGCATATGTTCAATGTGTCTTCATTGTATAGGCAAAGTATCAATTGTTCGATCAAAAGCTGTGGTAGGAGTTGATCGGCCCATGAAGGCCCTATCTATGCATATACAAAAGCCTTATTAGGGAAAAATTGCCTAAGTTCTCACAGCTGTCATTTTGTCAAAAATTATTTTTTCTAAAGCAAACTCCTTCATGCATATGTTCAATGTGTCCACATTGTATAGGCAAAGTATCAAATTGCTCCATCAAAAGCTGTTATAGGAGTTGATCGGCCCATGAAGGCCCTATCTATGCATATACAAACACATTATTAGGGATAATTGCCTAAGCTCTCACTGCTGTCATTTTGTCAAAAAAAAATTTAACCAGACTCCTTCATGCATATGTTCAATGTGTCTATATTGTATTGACAAAGTATCAAATTGCTCCATTAAAAGCTGTGGCAGGAGTTGATTGGCCCATAAGGCACCGTCTATGCATAATACAAACACCTTATTAGGGGAAAATTGTCTAAGTTCTCACAGCTGTCATTTTGTCACAAAAATATTTTTTCTAAACCAAACTCACTCATGCATATGTTCAATGTGTCTACATTGTATAAAAAATAATAAAAAAATGGTTCCATCAAAAGCTGTGGTTAGAGTTGATCAGCTCATGAAGGCCCTATCTATGCATATACAAAACCTTATAAGGGAAAATTGTCTAAGTTCTCACAGCTGTCATTTTGTCAAAAATTATTTTTTCCAAACCAAACTCCCTCATGCATATGTTCAATGTGTCTTCATTGTATAGGCAAAGTATCAAATTGTTCGATCAAAAGCTGTGGTAGGAGTTGATCGGCCCATGAAAGCCCTATCTATGCATATACAAAAGCCTTATTAGGGAAAAATTGCCTAAGTTCTCACAGCTGTCATTTTGTCAAAAATTATTTTTTCTAAAGCAAACTCCTTCATGCATATGTTCAATGTGTCCACATTGTATAGGCAAAGTATCAAATTGCTCCATCAAAAGCTGTTATAGGAGTTGATCGGCCCATGAAGGCCCTATCTATGCATATACAAACACATTATTAGGGATAATTGCCTAAGCTCTCACTGCTGTCATTTTGTCAAAAATTATTTTTTTCTGAAGCAAACTCCTAAATGCATATGTTCAATGTGTCTACATTGTATAGGGAAAGTATCAAATTGTTCCATCTAAGGCTGTGGTATGAGTTGATCGGCCCATGAAGGCACCATCAATGCATATACAAAAGCCATATTAGGGGAAAATTGTCTAAGTTCTCACAGTTGTCACTTTGTCAAAAATTATTTTTTCTGTACCAAACTCCTTCATGCATGTGTTCAATGTGTCTTCATTGTATAGGCAAAGTATCAAATTGCTCCATCAAAAGCTGTGGTAGGAATTGATTGGCCCGTGTATGGACTATAATAGCACAAGCATAAAGCCCTATATAAAAAGCCGTTTAGAACTAAAAAGGGAAATAACTCTAATAGAATTGGCCCCTAGCCCTTAGTTTTTTGTCTAAAGTGTTTGTCTTGCATATATGAACATGTTTGCAAGGTTTGATGAAAATCCAGCAATGGCTCTTCAAGATATCAAGGAAACAAAACGTTACGGACGGACGCACGCACGGACGGACGGACGGACAACGTGAAAACAGTATACCCACCAAAAAGTTTGCGGGGGGTATAATTAAGCCAGGTAAAGAATTCTTATCTTATCTTACTCATGTTTTCTTATCTAGGCTGTCTGTCACGCGAGGGCTGTGCATTGGTTGTATTGAGATGTTATTGTTATGTCAAAGTGACACCAGCACGTAATGTCGCATCTCAGCATATTTAGGAACTTGTGGAAGCTTTTTTTATCAATTGAGCCAGTACACGAGATTTCCAACAATGCGCTATGTGCAACCAACAAAGCCTCGGATCAGCCTGCGCGTACGCGCAGTCTGATCAGAGCCTTTGCTAGTCGCTTGAGTATTTTATGATTGTTAAGCTACTGACTGAACATCATTTGGAGCTTCTAAGCTTAAAAGGAGGCTGCAGAGGCTCGTCTGAGTCTACACATGTCAACATGCCACATTGTTGGAAATCACATGCCACGACTCAATTGTGATCAATATAAGAATCCATCATTTGTGTGAGAGTGGGATGGAAACGTTTGTCCCCCATGATTACAGCTTGTCATCGCTTGGAAAGTCTCGTTATCACAAACGGTGATCATCGGAATTGATATTTCTATCACACCCTCACACTCACGTGCATTGACATAATTGTTGCTATGTTTTTATATTCCACTTCTATATAAATAAACGATTCTATAAGAAAGTACAAAACAATTTTAAACAGGGCTAGAAGCGTGAGAGTTGTTGCATGTTCTATTATCTCTCATGAAAAGACTCAATTAATCAGAGACTGCCGCTTTCTAATTGTTTAGGGTCAACGTATTAGAGTTTGCATAGACTTAAAAACTAGCTCATAGGTCTGGTCCAGAAAAATGTACACTACATCTTCAGATCCTTGGTGTATTATTTGCTTCCAAAGGAATATATTTTAAGAACTTATTAAAAGTCTATAAATATGGAATAAATTATAGTTTATCCATTAAACTGCTTTCAAGGGCTATCTGTAAGACAATAACGAAGAATTACTTTAAACGGCTTAAGTTATCCTAGTTAATTCCAATGTATACCCAGGTCAGTTTACAAAACATCAGCCTTTGTTGTGGGTGGTTGAAACTAAGTATGTCATTCGCTCCCCCTTGAGTGTATCTAGAGTAATGAATCTGATCTGAATGGTCTAATATCAATACTAAACTGTCTAAGAAATTTGTCATGATCTGGCTAATATGCTATTGATATTATTTTCTCGCACACCAGAGCGGGATTTTCTTTGTTTTCACGCATGTCAGACAATGCTATATCACATACCCGTACCAGCCCGTGGTAAAGATTTTAAAAAATCCAACAGCCGCGCATAGCCCCGCGCTAGCAGCATATCGTTCTTTGACGTCATTGTTATGTTAAAATGATGTCACCATGTCACATCTCAGTGAATTCTGGATTTTCTGGAAGGCTTTTTCATTTTTTTCCATATAAAATGCGGTACTTAGTTGTGAGAAAGAAAAATAATCCATCATTCATGTTAGGATGGGTTAGAAAAATCCGCACCTCATGATCATCGGCACGTCTCGGATGCCAATTAGTGATCCTCGGGACGGATCATTCTATCCCATCCTTACACTCATGGTGGATTCTTAAAGTCTCATACGTTTATTCATATTATGATTTGATCCAACACATGAGATGATGACATTGATTACACTGCCAATTAACGAATGTTCTGGCGAGTCTGCGCAACTGCGCAGACTCGCCACAGTATTTGCTGCTCGTATACACAAAGTATGGCTGTAGATGAAGACTAAGGCCCAAAGACAAAAATCTTGAATCAAACACTCCTGAGTTTGGCATCATTTATGTTTATTGGAGGGTTTTATCCATGTGTGATAATAATAAGTACTGAAATCATAATTGTTATAAAGATTATGGGAAGATACCTATGATGCCAACACGAGAACTGTATAAGCCTGTCCCAATCACCATTGCATAATTTCTGAACTGATAATTCAAAAGGTCGCCATCTGAAAATTCAAAGCAAATTCTATTACTAACATTGCTAAGTAATCAGCATACTTCCTTTCTGCATTCGCAATATCAACGTACATTAACCATTAAATATGATCAATGTGATTATATCAACTCTAACAAAATATCAAATTAAATGAGGCTTGTATAGGGGTGGGGTTGGGGCTACCAATATCCCATATCCCTTGAAGTAAACAGGCAAGTATCCCCAAAATTGCAAATATCCCCATAATTAATTCCTAAACATCCCTTATCTCTGACAGTAAACAAAATATTGAACACAGTTTCCTATATCCCTGGAAGTAAAATGGATAGAATCCCATATCCCTGGATGAAAATAGCAAATATTCTGTATTCCTTTAATACTTATAAAAGCCTCTTAATTTGTTACTAAGAAGGTTGTCATGGTCGAGCTCACTTTCTGATAATTTTAACTCTTTCTATGCAAGTGAAGACTTGTGTCCTCTCAGCTGACAGCCTTTGCAAACAGTTCGAGCCCAGATCAGAACGTCTGTCCTGATCTGGGCCCGAACCAGCTTGACACACTGAAAGTGCTATTGAAAGAATTTTATGGAAAAGTTAATTTTCAAAAAGGTCAGCAGACGGCCACGAAAGGATGATAAACTACTCAGAATACAGAGTTATTTTTCTTAAGACCAGTTTAAGAGTTGAAATATAAGTAAGTAAGTTAGTAAGTAAGTAAGTAAAGGGTTTATTTAACGAGGGTGACTACATTTAGTGTATACAAATAATGACAAATGTAACAACTAATCTTCCATGAGGTCCTCAAAATATACATTATATACATATTTATAAAATACAAGCAGATCACAAACTATATATAAATCAAGATGTAAATATCTGATGTGTAAAGTAATGTAAGCGATGGATTTCGATTACCAGGAAAAAGAAGGCTCTGGTCAGCCAACACATTCATTCTGAAGCTGGCTGATCAAGACCTTCTTTTGTTTCCCAAATCAAACGATTTTTTACATAGTTGTTATTAGCTTCCAACCGAGCTTACTAGAAGAGGAAACATATAATCATTACATATGATACAAATATTTACATGCTGTGAAAAAAACAAGAAATGTCACAAACACGTGACGAATGCCCCCAAAGGAATTGGTCTAGCATAAGACACATTTGAGGAAAGATAGCTGTAATATAGCACGAAAAACCTAGAAATGGGGCCAGAAGTCAATGTCAAGGTCAAAGTGACTCAAAATGGTATGCACCACTCCACCATCCCAAGAGGAATCACCACCCAAAATTTGGGATTCCTACATCAAATAATATAGGATATGCTCTGGACACAATAATTCTTTAAAACTAGGCCAGAGGTCAAGGTCACAGTGACCCAAAAAAGGTTTGTGACACTCAGGCATCCCAAGATGCATTTACATACCAAATTTGGAATTCCTATTTCAAAGAATATAGGAAATATGAACCAGTTTCTAGAAACTAGGTCAGAGGTCAAGTTCAAGGTCACGGTGACTAAATTTATCCAAAGATGCATCCACACACAAAATTTGAGATTCCTACCTCAAATAATATAAGAGATATGCTCTGGACATGATTATTCTAAAAACTAGGTCAGATGTCAAGGTCACAGTGACCCGAAAATGATACACGACGCTCCGCTATCCCAAGATGTATCCACACACCAAATTTGGAATTCCTAACTCAAAGAATATAAGAGATATGCTCCGGACACAATAATTCTTAAAATTAGGTTAGAGGTCAAGGTCACAGTGACCCAAAAATGGCATGTGACACACCGTCATCCCAAGATGCATTTACAAACCAAATTTGGAATTCCTATCTCAGAGAATATAGGAGATATGCACCAGACTCAATGCAGTTTTCAAGAAACTAGGTCAGAGGTCAAGTTCAAGGTCACAGTGATCCAATTATGGTACGCGACACTTTGTCATCCCAAGATGCATCCACACACTAAATTTGAGATTCCTTACCCAAATAATATAAGAGATATGCTCCGGACACGATTATTCTAAAAACTAGGTCAGAGGTCAAGGTCAAGGTCACAGTGACCCGAAAATGGTACGCGACACTCCGCCATCCCAAGATGTATCCACACACTTAATTTGGAATTCCTACCTCAAAGAATATAGGAGATATGGACCGGACACGAAAGCAGGACAGACGGACTGACGGACGGATGGAAGGACCGACAGTGCTATTACTATATGCCTCCCAAAGTTCCTTTGGGGGCATAAAAATAATAAAATGCAACAAAAATATTTGGATTGAGTGACTATTTTCTAAATCTGAATAAGATACATAAATATTTTCATTTAATTAGCCATGTTATACATCTGTAATGGAAAGTATTTAGGCTCTCTGTTCTTTTAATTTCATCAGGTAGACTGTTCCATACCAGGCATCCTGAATATCTTAGACTGTGTTTGTAATATTCAGTTCTGGGCTTCGGTGGAATAAAACAGCAGGCTTTAGTCTATTCTGTTTTGATCATCTTATTAACATTAGATACAAGTAAACAATATAATTAGTTACATTAAACGTTTGCTCAGATTCCTTGATATAAAAGTAAATTATACATGTAACTCTTAATATGCGTGTAATATATCAGTTTAATGTAGTGTAAGGAACTAATTTAGAAGCACTAAGCCTTTAGAAATAATAGCTTTTACTTTGGCATGAAGCTCGCATTGTCCACTCAAGATTCATCAAAGTTCCTATAAACGTGTCACTGAGCTCTTACTGTATAAGTTATTAGATCCTGTCTATTCCAGTTGCTGAAGATTACCATACTTACTAACTCAATTAGATGCTGAACTGTGACTTTAGTTTTTGGATTTAAATGATGGTTGTAAATTTTTATATCACAATAATAATCGATTAAAAAATCACAGATGAGTTAAATATTTTTTTTTTGTTCATGTATCTCATTTTGTGTATGTCTATTGATTCTTATATACACACATTATAGATTTATTCATTTATTGGATGTATAGCTGACATTAATATGGAATCTTTTAATGTATAAAAGGATCATTGATATTCATTTTTACATAAATTTGCTCCCTAGCATACCTATAGATGTCAGTCATGATCATTCATTACAATGACTTTTCTCTGTTATCTAGGCCAAATATTTCCTTCATCTACCCTTTGTGATATTTTGTTCTTGTTGAGCAATTAACAAACCTTGGATTCTGTGACCTGTGAACTGTTTCTGTTCTGTACACCGGATGAAAAGTTATTGAATCAATACTTCTTGAGATCTCCATGTACACATCAGGCTACAATAATAATAAACAATCATTAGAAAACGTTAGCTTGGCGAAACGCATATAAATTAATAAATGTGTCTGAAAAGATAGACATTTTGGAATTCACCGAAACAATTTTACTGCAAGCATGATTAAAATCGGTTGTGAAATTAGAAAGTTATTAATAAATGAAGTTTACACAACAACCTGTCATCGCCGCCATTTTAAATATGTTATGAGATTCTATTGAGAAGCAGGAAATCTTATTTAAGGTGCATAAAATGTTTATTTTAGCATACAATTCGAAGAATCACCACAGCCGTCGCTGCTTTCATGCACGTTGTATGGATTTAGATGAAAACTCAGATCAACTATCACTCATGTTCCGCTTGTACAAAAAAACGTCAGCATTTTATTGGAAGCTTGACAGCAAAATTAATGTGATCAATACCCAATTCTCATCAACCGACCCATCGTACATACAAGTATGTCACAGGTTGGCTTACGATCACTCCATTGTGAACTTCAAACAAGGGAAAAACAAATGTTCAACAAATGTCACTAGTGTAATTATATGGTATTATTACTCACTCTTTTAATTATTTTATCAAATATTCTGCATCTTTTGCCAAATATGAATCTGTCTTGCATCTCAAAAGACGAAAGCTTGGGATATGTACCTGTATCGCTGGCTCGCCGAGTTGTGAAAGCATGCGTTACTTTTTTTTGTGAACATTTGAACCTCTCCCAGCAACATGATAAAATATGTTCTTGCAGACTGGATAAGGATATCTGAGATTTTACCCTGGGATATAAAATCTTATCTTACCCATGCTATCTTATCTAGGACGCATTATGCGGCACTTCATCTTGGTCTTCACTGTTTGCCAAAAAGTACCCATTTTGAGGTCTTCACCCATTTTGAGGTTTCTGGTCTTCAAAGGCTTAAACTGCACCATTTGTGGTTCAGACAGAATACTATATTTCTAGACTCACTGGGATTTTTTTTAAGAATAAGGAGTATCATAATTACAGAGGTTTAAAAATATTTGTTTAGACCTGGCCTTGAGCCTATAAAGCCCTTTTCATGTTCAATTCTAATTAACATGACTTTTATTTTGCTCATTTATATATATATGCCAACAATCGTTGACAGTTTAACATTGATTTGCAGGAAAGATGCAACATCTGACATGTGCGGATCCAGAAAGTTCTTTTCAGAGGGGGCCAACTTTACTACTTTTTAGTTGATTAGGTGAGAGAGGATCCAAATACCACTATAAGCGGGTCGATAATGGCACAACATTGAAAGTTGGCTTGGTAGCTTTGTGGTTTTACAGGGGATCCGGACCCATATTGCTAATTAAAAATAAATACCCTATATTTTGTGGTTTTTAGGGGGGTCCGCACCCCTGCCCCCCCTCCCTCTGGATCCGCCCATGTCTAAGTGTTTGAAGCAGAAATACATCTTCAATTCTATACTTTATGTTTTATGAACAGTTTACTTTATTCTCAGTTGAGTTGAGGATGAAACAGATTCAAAATCTCAGGGCCTGTTTAAAATACTATCTACCTTAGACATAATTATTTTGCCTGTCCTGACAAGTTTATGGCCAGCTGCATGTACTGATACTTTGCTCTTAGATGGTCTCATTACTTCTGCTGTAATACTGATCATACCACGCCCTCTTGGATCACCTGACAAAGATACATTTAAGAAATGAATTCAATTTTTGGAAGGTTCATGGAATCATGAATACTTCGGGTCTCGTGCAAAGTAAGTGAAGCCCGAAGGGCTTCACGTTAACTTTGCAAGAGACCCGAAGTATTTATGATTCCATGAACCCTCCAAAAATTGAATTTATTACTTATATTTACATTTTATATTATCAGTCAAGTATTAATATTCAATTTTCACCTAACTTGGCTGGTTTTCCAGATATTTTGAAATAAATAAGACATAACATAGGGTTTGGAATAGACAAAACGCCAAATTTCCGCGCTAAACGTCATGGCGATACGTGTTCAACGTCACGCAAACGTCAGTAAACAAGCAACGTTATTGGATAGACTTGACGTTAGTCCACTCAAATGGCGCGTATATAGGTGTGTTTGAAATCGATTTGTTCATGAAGGTATGAACCACATCTCAAATGTAAAGGTTCATTAAAAGACTCGCAGTGGAAATGTAAATATATAAATATTTACTCAATAGACGTTTCCAAACCACGCACAGAATGTCACTCAAAAGTCAACTGATAGTGTATAACTGACCTGAGTCTTCATATACATCAGTATTTTGTGTGAGAGTCCGTTGCTTGGTAATGCTGTAAGCAAACTGACATATGCTGGCTCATTTATAAGCAGCTTGTTAGCAACAGTGGCGGTTTAGTGAACAAATGAGTATGAAAAAGTATGTCTCATTGTTGTTATTGTGTGTGTGTTTTTTTCCTTTCAACCTGCTTGAAATTAAGTATACTACGATTCGTAGCTGTAACTCATTTCTTTTTATGTATATTTTAAAAATATCTTTTTTCATTTTAGATTATTCAAATTGTATTTTGATTACTCACCTGGTACCCGGAGCGTTTTCGATATAGTATTACAGGTTCTAGTGGGATCAAGTAATGATGACAAAGGCAGCTCTATGGAACCAACGAAGTCATGGTGCTTCAAATCTGTAGACCTGTCAAAGTAAAGTTTATTCCATTCGTATCAAACTAACATGCATAGCATTGTGTTTTTATTGTTAATGACAAAATTTCCTTATACATGCATCCCAATATAATACATGTATCCCAAAAGAACATTTATTGCTGCAATTTGTAAAAAAACAATAATACTATTTATCCATGCTCTTACAGGCACGTTTACCCAAACTTTTCTTCATATATGTCAAAGAGCATCTCAAATCTTTATTGCACAATAAATTTGTTTTCTTTGGTATGCAATTTTCACCTTTAATTTCCAGCTAGGTCAACGTTTACCTCACTGCTAACACATGTATTTGCTTTTCAATGTTCTAGATAATCTCTGTATCTGAGCCGACTTGATCAAGCCTTACCTGGTTGCGAAAACCAATGACAAGAGACCAATATCTTACCTGCTATCGATATCATAAACTGCAAACATGAGGACTTGTTGTAGATCCGGTTCATAGTCCAGCTTAAAGGATTCCACAAACTGAAAATTAACAAGCAACAGTGTATACTGATAACACTACGAAGACCTGACCCCGAGGTTATAAAACTTGTTTTATGCTTAAATCGACTGAGCACGAAATGTCAACAGCTCATAACTACTAAAATACCGACAATTGGAGGTTTCTTGCTTTATGTCTATCAGTTGTTGCATTTATCATGCTAATAAATATTAAAATGCCAACAATTGCTGGCATTTCAACACTTATCAGCAGGATAAATACAACATTCTGGGAATTTTAAAACAAGAAGTATCTTACTTTTTCAACATTTAATGTTTACGAGCAGTAGAAATTTAATGCTCAGTTGAATAAAGCATGAAATTTCGGGGCCAGTTCAAATGTTTGATCCCCATTAAGGACAACAAGAATCAACCGTGGTATTTAAAGATAAATATTTAAATCGCCCTTATGCCCAGGTCACACATTCACGGATCATCTCGCCGGTTCCACTACGGATCATATCTCACGGATGACCCCGGAAATGCCATTTTCCGTAGTCCGATACGGATGCACAACGGTGTGGCTACGGATTTTGACGTATCTACCAAGGATAAGATAGAAAAGGAGCCTTTTGGTGACATGGTTGATACGGTTTGTTACGGTCTAGTACGTAACACCACGGGTTAATACGGGAATGACACGGTTAAATACGGAACGACATGTGTCAAGGCGTGTGTACTGCAGATGAAGAACGGTTTGCTTCGGTGCAAGTGAAAGGTTAGTACGGATAAGAAGGGTCTGAAGCGGGTTAAAACGAACCGCCACGGACCTAACCCGATAACCAGTCCGTACGTACAAAACTGCCTTCAGGGCTTGACAATTCAGGTGAGATATCCAGGCTTACGTGACCCTCTCGTTTTATCATTTTTACTGAATGTAGAAACAATATTTGGTTCGTCTCAAAAGTCTTTGCGATGTGGACAAATTGTGTTAAGAGATGATTTTGATTATAAACTGTCAGTGTTGGGTGGTAAACAGATAAGAACTTGATCAGACTGCATCATATAATCAGTTGAGCCGGGTCTGAACCGTTCCATTTCAGTCACAAATAGTATTGATTGTTGTCCGCTTTTTTTCAAAATCATTTTTTCCGAAATATTTTTTTCAGGAATACCATCAGAGTGTCAAAAAGTTTAGATCCAGATAAGGCCCGAAATTTTGTCGGACGCACATGTTGGACCGTAGAGTCCTTAGCTACCAAAGTGCACTAAGAGCATAACAAAAAACTTCGATCTGACTGAGCCCTGTATAAGTCACCGTACGTATCTTTGTCTGCAAAGGATCAAACCATTTACCTTAGGATTGAGCGAGTTTCTCACAGCCTCTGTACGCCCGAATTCCTTCCACTGTCCGAATTGTTTATAAAAAAGCACACACATTGGGTCGGACTTAGTGAACTCGTCCAAGTCTGCTAGACTCGTACAACTGATCAGTAGTTCTATTGTAGACCCTGATAAGCTCGCTAGTGGATCGTTGTTCATGTTTCATCAGCAATTTCATCTGCAACAAAACATCGATCAAATGAGCCAGTGAATGTGATTTACATGCATTGTCTCAGACGAGCCTGTGCAGCCTTCTTTAAGCTAAGAAACTCCAACTGATGTTCGATCAGAAGCTTAATATTCAGATAATATTCAAGCGACTAGCAAAGGCTTTGGACAGACTGCGCATACGCGCAGGCTGGTCTGAGCCTTTGCTGGTCGCACATACCACATTGTTGGCAATCTCATATCGCGGCTCATTAATGCTTAATCAAATACTCTCTTACTTGTTGTAAAATTCTCCTGCTGCAAAAAGTTCACTAAATAAGCATAGAGGCATGCACACGAGATCTTAGTATTTATCACATCTGTGAATAGCGAAGGCTCAGGAGAGCCTGCGCATTTACGCAGTCTCGCGAGAGCCTTCGTTTTCAGCATACACAATGTATGGAACTCTTAAATTCCAAGATGATTACATGTACATGTACCGTAGATTTAAGACATGTCCATAAATAAACAAGACAAGTGTTTTCTTACCCAGGTGACAAGATACCCAGGTGACAACCCTATTTTAGCATTTTTCAAATGTTGGACTAGGTGAAATTATTCGAAGTTACTCATAATCGCTGCGGTGCCTTATGATCTGCTAGCCTCAAATATTCTGGAATTAACCGAAATGGCACGTTTTCTGCTGCTGAAAATTATTTGCTAGTATGCGAGAAGCATTATTTTTATCAAATATTTTTGACAATTAAGTTGTTTTTGAACTCAACCCAAGTAAATAAACACCTTCATCCATTTAAGTCGAATGGAATTTCCCACTCTTATCAATTGTACGGATATTTTTTTCTAATTAAAGGGTCGTTGGGTAGTAATTTACAATATCATTCAATTTTAAAAATACATAATGAAGCAAACAAAGCGTTCTGTGGCGTCTGATTTTTGTTTTGGACTGTTTGCCAATGCCAAAAAATAAGGACACTAAGGCTTACATTGTATATGGGTGTCCTTTCCACCTTTAGTGTTCAGGGACTTTTTGGTTTAATTCTAATTTGGGTTCTTACAGGACTTTAGTAAAGAGAAAATTTAATTGTCTTATTTCTCAACCAAAATATATGTTGTGGGTAATCAATGAGACGGTTTTTTTGAGCCCCCAAAGCATGTGTTAAAATTGACGGATAAGAAAATATTTACAATTTTACGCTTAATTTTTTTGTATATCTAAACCTGTGATCTTATATAGAAAAACTAAAAAAATAACATACACAACGGAATAGTCTACTCTGTTGGTGTCTTCTAACAGGGATAAATATAGACAATAAATTCTAAATACTTACTCCAATCCAAATCCGTTTAACTTTTGTCAACTATCATGACTTGAAATGTCCTTAAACAGTATTGGTTATCGATTATTTGATTTCGTACGCATTGAGATTGATTGTTAAATAAAACCTCATACAAAAAAGCTTGCCTTATCACTCTTAAATATGTTCTACACCTATATACACACCCAATTAGCTATATAGGTCTCCTGATATTTGAATATAATGAAGATTTAGTGACTATTTATATCGTCCGATTTAATTTGCTAATTCAAAAGAAAATGGGTTCGATTCCCCATATGGGTCAGACATGATATTTTATTTGCTTGTATGCACTGATGATTTATGTTTTCCCCATATGGGTCAGTACATGATATTTTATTTACTTGTTTGCACTGATGCTCTATGTTTTATGGTTTATCGCAGTCAACAACATTTCAGTCATGCCGTGACGATATCTTGTCTTCCTTGGTTGAACCCGTGCTTAGCAGCAGATACAGTGTCTTGTTTAAAGCTGACACAACACACTTGGTATTATTCACTGATTGCATACAAAAACTTTACAAAATGTGTTCTAATAAAAATTTACATAAATGAAAAGAAACATCCAACAACCCAAGACTTGGAAATGGTTTCGTCCAATATGATGTGGATATAGATAGGAACGCCCATTCGGTATAGGTGGGTCTCGATCAAGCAATCCTTCGATCCCTAGTCTAACGTTAGATACTAACTGAGCCACTAAGCTCAATAGTACATTTTGTACATGGGACTATTGTACACTTTCAATAGCTGACAGACTGAATGATTCTTGTTGAATGTCCACTGGAAATCATTTTCGAAAGGTTTGTTACAGTATTACGGGTCCTCGGCTTTTTTATGGAAAATGATGTCGTACACGTGTTTTCAATGAAATGTGTCATTTCATGAGATTTAAGTACTTATCAGACATTCAGATATGCGAGCAGTAATGGTTCAGACAAGCCTGCACCTCCGCGTATTCTGAGTCCCGCAAGAGTCTTTGCTAGTCACACACTCAAAGCTAGAACGTTGATATAGGCTGGGTGAGCTTAAAGCATATAGTTCCGCTGCATAGTTGTGCATACATAATTAAAAGTTGCATATGCAACTACATTGTGGTACCAAAACTCACGAAAATGTTTAAAGATTCGCAATTATGTTTTACACGGGACGTTTCGAGCCGTTCAATGATATTAGGTTGAAAAACACTTCGACGATATGACGTTTAGTTGAATGTGTCGTTTGCTCTATTGATGTAAACTGCGGTGGTCGGTTGAGCACGACGTATGGTCGACTGTGACAGTTCGTCGAACCATGTCAGGGTGAGTAGATTTTTTTTCTGATATTTCCTCATTTGTTTTACATGAGTGCTCATGTTTTATTGAATTTATTCAACAAGTTGTTTAAAAGAGATAAAATGCGAGGCTTGTCGAGCATTTCATTGCTTTTTTTGCACTGCGTTTGATAAAATTCAATGAACCATGAGCACGAATGTAAGATTTTTCTATCGCATGACAGTTAACGTACTTTAAAATCACATATTTGCTGTTAAAACGTCAATAATCCCTCCCTTTCACGCAACGTTATAATGGACGTTATTACGCAATGTTACTAAATCTGTAAACCACTAGTAATTTATCGATTTTATTGCATGGCATTGTATCACTCCCAGACGCGCGACGTCATGTCATAAATGAAAAGCATGAATGTCAGTTAGGCGATGAAATCTAAAATTCTGGTGAATACATGTACGCAAATTTTCTAAAATTCCGAACATTGTTCTCGTTCTGTTCTCAAATAAAATGTTGGCTAATAAGGCTGGTATTCACAAGCTATTTGTCATAATAGCAAACAGGGAAGACCCTGACCGGCAGTGCTCGGAGGCAGTCTGATCTTGGTCAGCGCTGTTTGTCTAGGCATTCGTGGCAGACAATTATGTTCTATTTTTTCAATATTTACCATAGGCATTTTGGAAGAGCAAATAACTCCATGAATTCTAGGCTCATGGTGTGGTGTTTTGATGAGACGGATGCTAAAAAGTCAAAAATATGATGGGTGTTTTTTTTTTTTTTTTTTTTTTTAATACATTTTTTGCATCGACCTTTGACATCAGCTGATAACCTTTGCAAACAGAGCGTCGGTCCTGGTCTGGGTCCAATCCGCTTAACACTCTGATAATGCTCCTGCAAGGAGTTTTGAAAAATATATTTTTTACGAAAATCATAAGACAACAACAAAAAGCATGAAACATTACCCAGCATGCAAAGAGTTAAATTTCCATGTTCACTGTGAAACGTATGATGCTTTGGGTGATTGCAATCTTGAATGAATCGAAGTTAGCCTACGTCTGTCGTTGGGGTTTTGAGTTAAGAGGACGGGAACCAGCCTGTTCAGCGTAGAGACTACATGAACATGTAGCTAAAATATCGAAATTTTACGGGAAACATGGAGAGCCCTTGCACTTTCTAGCGAGCAAATAACAAAGGCACTGATCAGTCTGCGCATCCGCGCAGACTGATCAGCGCCTTTGTTGTTCGCATGTAACAACATCAGGTTTTCTCCAGTCGAGGCCCATTTAATCTTGATACAAATTGTAAACAGCTATTATTCAGAAATTCACACCAATATTTAATAGATCCGTTGACAATACCAGATATTCAATAGCGAAGATAAACAATGAAAACTGATACTAGATAATTCGCTGCCAGTGGCTTGACCGAACACAATCGAAATATAGTAAATATTTATTTTGCTTATTTGTTTGATTTGCAGTCTAACGCCATTGACAACAACCTCATGTTTGCTTGAGAGGTTACCACGTAAGTGAATAATCTGACCATCTACACTCAGACGACGACCTCGAGGACGGCACTACGTTCTGATATGTTTTACATGTTCTATGTAACTAAACTGAGAGGAAAAAAAAGTTTGATTGAAATAAAGTGATGGCGTATTGCGAGTGCGGCGAAGAATCTGGAAAAAGAGTTTTTTCGAGAAAATACTACGTCTCTGCTACGTTCTTGCCGGCTCCTCACTTCATACATCGCGTTCCTTCCATATTCTTAACACGCGCGCACCAGGTTCACCCCATTTTTACCACAGCCTTACTACCTCCTCACTATTTCCGCATGCGTCATTCAAATTGTGTTGAATCTGATCTGATTGTACCTTAGTATTGTTGAATATCCATCTGTCGCAATCATTTTGCTAAGTCATGTGTTACTCGAAAAAGATCACCACCGAAGTCCTTGTAGTTCGACAAACAACAAGACCAGAAGTTGTTCAACAAAGTCACATGCTCAATGTTAACTGGATTCGTCAAATCTCAATCACAAGGGGAAAGCAACGCCAACCTGCCTGTACAAGTGAAAGGCCATAAACCCAACCTGGTATCGTGTACCAAAACTGGCTTCATTTGGAAATTTGCAATGTTAAGCTCTGACATGACAAAACATATACAGATCGATGCCCTATTTTGGACATCTAAAGGCTTGACTACATTGGTGCACATTCTCATCAATGTTCGTTTGTTTCGCCGCGTCGTAAATATCTCTCCCTTAGCAATAGAAGGTGCTAAGTGCATTTTTCATAGTTTTGAGGAAAACGCGTTAAAATATTTGGTGCAGGCTTACAATATAAATAATACGTGGCGATATTGGGTACAGTGTATAAATGTATAGTTTCTTCCAGTGAAACAAGTTTTAAACAATTCGGCTCAGAAATAAAGAGTCATGTCCCCTTTGTCAATTCCTCTATTCTTATGGAAGAAAACGTGACATGTGTCACAAAGCGCCCTTTGCCTTTAGCTGGTCACAAACCCCTAGTTTTTAACGGTGTGTGTTCTTAAACAATACTACACTGAACCGAAGTTACTAAGCCAATTTCGCCACACATACTTATCATATAAAGTCATTTTGATATGATTCTCACATGATTCTTATACGGCTCTTATATGTAAATCTAAAAGTATAATTTTCATATGTGTAATTTCATATGAAAATCACATAAGCAAGAATATATAAACTTTTCATGCTTTCAGATTCATATGATTCTTACAATAACTAATATTGATGTAAAAAACATGTAATTTTTATATGATTATTATATGTTAGAAAACATTTATGATTTATACGAAAATAACATAATGATTTTAACATATGGGATTCATAGCAATATTTATGTTATAATTATTAATGGTTTAAATAACAATAATAATAAAAATAAAAATAATAATAATAATAATGATAATGATCGTTTTAATAGAAAATCTCATAAAATATGTTTTATTTATTCGATACAAGTTTTAGACTACAGCGTAACACTATCATTTTTGACGAAAGCCAGCGTTCACAAGAATCGCACATTTTCGGCAATTTGAGATCAATTTGAGGAGAAATTTAGGTAAGAAGGATTTTCTCATTAGAAAAAGTATTTAATTGTCATATAAAACACTGAAGCTGACCACACAGTTTACGGATAATGGCATACTATCTGACTATTTATTTTGGAATACGGACCGTGGTTGTTTCTGCCTCAAAGTATTTCGACTTTGGCTTTGGCTGTTGTCAGGCCCACTGGGGCTTACCTGTTGGATTTATTTTGCTCCAGTATTCAGTTTTATTTACTGTTGAGTCCTTATCTTTGTTTTATCTCCTTTTTATATCTTGATTTATAATTTATATGTTCTGGGAGATGATGCTTTGATAAGTTAGGGGTCTTTCATGCACACCAAACATCTATGTGTCTTGATCCACATCTGAACTACGGGTGAGGCTGGTGCACCTTTAAACCGGTTTAAGCCATCCAGTAAAATATGTATACTGACCGTTCCAAGGCGGTGCTTTTTGTGGATCACTTGTGTTGTTTCTGTCTTGTTTTGTTATTCTTTCTGCACGTCTGTTTGTAGTTGTCTTGTGGTCACCTGCTGGGAAAGGGGTGACCTCTTTGCTCTCGTTTGTGATATCTAATTGTGATGTTGTCACTTTCCCGTTGGTATCCTGGGTCAGGTGTGGTGCTTGATTGTATCGATTCCTGATCTTTGCCCTCTGTCTTACTTTCAGCGGATGTAAACCAATACAGCCTTACAAGGGTGTTCGTTACAACCACATAACCTTCAGTCCTTGAAAATAAAAAAAAATCCTTACACACTTAAAGAATCAACTGTCTCTCTCAATGAGGCTGATCTGTTGAGTGTCTTCAACAAATTGTTTGGTTGAGAAAGCTTGGCTACACACTATAATATGTACTATAATGGATGCCTGACAGAGGAGCTATGGCCTGTGCTATGATGACTATTTGATCTTGTCTGTTCCGAGAAAGATGCTGTGGCTCTTTTCTGTGTTTTTTCTACCATTGTGCTGACATGGCATGCATGCTGTTCAGTGTGTGGCTCAGAAACTCACAGTAAACCCTACACCTATAAATTCTGATGAGATATGTTTTTTGTTCATATAGATCACAGGTCCTAACCATATCGGGCTCTATCTGTACAATGTGCATACAGGACTCTATCTGTGTTTTCCAGACTATTTGTGCTAATATGGTGGCAAAGGTAAGAGGGGGTACATAAAACGTTATAAATAATCTGACCTACCTCTTGTTTTGTAAAAGCAGTCTGCGCACGGAAATCCTGAAACTCTAATCTTACAGTTTATGTGGGTATTTAACGTGGTGTTTATTTCAATGTTTTATTTCATGTAGAATAGTTGAAGATTGAGGGTAAAGTGTAGCCCAGTATCAACTGTGGCTGCTGTTTCAAGCCTTACTTATTTAAATTTGTACCAATCGTTGACCGAAGTTTGCACCTTGTTTGTGAATAAATGACAAGTATTTACCTTTTAGGAAGACACTGTACAGCAACAAGGTCAAGGTAATTGTGGGTCATCGTGGCAGACACTGAACTTCACTGACAGTAAACTGCCAGCAAAATGTACATGATTTATAAATTAGTTGTCCCATAATGGCTATGGAACCTTTGACTTACGCGCTTTCCCCAGCGTTTCCCTCTGTTAGACGACATGTCAATGTTGTTTTCACAGATAGAGTCCAACACTAGCACAGATAGAGTCTGGGCTGCACAGATAGAGTCCGTGCTGCACAGAGAGAGTCCGATATGGTTATGCACTGTGTAGATGTTTTCTAAGACAGCAGTCTAACTAAATGCTAGAAACGGTGTCGCTACATGTACGTAAACGGGTCTCGTTGCTACTTAAACGGGTCCCCAATTAAAAATTGCCCTTTTAGCATGCCAAAAAATTGAAGGTTAAAGTAGTGATTTTTATTTCTAAGTAAACCCACAAGTATTTGGGGAGGTTTTTATGACCATACAAGCATATACAAATAATCATGTTAATTATATACATCTATGTATACTAACACAAGCCTAGGGAATTGATAGCAAAATCAGTATTATATATTATATATCAGTATTACTCCTAGAGCCCAAGAGGTGTTTTATTAACTGATCGCAAATTATGACTGCTTAAGCAACTTGTCTTGTCGGTATTGGCCCTTTGGCCAAAGTTTCTATCAGGTATGTTGATTTCCTGGTAATTAATGAAGTGTCTCACACTCATGTGATCGCATGCATACACGACAAAGCAGTTTGTTATTTACTGCTTATTTGCATGGTTTATTCTTTGCATGCCTCGTTTTGTCTGCTGATAACCCTCGCAAACAGCGTGGACCCCGATCAGGGGTCGATACTGACTTAGATCCGAGCTATTTGGCACATTCTTTTATATTTTTTGTTTTCAAGCAACCTCAATTTCAGGTTAAAAATACACATACATGTTGTACGTCTCGAATATCATATAAAATTACTCTGCATTCAAATATATGGATATTTTACATAGTCAGCTGAGCCAAATTCGTGGCCATATTATAAACGCTCTACTTTCATCCAGTAATTCATACGATCTGCACATTCTCAGATCAGACCAATCTGAAGCATACTCTGGTCTGAGACTACGCTGGTCGCCTATGCCAACATGCATTTTTATATTAAATAGGAACCTCAATTATCAATTCCATTGTGTCTTTGCATAGCAATACATATAAAGTTTGCTATTTTGTTTAATAATCTCTCGTTTTCCGTTTTAAGAGTTTTGAATTTATGCAGACTAGGCCATCTACAGTAGTAAGCAGGCAGGCAGTTTGTTCTAATTTGGCTGTAATAAGGGCATACCATCAAAAATGATATTCATCTTCGACTATCCCCTTAATACAATGCACACATATTCTTTCATTTCAATCTATATTTCTGTATCTACCTTCTTCAATAGCCAATCTGTGTGCAGAACACCTAAACTTTGTTAACTCGATCCTGTGTCTACTATTGGTAACACATCTGAGATATTTTTCCAAACCAACCTGGCTTTTAATCATATTATAATATAATAACGTGTGCGACTGATTAAGCTAAGCATACCAACTCTGATAAGATAAGATGTGATAAGTTTATTTCACAAGTCCAAAAGGCTATAAAGCCCATGAGGAAATATTCATAGCATAATTAGTGACATGGTGGACAGTGCAGTAACAAAGCTACACATATGAGGCATGCATTCATACTTGCATGCATTCGCGCATACAAGCGGAGAAGGTGTTTCAAGAATATCAAATAGTTTTACTAAATAGTTCAGTAAAGAAGCTTTAATTACGCATATTGCTCAAGTGAAGTCAACTTCAGCTTAAGTACTACAGATAACGGTTTGCCACGAGAACCATACTAGACATTAAAGCTGTCTAGCTGTACCACATCCAAGAGGGGTACGATAGTATGCATTGGTCAGCAAAAACGGACACACCCATGCTCGCCACAATGGATTTGCGTTTCATGAGTCCACATTCAATGACAGCATATGGAATATATAAACTTAAGCTCCTACAATATGTATACTATGTAAATAATATTTGTATAACTTTCGTAACATGTTGTCTCAACCCTCGTGCCACGCGCTATATGTGGTACAGTATATGTCCGTAATGAAGCTTTAATCTCGCCTTTGGTTTAGGTGCTGTCAACGTCAAGCTCAATTGTCGCACAGAAGACGGTTGTTCACAGAAACCATAGTCGCCATTAAAGCTGCCTAAATGAACTAAATCGCAAAAGGGGCACAATATTACGTTTAATATATTATGTACACAATAGCAAGCAACGACACATCCCATGTTAGTCAAAAAGGACGCATATATCATTTGTATGTGTTTAAAGGCAGTAAATAAAAAACAGCAACTGTATTATATATGACAAGTTAAACTTAAGCTCCTTCCATGTGTAGAGTAAATTGGGTAGAATAGCATATATACGCTTTTATCGTGCAACCAACTGAAGCATAGACGAAAAGGGGGACTAACGTATACTGTTAGCATGCCTTGTAAACATTCACAATCAAATTTAATCTGAGGGCGTAGTTCTTGCATGTGTATAAACACACCAGTACACGCTTTATTCACTGTGTCTGTGGATTTAAGCTATGACCAGTAAGACCGCATATAGTCTATGTAATCACAATTGTTCAACTTTCTATATAAATATAGCAATAGAAAACTGAACTGGGTCTAAATGTACAACAAGACGAAGATCTTAATGTAAAACTGCTCTTACCTGTGCATTTTTTTTATGTTTGGATCCAAGTTTGAAATATAATGGTACTAGTATCAGATGTATTCAAGACCACGATTAGGGTGGAAGTTTCGGTCGGTCATCAGACAAAAAGTCGGCCAAACGAATGTGAAGTTATTGGTGGGTTTATAAATTATATTTAAGCATGATTAAATAATGTATGCGCCTTTATTTAAAAGGTCTACGAGACAATGAATATGGTCAAAGGGAGACGACTGAGATTATTTAAGATGGGTTTGGCTAAATGAAGTATCCTTCGTGAGAAGGAGATCAATGTTTATGTAGAGTTTTATCCCTTTGTTTATCGAGGGCGTCCTCTCGCATAAATCAAATTTGGAAAAAAGAAGAAAATTGGTGAAAATCGCTCAACCCACCCACCTTCCCTGGCTGGCTCCATTGTATGTGGGTATATAAATCTGGTACCCCATCTTTGATTCTTTTGCAAATTGATAATTTAAATGATATCTTTAAAGTATGCTTTGTATCATTGCTTTTCCAATGCATGTGATGCAATTTTAGTTTCAGTTTTAAATCAGTTTCCGTCATTTATAACTAATAAATGGCCTTTTCAATGTCATTATTATTCCTGTGTTCTTATTGAAGGAAATAAAACGAGCAAGCAAGTGTATCAACTTTAAATAATGGGAGCATAAATATATAGTTTCTTATAGCGATAGTTGTCCCCAAACTATGTGTGTGGGTGTCTACCAGTACGCTGGTTTATCTTTTGTATGCGGCTGGAGACCTGAGGTGAGTTCAACGATATGCGAGCGCTCTAGGGCACTCGCTGTACTGATGCCAGGCTTTACCTATTACGAATAAGGATAGAGCGCCCATGAACGCTCGCATTGTTGAACTCGCCTCCGCTGCATTTCATTTTCCATGAAAGATATGTTGGATGGGCGCCTGCGAGGGGAGGTGTCGGGCGGGGGGGGGGGGGGCAAGGGACTTTCTTCAAATTCTGTCGTATAGCAAATGTTTTGATTTATAAGCCCTTTACTTTACAAAGATACAGTGATAAAAAATCACAAATTCTTATATAGCTGGACAAGAGTTAAATATCGGACAATGAGGAAAGGGCATGCATAGTGTGTATGGGCCAATTCATGAGATTTGATGGACTTACCGCATATCTACAAAAGCCTCTAATAATCGTTTATTTTGGCGTGTCCAGAGGAACTAGATGCCTAAAAGTTGTTTGGAGTCTGCTTCAACATTCAAACTTCGTATATTCGAGAAGCAAAAGTTCTGGCAAGGCTAAGAGAAAGTACAGGCTCGTTGGAGCCTTCACCACACGCCGATGTTAGAAGAACCAACATCTCGTGTGCTTACCAATTTATAGTACAACATAACTGTGATTATAAAGATATCATTGAGGACCTTCGATTTATTTTCTTATTCATTATGAATATTTGAAACGTTAAGATCGCAAACATTATCTGAGCGCATATATCTAGACTGGTCAACGGGGAAAGTTGTCTGGGTCCTGTCTTTCGACCCTTAACGGATTCGGATCAAAACAGCTTCCATATCGGTGTTCCGACACTTTCTTCACAAATTAAGTAATTAAAGTGTGTTCGAAATATCTATTGACATCTTTTCAGAACTGATCGTCTCAGCACTAAAGACAGATAAATGTAGCTCAGTCGAAATTAAACGACGTACACAATAACCCAGGTTACGAATACGATAGTGGCCTAGTCTATACTATTTGTATGGTTATTTCGAATGGCGCACAGCCTGACCTCGTGGCCTAGTGGTTAGCGTGTCTGGCTGCAAAGCCAGAGGACCAGGATCGATTCCCGGATGCGCACATATTTTCAGTGTGTTTTATCTTTCTTTTTTAACATTTTAATGCTAAATTACTTCATATACTAGTAAAATGGCATCATCAAAACGACCGAAATGGTCATTCCCGAACTTTTTATATTGAATTACGCATGAAACCTGTGGGGGTGGGGTTAGATTTGGCCCTCTAGAAAGAGAATTAGTTCGGTGACCCCAGATTTTTATTCTTTTTTCTGAAAGGTATTATAATAGTCCATGAATTAAAAATAAATGTTCAAGATTTTCAATATCAGATTTTTCAATACATGATTTATTCTAAAAACAAATTCCATTTTTCAACGAATTGCAAAAATATATCATGCAGAATCTTGTCACAGCATGGGATAATAAGTAAACATGCACATTTTCTTAAAAGTTTGAGGTCATGAGCAGTAATTTAAGTTAAAAGAAAGAAGCTGGCTGAAGATTACAACCGTTTTAACTCGATAATTAGGACTAGTGTTATTATTTTATATTTCTAGAAAATCGGTCAAATGCTGTAAACTTCAATATGAGATTCTGAAAAAATAAGCACGGTGACATATCCTTTTTATTTCATAAATGGATAGCCCATGCATAAAACAAACTGTATGCAAAGTATTGAAAATATTTCAATATGGGAAGTATTTAGTAGCATATGTCCTTAATGATTTTTATATGGAAATGTCCACGGGTGGATCTTAGCTAAGAACCGCCCAGTCTTTCTTATTTGGTCAAAGTATGCTGTATCAGAAACATAACCTTTTACGCCCGTCGTGCATAACCTTCCACCAATGTGAATGGACGTCGTTACTATCAGCTGGCTAAGGCTTCGATGATGAATCTACTATTTAATCTTTCCCACATAAACTTAAATCGCCACGTAAAAATCATTCTCTAATGAATATTACTTTTCTATAAACTCGCATTTACCATAAACTCCATTGTAAGCGCCCAATTACTTCTCTCTTGCAAACGAATATAAATTTCATTATGCTGTGTTTTAAAAATAAACTGTGTGAATCATGCTTCGAGAGATGGAGTGAACTTCAAGTGCACTAAAGTAGACATTATAATGCACCATTGTGCGCTTTTATGTGCACTATTAATACACCCCAAATCTTAACGTAGTGAACGCCGTGTGCACTAGGGTTTAAGGTTTAGTCTTAATATACCTGTATGAAATATTAAAAGTTTTATATGGGAAACTACCCGAGGTATAATTATATGTAATAAAAAAAATATCAACCCTCGAAAGGGATATTCTTTAGGCCTCAGAAAATATCAATTTCTCAGGTAAAGAAATCACTATATCCACCTTGTCGAAGTAAATGATTGTATATGATCATGTTATGTTACTTTTTTGCATTAATATCATACCATACTGTGTGGAACATGCTTGGAAATATTTTATTATATTCATATGAGATAGTTATGACGATAGGCATATTAATATTGTGTATTAAAAGTTGGTGTTTTAATGGATTCATATATAGAAAAATGATCAAGTTCTGTTCTAGGTAGTTAACTGTGCCGCCAAATGGCCCTATGAAACTTGCCATAATGGTTATGGCAAATGTCCAAAAGAATCATACACTTTACTTATTTCTGATCTTAAATAAAATGCTGATTATCAGGGCTGGAATTAATATAATGCTCGTCAGAATAACAAACAAGAAAGACCCTGATCAGACTGCTAAAGGTATGCGCTGTTTGTCTATGCCTGTTTGGCAGGCAACTAGTGTAAGAAATTATTAGAACATTTACCATATTTGTACATTTATCAGCAGATGGAGATATTATATAAATATTACATTCCCTGAGAGGGTGATAGTCAACAATATCATCCCGAGGAATGTGATTATAACCGAGGCGCAGCCGAGGTTGATAATCATATTTCGAGGGATGATATTGTCGACTATCACCCTCTCAGGGAATGTAATATTTATTTTATTATACCGAACAGAACATTATATCCTTTATTTTCTACCGTTTGTTTTCTCTTAGACCTGCCATGGTGAGGGGAGTTCCAAAGGGAATGCATGAATAAAAGATATATTTTTCACAAAAATGGTTCTGTTTTTAACAGTTTGAATGCTCGAACTGATCACTGACGTTCGGTAAAATAAATTACGTCATAAAAACTGATGACGTCAAACTTCATATCAAGCAGCGTCAATTAAATGGAGATAGTCTACCGTATGCGATTTTTATGCAAACTAGAAAATTTCGCCTAATCCGCTCAAATTTGGTCTCAACATGTTCCGCTCGTCCTAACTAAGAAACCGAGTTCCCACACTTTATGTTTCTGACCATGAACAACAAAGTTATTTGGAGTTAAAAGTGGCCAAAATCATGCCTCATGTCCGCCATTGCTGTAGAACGTATCCTGACGTGAACGAACCGTACGCGCATTACCGTTGCGCATCAGACGAACTACTGATATTTTATAATATCACCCGCTGCTATGGCAACGAGTGACAGGATTCGCCGTCGCTATAGCAGCGGGTGATATTATAACATATCAGTCGTTCGTCTATGGAAGTTTTGTATGTGAAATTCACGTGAGGTATGATAATATATAAATATTACATTCCCTGATGTGGTGATAGTTGAAATATCATCCAGAGGAATGTGATTATCAACCGAGGCACAGCCAAGGTTGATAATCACATTTTAAATGATGATTTTATTTATTATACAGAACATTATATATATAATTAGAGCTTAATTTTCTACCAAGGTGAGGGGAGTTCCAAAGGGAAAATAATGTATAGCCTCTTAACTATATGCATTCTAATAACTTGTGTCTAATTAGACATTATCTTTAATATATGTAATAAAGTATAAGTGTAACAGACAAGTGACGTTGTCTAGCAACCAACGTACTTAACCTTACGCCATAAAGACGTTGACTGGTTCCACTGTTATTGTTCAGGATACTACATTTTTCACCTTTTATCAAAGTATTATTCTTCCCATCATATTTGTTAAAACATTGGCCTAAATATCTGCATACTTACGAGGGTCATTTTTTATGTTCGTTGAATTGGGCTGTATCTCTGTAAATATAGAATTTACGGTACCATAAGTATATATTTTGAAAGGTCTAGCTGATGTAATTTTTACATCATAAACGCTTAGTTCGGTCAAGATATATAGCTTTGAATAGGCATAGAAAAGGACACTGGTCGAAATCCTTGCCATTTTAACCACACAGCAAGCAGGAAATAAGACGCTGTTAAGTTTCATTCGCTATGGTGATATAAGCATTTGTGAAGCCGATTTTTCTTTTACACCATTAAAATTAATTATTTAAACGCTAATCGTAGACAAGTGCAGCAAAACTATAAGCATGTTGTTTGCTCTGCTATAACGATTTTAAAACACCCATCAATATACCAAAATAATCACAGTCAAGTGCTAGTTATTATATCTGTTTAAGTTACCATTATGAACAAATTTTAAAATATCTTCTGGTTTTGCAAAGCACATGATATACTCAATCATTCGTCAGCAGTTATATTGATGTATAGATTTAAGTATGTAACTGGCAGCTTCCGATACTGGCATACCCCCATGTTATAAAAAGCGGGTGGGGTTAAACAACCCCGCGTAGAAAACACAATAACAATCGGATCTGCATATTTTTCTGATTGCAGTGATTTCAACACCTGTTAAGGGGCACAAAAACAGTTTTGTTCTGTTGTTGTTGACTTTTTGTTTATTGTTACTCCCATTGTGGGAGTCTGTAATTGTTCTATGTTTTGTTGTACGTTACTTTATGTCCATTCTAGTATTGCAATCATCTTGATGGGGAAGAGAGAGCTGATTGATTGCTTAATTTGTCTTCCTGGTGTCTCGTGACGGTTGAGCGGCTCTTCCTCGCGGTGCCACGGGGTTGTCTGCAGTTTGTGATTGTGGTATTTCCTGATCATACTCACTTACTATTTTTAATGTATTTTCTAAATATAGTAACGCTCCATGAAGTCATTTATGTACAAAAAATGGATTTTAGCACCCAATAGGCTATTTATTTTGCAGTTCACTTCTAATAAAACAAAAGCATTTTAACTTTGTTTTGGATGGAAGTTACCATAACACTTCCATTTACCATATAAACAAGAAAAAATATAATACTACTTTACAGCTAACATAGTAAGCCACATTCAAAAGCCCGTATCCAACTTCCACTTCTGTCAACTTTTTACAATACAAGTTTATATGCCTACTGTTCAATTTGCTGAGGTTCCAAACAAATCTTACATATCCAATAATTGCTGCGTATTTGCTATAATAATTATATAATATTGTAGCATGTTATGTCCTTGATCTGCAGCCAATGTTTAAGAAGTTGTGTATGGCTATGGGTCCAATTACATGCAATTGTTGCTAACGTTCTGTCAGAGACTAAGTCTATAAATGTCATATTTCTACCATATTTCCAGTGTGCGATATATAGGTTTGTCTTTGCCTCTTAAAAGACATTAAAGTAATGCAAAAAAAGCCATTTTGAAATAATTTTTGGTAGCATGTATAGATAAAAGCTCAATCTTTCCAAATATATGCATATTGTATGCATTTACTTTCGCCGTTTTCATTAAATCTACCTCTCTACGAACATAAAAACGTCCCTCGTATATCAAATAATGTAATCTATATTGTGATTGACTGTTTTTGCTAATGAATTAATATGAAAAATAAAGTCAAGGTGTAAATCCTCTCCGCAGTTCATATAAGTACGATAATATCAATAATTTGTACTTGAGCAATGTTAAGAAAACCCTTTGCTTCATCAGTCTTTTCATTCTGTTGTGTGCCAAGTTCCCCTCATGACTTCCCAATTAAACAAAAATTGTTTTGCATATTCTTTAGCCCAAGCTCGATTCTCTCCATTTCTCCTCTTATATGTGCAATCTGATTTCTGCAGTATTCCATTCTATTATCATCCACATTGTCTCGCAAAGATGTGTGTTCTTAAGCATATCTTCTTTTCTTGTCTATACTTAGATCTACAGACCTTGGACTTACTTCAGTTGAATTTATCAATCGGCCCTTGTATTCCAACCTTCGGCCTTAGTTTTAGTGGTATCTGCATTCTCAGCATATGCTAAGTTCAAGTCCGATAATGGCTCATTATTTTCTTCTAGTTTGTTGACCTTTATTCTGGTGTATCCAACGCTACTAGACTTAGATCCATATTCCTCGTCAATATAGTCTTTGTTGAAAGATCCCACTTTCAAGGTTATTTTAATTCTTTTCTTCTTCAGCTCCAAAAATGATTCTGATGATCGTGGCTTATGTTATACCCCTATTCCACACAGGCCCCGAATCCCACGAATTGACACGAATTGACAAATATTTGGATTCGGGGCTGAATGGTACTCAGTTCGTGAAGGTCTTAACTGATTCGCACAGTCCGTAGTGAGTTCTTGCAATTCGTAGGTCTATCGGGAATTCGGCTCAAAAGTTTTGAACTGTTCAAAACTTTGGCCACGAATTCCCCGATTCGAAAAATCGTGCGTGATTCGTACCAAATTCCTAAGGCATTCTTGGATATCGTAACTGAATCGTAATCGATTCGGCGGCGTTTTTGCATTGTTTATGACATTCGTAGCTACTCTTAGCTCATTCGTGGGGAATCGGGAGATTAAGCCGAACAATAAAACCAAGGAAGAGATAGTAGAAGGATTTTCCCTAAGGTTAATTACCCCGTCTCGCGCATGTAAGCAGTCCTAGAAGTTGAAACAGATTTGGCAGATTCTGGAGCACAATCAGGATCAGTCAGTAGCTCCTGGCTGGTGATTTTGCCAATGGCGAACTGCCATATTTTTCCAAGTCAAAGAGTCTGGGGAGGGGCCTCTCGACTTTAACGTAGTTGTTTTCTTCTAACTATATAAGAAGCCGTTTTCAACACTCAAGTTGCAGGATCAATTCTACTGCTGCTTTACGAGGAACATTCATTTTGGAACTGATGCCCCCCAAGCATAGATGGGCCTTTTTTTATAACTATTGTGAGAGAAAATCTCGCGAATCGTGGCGATTCGTCGCGGATTTCTGTTAATTCGTGCCCAATTCGTGCTGCATTCGGCATATTCTTATCTGATTCGAAATTGATTCCTTAACTTTCGTGCAGCATGCTCTAATGTTATTTTGCTATTCGTAATGAATTCTTGTGCGATTCCAGCCGAATTGAGCCGATTCTCCCGAATATTCGTGACGAAATCCTATCTGAATCGGGACTGACTCGTACACCATCACGATTGGAGAAATTTTTTTAATGAAACCTCACGAATCCCCCCGAATCAATAAAAAATCAATTCGTGGCAATTCGGGCGATTCGTGGCCTGTGTGGAATAGGGGTATTATACCCCTATTCCACACAGGCCCCGAATCCCACGAATTGACACGAATTGACAAATATTTGGATTCGTGGCTGAATCGTACTCAGTTCGTGAAGGTCTTAACTGATTCGCACAGTCCGTAGTGAGTTCTTGCAATTCGTAGGAATTCGGCTCAAAAGTTTTGAACTGTTCAAAACTTTGGCCACGAATTCCCTGATTCGAAAAATCGTGCGTGATCCGTACCAAATTCCTAAGGCATTCTTGGATATCCTAACTGAATCGTAATCGATTCGGGGGCGTTTTTGCATTGTTTATGACATTCGTAGCTACTCTTAGCTCATTCGTGGGGAATCGGGAGATTAAGCCGAACAATAAAACCAAGGAAGAGATAGTAGAAGGATTTTCCCTAAGGTTAATTACCCCATCTCGCGCATGTAAGCAGTCCTAGAAGTTGAAACAGATTTGGCAGATTCTGGAGCACAATCAGGATCAGTCAGTAGCTCCTGGCAGGTGATTTTGCCAATGGCGAACTGCCATATTTTTCCAAGTCAAAGAGTCTGGGGAGGGGCCTCTCGACTTTAACGTAGTTGTTTTCTTCTAGCTATATAAGAAGCCGTTTTCAACACTCAAGATGCAGGATCAATTCTACTGCTGCTTTACGAGGAACATTCATTTTGGAACTGATGCCCCCGAAGCATAGATGGGCCCTTTTTTATAACTATTGTGAGAGAAAATCACGCGAATCGTGGCGATTCGTCGCGGATTTCTGTTAATTCGTGCCCAATTCGTGCTGCATTCGGCATATTCTTATCTGATTCGTAATTGATTCCTTAACTTTCGTGCAGCATGCTCTAATGTTATTTTGCTATTCGTAATGAATTCTTGTGCGATTCCAGCCGAATTGAGCCGATTCTCCCGAATATTCGTGACGAAATCCTATCTGAATCGGGACTGACTCGTACACCATCACGATTGGAGAAATTTTTTTAATGAAACCTCACGAATCCCCCCGAATCAATAAAAAATCAATTCGTGGCAATTCGGGCGATTCGTGGCCTGTGTGGAATAGGGGTATAACATGTCAGTGTATTGCCTAATTAACTTAACGTCATAAAGACGTTGACTGGTTCCACTGATATTATACAGGATACTACATGCATGAATGACAAAAATGGTTCTTTTGAACAGTTTGAATGCTCGAATTTATCATGACGTTCGGTTAAACAAATTACGTCATAAAAAGTCGATGACGTCAAACTTAATACCAAGCAGCGCCATTTAAATGGTGAAACAGTACACCTTTGTTGCAAATTAAAAAAAAATCGGCAAATCCGCTCAAATTTGGTCTAAACGTGTTCCTCTTGTCCTAACTAATATAACGAGTACCCACAAGTTATGTTTCTGATCATAAAAAACGAAGTTATTGGGAGTCGAAAGTGGCCAAATCATGCCTTATGTCTGCCATTGCTGTTGACCGTCTTCTGGCGTGAACGAACCATACGCGCATCAGCGTTGCGCATCAGACGAACGACTGATATTTTCTATGGCAAACGAGTGACAGTATTCGCCGTCGCTATAACAGCGGATGATAGTGTAAAATATCAATCTTTCGTCTATGGAAGTTTTGTATGGGAAATTCACGTGAGGTATAATAAATGTGTTTAACCGTTATCTGATTATATAAATCCATATCAACTTTAAACTATGCTTAAACACATTAAACAAATGTGATTCTTTATTCGCTATCATAAAGGAGCATTATCACAAAGATTGAATCCAAACTTCTCACCTATTTCTATGACACTAAGTAGACGGGACAGATATCACAGTGAACCCAAAGTATTACCTAAAGTAAAAAAAAACTAGAGCAGCAGTCGATGGTACACCATCGCAAATACCCGCTTTTTTACCTATAACCTTTACCTTGGGGTCAAGGTCATACAAAATGTAGCTCAGTACCTTCTACATAATGTGACCTATGTACCTGTGAAGTTTGAAGTTGATATGTCCAATGGTTAAGGAGGAGATGCATTTACAAGAAAATACATTATATGACCTTGACCTAGTTGTTAAGGTCACACAAAATGTTGTCCAGTGCCGTCCAAATCATATGACCTATGCACCTGCCAAATTTGAAGTTGCTACATCCAACAGTTTAGGAGAAGATGGATTTACAATAAAGTAAATTATATGACCTTGACCTTGGAGTCAAGGTCACACAAAATGTTGCCAAGTACCATCCACATCATGTGACCTATGCACCAGTAAACTTTGAAGTTGCTATGCCCAATGGTTCAGGAGAAGATTCATTAACAAGAAAATACATTATTTGACCTTGGGATATTTGACCTTGACCCCAAGGTCAAGGTCACATGAAGTGTTGCCTAGTACCCTCAACATCATGTGACCTATGCGCAGGCAAAATTTGAAGTTGCTACTTCCAAAACATTATGAGGAGAGGCGTTTTCAAGAAAATACATTATTCGACCATTGACCTTGACCTTGGGGTCAAGGTCACACGAAACCTCGCCCAGTACCCTTGACATCATGTGACCTATGCACAGGCAAAATTTGAAGCTGCTACTTTGAAAAGTTTATGAGGAGATGCATTTACAAGAAAATACATTATTTGACCTTTGACGTTGACCTTGGGGTCAAGGTCACACGAAATGTCACCCAGTACCCTCTACATCATGTGATCTATGCACCTACAAAGTTTCAAGTTGCTACGTCCAACGGTTTAGGAGAAGATACAATTACAAGAAACGTGACGGACGGACGGACAGACAGACAGACGCACGGACGGACGGACGGACGGACAGACAGACGGACGGACGGACGGACGACGGACCGACTTTGGTACGAAATTAATATACTCTATTTTTCTTACGAAAAAGCGGGTATAAAAACATCTTTTTTGATACAAGATAAAATCCAAACTAGAAAGAACAAAACAGTACCACTTTTAAGCCCATGATCAAACACAAAAACGTGGAGCAATAAAGCTAGAAAAATATCAACATCAGATCTATCGTCATAGAAAAACAGCAGACATTAATCTTACATTCTATGATCCCATAAAACAGTTGAATCATTGCCTTATATGTACGCTTTCAAAGCAAGCCTTCAATGTATCTGGCGACCAAATGTTGAATGAGTATTTTATTGAATCTGCAGAGATATTTTGTCTGGACATCTCGCTGACATATTTAATGCTATTTTGAATTCTGGCGTTTTCCCCAGCCAATGGCCTGAGGGTATAATAGTACCAATGTTAGAAAAGAACGATCCCAATGACGTTAATACTTACTGGGGCTAACTCTTGTAAGCTGCTTTTCGAAAATATTCACTGGTGTACTCAATAACAGACTGATAAACTGGGTTGAATATAACAATGTTTTGTCTTATTCACAATTTGGATTTTGGAAGGGACGTTCAACCACAGATGCATGCTTTGCGCTAAATGCAGCTATTCAGAAAATTCTGCCTTAGAAAGGGCGTCTCTACTGTGTGTTTGTTGATTTTAAATAAGCATTTGACAGTGTTTACCTAAACGCTCTATGGCATAAATTGCTTAAACTAGGTATCAAAGCCATATGTTAAGAATTATTAGAGATATGTATAACAATGTCAAAACCTGTGTGAGGAGTTGTCGTTCTTATTCAGATTTCTTTGAATATGCTGTTGGTTTGAAACAAGGGAAGGTTAATTTTCTGTTATTGTTTTATCTGTTTATTTAGGATTTAGAATTGTTTCTGCAGGAAGATCAAAATCGTGGGTTACGTTTAGATGATACTAACTTCATTCTCATGTTATTTGCAGACGACATGGTAATCTTAGGAAAAGATATAAATGATTTGCAAAACAGCCTTGAACTTTTAGAAAGATATTGTGATCGATGGGGATTAAAACTGAGAAAATTGTAGTTTTTAGGAAACATGTTGGTCTGCGTGATAATGAATCTTGGATATATAAGAATACGCCGATCGAAGTGGTGAATGAGTTCAACTATTTATGCATGGTATTTAAATATACAGGATCGTTTGTTCTAAATCAGGAAACGCTTGTTTGCAAAGGTTTGAAAGCTCTTAACTGTTTGTTCTATAATACAAAAATTATTCACTTTCTCCAAACGTTATGTGCCAGCTGTTCGATGCTTTTGTTGATTCTATTCTTAATTACTCAGGCGAGGTTTGGAGATTTGGGAAATCAAAAGAACTAGAGCGAGTTCATCTTAAGTTCTGCAAAAACCTTTTAAAAGTAAAATCTCTACATCCTCTTGTGGTGTGTATGGTGAGCTAGGCAGATACCGACTATTTATAACCAGATATGTACGGATTGTTAAATACTGGTCTCGTATAGTTAACTCAGATATATATTTTATTGTCCACCTGTATAATTCTCTTGTAGTTGCATGCAACAAAGGCGTCAATAACTGGGTAAAAAGTGTCAGATCACTTTTAGATGAGTATGGATTCTCATAGGTTAACAATCCAAATTCGGTCAATATAAAAGCATTTTATTTGGTTTTAAGCAAAGCGTTGTGGATGTCTTTAAGCAAAACTGGTTTAGTCAACCCAATCACAGTTGGCAACTTTGCTTTCCTCTTTAATTGCACGCCGGTGGGTCGGACTTCAGACTCTATGATGGTTCCGACTTAAAGACTTTTAAGTTATTTATTGATGAGATGGTAGGGGCCTGATGCTTTGGCTGTTTGTCGGGCCCACCGGGGTTTACCTGTTGGATTTCTTTTGCTCCGGTATTCAGTTTTATTTACTGTTGAGTCCTTATCCTTGCTTTATCTCCTTGTTATATCTTGATTTATATGTTTTAGGAGATGATGCATTTATAAGTTAGGGGTTTTATCATGCAAACCAAATATCTATGTGTCTTGATCCACATCTGAATTAAGGGTGAGGTTGGCGCCGTTAAACCGGTTTAAGCCCTCCAGTAAAATATTTTACTGACCGTTCCAAGGCGGTACTTCTTATGTGGATCTTTTATGTTTTTGTTCTGTCTTGTGTTTGCTATGTTTTGTGCGCGTCTGTTTATATGTGCTTCGTGGCTCTCGTTTGTGGTGTCTTCTGTGAGTTTGTCACTTTCCCATTGGTATCCTGGGTCAGGTGTGGTACTTGATTGTATCGATTCCTGATCTTTGCAACCTTACTTACTTTTAATGATATTGCTATAAACGGAACCCTCGTACTGTATAAAGAGTTTAAACAATAATCTGAATACGAAAACTATCTAACTGAACTCCCAAGTAAACTGAGAATACCTTTGGCGAAGCTTAGCTTGTCATCCCATCAGCTGCTCATAGAAACTGGGCGCTACTTACAAAATAGGACTGAAAGAGCACAGCGTCTATGTACCCTTTGTGACCGATCTCATGTTGAAGATGAATATTATTTTGTAATTATATGTCCGTTATACGCACATTTAAGAGTTTCATAAATGCGCCCTTATTGTTGCAAGAAACCTAGCGTATACAAATTCAATCAGTTAATGCAGTCAGATAATTTAAGCCTTCACAGAAATTTAGGTAAATATTTACAGGAGGCCTTCTCCTTGCGTAAATCACATATCACCACTTAATATTATTTGTTAGGTATGCTTTGGTGGAATGGTACTATGGTTCTTGGTCATTTTGTTTTGCTATAGGTCTAGTGAGAACACATTGCAACATGTCTTACTGTATTCAGACTTTAAGTAAACACTGTAAAATGCTTCTTTAAAATAAAAAAAAACGCACAGTAGAGACGGCCTTTCTAAAAAGTAAGTGAGTATGATCAGGAAATACCACAATCACAAACCGCAGAAAACCCCCATGGCACCCAAAGGA
The DNA here is from genome assembly GCA_964019695.1 of Loripinus fragilis. Classification (NCBI taxonomy): domain Eukaryota; kingdom Metazoa; phylum Mollusca; class Bivalvia; order Lucinida; family Lucinidae; genus Loripinus; species Loripinus fragilis. The sequence goes on from OZ026517.1 coordinate 55,691,092, forward strand.
AGAGCCACTCTACCATCACAAGACCCCAGGAAGACAAATTAAGCAAAGAAACCAGCTTTCTCTTACTCCTCAGGATGATTGCAATACTAGAATGGACATAAAGTAACGTACAACAAAACACAGAACAATTACAGACTCCCACAATCGGTGTAACAATAAACAAAAAGTCAACAACACCAGAACCACCGCCTTAGAATGGACAGCAGCCTAAGCCAAGGGGGGGGGTGCTTAAACGCATTTTACTGGTACCAAATCTTCGCTCTAGATTCTGCTGTTGATGAAGTACAAGGAATGTTCAGCTCACATGAAGGCCTTCTAACTAATGCAATGTATCATCATGGAGAAATACTCTAATCAAATTAACACACCATGATGAAACAAAGAAAAGTGCTCATGACCCACAGATAGTCAGAGCTAAAGAAAACCTGAAGTTGAGCCACGGTGGGTCCAGCTACAGATAAGCATCAGGCACCAACCCACGGATTAAAGCTTTACGTCAGAGCCTTAGACTTAGTAATTTGAATAAAATTCTCACCTGCTGGGAAAGAACTGACCTCTTGGCTCTCATTTGTGGTGTCCAACGGAGTGTGTCACTTCCCATTGGTAGCCTGGGTCAGGTGTGGTACTTGATTGTATCGATTCCTGATATTTGCACCCTTACTTACTTTACTTACCTTAAATTGAGTCTATGAATCCGGTGACCAACCATCTTAACAGTGGTAATTGAGCTGAGTTGGCGGCATTGAAGCACTAGACGATATTTGAGGGGAGCATTTTGAAAAACATCATGATATTTGAAATAAAATCATTATCCTCCTGTTTGTATATTTGATTTTGGGCACTTAAAAGAGTTGACTCACTGAGACGGTTCTTTTGCGTACTCTTGTAATTTGTGTCAATGAATAAAAAGAAAGAATAAATTTGAATTATAGTCATGTAATTTTACACTTTGCCTGTGTTGCGCCCTTCAAATGTAACACTGTTTTTCGACAATAACATTAAATCTAAAATTGGAGTAGAAAATCTAATTCGAAAAAATATATTTAAACCAAAAAACCCTAACCAAAATATTTGTTGTAGTTTGAATACGTTTTCATAATTGCTGTGATAGGATGGAATTTTAACATTCTAAATAGCATTCCCTTCTTGTACCTTGAGCGATTCAGATCAATGACTATCAGTTGAACATAAAGCCATGTATATACTACTATAAGACATTTTACAACAATGCATCAGTGTTTTTAAATGTAGCTGCATATTTGCTTGCGTTGCTAGATAGTTGTCAGCCTAGTCAACAATATTTCAAGTATCTAACCATGTCACCAAGACGGTGACCCAAACAAAATGCTACATCTATAGATGTCTACTGCCCCAAATGCCCTCTTAGTTTGCAGCCCTTGGTCAAGCTAGTCTATGAATGGATCTGCTTATTGATCTCACCACTCGCATGTGTCTGATGTAATGACAACAGGCATATTAGTAGGTGTAAAAGTTAAATATAAAATGAACAGTTAAGTGGCCGTACATCTGTGATCTTATTCGTATTTCCAGGACTGTGTTTTTCTAGTTGCATGCTCGCACATACAGACACATGAACATAACATACAGAATAGTGTAGACAGACAGAAGCAGACAGCATGATAGTACTTAGTAGACATGCCACGAGTAAATAACCCATTATCCGTAGAACTATATAAGCAGTTTAGATTGCATCGTAAACTGCACCATTTGATGCTACAAAAAATAATCATCTGCTGTAATCTCTAATGGACTTTTATAGCTGAGCAAATACAACAATATCTATCACAGGTGTATTGCACTGACAGTACAAAAATGGGTACTTAACAGGTATTCTCATTCCAACAAAACCTAAGTTATTTATTTTTACAGATATCAGAGATGTGAGATTGATATCATTCTCTGTCAAAATTTAAATCTAGTTAGGGTTTTGCTATTTCTATGCGCATGCAAATTTTCAGTGTGAAGAAACCTTTTTGTAAAATTTTAAAAACGAAAAACTGTGTTCCATTTGAGGTGCAATACTACAGTTCATATATGAGGATAACATGATGGTCTATTAGACATAGGCATTGTGACTATGGAACATTGAACCTGCATATAAGTATCCTTAATGGCGACTTTGGTGGTCAGCCGTCTTAACTGTAATTGAGCTGAGTTGACGGCATTTGAGCACCAGGCGCTATAAGGGAAGCATATCGAAAATCTCCTGTTTTATTACAGACACGTGATATTAAGCATTTCTTTTGTTACATACAATAAATATAGAAATATATTGTGCTCACAAGAAAACACCGGCAGTAGAATGTACATGCAGCGACTGCTCGGGTGAGACTGGTCTTTTGAGCAGACTCATATGTGCTTTTACTTGTAGCCTATGCATTTGGTATCAATTTATTCGTGCTTTGGGGACATTTATTTGTTATATGTATATATGTTGATAGGAGTCATTAACGTTTCCCTTTTATTTACATCCTTTAAAATTAATCTTTTACAATTTCTGTTAGGAATGTAGCCACAAATTATGCGTGCGCGACATCATGTAGCATAAAATCATGGCGTCCGATGTCCAAACAAAGTAACCCTTGCATAAGATTATCTCCAAGTATAATCACGAAACATCTATTGTATCTGCCCATTTTTCATTATGTGCGTTTTTTGTGTAAGCTTTTTTTGACAAATTAATGCAATTACTAGATTACTTATCTTTAATATAGTATACTTTATTTATCTTTCTGTGATAAAATGGTTAACAGATATGACCACTTTCACACGGATTGATGGATATGGGGTTCATCCTCCACTTTCTGACTACCTTGTGGTTCGAAAGCTAAAGCTGCAATACAAATTTCCAATAAGCTTAAATGGAACATTTCATCCCGAAAATGATAGCATATCTTATTATTAGTTAGGTAAAAAGGATGAAACGGATATTTTGATTATTTTAGACAACTCATTGAACATATTATCAAAGATTATTAAATATATATTTGCTTCATGTGACAAACACTGCGTTTAGTGTTAAAAACAATAGAATAGACTAGAAACGGTATAGTTTACGTCTAATAAAATTTCTGTTCTGTTCTGTATCTTAAGATTTTTGCAACCGTTCATAAACTCGTGAAATTCAAAAATAGGATTGACAGCTGCCAAGATCGCATGCCCGTGCAATTGACACTGTTGTTGTGATTGACAGCTAGCCACACCTGATTCGCATGTGCAATCAAGCCTCTTATTTGCTTAATTGGCTGTCTGCGGTCAAACGGGCTGTTTCGCTTGTCTGTTTCACACTCCAACAAAACCTTTGTTATGATTACATATTAAATCGAAACGGTTTTGTTTCCTAAATAATGAATAATTTCTATTTTTCTATATCTAAAATAAAATGTAAATACAGTCTACTCTCGATACCTCGAATTTCAAGGGACTGAGCAAAATATGTCAAGATATCAGTAGTTCGAGGTAACCAAATAATGACGTATAGCCACCATTTTGGGGCGAAATAAATCACGTTCAACTCGTCCATTAATAGATCGTTATTGGGAGCTTACATTAATGAATTGCAGGATGAATTAATCCAAAAATCAATTCGAATTCACATTTGGAATTGAAATAAAAAAAAATACGATAAAAAGGGGAAAAATAGAATAGTTTTTCAGGTACCACTGCAGTCCCGACATTATGGCTATTTTTTTCACTTTCTAAGACAAAATAAATAAACAAATCATTTTCAGTTTGTTTATATTGGCGACTGGTCCCGCGGTCGCAGGTTTTACCCTTTCGTATGTCGTCATATTTTTAAGCCCCAACAGACAGTGTACATGCACGTTTTAATTTCCGTCGGCCCTTCCCAATATATTTTTGTCATGACATGACCAATGTCCGAAAATAGCCTTACACGCACAACTGTCCAGTGCCTGAAATAATACGCTGCATAAAAAATGGCCCGAGAAACATTTAAATTATACTTTGGCCTTATTTAAAACGAGCATTAATACTCAATAGATTGCTCAAATATGACACATTAGCTCAAGCCGTCATTTACATGAGATAGACATGTACCCCCCTTGAAGTTGTAAACAATAGATGAATAGAATTCGCCGACCGCGGTCAATTATGTAATTTTACAACACACTAATTTACAACTGCATGTGTCACACACGTGGACAATTGATCAAACAAATTAAATGGGGACAATTAACGTTCAAAACAGTGGATTAATTGGAGACACATTCAGATAAAAAGGTAAGTTAATGACTGTCTTTTTCTAATGAAATGGAATCGAGTTAGGCGTTGTAAAATACACTAAAATTGATCAGCGGGACCAGTTTTTCGTAACGAGTTATCCGTTTTATTGACTTAGCCGTTGTCGAGATAAACGCTGTGGAATTGCAATAATATATAGGGCGAAATACCGGGACCGGGCCATCGAGTCGAGATAAGTGATAGTATCGAGTTATGCATAGTTGAGTTAACGAGAGTCGACTGTAAGTATAAGTAATAAATTAAATGTTTGGTCTATTCATGGAATCATGAAAAAATATGGTATTTTGCTAAGTCTGTACGAAGCCCTTTGGGATAGACCCGATGTGTTCATGATTCCATGAACAGACCAAACATGAACATATCGGATCTCTTGCAAATTTAACGTGAAGCACTTCCGATTTCACTTACTTTCCACGAGACCCAATGTGTTCATGATTCGTGTTCATGAATCCACGAACAGACCAACAATTTGAATGTTACATTTCATAAATAACTAACGCCAGCAACAATCATTTGGGCTTCGTCGCGTGAAACCACTATTTGGGGTTTCTAGCCATGTAAGTCTCAAACCAGCCTGCTCAGCTACAGAGACTAGTTAGAATATTGAAACTTGAATTGGAGAAAGGTTAGCATTCCTTTAAGAAAACACATAAGTTAGGCTCTGATCAGACTGTGTGTGCGTTGATTTGTCTGATCCTCTGATGTTCGCATGCAACAAGGTCAGGTTTTGTCATATCGAGGCCCATTTGGGAGGGTGTAGCTTATATAACTTTAATAACCATGTGTCGCTCATGTCAAAAGGTACACACAAGGACCGCTTACACTGAGATACACACGAAAAGGGTCATTTCTCCTATTTCTGTTGTGCGGTCATGATCAGATACAAACTGTTCAAGTGTGCCTTTATCTTTCATATCAAGAACAAATTGTACCATCTCTTTTTCCTTCTCTGGACCAGCAAGTTGAAACATAGATGTACCTATTCTCCAATCTTCATTCAGTGGTCCTTCAGGATTAAGACGATCATCAAATATTGATGTTGTCGGAATCAAATTCATCGCTGACACGCATTTAAACCCGTGTTTACTAAATAAAGCTATATACTGCTTAACTGAAGGATTAATTTTGGATAATTTGTCAGTGATGTCTGGGTGTATCTGTGAGAACCATATAGCATCGTTTATTATTGATCGGGAACATGCCATAACAACAAGAATGCCATTTTTACGAAGGATTCGTTTTGTTTGCGCCAATGTTTTCTCCATTCCAGGGAAATCTACACCATTGCAGTCCAACTCGAGATGATTGAGTACCTGCAAATAGATACTAGTTTTTGTTAAAAATGGTATGTGAGTATGATCAGGTCATGCCAAAATTACACAATTCAGACCAACCCACGGCACCCTGATGAAGGGACACAGAACCCTAACATTTATATAACAGTAAGAACACAATTAAAGTAAAGGAGCGAACTATACCTCTACATCAGCGAGATACTAGCAAAACTGGGGAAGATATAAGTACTTCGTAACAGAACTAGGACCAGGCACAACTCCCACCCACAAGCAATGGAAACAACAAGAAATAATAAATCAACAACAACAGAACCACCACCTTAGAACGAACAACCAGTGGGGTGGGGGCTTAAATCAATTTAACTGGCCAAATCTCAATCCTAGATTCTGGTGTTGTTAAAACACAAAATAAAAATATTTAGTTCACATAGAGGCTTCCTAACTTGTGTAATGCATCATCACAGAGAAACAATCTAATCAAATTAATATACTATGACGAAACAAAGAAAATGGCTAATTTCTCACAGACAGTCAGAGCTAAAGAAAACTTTGAGTCTAAAGTATGGAACTCTGCTACCTTTTCTTAGATTATAGCGTTAGGACATTGTTCTGTGCTGTTATAAGAATATATCATGAGTGTGAAGATGGGAAAAAATCGTGCCTAGGATCACCGTTTGGCATAAGGAGACTTATTGTAGTTTCTTTTCTTTTGCTTCATTGATTTTAATGATTTAACTTGTCAAAATATTTTTAATATAATTAGATATAAAATTTCAATTTATATGTGGATACTTATTTATTCATTGATATTGAATACAATCAAGCAGAGTAAAAGAAAATGACAGTATGTTTAGACAATCTAAAATTCCTAACACTAAGCTAGCATGGTCATAAGAAATCAGAAAATGAAAGTTCAGTTATTTCTTTTAACATTTTTATGACTGATGCACTCTCAGCAAGTGGAGCCGGATGCGCCAACCTTGTTTGGTCATGGCATTAGCCAATGCAAATGCTCTGGAACCCACTGGAATCTGCTTACATCTTGCATCTTTAGAGATTCCTGGAGAGCTGAGCACTATATGGACTTAACGATGCTTATCCTCAACCATTCGAGTTAAAAGAATAGCTTATTGCCAATATAAATATCAATTATAACGCTTCTTGGCTTTAGTCCAAAAATATTCTGTAGCATCTCCCCGTAATAAAGGCTAGCTTCAATACCTTCCTCTAAGCTTCTGTAGCTATTTAAAGTCGACCGTAGTATGTGCTTAATTTTATGTGCATTCTATGTAATATGGCAACGTCTCACTGAATATCCATCAACCATATAAAAGATGTCCCAGTGCTAACAGTTCCGCCATTAATATTCCCCAAGAGATGCATTGGAAAACAATTATCGTTAAAGCAGATTCTTTGTTCAACTTATAAAATGTTATGAAAGAGTTAACATCTTTCAGCCATCTCATTAAGATAATCAGATGGCTGCAATCAGATCCTCAACTTTCCCTTGCTTTAATTTGGTGCTCATATTGATCATTCCAAACGCTACGTTTGGTATTGATCCCTGAACTGCCCAATTTAAATGACCTATTGATTAGTATATCTTAATGTTCATTTTTATGAGAGGCTTTTTTCTGGATCCAAAGATTTAATCTTTATAATCCTTCCTCCAAATTTTGCTTACTAGAAAAGTGATATTAGTTGTTCCAAGGGTAGATGAGCAAGCGGCCTATGTAATTTTAGAAGAGTAGTGAACCTGCCTTTACTATCAATTTCATCATGCTTTACAAAAAATACCTCCTTATTTATTATCTTTTCAGCTCTGCCTAAGGGCATACCATAATGTCTTGATATTTTATGATTTAATGCGACGTCTTTTCAAATAAAATGATTGCAGAATCGTTTTCAAGATCAAGTTTTACTACTGTCCTTTTCATCACACTTCATGATAATAATAATGGGAAACTGAATCCAACGACATCTGTTTCAATAGACACTTTTTTCTGCAGTAATTGTGGGAAAGCAGTATTCAGCTTTTGATTTTAAACGTGTCCCCTCCAAATATAAACGTTCTCTCGACTTAAAGTTGTTTGCTATTTCTCCTGTCATTTTCATTCAGAGAGCTTATATTTCTATTCGACCAGTTTTCTCCACACACATTGATGCTGCACGACCTATCCAGCACTGCACAGTTATGAGCATCAATCCCAAATTGTGATACAGTCAAGCCAGGGAACTACTTTACACCCTTGCGCACATGGGTTGCACTACATGTGAGCTAGCTTTGAGTGATTAGTTGCACACCAGTCCCAAACCCTAGTGCACCTGAAGTGCAAAGCTATCAATGATGAACTACATCTATAATATGATGTTTTATAATTCTCAAACCCTAGTGCACCTGTAGTGTAAGATTGGTGTCATCTGCTAGAAGTCTGGTAAAGAAAGAATATACAAACTGCCTTTTGTGCTACATAATCCAGCTAAATGTTAATTCTGAAACTACTTTTTATGGTTCAGTTAATTTTACTTAATTGATTTTTATATTTCTGTTTATTTATTATGTTTTGCAATTGTTTAAATTGTTATTGCTAAACCAATATTGAATATATTTATTAAACAAATTAATTAACTATTAGTAATTAATAATTCATTCTTTTTCCTATCTGTTTTTCCTTTTGATTTATTTTTCATTTATATTTATATTTGTATATTTATGCTTTTTATATTTTTTTTATTTTTCTTTTACATTTTAGATCGTATTAACCCATATAAGCCTAGCACCTATTATGTGGGACATATAAAAACAGTAGAGACCAAGATGGGATGTATGTTTATGTACATAAACAGAGATTCCTGGATTAGAACTTTAAGTGTAAAATCTGTTATTGGAAAAGGTAAATTTATTCAAAAATATTAGGGAATCAATATTTACTTTGAGAAAATAACTTTAATTTTTGGGAATAATTATTTTGAGAAATTAATTACTTAAATGTTGGGACTTTTAAAAACAGAATTTAAAATTAATGTCTTAGTGTAGGCCCCTGTGTCGAAATTTGTGCTCCCACTTGCATTTTTTGGTAAAAGTGATTACAATTTAATACAATATATTTAATTGAGCATTAAACATATAACAATGTTTATAATTTACACAATAAGTTAACATATTAATGTATTGAAACAACAACAATACTTTTCCTGAGGAGCATCTAGCATTTATTTTGATATGTTTGATGGCTTTCTATGTGTCTTTTATATATCATTTCACGCATAAAAGAGGCAAATATATCAATGTCAGTGAGATAATAGATATCATTTAATAAGAATTTAAGAAAAAAAATGCTGTTAACATATCTAATAAAACGCACAGACTTGAAAAAATCGTTGTATGTGAATAAAGTTAAAATTGTATACTTTTATTCATCCATGCGTTGTTGGTATTTTCCTATAATGACAATTTATGGCAGTTTCATGGCAATAAATGTCCTACTATCAGTGTGAACTTAAATAGAGTTGCTTTGTAATTTAAAATGTATTTAAAAGAAAGCTATGTACATGTATATCACAGTAATAACAGATCCTTCTACTTTGATAATATCATTTTTTTGTTATTAATCATTTTATTTCAGAAACAACATCATATAACATATATAGGCATAGTACATTTTACTATACACAAGTTTTAAGTAGTCATACTGTAAAATAAGGATAATATGATACCACAAGATGCGTAAAACATGAGAAAATGCCTTTTAGTATCTATGCCTATACTCAATCAGAATCCCTAATAGTACTGACGAAACTTCAGTACTCAGTGTATCAGCTGGGGTGGATATCCAGACTTTGATAATATCATATTGTTTGTCAATTTTTTACAATTAAAAGGTAATATTGTCATGTAAGAATAAGGAGTAATTATATTAGTTACAGTAACTTTCAAATTTTGCTATTGCATGGTGATCGCACCAGCAGCTAAAGAGTTAACATACATTAATTTGTAGTTTGTAGAATGTGGTTTTAAAAATTATAGTGCACAAAACTCCGCTATGAGGTATTTTGGTAGTCTAATGTCTAGTGACAGTAATGCATTAAATATTTATACATATGAGTAACATATATAATTTAACATCATAGTGGTGTATTGTTTAAATGTATACCAGCTGTTCCCTTCATTTCTAAATGTTTTAAGGCAAACAGCATGTCAATAAATAAAAATTCGGTATAACTTGGTATTTGCAAAATAGGATTTGAAACTACGAGGGTCAGTCAAAAATAACTGAGTGTTGATTCATATCTCTTACGTAGGCTAACGTACACTAGTGAAATTTGGCACATGCTTGCAATGAACTGTCCTGCGTCTGAATATGCAATATACAAGACCATGCAAAGTATAGATTGTTGTTCCTAGCAACCGAAGAATGTAAAATAACGTCATGCGTTCACGCTGGAATATAGCGTTGCCATGGAAACACTATACAAAATTTAAGTTATATCAACTTGTACATTTGTTGCAAATGCAGTATGTGAATGTATTTTGTGAAATGCAACAACTGAGATTGAAGCGTTGGAATTTTATTACATAAATAAGAGGAAAATTAACTTAATCCACTGCAAATTTCACCCAAAAATATACCCTATCCACTAGTTACGGTTCATTTTAGAGCAATATTATCAACTAAGTATCATATCATATGACCATGGCATTGTATGTAGTAATTGGTTTTGACATCTGAATGCATATCTTGAATATTCCCAGAAATAAACGGTTGCCATAGCAACAAAATCTGGTCTTTTAGTTAAAATTATAATTTCCATCGATTTTGGTTGCTAGTCAACGAACATGGCATGTATTGTATTTACTATCTTTTACACTACTTCAAAACATTACTTACACATTGCTTGATACAAGTGGAGAGATGAAAGGTCCGTTATAATACTGTTTTAGATTTGAAATGGTTTTAAATTCATGGCTGCTTTGTCAGAAGTGTCATCAGCGCGAACGCACATCGCTGAGAGACGGTCTTCGGTTGCCTAGCAACAGCGCATTGAAGATGATAAGACGTCAACTTCTATATGTAATGAAGCCCGAAGGTTCTTTCAATATGTGTATAAAGTTTCAGCCAAAACTGCCGACCCAGTAAAAAGATATTAACCGACTCTCAGTTGTTTTTGACTGACCCTCGTATAAACGGGTACCGTAGTTAACTTCCCTGTCTAAATAAAGGTCAGAGAGCTAACGTATGTCATTTTGCATCTTATAAAATATATTTTCAGAAAACTATAGTAAACAATATTTTCCCTCCTGTGTGGAGAGGAGGGTCTAGCTATTTGAGCTTTCACTATCACAGAATTTTCATTGTGGTACTGACGTCACTTTTCCATGTACATACACCATTTTGAAGCTAATGTAACCTCTTTAAAATCCAGAGTCAGTGTCTATGCTCCGAATTCAACATTTCGCCAGTAGAATAACCACAAATGATCAAACAGGTCATGTTTCTGCCTGCTGGAATTCATAGCACTCCACTTTCATGCCTTAAATTAGCTAAAATAGGGTACGTCACTTGTGACGTCACTGCGACGTTAAAACGCAAAAGACAAATTGTAAACATCTTTTTTCTTAAACAAGATACATTTTCTTCTAATGTATGTTTGTAACCTCTTTAAAATCCAGAGTCAGTGTCTATGCTCCGAATTTAACATCTCGCCAGTAGAATAACCACAAATGATCAAACAGGTCATGTTTCAGCCTGCTGGAATTCATAGCACTCCACTTTCAAGCCTTAAATTAGCTAAAATAGGGTACGTCACTTTGTGACGTCACTGTGACGTTAAAACGCCAAAGACAAATTGTAAACATCTTTTTTCTTAAACAAGATACATTTTCTTCTAATGTATGTATGACACTTTTACCAAAAAATGCACACGGAATTACACAGCGGCCTACACTATCTTTTGAAATGTAAATTTGATGAAGAAAGAAAACAAAACAAAAATAGATAAGATTTATGAAAGTTATCTGTTTGTTACGTCGTTCCTTACGTTTGATAGCATACAAGAGTGAGATCTACTTATAGATCTGAGCATATTTTGCTATTTTAAACTGGTTTCTGACTTAACCCCTTAAAGTCAGTGGTGTTGGCAATCCTGAACATATATGAAATCCTAGTCTCACCTGAGTGACACTTTGCTTTACACACATAAAATATATATCCTGAGTACAGTCGCAGTAGGGACTTCCCCAAAATCAATCAAGAGACTCAAGTCGTTTTTAAGCCTTACCTCTTATATTACCTGGCTAGTTTTCTCAGAAATTTGAGGCACAGATTTCTGACAATTGTATCCAGGTTTACAACACAAGGACTCAGTTACGGTACATGTAACTTGTGTTATCTGTTATACAAGTATTGGACACAAGGAGTTCTCAAGTACATGTACCTCTTTGTCCGAATGTCTAGTGCACATGGGTCTCAAAGTATAGTGCATATGGGTCGCAGATGCTGTTCAAATTCCTCTGCACAGCTCTCTGGCGTAGTAAACATGAATTGAGCTTCAAATCAAGTGTTTCACTGGCTTGACTGTAGTTTACCTTTGTTTTATTCTGCAATTAACACTACATTCTCGTCTTTAGCAGTGTTGACACTAGCCAAATTCTCCCAGTTGTGAATCGCTTTTAAATGGCATTATTTGGCGAAATACATCGCGAGTTTGACATAAGTAAACGCGACTTTGCTTTGGTTGTCCAATGAGTACACGTTACTTGAATGACTTTTATAACTATGATCTCAGAAGCGACGTTATATGATACACAAGATTTAACATGGGGAAGGATCATTGACGGTTTGGGCCTTATACGCCTATTTTATCTGATTCCCAGAACGCTGCTTTTGAGCTTCTAGTGTTGTGCATGTAGTACCAGTACAATAGGTGCATCTAATGGCAAGTGCCAGCTAGCAAAATATTTTCAAAATTTCTACGCATTCGAGAGTTATGGCGGGTAGAAAGGGGAGGGGGTCTAAAATTTCATGAAAATAAAAAGTGCTTTAAAAAGTGATTTCTGCACGTTTTCTTGATTTATTTGGTAGGTATGGTGATATCTACTAAACATACCATATGCAGAGTATTAACGAATCACGATAATTGATGAAATTGTTTTAAAAACAAAGTATGTTTTGTAATAAAATGTTATTGGGGAGATAATTTAGAAGTTACCTGTACATTTTTGACTACATGTACCGTAAATAATGCAAAACTGAAAGCTCAAAAAAAGAAATAAATATTTTTGAAGGAATGAAAGTGTCCCATTTAGCAAGGGAAAGTAAAACTGATTCTAGCTAAATCCTTTGAATATTACTTTTGCTTTGTTTAAAGGGCATAGCATGTTGAATGTATTTAAAGTGTCCGAATACTTATGGTATACAAATGCATGTATATCCCTATATGAGACAATATATTGAACACTAATGTATTTACCTGCTATAACTCTTTGCATGCCAGTGGATAATTGTGTCGTCTGCCAATAGCCTTTTGCAAACAGTTTGAACCAAGGCGAAGACCAACAGAATGTCGGTCTTGATCTGGGTCCAAGCTGTTTGACACTCTGATGGTGGTCATGGGTGGTTTATTTTTTAAAACTTAATTTTGAAGAAAGTCAGCGGACAAAAATAAAAACATGAACAATTTCCTAGCATGCAAATAGATAAGTACAGGACGTTTGCAAAATAATGTGTCATTTAATAACAGTGAGATTTTTTCTAATGAAAAAATGCATAAAACCTTGCTAATTTTACTTTTAATTTTAAGTACTTTATATTAAACTAGCACAGAATACAAAGCATTTTAGGAGGTTGGTTCTAGAGAACTTCATTACTGTCATTAATTTCTTATTTGGTAGAAAAGGCATTTTATGGGCTTAGGCCCTGGGTTTTTGGGCTGCTGAACATCTTTCCCCCCCTTGTGCCAGCAAGCCACGTCCATACAATGTGTAAAATATGGTAACACATATACATGCAAAAGCTTTTGCTGGCACACGGGGGGGAATGATATTTTAAAAAATGTTTTCAGATTTCTATATATCTTAATGTAAAACTGATTGTTCTACCCCAAATTTTACATCTTTGAAGAATTTAAAATCGAAAACGGATTTCACAGCCATAAAGTACTCAGGTCAGGGTAGCTTCAAGGTGAAAAAAGGGACGATTGACAAACTTTTATTTTTACTGAAAACCATAGGCATTTACCCATAGCAAGTGTCAATGATCCTTTTAGGCTGTTATGCATACTTTACACATATTCAACTTACATTGAAAAACAAGACAACATCGAATGTTTCTTCAGCAAATGGCAATTTGGGTAGCTTGGCTGTAACAACTGCATCCACCACATTTTTTGTGATAGCATCATTTAAGTTTTCCTTCGCAACTGTTAGCATTTCAGAACTTGCATCTAATAAGGTCATCTTTCCAATACCAATGTTAATTAAACTTTGTGCAAAATGTCCAGTGCCACAACCTGCATCTAACACATGAAGATCCTGGCAAAATAAAGAAATAGCAAAACGATACAAAGACTATATTTCCCAATGACCAACTAGGAAGTTATATTTAACCCAAAATCTAATATTAAGTATAAAGAAAAAGAACAAAGACAACAATGACCTTGCTGTTTTTGCTAAATTTTCATGAGTCACATTTGCGATTGCATGCGAAACAATCATGGTATTTACACTTCGATATTCACCATAATTGTTAAAGAAACTATAGCCACTATATATAATATTTTTTACTCAAGAGGGGGAGTTTGCGGTTTGAATCTTTTAGTTTACTGATAAAGCCATGCTTACGTATTGGCAGCATCTATTTATCTGGTTACCCTGTTTTTATTTACAAATTAAATTGCTGTTCTAGGAGAAGCGAAATATAAAAAAAGATATCGAGTTGTATTGGCATAATATATGTCTACCGTTCTATTTTTTAACCATGAGTCATTTTTAACTAAACACTGGAATATAGGTCGCGTTGGTCAAACATCTCCCGACAGAATGGCTTCATCCACATGGTACAAAAATGAACTCACTGTCAATACTATCTAATAGTATGAGATAAGAGGAATATGCGCGCAATTGACTAAAAGTAACACCATTTCACATAAGAAATATATCCAAATCATATGCAAAACCCAAAACCTTGCAAAACACCTTCAACGATGTAAAGATGTTGGTGTAAAGAAGTAGGGAAGCTGCACTCACGCTGCACCCTCTATCAAAAAGTTTCATTAGTTGAGGCCAAAATGATAAAAATTACAATTGTTAAAAGTAGAAAATACGAGTTATAACCCGAACATAATTCTAAGCCACACCACATGCACATCATGATACCATGAACCTACCACCAGCACAGTTTCAAAAAAGCTTAGTATTGAATTACAGAGGGAACTGTGTCCATAAGGTATCCACTGTCTATATGGTTTCATAGCAATGATTATGGTGACAATTCGAAATGAAAACAATTGTTCTGAAGATAATATCTAATATGTAAATCACATGCATATTTCCAACTAATTAAAAAAATGATGACACAGTTTCAAAAAGCTTTTAAAAGTGAGATTGAAGTTGCACACACAAAGGAACGTCTTTACGTGTGTTATTGTTCTCTTGCGACTATCACTGATTTGTGTCTCTTTCTGGCGGCACCATTGATTGGTCTGTGGTCTGTGATTATGGCATTTGCTGGTCATACTCACTTGTATGTCAATGGGTGGATGGGTGTATATGGCGGACTCGAGAACGAATTCATTTTAATTGTCCCCTCTCCAAACAAACGTCAGAAGACAAATATAAATAATACCATATACTTAACATGAGAATGACTTTGTTAAATTAACACACACACACACACACACACACACACACACACACACACACACACACACACACACACACACATTTAGATTCAACCAACAAAGGAAACATATAAAAGTACACTTTTTGAAATGTTTAACACTCTCAGACTGTACATGCAAGTTCACAGCTCTATTTCAGTACTTTCCTTCCATTTGTTATCAGAGCAGGGAATGAGCTCCCGAAAGCAGCAAATGCTTTAAACTTTGACTGTGTTCTTGCTGTTATGCGACTGTCAGAGTTCTTTTTCTCCGAATCGAGGTGCCGTAGATTGGCATGTGGCTTGTGATTGTGACAATGTCTGGCTATACTCCTTGCTTTTTGGTTCTTTGGTATGTGATTGTGGCAATTTATGGCCATACCTTCCTTTTCTTAATGTGAAGTCCTTTACCAGTCAATTAAATTCTGATATCAGCCCACCTTTTAAGCGACCGTCTCGCCCAAATCCATTATACAAGGCAGTATTCTACTGCTGTATCTCTACTCAAACCCATATCAAAATCTTTAGTGTACTTGCGGTGAATTTGAAGGCCATTCTATTTTCTTTTTGTGTGTAACATATGCAGTTACACTCGAAAAGTACTGCTTACCTGTCCCTCTATCATCTGTAATCCTAATCAGGGAAGAACATTTTGTCATACGTAAATCAAAAAAAGTTTCTGAAGAACATCATTACAGCTGTTCATAACTTTATGATGAAATCTAAGTGCTTCATCCTAGGTTGATTGGTTTAGATTTTACTTTAATTCTTTTCCTGTACTATCATTTTTTCTTCAACTTTTGTCAAAGATATGTGCTTTAACATATTTTTGTGTGTTTTCTTCAACACTTGCTTTACTTTTGACAGGGGCCGTTATATCTGTCAGTACGAGGGGGGTTCAGTATGTAATAAAAACCCACTCATAACTCCATCCACAAACGCGTTAGGATTTTATGCCATATGCCAAACAAATGATCTAAGCGTCGCAATTATAATGGTGCATGAAATATTATTTTATCTTTCCAAATTTAATAAGTTACAGACTTTTTAAAAAGCAAACTAGTATGCACTGCATATATTTTCCTCCGAATTGTAGAGACTCGTTTTAACAAAGGTAGAAATACATGTTGTATTTTCTAAAACAAACATTTAACGTCACGGTGCATGAATCACATATCCATAGTTTTCTGACTCATTTCCCCTTAATCTGCTATAATGATACAATCTTTTGACAGCTTTTGATTTCTCACACAAACGTTTTTTTTACGTTACCCCCTCTTACGTTGACGTCGTTTAAAGCAAGGTACGTAACACTAAAATAAGCACAGTTCTTGAAAATCGGAAATGTGGCTTTGTACTAGCAAAGGAAAATCTAATTTTAGTGATCAATTCAAAAAGATTGTAAAACGTTATATAAGGGTTGGATATAACTTGGATATCATGCGACAGTCTGCATGCCTGGTTTTAAACCCAATCACGGTTTATAGCTATGGTTTTCTCTTTAATTGCACGACGGTGGATCAGGCCTCAGACTCTGTGACGGCTCCGACGTAAAGGTTTGGGTTGGTGGCTGATGCTTATCTGTAGCTGGACCAACCGTGGCTCAACTTAAATTTTTCTTTAGATCTGACTATCTGTGAGTCATGAGCCCTTTCTTTGTTCCATCATGGTGTGTTAATTTGATTAGAGTGTTTCTCCATGATGAGACATTGCATTAGTTAGAAGGCCTCCATGCGAGCTGAACATTTCTTGTACTTCAACAACAGCATAATCTAGGGCTAAGATTTGCTACCAGTAAAATGCATTTAAGCCCCCTAGTGGGTTAGGTTGATGTCCCTTCGAAGGTGGTGGTTCTGGTGTTGTTGACTTCTATGTTTTGTTGTACGTAACTTTATGTCCATTCTAGTATTGCAATCATCTTGATGGGGAAGAGAGGGCTGGTTGCGTTGCTTAATTTGTCTTCCTGGTGTCTAGTGAATGTTGAGTGGCTCTTCCTCGTGGTGCCATGGAGTTGTCTGCGGTTTGTGATTGTGGTATTTCTTAATCATACTTACTACTATTTTTGATTGTATCGTAGTTTCAATACACACAGTGCATAGGCAGCAGACCAGTTAAACTGAATCCAATATCTAGGAGTATCTCATCTGAGTGGAATGCCATTTTCGTTTCCTATAATTGTATTGTCTGAAATCAACCAGCCAGATAATGTATATGTAAATACGTGTAATAATGTCCAAATAATGCATCTGAATGCGAACATCGATGAAACGCGGTATTTTGTCTGATCCATTTCAGTGTAGGCCAGAGATGGCATTCTTTTAAGTGATTTACTTATTTCAAATGACGTAGCGGAACTTTATGAACGAGATTAAATATGGAAATTTTAAAATAAGCTTAATTACTTGCAAACGAACATCAAAGCGACCAGAAAAAATGTTACAAATGATTTTCGTATAAATTTTTGCTATGTATACGTTCACGCAAAACAGATTCTGTCAATGGAATGCCAAAAAATGTAGCATCAAGGAAGATTTTAACCAAAATGGCAGCCTCAGTACTTCATAGAACATAAAGCAATATCATTTTCAGGTATAAATTATCAATATATGGATATCCACCACACGGAGAAGTAGACTGAAAACATCCCTCGTTCATGTAGTTACCTGCTTTTGAAAACATTATTTTGTTTCATATCGCAGTGTACTTCAGTACCCTATCTTGAAAGTGGCTTGTGTAAACTAAATAAGAAGCTGGACAGCTGCAATTTTACATTTATTTAGCCAAGAAACAGACCTTTCAATAAAGTAATTATGAACTGTGTAAATATAAAACTTTGGGCTATAGTGAGCTATTTCATTACCTATTGAACGATCCTTGTATGTCGTATACCAGAGAGTATTCAATTTTATTTGCTGTACAATGTTCTTTCATGTAGAAAATCGACTTTTCAGCGGGAAATGCCTGCAGTTTTATTTTTCAATGTTTTTTAGCTTATTTGAAAGAAAGTTGAGAGGGTAAAGATATGGAATCGATACAATCAAGTACCATACCTTACCTGAAACACCAATATGGGAAAGTGTCAAAAACACAAGGACACATCACACAATAGAGCCAAAAGGTCAGCTCTTTCCTAGCAGGTAATCACAAAGCTGCAAGGAACAGACAAGACAGTAAAATAAAGACAAGCTTGAAATATAAATAACAGAAAGGATCGACAAAAGTTGCACCGCCTGGAACGGTCAGTAAAAAACAGTGAAGGGCTTAAACATGTTTAACGGCGCCTACCTCACCCTTAATTTTGATGTGGATCAAGAAAGCACATATATTTGGGTTCGCATGAACGATCCTTTATCTCCTAGTACATACTAACCAAGATATAAAAAGGAGAAAAACAGAGATCAGGACTCAACAGTACATACTTGTACAATTGAATACCGGAAGAAAGACACGACATCAGGCCCCAACCGTCTCATCTACAGATAAGCTTTTAAGTCGGAACCATCATAGAGTCAAAGGCTCAACCCGACGTTTCCATGTTTTCACCCGCTCTTAATTTGGTTATCAAATTGTTAGTTTCTATTCTTTGAGTAGCGATGCGTTCACAATGTATAGTTTTAAGAAGCATATTCCTAAAGTGCATATTAGGGTAAACCGCATCAGTATTATGAGCATTGTGTGGATTATCTTTATCAGCCTAATTTGGAAATATCTACTACTTGAATGCATCTGTGACAACGGTACAAGTGATGTCCCTTGATAATGATGGACATGTTTTTTCTACGTGGTAAATCTGAGTGTAAAAATTTAAAATGGGAGACGACATACTAGCTCGCCTGATACGGATTGGAACTTTTAATCAGCCTAGGAAGTGTAGGAGTCATGTGAACAAACTATGTGTGTATCTGAGAAGTCTATATTATTGACTGTGAGGATATGTTTGATGTAATCGCTTATTATGTTGTGTGGTGACGTGGATGAAAGGGTGATAACTAGGCAATCGACATTAGAGTCATTTTCGCCAGATAGATGGGCTTCAATTGAACAATCTCGTTTACATTTTTGGAATAGACATTTTAGGGTGCATAAAAGATCAAAAAATGATGTATTTAGTTTCCTTACACATATGAAATCGGAACTGTCTAGTACAAAATATAAACACGAAAATTGATAGTTAGTCTCAAAGTATACAAGACTTACCCCAATATACTGAATTAAGTGGGCGATACAGAATGGGGCTAATTGGCAATACGATGGGGTAAAAACGATATGATAAGGCTAGGAAAAAGTGTGAATGGGGCTGATTTACCTGTATTTTATTAGAAGTCAATGGGGCTAGTCCTGTATTTTAACTGTAAATTTACGCAGAAAGAGGCAATACTGCTGCTCTGTATCACACAACTAAGAACAGACAAAGTAAAATAAGCACACATTGTAAAATAAGCTAATTCTGAGTTTGAATTCGATGAAACATGAAAACGATATGGTAAGTCAGTCCTAGCTATAAATGTATGTTCAATCAGCACTACATACATATATGCAGCATTTCCTCCACATTCCTGTATGGATTCAATAAAACTGATAAACTTTTAAATGTTTAAAATCAGTAAAATAAATCCTCAATAAAACACAACATCAAGAATATTTATCTGTGTTTCTTTCTTTATAATAGGCACGGACCACTTATGAATGTACAGGTAAATTAAGCCCCATTCATACTTTTTAATTATACCAATTCTATAATTTCAGAATTTAAAAAGTAGCCCCATAGTATTGCAGCCAATTAAGTTGGGTCTGTAGACAAGCATTGGCTTTTTTTAAGAAATTTGACGCAGTTGATATTACCTTGTGGGTGAATTTAGTTAACTTTTTGCCTTCTTTCACAACTAATGAATGCGTTAGAAAAAGAAGCCTGGGTCAGGAAGAAATAGTGGCAGGATATGTGTCCAAGACTTGTTATTAAACGAAAACTTGGTTGGGCGCATATTCCCAGATTTGCGCTATTACGTAATTTTTCACTCTAAATCTAGTCTCGCTTTAGATATGCAAGACAGGATAGTGTATTTTGCTTATGTTTTGCCACAAGGGTTGACAACTTGAAAAAATTCAAACGAGAAAATGACAATGTTTTATTAAAGAGCAATATAGATATTGTTAAATTCTACTTCCCTGATTCGTATTTCTTCCTGCCCAGTGACCTACCATTAGAACAAAATATTTCATAGATTATATACCAAATGATGATTTTCATATGTTTTTGGGGAAACAAATCATGAATTGGTTGATTTTGATATGAAAAGAAGCAATAAGGATGGTGTATACAATTTGTTTGGAATCGGCCTAGCTGAGTTTAATATGCACAAATGGGCGCCTATTCGATGACCTGGAGGGTGATTTTACTTGTATAGCACAAAATGGGACCACTGTGGTTGAATTTAACAGTGCTTTAAGTACACTATTTGCTAAAATATCACATGTTTAATTGGAGATCGCAATGAGAGTGTTCATTTCCCTGGCAGCCAAATGAATGTCAAAGTGAAAGTTACCATCACAACCTCCCTGGTGTATAACGTGTATCGCTTTCAAGCAGAACAATATTAAGTAAAGAAAGCAATGAAATTTTTGATTTTAGACAATATAAAGATCAAAGAAATTTATTTAATCAGGCATGTAGGTTAAAAAAACAACAGTATCAAAATGACTATAGGCAAAAATTAATGGAATCAAATAAGGACCCTTTTTTGGGGGTAAAAACTGTTAAAGTATCTCAAAAACCGTCAACCCTTAAAATGTCTTGTTCTCTAATTTATTCACTTTTCTGCTTATAAATTTCTCTATTTAACAAATAACAAAATTGGCAGTTCTAAATTATATCATAAAACAATTTTTCAAAGTTTGAAGAAAACGGTTTGCTGGTAAAGTCAAAGCTTATAGTTGGCTGAATCCAAACTATGTTTTCACTTCGGTTGGCAATTCCTAAATATCTCTAATATTCCTAAAACTCAAAATTCTCTCAAACTGGAGTCTTAGGACACACCCATTTTCCACCTATTGACCAACCAGTTTATCTTTGCAGTATTAGCATGTCCAACAAATAAAGTTTTACAATCAAATAAACTATCAAGACTAACCAAGATATAATAAACCTCGATGGATATGAGTGTCTTAACTAGACTGCATAATCTTATTAAAATGGCTCAATCAACACCATAAATATAAGTCGGTTGCTAGACGACTTTATTAACTCCTGTCATGCTGAATATTATTTTATGCACAACACTTCTCCCCACTTTATTTCTGTTACCATGCAACATTCCTGTACCATGCAGCATTCCAGTTGTAAGTACACACTTGCAGACAGAGTGGAAAACAGTGTGTATCCTGATCAGATGGCCTCATCAGAAGTCCCCTGATTTGGACGTACAGTGTTTTCAAAACAATAGATAAATTTGGGATCAGCAGGACAAGGGCTAAGACAGGATAATCTTTCTTTAGCTTGGTTTTATCATACGTATACACCTGCCCAATTAAAGAAAGAAAATAAATGAAGGAGATACAGATTTAAAAACAAAGAAATTTACAAAACGACACAATATTGTTTAAAAATACCAAAAATGATTTATAACAAAAATGCTTAAATTTTGCCTCATAGCAATTTCTTCCTACCTCAATTAACAATCGACCTCGATTGTATAAAATTTAGCTTATCTGTTTGCAATTTCTCTTATACATGATCACCTGAATAAAAGCAAAATTGCAGACTAATAAATATTTGTTGGTGCATAAAGAATAATAATCTTTAAATAAATTGTTTGTAAAATAAAGCAAAATCAATTACTTAAAAAAAAACATTCTTGTCAAATTGGATTTTTTTGTCTTTTATCAATGAAATAGGCAACCCTTCTTCAGTTTGGTAAACATCACACATAAATACAACATCATTATTTTAAAACACAGATGCGCATGCAGTGCTGCATTTCTTCAATTAACCAACATCTGCTACCAAGAAACACCAAAAGTGCTAAATTTTAATAGATTTTCATCAAAACAGCTAACTAAAATATTGTTCAGTGAGAAAAGACAATGAGAGACACAATTACATTTCTTAGGATTAATGTCCTTTGTCCTTTAATGTCCTTTGCCGGTATTCACATATAGTGTTCTTCTAGCTACCCCCAAAAAAGGTATCCTATAAATCCTATCAGGATCAGGACAGAAATTATATGCAATGGAATTGTCTATCATTTTGTCTAAATAACATCAGATTTCCATCAAGAGAGCTATCATAATTCTTGTGTAGAGAGAAGAGACCATGAAAGACACAATTACATTTCTCAGGATAAATGTCCTTTGCCGGTATTCACTTAAAGTGTTCTTCCAGCTACCACCCATGGTATTCTGATAATCATATCAGGATCGGGACAGAAATTCTACAAAATGGAATTGCCTATCATTTTCTCTTAATCTCACAAAAAATCTACAAAAAAAATCTATGCACTTTGGTTTCTTGCTTAACAAAATTTCGGGCTTTAATTGCAGATCAGATTTTACAAAAAATTGCCAAACACCTCACTCTGCAGTTTTCTTGGAACTCTCAAGAAATTAGAATGCTAATTTTTTTATTTAAAAAGCAGCTTGAAACAACTTATTATTGCTTATGTTTGCACATTTCCAGGGTTAAAATATCGTAGCTTGTTTTTTTATGATTATTGTTTCAATACACACACACACACACACACACACACATACATGCCAAGGCTACGAAGTGGGGACATAAGCACCTCACAGTAAAAACGGGGACTTCGTAAGTTTACAAGATATAGCTTTTATTTTGCATATTTAAGTTTCTTTTAATTAGTCTTACTTTTTTCTCACATGCTCCAATATCTATTTCGACTTTTTGTTATTTAGAACTTTTACCTACAATGTGGGGACACACACTCTATACACAAAAGTAGCACAACACATCGAAATGGGGACTGTACCTTATACACAAAAGCAGCACAAAACGTCGAAATGGGGACTATGTGTCTGACCGGGGACATTTGTTAATTTGTAGCGAGAAGACATGTTTTGCACCAGGAAATGACTCAATTTAAAAAATATCATTAAAGTTGTCGTTTGCACTGGTTAAGTATGCATCAAACTCTTGTTTTTCATATTCTTTTAATCTAGGTACACTTTGGCAAGTCGGCACCTTTTACACAAAAGCAGCACACGTCAAAATGGGGACTGTGTGTCTGACCGGGGACATTTGTTAATTATGTTTTGCATCAGGAAATGACTTAATTTAAATAACATCATTAAAGTTGTTGTTTGCACTGTTTAAGTATGCATCAAACTCTGTTTTTATTCTTTTCAACCTAGGTACACTTTGCCAAGACGGCACCTCATACACAAAAGCAGCAAAAAAACTTCGAAGTGGGGACTTTGTGTCTGACTGGGGACATTTGTTTATTTGTAGTGAGAAGACATGTTTTGGACCAGGAAATGACTCAATTTGAATAGTATCATTAAAGTTGTCGTTTGCATTGTTTTAGTATACATCAAACTCTGTTTTTATATTCTTTTCAATATAGGTAGACTTTGGCAAGTCGGCAACTTATACACACATACATACACGTCAAAATGGGGACTGTGTGTCTGACCGGGGACGTTTGTTAATTTGTAGTGAGAAGACATGTTTTGAACCAGGAAATGACTCAATTTAAATAAAATCATTAAATATATCGTTTGCACAATTTTAGTATGCATCAAACTATGTTTTAATATGCTTTTCAATTTATGTACACTTTGGAAATTGGCATCTAATTGGGGACTTTTATGTCAAGCCTCATACATTAAGGGACACTTGTATACCTGGACTTAAGACTTAAGTTAAAAATATTTTAGAATGCATCAATTAATAAATTTAGAATGCATCAATGAATAAAACAATTAATATTGATGACAATGGAGTTAAAAAATTATCTCTTGATTAAAAAGCTATTTATTCTACTAACGAAATAGTGGGGTCTGTTCGGTGTGTTTATATTTGTTCCTCTTGGTGGCTAGGGTAGATATTCTTTATAAATACTGCACTTGTCCAAATGTCTTTTCTGAAAAGCATGTGCACAAGTGCACCTGGGCATCCAGCTTCTGAATATAACACTTTTTATAACCTGGATTTATTAGTTGATATATTTATACATCCTGTTCAACTGTACTACATAATGATAAATGATAATTTGGTAATATAAATTCGAAAATGCATGGTTCTGGAAATACCAATGTGGGTGATCGGAATAAAACTCCCAGTAAAAGACCAGGAAGAAGACGAGCAATGTCGCTACAAAATGAGTTATTCTTAACCCTGATGAGACTGAGACTTGGTCTGCTTCACCAGGATTTAGCGTATCCCTTTGAAACCAATACACGCCAAGTTTCCACTATTATTTTAACTTGGATACAACTATTGTACAAACAGTTTGGCACCATTCGGAATTTAATGTTTTCAACCAGAGACAAAGTGAGACAACGTCTGCCGAAGTGCTTTAAAAAGTACAAGAACATCCGCTGCATTATTGACTGCACAGAAGTTCATGTACAATCACCCGGCAATTTTGAGGCACAAGGAAATCAATATTGTTCATATAAAGGGCATACCACATATAAGTTTTTGGTTGCAATAGCTCCTAATGGTGCCATCCTTTTTGTAAGTGATGCATATGAGGGAAGTATTAGTGATAAAGAAATAGTATGTGTGTCTGATTTCTTAGATTTTTTAAATCCTGGAGATGTAGTTATGGCAGATCGTGGATTCCTCATTAAAGAACTCTTGAATGAAAGGCATGTAAAACTAATTATTCCTCCATTTTGGGATCAAGACATAGATTTACTCCACAAGAGGAAGCCTTAACGAAAGATATAGCTAAACACAAAATCCATGTTGAACGATCCATCGAAAGGATGAAAAAATTTCATATTCTTCAGGGAGTTGTACCACAAAAGCTTCAGCCTGTTTTCTCACAGTGTGTTTTTGTAATTGCCTGTTTAGTTAATTTTCAAAGTCCATTAGTAAAGTAGATCCACACTGGTTTGTCATAACAGTAACAACTATTCAGGGTTTTTATTAGTTGCAGCCCCCACCTGCTGCTTCTGCTTCAGACCATGAGACTCATACCAGTTTCTAACATTTTTCATGTTCAACTCAACTGAGCATAATATCTAAACTGCTCATGTATGTCAAATCAAATTTATAACAAGTCAGAATCACTGAACTCATTTAAGTTTAGACCATCAAACCAATAAATATTGAAATGCTAATGATGACCAGAATTTTTGAAGTTCATGAGCAGGATAAATCTTATGCTCAGTTGAGCACGTAAAAAGTCATACAACTTTCGGCCTGCTCAAAATTTATTTTCCCAAAAAACTGTTATAGATTTTCTCCTGGTGCAGCTCTTTGCAATATGTATTAAGCAATGCAGACCTACCATATGAGTCACATCAAAACAAAATCTCTTCAATTTCAAAGGATTTAGAATAGACTTGAAACTATTTACTAGAAACGTGTGTGAAATTTTGGCAATAGTTGGCAGCAAATAACAAATGATCTGGGTCATGACAAAACCTGCCACAGGCTTTCCGACCAGGTCTACTGTCTAACTCAAACCAGACTGTACAGACGCAGATGGCTCTAGTATTAAAATTTCGACTGATCTGCACCTTTGTTATCGCATATGCAAAAAGCAGATTTTCTCATGAAGCAGCTCAACTCAGGACGCAGCAAGAGCTATTGCGTTCAAATTGCAAAGAAGAGATTTTATCGAGATGTATAACTTTTAGATTGTTTTGACCGAGAACACAATTGATTAAAAAGACTGTAAATAGGTTTGTCTGTTTTCTTCAATAGAGTGCTCAATATATAAGTTAAGACATACCACACATGTGCGGATCCAGAGGGGGGGGGGAAAGGGGTCCGGACCCCCCCTGGAAAATTACAAAAATATAGGGTTCCTTAGCAATACTGGTCCGGATCTCCTGAAAAACCACAGCTTCCAATCCAGCATTTAATGTTGGGCCATTATCATCCCGCTAGCAAAACGCCATTCAAATGGCGTTTCGCTGGCGGGCCGATAATGGCCCACTTTTAGTGGCATTTTGATCCTCTCTCAATCCCATCAACCAAAAAAAACCTTGTCAGTGTTGGACCCCTCTGACATAAATTTCTGGATCCCACATGCCACAAGTCCTTACTCCAGGAGTTAGAAAGTAAAGGGATAATATGCATAGATCCAGATAAGGAAATTTTATTTTCGTAAAATTTTTATTATTTTCTTACACCGTCTCATTGAGACGGTTCTTTTAAGTGCCCGCAACATATGTTTTGGATTAGAATCAAATTTTTTGTTTGTTTGATTTGATTCTTTACGTCCACTCAACAATCTTTCAGTTATGCGGGACGGGTCTTCCTGAGTTGAACCAGTACTAAGCTAGGATAAAGATCCCGGTTGAATTAGTTAAAGAGCAAGGTACTCCTCCTGCCTGGTTTAATGAGAAATATAAAATAATTTTCCAATACACACTCTTATCTGGAGGCCTGAATATGGATCGAAAATAATGGCGATTATCAGCTGCACAATTACCGCACAGCTGATCTTCACCATTTTTCGCAATACATGTATATAAAAAGGTTTTCTCATGACATGACATGGCTCAATTAATAGGAAGCTAAATTAGCTTACAATGTATGCAGTTACAGTTTCAAGGGCAAAAGGTTTCTAGGAATCCTCATTTCAAAGATTTCTGGACATAAGTAAGAATGGTGAAAATTAATTAATTTGGCTTTAAGATCAGCCCAGAAATGATCGTCGAAGGGAATTCGGACTGTAAATGTCTCTTTACTAGACCAAACTACAAAATCACAAAATTTTGTACCAGTCACTCCCATCTGCATTTGAATTTGGTAATAGTATTTGTGTGTTTTTTAAGGTGATCTTGTTCTCATCATTGATTTCTAAGAAAAAGTTTTTCTTCTGTTGTTTGGTTAATTTTTCATTAAAGTTAGATATGTGTTCATTTTCTAATGACTTAGGGCATTTGATTTCTAAAATACCATAAATGGTAGGCTCATCATGGTCCATAATCAATCCATCCGGACTACAGCCAGCTCTGGATCTATGCTACTTACCAACAACCATACTACTATCAGAATTTATCAAGCTCTTGTAAGAATCTCTTGCTATTTTTTCATGTTTGATGCCATACTGTAAAGCAGGTGCACTAATTGGATCTGTTTTCCAAAGATGCCTGTTTAGAAAATTCATGATAGCCCTGTCAGATTTAAGAGACACAACATCCTTGCATGTAGATGCTGTTAAACGAACACGATGTTCATTAAACCAGGCAGGAGTACCTTGCTCTTTAACTAGTTCAACCGGGAAATTTGATTCCGACTTAACTATCAAGTTCTGTATAAATTGTTCCCTCTGCTTATTAAGTGTAGAAGTCATCATAGAAGTATGATCATCATCAAGAAAATAATCTTTATAATTATACTTCAGTAAAGACAGCCACATGCAATCAACCTGTTTGTGATTTTGCAAACAATAGAGCAATTTTCCAGATTGTTTCTCTTCATCAGTGCAGCAGGTGACTGGAGCCTGTGGGTCATAATTTATAATATCATGTACTTTTCTCTTCTTTGCACTTGAGTAAACTGACTCTTGCATTTTTTTAGGCAGCTAATTTGACTTTCTGCCTTGGTTCCAAGCACAAGGAAGAGATGTACAACTTTGTGGGTCAACTTTTAGTGTATCACAAGTATCAATGTAATCTACAAGAGCATACAATAACCCGGTGACATGGCTACACCTGCCCATTGCTGAAGCACGGCATGTACAGGATGCATCCCTTACAAAACCAGAGTGCTGTGATAATGTAGCAGTCACATCATAAACCTCTGAAGTATACAAAGCCCGTACTTTAGATTTTAAAAAATAATGTCCACTCTTAGAACTGTCTTGCATTTTTTGGACATGTCCACTGGTGAAGTACTTCAGTCCTTTTCTCAATGGTTTGGCTGTATGTAGGTCTTCAATATTACAGTCATCATCACAGCCATCATCACTATCAATTTCATCATCAAAGGTGTCTTCATTGAGGAATTGAACAGATTCAACAATATGGTGGTGAATATGTCCCTTGTTGAAATGCTTGGGCATTTGTGGTCCATGAGAGGGGAAATTTCCCCATCCACTATATGGGAGAAGTGGAATGCCTGTATTGGTTTGCGTCTGTACATTTTGTTTAATTTTCTCTATTCTCAAGGTATACCACTTTCCTCCGTCTATGCTGATTGGTATATTGTCTTGTTCCCCTGCTGATATGCAGCTTTTCATCCTGAAAATATATTTAAAAAATGTGTAAACCCATAACCCCTATAATGCCTACATCAGGATAACATGTCTGTGTGATTTATACTCCCTAACATCCCACTTTTATATAGTAAAATTGGGGTTAACATGGGGATTGGGGGTAAACAAAATTTTCTTACAACTTTTCACGCTAAAACATAGACTGTGGATACATGTTCGAACCGCCTCATTGAGGCGGTTCTAATGTATACCCACAATCTATGTTTAGAGCAAAATTAGAAAATTAATTAAATCTTTATCTAAAAATTTTCATTTTTTCTACCATGAAAAATCGCTGTATATTGCATGGACGCATTTTCGTAACTTAGTTTTAATACTGATCAATACTGCATGAACAGGCTCACGAGAAAACATGTCTTCAGTGTTTAAGATCAGGTCTGACACAAGCCATTACCTGGGCTGTGTAATTCATAAGTTTTTTTTTTTGCTCTTTAACAGAGAGCTGTGGCTCTAATGAGAACCCACAATCTAGACTATGTTTTAGAACAAAAATAGTAAGCAATAAATATATACCCCTGAACAGGAATTTAGTTAAGAGTGCGTACCAAAATATTAATTTTCTTCTTTCTCAACCAAAACATATGTTGTGGGTACTCAAAAGAACCGTCTCAACGAGACGGCTCTTTTGAGAACCCAAAACATATGTTAATACTGATGGGTAAGAACTTATTTACAATTTTATGCTCAAAAAATGCTTATCTAAACCTATGCTGAAGTTAAGTATATAAAAGTGGGGTTCAAGGGGGTATAACTTACACTAGTGTTATCAGTGATGAAAGTGGATATTAAGGTGCTGATCAGCATCTGCGTCATCTTCACATGTGCAAAAAAAATTTTCTCATGATGCAACGCATACAATCATGGTAACCAGAAGGTTCTAGATTGTCTGGGTATGTTTACCTGGCTATGTGTCTCTCCAATGCATTTTTTCTTTCATTTTGAAAATCTTCAGTATAATTACCATGCACAAACCAGGGTTTGGTACTTGGGGTCCGGACCCCATCAATTCCAACCCCTCCCCCCCCCCCAAAAAAAAAAAAAAAAAAATCCCTTGATTCTGGACCCCCCCCCCCCCCCCTTCCCCTACCTTGGAAAGTTTTCTGGATCCAGGCATCATTACACCACTTCTTTTATCAAAGTTAGGGCGGAAATTTACCCCTGTAAAAGCCCTGGTGAAAGAATATCATTTTGGCATTTCAACAATAAGCTAACATGATTCTTGGTTGGATTCACGATTACTGGGTACATTCCGAATACAGGTTCATGCACTGCTGAGGCAATTACACATTTAATCCCCGGGATTTGATCAGATAGGCATAAAAAAAAACTATTTGCAGACTTGAAGAAAATACACGATGATATCTTAAATATTCGGATTCTTATATAATCTAAATATTATATCGGTGCTTTATCCGAAAACGCACTTTTGCTGTTGTGTTTTTCGGAGTGCATGACCTTTTGTTTACATGAAATGTGTCGAAACAAAACAACTTACCTTTGAATGAGTTTACTCCGATTGCCTGTTTTTGCGAGGCCTCGGCATTCCAGCCATCTTTGTTACTGAATATTTGAATGTTTTTCTATCGACTCGTACACTAATTTCGCCCCAGGAACATCAGATTCGCGCAAAACAATGGATTGAAATGCAATGGAAGCTGCCATATCTGCCGAATGTTTGTCCGAATGACTTCATCGGCTATTTTTAGAATATGTAGAATCTAATGCTTATTTTGCCCTCAAATATTTCATGATTGAATAAAATACAAAAAATAAACGTTACCGGGAACGCAGTGGCTCAGTGGTAGAGTGCTTGACTCGAGACCGAGGGGCTGCGGGTTCGAGCCTCACCGTCGTCACTGCGTTGTGTCTTTTATGGTGTACCGAATGGAGCAAAAAGATGAATTATGGTATATGCCATAATTAATTATAGTATATGACATAATCAATTATGGTATATACCATAATTCATCTTTTTGCTCCTTTCGGTACACCATAGTCTTTGAGCAAGAACATTAATCCTAGCTTAGTACTGGTTCAACCCAGGAAGACCCGTCCCTATATAACTGAAAGATTGTTGATGGGACGTAAAGAATCAAATCAATCAAACAAAATAAACGTTTCCTCCAACATATCCGAGATGAAAACCTTGATGCCATTTTGTTACACCGAATGCTCCGAACACAATGGGGACTATGGAATTTTCCCGCGTAAACGCGGACCAAGGCGCAGACGAATGTACACTCGATATATTTTTTCTCATGGGTAAATACACTTTTGTGTAAGTTATACCTGACGCTTTAGTCAAGGAACGGGGACATGTTGATTTTTGCTGAATTCTCACTTTTCTAGTGTAAAACAGATGTTGGGAATTCATTTTTTACCGTTTCGCGAATAGCGGACGTCCGCGATTCGAAGAAAGTCCCCGATGTGTGAGTGTGTATTTTCACTTACGTCCCCGCTTTACGCAATCAGCAAACACACACACACACACACACACACACACACACACACACACACACACATATATATACGACGTGTACTGCATCAGTCGTCATCAATATCAGCGCTTCCTGAACATCCTTTTTTGGGGATGACTCAGTGGCGCAGTTGGTAGCGTTGATGTCTGGTGTAGTGCTAGGCGGTGTTGCCGAGGTCGTGGGTTCGAATCTCGCTAGAGGCAAAATATTTACAGCATCTATCGGCTCAGTTGATTCACTATATCCCTCTGTATTTATCTACTGTCTGAATCTGCATCAGTTTCTGATCCTGTGTAGCTCGAAAGCAATGATGTTTGTGAAATTATATTTCCGCACTTCTGATATTTATCTAATTTCACTTGTATCCTTGGATCCATCAGGCTTTCACTTGCGAACGAAATAGATGCCATTCATTGAAAAAGAACCAATATACGACGTGTACTGCATCAGTCGTCATCAATATCAGCGCTTCCTGAACATCCTTTTTTGGGGATGACTCAGTGGCGCAGTTGGTAGCGTTGATGTCTGGTGTAGTGCTAGGCGGTGTTGCCGAGGTCGTGGGTTCGAATCTCGCTAGAGGCAAAATATTTACAGCATCTATCGGCTCAGTTGATTCACTATATCCCTCTGTATTTATCTACTGTCTGAATCTGCATCAGTTTCTGATCCTGTGTAGCTCGAAAGCAATGATGTTTGTGAAATTATATTTCCGCACTTCTGATATTTATCTAATTTCACTTGTATCCTTGGATCCATCAGGCTTTCACTTGCGAACGAAATAGATGCCATTCATTGAAAAAGAACCAATATACGACGTGTACTGCATCAGTCGTCATCAATATCAGCGCTTCCTGAACATCCTTTTTTGGGGATGACTCAGTGGCGCAGTTGGTAGCGTTGATGTCTGGTGTAGTGCTAGGCGGTGTTGCCGAGGTCGTGGGTTCGAATCTCGCTAGAGGCAAAATATTTACAGCATCTATCGGCTCAGTTGATTCACTATATCCCTCTGTATTTATCTACTGTCTGAATCTGCATCAGTTTCTGATCCTGTGTAGCTCGAAAGCAATGATGTTTGTGAAATTATATTTCCGCACTTCTGATATTTATCTAATTTCACTTGTATCCTTGGATCCATCAGGCTTTCACTTGCGAACGAAATAGATGCCATTCATTGAAAAAGAACCAATATACGACGTGTACTGCATCAGTCGTCATCAATATCAGCGCTTCCTGAACATCCTTTTTTGGGGATGACTCAGTGGCGCAGTTGGTAGCGTTGATGTCTGGTGTAGTGCTAGGCGGTGTTGCCGAGGTCGTGGGTTCGAATCTCGCTAGAGGCAAAATATTTACAGCATCTATCGGCTCAGTTGATTCACTATATCCCTCTGTATTTATCTACTGTCTGAATCTGCATCAGTTTCTGATCCTGTGTAGCTCGAAAGCAATGATGTTTGTGAAATTATATTTCCGCACTTCTGATATTTATCTAATTTCACTTGTATCCTTGGATCCATCAGGCTTTCACTTGCGAACGAAATAGATGCCATTCATTGAAAAAGAACCAATATACGACGTGTACTGCATCAGTCGTCATCAATATCAGCGCTTCCTGAACATCCTTTTTTGGGGATGACTCAGTGGCGCAGTTGGTAGCGTTGATGTCTGGTGTAGTGCTAGGCGGTGTTGCCGAGGTCGTGGGTTCGAATCTCGCTAGAGGCAAAATATTTACAGCATCTATCGGCTCAGTTGATTCACTATATCCCTCTGTATTTATCTACTGTCTGAATCTGCATCAGTTTCTGATCCTGTGTAGCTCGAAAGCAATGATGTTTGTGAAATTATATTTCCGCACTTCTGATATTTATCTAATTTCACTTGTATCCTTGGATCCATCAGGCTTTCACTTGCGAACGAAATAGATGCCATTCATTGAAAAAGAACCAATATACGACGTGTACTGCATCAGTCGTCATCAATATCAGCGCTTCCTGAACATCCTTTTTTGGGGATGACTCAGTGGCGCAGTTGGTAGCGTTGATGTCTGGTGTAGTGCTAGGCGGTGTTGCCGAGGTCGTGGGTTCGAATCTCGCTAGAGGCAAAATATTTACAGCATCTATCGGCTCAGTTGATTCACTATATCCCTCTGTATATATATATATATATATATATATATATATATATATATATATTCTGTTTTTATTTTCATTTTCTTTTTTGTTCAATTATATACAGTTACATTAAAAATAGTGAATCTCATGTTCACAAAACTTGAATATATTTAATATATTTATCCCTGTTAATCCGTGCCAAGTTTTATAACTCTTATATAAGGCTGTCACTCAAATTAAATGTTGTACAGTCAATGTCCTTCGCCTGTATTTTATCACTCAAATAAAATGGTGTACAGTCAATGTCCTTCACCAGTATTTTATACATATACAAGTTTTCCCGGTTACACAAAGTGCATCCTGTCAGGCAGACCCAATCAGGACACAAACTAAAACCATTGAGTCAAAGTATGACCAATTATGACAAACACAGAATAATATCTTTCTATCGTCACGCTTTTTATGCAAGTCATACAATATAGCAGATTTTCAGGCTGCCATAAAAATCCCCATGAATTCTACCTGAACCTTCTATCTAAAGGTGCTTTATTGGATTAGGTAATCTATGATTCTCTAATTAATTATATTCAATGGTTAATGTGATTATTTTCATAGTGTCTAAGTGCCGTATAATCCTACATTTAAGGTGCTTCATGTTGACATCTTTATACCACAGGTTAATATGCTAATTTTATGGCTTGGATTACATGATATCAAATTAATATCAGATACACAGCCCCTACAATCCTGAAATAGATAATATCTAAGAGTTTTAACTTCTACCTTAGTTCATTATTGACCCTTGAATTTAAAGATTAAAAAACAATATCTGTCTTGAATTTCTAAAATTCTAATAAAAAAAAATATTTGTCAGGCCCACCGCGGTTTACCTGTTGGATTTCTTTTGCTCCGGTATTCAGTTTTATTTACTGTTGAGTCCTTATCTTTTCTTTATCTCCTTGTTTAATCTTGATTTATATGTTTTAGGAGATGATGCATTGATAAGTTAGGGGTCTTTCATGCAAACCAAATATATATGTGTCTTGATCCACATCTGAATTAAGGGTGAGGTTGGCGCCAATAAACCGGTTTAAGCCCTATAGTAAAATATTTTACTGACCGTTCCAAGGTGGTGCTTCTTTTGTGGACCTTTTATGTTTATGTTCTGTCTTGTGTTTGCTATGTCTTTGTGCGCATCTGTTTATATGTGCTTTGTTGTCACCTGCTGGGAAAGGGCTGACCTCTTGGATCTCTTTTGTGATGTCTAACTGTGAGTTCGTCACTTTCCAATTGGTATCCTGGGTCAGGTGTGGTAATTGTTTGTATCGATTCCTGATCTTTGCACCCTTACTTACTTTGCTATGTTACATTCAAACTTACAATTAGCCATCACAACCATCAAAAATACAGGTTCATCTAAGTTTCTACTCAGCTATTGCCATGGAGATTACAGAAATACTAAAGTTTAAGCGTTTAAAATTACCGGTATATGCATTTAATTTAGCTACTAATTCTATCATCGATAGGTTTCCCCCAAGTGGACAGGGCCTCTGTTCTAGATGTGTGGTTATGCCCTCGGCCGTTTTTATAACCTTCAAACTGTTGCAGTGATACTCATCACTCAACTTGTTTGTTCTTCTGGTAAGTGTCCACATAAAACTTTTAGAGTTATCTGGGGTGCTGCCTAATGCATAAGATCTCCTCTTATACTGTCCATGATAACTAACTCAGATTGTTTTTCCGTGTGTAGGTCTTAAACCCAACCCGTAGGCATGAAAAATACACTTACATGTAATAGCAAAATGTATTTGACCAAAAAAAAGTTAGTGTAATCTCTTTCTGACTCATCAATACATGATACCGACTAGATATGTATTATCTTAACAAGACTAAATAGCTTAACGCGACTAAATTTTTTTAGGCTAAAAATGCTTGTTTCTGTTGCAAATAACATAAAAATATATCTATCTTAACTCTTAGTTCATGTAGTAATATACTTAAGTAACCATTGCATGGTTATGATCATGACTTTTATTCAAGCATCCAGATTTCTATTCTTCAATTAGTATAATTAATCAGCAACAGTTAGGTCCTCAATTTTTGAGAGTATCAGCAACCTTAGCGCTTATTATTATATAGCAAAACCCTTGCTTACATAGATTACAGCTAAGGGGGATCATGATGAAATTACTTCAGAGACGTCTCGTCTCTGGAAATATAATAATTCATAATATTCCATCCAAACCCACAAGAGAAAAGAAAGAACATCAGGCATCATAGCAGCTAGTCTACTTTACTCCAGTTTCTAACACACAAAAAGGACATAAACAAAAAATAACATGTGGGGCAAGCGGAATGCTTGCGTCCAACCATTTATAGCAATTATAAAACAACAAATTTGCATTTGTTAAGGGTTGCTCGCCACACATAGAAAGCAGAGTTGGGGTCGATTACATGCAAATGTAATCGATTACAATTACAATTACTTTGAAATTTCATGATTACTGATTACAATTACAATTACTTTTTTTCAAATGTAATTGATTACAATTACAGATTACATTGCAAAGTAATCATGATTACTTTATGATTACTTATGATTACTTTTGAGCAATAAATTAACTGTATTATATTTCAAGACTAAATAGAATGTTATCCTGAAGAAAGGAAAACTTAGCTATGGTTCTCAGTTCTACTTACAGAGCTACAAGGTTTACTATATGAAATAAAGAATAAAACAACAGTATTCGAAAATCCCATATTATTCTAAATATAAGCATTGGTACACATTTGATCAGCTCATTTATCTTAAATAGTATCTTGCAAAATATCCCTGGTACAGTTAAAATAGCCATATTTGGCTGTTTTAGTCAACCTCAAAATTTGACCATTGTTTTACATGCATCATAAAGAACACAGTTCCATGTGCTTCAGATTTATGTTTCTGTGGAAGGAGAAATTAAAATTATTCAAAATATCTTTTTCGTAATGTGAAATCAGCTACAACTAATAAATATAAAGCACCTAGAACTCTGCTATTTAAACAAAGACTAATGGCTAGATGATAGTCAGTGAAGATCCTTATCAGTCTGAACAACTGCACTTTCTGATCAAAGTTTCTAAACTGCATCTACGTCCCATAATTAAACATGGAGTCATACATATGTACCATTAAAGCATGCTGAATGAGGTATGGGCTCTTTTAATATGATGATATACTTTATAAAGAATTTTGGATTTTATCCCTATTCTATCATATTCAGAGAAATGACCTCCTGAAGTAAATATGTCCAGCTTCCATTATTACCTAATATTTTGGATATTCTTTTATTTCATTAAATTTAATCCTGATTATTGGAATACATTTATTATGTTTCATGTATGTCTGTAAAAAGAATGACAAAATTATATAGAAACTAAAAATGAGATCATATTCAGCAGGAAAATGGTCAAGATTAAACACTTGCTAAAAGGTGTTAAAACTAAACTGTCATAAAAGTTACTTATGGATTAAATAAACACTTAAGAAAAGGGTCCTTATTTCATTTGACAGCAGAGCAAATAAAAAAGTTGACCAATAATGTCATTCAATGTTCACAATTATTATAGACAAATTTTTCAGAAAAATGAAATTGGACATAGAAAGTTTTGACTTTAAATATGTATCTGATGAGATAATGTCAACTCTGAGCTTGGCTCAAGACTATCCAACTGTATTTAACATACAAGGGACCTTTTCCTGCATGTTATAATTTTGCTAAAGATAATTTTAAATGTTTTTGTCATTCTGTTCATATTTTCAGAATTCCCCTTCTTTTGATGAAAATTCTTTCAGGGATAGCATCAGTATCAAAAAGTTTGAATTTAGATCTAGCCCAACATTTTGTTAGGCCTGACTGAGCCCAAACTGTTTGCATAGGATATCAGCAGATGACAAAAGTTGTCACTAGCATGTAACAGGTTAATCTACAAACCCTTTCATTGCTGCATACAGAACAGACATTTTTTGCAAACTGTCTCCAAGGTGAGATGCAACATTAGGTGGCATTTCATCAGGGTCTGCACTATTTGTTAAGATATAAACAATCAGTATCAAATAGTTTGAATTCAGATCTGGCCAAACATTTTGTTGGGCCTGATTGAGTCCAAACAGTTTGTATAGGATATCAGGACAATTTTGTCACTTGCAGGTAACATATTAATCTACTAACCCTTTAATTGCTGAATACAGAACAGACATTCCTTGTTTCAAACATCCATTATTCTCTGATCTATTGCTGGTACCTGTCACTGTACAACTTACAACAGTTTTTAACCAGTTTCATATTTTGTTTTGTAAAAAAAACAAAAGTAATCATAAAGTAATCGTAAAGTAATCATGATTACAGGCAATTTTGCAATGTAATCGATTACATTACGATTACTTGTAATCATAAAAATCCACGATTACAGATTACTTTATGATTACTGAAAAAAGTAATCGATTACAAGTAATCGTGATTACAGATTACGATTACCCCATCTCTGATAGAAAGGGATTTGGATAACTTCAGACTAACATTGAATTTTGAAAAAAAAAAAAAAAAACTGAATATGCTGTATACAGACTTGCATATAAGAGCTACATTGCTACCTATTCTATGAACATTACTCTAACAGTGTTTCCTAGATTCGTTTTCTTGCCTAGGCTAGTGGTTTGGGTTATATGAA
The DNA here is from genome assembly GCA_964019695.1 of Loripinus fragilis. NCBI lineage: Eukaryota > Metazoa > Mollusca > Bivalvia > Lucinida > Lucinidae > Loripinus > Loripinus fragilis. The sequence continues at coordinate 55,729,256 of OZ026517.1, forward strand.
TACTACTGGTTCCTCAATCATATTAAAAAAGTGTTGCAAAAAAAATTATGAATTGGCTTAAATCAAAAATATCATAATGACATGAGAATTACATGCATTCTCTTAAAATCCAAAAAATTGTAACAAGATTCTAAAATTTAAACAAAATTACTGCCGAAAGATACAATATGGTAAAATCCCCCAAATGGGCAGTTTGCTACATTCAGCACAGAAAACTAGAAAACGAAATACGAAATAGTTAGCATGTGAAACCGAATAGCCAGGAGGTGAATTACTTTAAAAAGTGAGGTATTGAATAAGGCCTTTAAGTCAACAAAGAATATGCATATTGCGAAAATTTCATACAGACTCTATGTTACGATAGAAAAGGATCTTAATTTAAGCCTAATATATCAACTGAAGCATTCTGATTTGGCAGATATCATTGTCAGAGTCAGAATTCTACAGTGTCTTCAATAAACTATCACCAGTTATAGCGTTGCTGGTAGTATTAGCAATAAAATAATGCAAGAATAGGTAAAAACACCTAACTGGAAAAGCAATCAAGGTAACGATTAATTCACCCCATGTCTGATACAGAAAGTAACAACCCTATCAACGTTTTGCCCTATATAGTGACAACTTATTAGAAAAACCACACGGCCTGAAAAGTTCAAGACTTAGGTATTTAACTTTCAACATACCTTTGTGTCATGCTGTAGCTGATTCTTTGCTACATATAAGAACAATTTATAAATATTTTTGAAATTAGAATTTGTGGATCCAAGCACACTATCACACTTATTTTCCATAATTATGAATGAAGTATATGACCAAAAATAACATATCAGAAGTTAAAAGTAATTTGTTTTCATTTTTCATTACGACTTAATTGGCACAAATTAAAACTAGTGATCTTCAAAACACTCTGTTTTCAAAATCACACGCTAGAACTTTTACTAAAACATTCGTAACTGATTAGGAAATTTTAAAGGAGGACTTTTACATGAAGCTTTTCAAACCAAAATATTTAATTTAATAACCAAGTACTTCTTTTTTTCATGTGAACAAAACTAATCGAAAAAATGACCTTTGTGCATAAATATGCATATGTACTTTTAAATGTATTAAAATTATAAAGTTTTGGTGCGCCTTTAAGGCTGATATGAGTCTGTGCCAACGCACAGGCTCATGTGGGACTTACCGTTAGAAAGCGCGCGCAAAGGACAAGTTTAAAAAAAAAATTGTACACTTACCAACCCCCCCCCCCCCCCCCCCCAAAAAAAAAAAAAATATATGTACCAACGCCTATTGGAACATTTCCGTTAATGAGCGGATCTCTGTTTGCGTTCTCAGATAGTGAAACTTTATGCATACGCTTAACCTTGTCCGCTAAGGCCCTTCTCATATTTACCTCTTGTGAATAGAAACTCGTTAATTCAGCAAGCTCTGTTTTTAGTCTAACAGTTTCACGTTGGCGCTCAACGTTCTGAACAACGAACTTGTGGACCGTTTTTTCTTAGTTTCAAGTCCATTTTTCAATTTGGAAATATTCTCAAACTGCGACTGCATAAGATATCGAACGAGTTCCCCAGCTTGTTCTTTTTCCTCATGGAGTTGGTTACATGATGTATCCAAATGGTGCAAACTTGTCTTTAGTTTTTTAATTACCTTAGCAGCACTTTGAAATTTAGACTTCAAGTTGGAATTTGGCTGAGCGTCACACTGTATACTTATAATTTCCTTCATTTGCGCGTCATCAAGCTGGAAGAACGGCAACGCAGAACACGCATCCTTGATTTCACGAAACCTCTGCATCCTTAGCCTAGCGCTTGTAAGTGTAGCTTTGCTCTACGAGTTGTGCATCACATTAGGTTGGTCAAACTTGGTATTTTTTAGTGTCACTGGTACAGGAACCTGTACAACTAGTATAACTGGCTGACTTGACTGATTATGCCTTCTTGGCAACCAGTACAGACTGAACTGTCACCAAAGTTCCGTCTCCCATAGTAATCCATGATAAAATATTATGTCCATAAGGAATCACTTGGCTGGTCAGGTACCGCAATCCTGCAATAGGCTTGAAAGTTATTACCCAGATTCCCCACCAAATGATTAGAAAGCTCTTGGACGCTTATTTTAACTGTTCCTGGATTTTGGGAAGATGGGAAGACAGAATACAAAATGTCATGTTCTCTTATTTATTCACTTTTCTGCTCATAAATTTCTCTTTTCAACAAATAACAAAATTGGCGTTTCCAAATTATATCATAAAACATTTTTTCAAAGTTTGAAGAATATAAGTTGCTGGTAAAGTCGAAGCTTATAGATTTATAATTATATGTAGTTGGCTGAATCCAAACTATGTTTTCACTTCGCTTTGCAATTCCTAAATATCTCTAATATTCCTAAAACTCAAAATTCTCCCAAGTTGGAGACTTAGGACACACCCATTTTCAACCTATTGACCAACCAGTTTATCTTTGCAGTATTAGCATGTCCAACAAATAAAGTTTTACAATCATATAAACTATCAAGATTAACCAAGATGTGATATACCATGATGGATATGAGTGTCTTAACTAGACTGCATAATCTTATTAAAATGGCTCAATCAACACCATAAATATAAGTCGGTTGCTAGACGACTTTATTAACTCCTGTCATGCTGAATATTATTTTATGCACAACACTTCTCCCCACTTTATTTCTGTTACCATGCAACATTCCTGTACCATGCAACATTCCCGTTGTAAGTACACACTTGCAGACAGAGTGGAAAACAGTGTGTATCCTGATCAGATGGCCTCATCAGAAGTCCCCTGAATTGGATGTACAGTGTTTTTAAGACAACAGATAAATTTGGGATCAGCAGGACAAGGATTAAGACAGAATAATCCTTCTTTAGATTGGTTTTATCATACATATACACCTGCCCAATTAAAGAAAGAAAATAATTGAAGGAGATACAAATTTAAAAACAAAGAAATTTACAAAATGACACAATTTTAGTTTATTACTGGACTAGTAGAAATAAGGATTGAATAACGAATAAGACTAAAATTCATGAGTAAGGAATGGTGGCGGGTTCAACTTATACTTAACAACATTTTAAAACACAACAAATTTGCTACATCACCAGCTTCTGCTCGTGTAAATAAGAGCCCAAACCTCATTATCATTAGTTCCAGTGTATTTCTTGAATAAGTTTCATGTTTATTTGTAATTTTGATTGCAACAAATATTAATGGAAGTTAGATCCGCCTCGCTTAGAAAATTATTCATGTATGTTCACTATTATGGATAGTTGTACTCGTCTAAAGTTACAAACATGTTCAAAATAACAAAACGAAATAAGAGATATACAATACAGCAGACTCTGTGGTCTAGTGGTTAGAACAGTTGACTCATATACGTGTGGTCGCTGGTTCGATTCCTACCTAACATATATTTTTTTCAAGTTTTTGTTTGTTTGTTTTTGAAGCTTTACGTCCGCGTCAACAAATTTTCAGTAATGTCGGGACGATTTCCTCTTTTCATAGGTTGAACCAGTAGTTAGCAGTGGATAACGTGTGTAATAGTGACTGCGCTGGCGGTGAGTCTCGAACTGGCATTAGCCTTTCGATCCCCAGTCTAACGCTCAAGTGGCTTTTTTTATTTTTATACCCCGCCACACTTTAGTGTCGGGGTATTATGTTATACCTTTCTGTGTCTGTCCGTCCGTCCGTCCGTGCTCACCATTTCTGATCGATAACTTGAGTATTTATTCACAGATTTTTTTTCAAATTTTGCATACATATTGTTATCGGCGATGAGTGGTATGGGATTGTTAATGGGCAAAATCCGTCCATTTTTAACGGAGTTACTGCCCTTTTTCGTATTGGAAAAATGGTTTCTGGCCTGTTATTCCTTTACTGTTAATGATATCTGAATGAAACTTCACAGATATGTTGCACATCAAAGGTTACATATTGTGACTAAGGACCGTCACTCTTACCTTTCCCGTTTGTGAGTTATCTGCCCTTGATTGAATTAAAAAATGTTTTTTACCCCTAGTTCCTATACTATGTGGAATATTTAAATGAAAATTTACAGATATGTTTCACATCAAAGGTTACATACTGTGACAAAGAACCATCACTCTTACCTTTCCAGTTCATGAGTTATCGGCCCTTGATTGATCTGAAAAATGGTTTTTGATCTGTAGTTCATTTACTATATGGAATATCTGAATGAAACTTCACAGATATGTTGATCATCAAAGGTTACATATTGTGACTAAGGATCGTCACTGTTACCTTTCCAGATTGTGAGTTATCCACCCTTGATTGATCTGAGAATTGGTTATTGGCCTGTAGTTTCTTTTACTATATGGAATATCTGAATGAAACTTCACAGATATGTTGAACATCAAAGTTTACATATTTTCAGTAATGACCGTCACCCTTACCTTTCCAGTTCATGAGTTATCCGCCCTTGATTGATCTGAAAAATGGTTTTTGACCTGTAGTTCATTTACTATATGGAGTATCTGAATGAAACTTCACAGATATGTTGACCATCAAAGGTTACATATTGTGGGTAAGGATCGTCACTCTTACCTTTCCAGATTGTGAACTATCCACCCTTGATTGATCTGAGAATTGGTTTTTGACCTGTAGTTCATTTCATCCGTCCGTGCTCACTGTTTCCGATCGATAACTTGAGTATTTATGCACAGAATTTTTTCAAATTTTGCATACATATTGTTATTGGGGATGAGTGGTATGGGATTGTTAATGGGCAAAATCCGACCATTTTCGATGGAGTTACTGCCCTTTCTCCCTTTAAAAAATGGTTTCTGGCCTGTTATTCTTTTACTGTTTATGATATCTGAATGATACTTCACAGATATGTTGAACAGCAAAGGTTACATATTACAACGAAGGACCGTCACTCTTACCTTTCCAGTTCATGAGTTATCCGCCCTTGATTAATCTGGAAAATGTTTTTGACCTGTAGTTCCTTTACTATATGAAATATCTGAATGAAACTTCACAGATATGTTGACCATCAAAGGTTACATATTGTGACTAAGGACGTCATATCACTGTCTATCTCAGTTCTGTTGCTATTTAGGCATCACATATCTCACAAAATAACTTTTGGTGCCCCCAGCAGTGGCGGGGTATTATGCAGTGCTTGCGGTGCTTTTATTTATTTGTTCTTTCACTGGGACTGTAGAATGTGCCAATGTACATGTAGTCCCAAAATATTGTTTTATATGATATCACATAATAACATTATATAGTTTTAGAAACACTTTGGGATGTCGAAAAGACCTGTTTTTTTACCACACACTGGTGGAACCGCTGGTGTAATCTTCAATGTGCTTGGCTGCCAATTCAGAGACTCCATTTTGGTAGAAATTCGTTCTAAAAATAGTTTCTATGGTCATCCTTTCCCCTCCACTTTCTCAATTAGAGCAACGAACTAGTTGGCACTCAATATTGATAAAGTATGGAACAGTGTAGATCGGTTAATCCATTTATGCATACTGGAGTCTTCAATCCATTTAAACTGACTGGTCGATCTGTAATTATAGGGTCTTTATTTTTGTTTTATCACTTTACAGAAATTGTTGTATCATTTAAGCAAACAGCGTAGACCTTATCAGACATTATTTCATTCACCATCTGCCTTGTGTCTGTGTTGGACCTGCACTGTTTGTCAAATTCCTCTATACAATGTATGGGTGCTAGGCATTATTGGGCTTTTAAAATGACTGTTCAAATAATGTCGAAAAGTCTTTTTTGTCTGCGCTGATGGTTAACTCATCAGTAAACAATCTTTCAGTCATATCGGGACGTTTCATAATTTTTTGGGTTAAACCAGTTCGAAGCAGAACATATAAAGTGTCTTCCTAAAGGACACAACACACTGGCCCTGTTGAGTCTCGAACAAGTGGCCATTCAGATACTACTCTTGGTTATATCGGCGATCTGCAGTTAAAACTATTCAACTTATGAGAAGTCCCTAGGGAAATATATACCACCTGACTCAGTCAAAACCTAGAGGGTAGTGTATTCGAGCTTTAACCTTAAGCCAAAACCTCAAATCAAGCTGAAACCGTCCAAATAAGCACTCGGGCGACGACATCCATATGGACGGGAACCCCACTTGCCCTGACATGCCCCCTCTTTGATAAATTTTTGCCAGGCTGTTATAAAGGCAATTGAAATAAGGTTAAAGAAGCCTGTTTCTGTATTCCCTGCAGCTCTGAACAGCTGAGATCCCACTACACCAACACGAGTCTAGCTGTACAAGAGCTCACATGCAGTCTTCCCCGCACCTTAACACCTTTCATCACTGCGTCTGTCAGACAGGGAGTCAAAACAGTCCTTGCACACCCGAAACCTGGGTCCATACAGTGCCTTGTATACAATAGCCCTGGTATCCATAGGACAAGTCAGGCTTAATCGAAGGAAACCCAGTGCACGCACCAACACAAACGCCGATACTATTTTTCATATGCCAGGCGAAGTGATGTAGTTGTAAATGCTTTTCGTTGATATGCTGGGTATGGAGATGCAAACAAACACGTCAGTGCGTGTGTCTGTTGGTAGGGGAAGGGAAGGGGGTTGGGATTGAGAACCCATACTTAGACTGACCTTAGCAGTCGCTGAGAGTTATCGAAATATCGGTTATAGACTTCCTTTCGACTACGGTTATCTGGCTTCTTCAGTTTGTCAGATGCGGCTTTAAGCCATGACACTGGCACGCACGCACGCATGCCATCCGGTGTGAGGTCACTTACACCTGGAGAGATTACCCTAAACATTTCATTAAAATGGAGTCTCACGGTTGTTGTGTTGCTGTCAGTGGTCTGTGTTTAATTCACGATGGCGAGAGTTAGCTTGTGGTCTATGATTGCATTATTTCCTGGTCATACTCACTTTTTTTGACCACACACATGACATTTTGAACACACCTTGCTCTCACCTTTCCTTTTGTAGGATAGCTCTTCACTCACTTAATTGGTTTGAGCGTAGGAAGTGTTAATAAAACGACCAAATTATTTGCAGATATTAATATCCCTTTATCTACTATTTGTTCCTAAATCCGTATTATGGCAAACAGTGCAGACCCAGATGCGCATTTGATCAGAGTCTACACTGTTTGCTAAGACAAATCGATCGTCAGTGAAAGAATGCATTTTTTTCCGAAAATATAACTTGTGACCCCTAAATATATACAATTGGTCATCGTTTATTGCATTGAATTCCGCTAATATATCTATTTTCTGAATAATTATATTGCTATGAATCATTATATTGCTAAATAATCATTAAATATGGTATTTCATATATGAAACTTTTTTTTGAGTTATTGGAACTCTTTGCCCTACCCTAGGAGAAAAGTAACCGTGATAGTCGAGTTGTGTGCTGGCTTGTCACACACAGTAAAGCCGTACTTCTGTCAACATTCTTCTACTTTGGTAAATGATCGAACCGTTGTTTTGGACAATCAGAGCGTTTATGATCGCCGCCTTATTGGTAGAGCTGTAATAATCATAACAGAAAAGACAGGGTCTTCTTGAGTTACTTAATTTTGAATTAACCCAGAAGCCTTATGAGTAGGTTTGTCTCTCTATCCTATTTCGATTTAGCCGAGTTGTTCAGGAAGTCGATGTTTTCCATTCATAGAAACAAACCAATGAACCTGGATATTTCATGCGCGGATCCAGAAAGTTTTTTCAGAGGGGGTCCAACTTTGACTACGTTTTTTTAGGTGATACCACTATAAGCGGGCCATTATCGTCCCGCCAGCGAAACGCCCATCACTGAATGCTGACTTGGTAGCTTTGTGGTTTTACAGGGGATCCAGACCAATATTGCTAAGAGACCCTATATCTTTGTGATATTTCAGGGGGGGGGGTCCGGACCCCCTATCCCCCCCTCTGGATCCGCACATGAATTTGTCTGTAATTAAAGGCTCCGATAGACTGATTATGTTGCTTATCCCGGGGTGCAGCATATTGTGATATAGAGGTCCACCGTTTTGCTTTTTTCATATCAAATTTGAATGAGTAGATGTTGTCATATAATTGACCTAATGCACGGTGTGGAGACTGCTATGTTACATTACTAGTATCTTGAAATCTCGACTGAATATGTGTGGTGCTCTGAAAACTTCAATATGCAGTTTTCTGTGCGTCTAATAGTTCAGACATACATCGATACATTTGTATTCTTTTTACCTATGTAACAAAGACCAAATAATCTACAAATCGTTCACTAGTAAATATATAACAAGACCTATCCAAACAAATTTAATTTTAATAAAATGAAAACAGTAAACTCCTAGCACACAAACGCTGCACCCCGTGTTACATCATGAGTACTAGTTGGTCTATCAGGAACGGACAAATGGTTTCGGAAAGGCAAATTTTCCTCCAGAAAGAAGATAGATACTCTGTGCAACACGTTTTACATTACCCGACAGTACATATGAAAGTTAAGACTCCAGCTCTCATTGGGGAGGTAAACTTAGGGTGCCTATCCATCCTCTTTTAGTTGAATGGTGATCGAACTAACATCGATAGAATTAATCTGTCATTTTAAAACAGTTGGTCAATCATGCAGTCGCTCGAACTACTGTCGTGCGGACCAAGAGTGACAGTGACGTAATATTTTGTTTTCAATTGTTAAGTTCAACATTAATTTGTACACTCCACTTGAGCTAACGGGAATCGATAGATCACATGTGTATTAATCCTTTCCTGCGGAAAGGATTAATACACAAGTGATCCATCGGTTATTAGTCCCTGATAAATTTGTAAATTAAACATGACGTAACTGTCACACTTGGCTGGCATGACAGTAAAGTGGATAAAGAACACTATATTTTAATAATAGCTATTCGTTTAAATCCCTATCAGTATGTATATAAGTGGTCCAAATACTGTCCGTCATGAGGCTCAAACCCGTTACCACAAGCCTACGAGTCATGTTTGCTAGCCGCTACACTATAAAAGTTGTAGCACGTAGCTGTCGCTTTTTTGTGTTTAGATTCATTTTCCGCTTCAGTACAATTAGTTACACAGTGTACACTATTATACAAATACTGTCCGTCATGAGGCTCAAACCCGTTACCACAAGCCTACGAGTCATGTTTGCTAGCCGCTACACTATAAAGGTTGTAGCACGTAGCTGTCGCTTTTTTGTGTTTAGATTCATTTTCCGCTTCAGTACAATTAGTTACACAGTGTACACTATTATACACAGTGAGTTTGGTTTTTAGTCATTAGTCGATAGTCGTTAGTTTCATCCTTATTTTTTCTAGTCTAATACCAAAAATAATTTATAACAAAAATACTTAATTTTTGCCTCATAACACTACTGACGAAATTATTACAACTATTAAATCCTTGAGGACATGGAATGTAACGTAGTAGTTGATTCAAATCTTCAAGTTCGCGTTGTGTTTTCAAAGTTTCTTTAGAATTTCTAAAGCTTGTAAATTTCAACTTTCACAATTTTATAATTTTATTAAATCTTCTTAAGTCCAACTTAAATACTTCTAGAAACTATCTATAACCCAAAGTTCCAAAATCTCCCCAAAGTCTAAAGCTCTGACACTGGGTTTCATCTTATATACCATGAAGTCACGTAATAGAAGCTGATCACAGCGCCATCTAATGATATCATCACTAACCAATCATATTTCAAGTTTACTAAAAAGCGCCCTCTACATTTATATCAACCAATCAGAAGATACAAAAGTAACTCATAGTCAGTCACACCAGTTGTGCAATTTCCCAAAGGTCATATGATTCAATGTATTGCGCAAACCTGCCAATCAATGTCAGAATTGACATGATCTATTAACTGAGCTTATGTAATTTTACTAAACTAAGTAACATCTGTCATCATGACTTTTTGAAAGTGTTAAAACATTCCATCAGAATTGACAGGCTAATAAATATGACATTTGAGAAACAGTAACAAACTGGTGTCAGAATTCCTTATAAAAACATAAACATGTCAATCACATATGTCAACGACACACCTGGCAGAACACCTGTGTCTTATTCAAACCAAGCATTCACAAATATTGCAAATCCTCCAGGCAATTCACAATTTTTATAAACCCTCTCAGATGAAACAAGCAGCTATTTAATAGGAAAAGCGCAGGGCAAGACTTGATAGGTGCAGAATTTGCTCCAATTTTGAAAAATGTATTTAATAGTGTTCTTGAACTTGGCGTCAGTCCCAAGTCCTTTGGCGAAACTGCTCTATATCTTGTACATAGAAGTGAACCAACTAGTGATCCCAACAATTTTCGAGGCATATCATTAGTTAATACAATCCAGCATTTTAAACGATCGCTTTTTTGCTTGGGTCGAACAAAATGAGAAACTTGATGAGTCACAAGTCTGGGTTCAGAACAGGCTATTCTGCTTTGGACAACGTATTTTCTTTAAGTTTTGTTATCCAAAAATAAGTATCAAGACGTGGAGGACGATTTTTATCTGTTGACACGAACAGCTCTTTAAAAGCAAAATGAACCAAAGGAGTACATGGTAATTTTAAAAAAACAGTTAACTCTTTATTTATCCTAACATATACGCATCTGTACACACAACTTATGGTCTAACACAAGCTCTAACTTGTAATAATGGTATCAGACAAGGGGACGTTAGCAGTCTGTTTTTTTTTCGCATTGTTGCTAAACGATTTATGTAACTTAACTCCAAGAATAGTGCGCTGGTGGAATCTTCATAACTGAGGAGGTTCCAGACATATTCTGCTTAATGTTCGCAGATAATATTGCTAATTGTGCCAAAACACAGGTTATGGTGCAAAACAATTATACATTATTATATCCGAATTCGTCAATTAACAAAAATGACGGTAAATTTGAATAAAACTGAAATTATCATATTTCACAATGGTGTTCCTCTACGCAGTTATTAGTATTGGAATTTTAATGTTTTAACAGTTAAAAATACTTCTGAGTACAAATATCTGGGTCTTTTATTTACACCTAAACTTTCGTGGTCTAAAGCGATATAGAAATTGGCATCCCAAACTAGCAAAGCAAATTTTGCATAAAAAACTATCAACGCAAATTTTGTTATTTTCAACAAGATGAACTATTCCGTCTGTTTAATTCTATGGTTAAACAAATCCTTTGCTATGGGTCTGAAGCTCGGGGGCACTGAATATTCAGACGTTATAGAATCTGTTAATCTCATTTTGTGTAATTAATTTCTAGGAGTCAACAGCTCAGTAAACAATGCTGTTGCTATTGGTGAGTGTGACCATCTTCCTTTTAGTGTGTCATATTTCACTAGTTGTATAAAGTATATGGTGTTAACTTTTACATGTGTAAAATGACAGATACTTAAAGAGATTCTATAAAAGGCTGAAAGCATTAGATGAAATAGGCAGACATAAATTAGCTTCAAATTCGTAACTTATTATTCACCTATTGGTGTGGGTATATATGGATGCTCAAGATGTTGGAGATATTGATATGTTATATACCAGGTTAAGTAGCATGACCCAGAGGTGGCACGCAGATAATAACTGATTCTTCTCAATGTGATACATATATAGAATTTAAGTGAAAATATTTATGCATAGACATACCTGATTTCTTAAAAAAAGCATTTGCAAGATTTCGAAGCTCTTGCCAAAAATTCAATATTGAGCTTGGTCGCCATAGAAGAATATCCAAAGCGGATAGAGTTTGTAAAAAATTTAAATCACCATAATTTACTTGTTGTTGAGGAGGAATTTCATGTATGTTTTAAACGTGTTAAATTTGAAGCCTTAAGAAACGAGTATTTGATTACGTGGTATCATTCTGGTGATAGTTTGCAAAAATTTCATAACATTATTAGTACAAATAATTCTGTACTGATTAAAAGGATGTGCACAAATATCAACGAATTTTTGAAGCTTAAAAACTCACAATTACTTTAAATCTCAACCTTCTGTTCAAATATCAATCGATATGTGGGTTCAACTACCATTATGTTAGAGGTGTTCTGGATAAGCTAGACAACATTATTTCGAAAATAAAATTATGTTATCTGGTTTCTCTAGATAACTTATAACATATGGTATGCTAACAAGGTATGATAGCAAGGTATGATATCAAGGACCTCACTACTACTTGTATTCTGGCGGCCATCTTGAAAAGAGTACATGTACAAAGGGCAAAATCCAAATTAACAAGTGACTCAGATAAAATAAAACATGAAATTTAGAAGTCGTGCAAAGAATACACAGATCAGAAATCACAATTTCGAATTTGTCAGGTTTTGACAATACACGTGCGAATGCATAAAATGAGCATTTATTTGAATTTCGTCATGATATTTACAAAAAAAATGTACGAGAGAACGCTATGGCTCAGTGCTAGGGTGCTTAACTCGAGATTGAGGGGTTGTAGTTTCGAGCCTCACCAGAGGCACAGCTTTGTTCCCTTATGCAAGACAATTTATCCTCTGCTTAGTACTGGCTCTATTCAGGAAGACCCTGTCCTGACATACTTAGAATTCGTTGACTGGGACGTAACGATTCAAATTAAACAAAAACAAATAAAATGTATGAGCGAAATTCTTTTCATTAACGTGTTTCTATTCACCTTGCAACATCAGTTGCAATGCTTATTAATGCTCATAATTGACGATTTGCATCAAATATATAAAACAATGTTTTGAAAGTTGTTTGTGGGAGTCTTTAATTGTTCTATGTTTTGTTGTACGTTACTTTATGTCCATTTTAGTTTTGCAATCATCTTGATGGGGAACAGAGAGCTGCTTTGCTTAGTTTGTCTTCCTGGTGTCTCGTGATGGTTGTGTGGCTCTTCATCGCGGTTCCATGGGTTTGTCTGCGGTTTGTGATTGTGGTATTTCCTGATCACACTCACTTACTATTTTTGAGAACATTTGCTTTACCTTTAATGCCTTTCCACTGTGTACTTGCAGCAGCCCAGCGACAACATCTGTTCCTAATGTATGCCTTGTCCTATCGTACGTTCTCGCGACGCCTGGCGCGTCATAGTTAAAAACTGTGCTCATTTTCAGCAAACTTAGGTGACTGAAATGAATAAATATGTACTTCAGTGTACAAAATAATGAGGTTGTAAAACATACTAACTGCATATTTTATTCAACTTTACCCAGTGGCCTATATTACGTTTTATCAATATTTGGTGCACTATTTGCCGCGATAATCGAAAAAAGCTCTCTCCCGCCAATTACATGTAATCATCTGTCCGTCGGTATTTTGAACAGAGGTGATTATGCCCGCGCGAGGGTTTGCTCATTAGATGACGTCAGATGTAAACAAGCGTCTTGACGTTACGAAATGTTTATGTCGTGTAACTACCGGGTATGTAAATTCTGCCCTTCATTATCAGGGCCTAGGGGTGGTGTGCCCAGGCCCCTCTAACGATCGACATATCAGCCGTGGTTTACTTATTTTTCAACAGGTAATTTCTTCTGTAAATGCAACATTTAAAATCTGTTCTCCGAGTGCATTAAAAGATAAAACCAAACATATGATTAAAATAGATGGCTTAATTTGGTACATCTGTATGTGATAATGGGACTCAAATGAGATGGACTATCTTATACCTCTATTCCACACAGGCCCCGAATCCCACGAATTGACACAAACTGACAAATATTTGGAGTCGTGGCTGAATCGTACGCAGTTCGTGATGGTCTGAACTGATTCGCATAGTCCGTAGTGAGTTCTTGCAATTCGTAGGTCTATCGGGAATTCGGCTCAAAAGTTTTGAACTGTTCAAAACTTTGGCCACGAATTCCCCGATTTGAAAAATCGTGCGTGATTCGTACCAAATTCCTAAGGCATTCTTGGATATCGTAACTGAATCGTAATCGATTCGGGGGCGTTTTTGCATTGTTTTGGGCATTCGTAGCTACTCTTAGCTCATTCGTGGGGAATCGGGAGATTAAGCCAAGCCATAAAACCAAGGTAGAGACAGCAGAAGGATTTTCCCTAAGGTTAATTACCCCGTCTCGCGCATTTGAGCAGTCCTAGAAGTTGAAACAGATTTGGCAGATTCTGGAGCATAATCAGGATCAGTAAGTAGCTCCTGGCTGGCGATTTTGCCAATGGCGAACTGCCATATTTTTCCAAGTCAAAGAGTCTGGGTCAGGGCCTCTCGACTTTAACGTAGTTTTTTTCTAGCTATATAAGAAGCCGTTTTCAACACTCAAGTTGCAGGATCAATTCTACTTCTGCTTTACGAGGAACATTCATTTTGGAACTGATGCCCCGAAGCATGTACGGGCCTTTTTTATAGCTATCGTTAGAGAAAATCTCGCGAATCGTGTCGCACTGTCGCGGATTTCTGTTAATTCGTGCCCAATTCGTGCTGCATTCCGCATATTCTTAACTGATTCGTAATTGATTCCTTAACTTTCGTGCAGCATGTTCTAATGTTATTTTCTAATCGTAAAGAATTCTTGCGCGATTCCAGCCGAATTGAGCCGATTCCCCCGAATATTCGCAACAACATCGTTTCTGACTCGGGAATGACTCGTAGCTCATCACGATTGGAGAAGAAAAAATAATGAAACCTCACGAATCCCCCGAATAAGAAAAAAAATTAATTCGTGACAATTCGGGCGATTCGTGGCCTGTGTGGAATAGGGGTATTAACTGTCTCTTGTCAATCAGACCTGAAGAAACTGGTACTTTGGTGTAAGTTTCTGTCTAAAACCAGCGACTTTGGTCGTGTAAAAAATGTCAGTACAATGTATTTGAGAGCCACCGAATATCATTTTTTAAAGATATTTCTTGTTTCAATTGACGTAGACTTTTTAATATCCTGGAAAATCATAACACCGCATCCTTTCTTTTTTATTTTTTGCCTGCCAATAGGAAACGGTAGGGTTTTACTTTTCCCAGGTGTTTTGTCGTAAAATGTAAATAAAATCTTCGGTTTAGTGCACCACGTAGGTCACGTTTATACTAGGAGTCAAATTAATGCGTATGAAGCTGGAATAGGTTGTATACCATATTGACGCACACCATAGCGTTCATACTCGGAACCAGATTAACGGAAGTTTGGAAGTTTATTGTTAAACACCAGCTGTTTCAAATCATATAACACATATGAAAAGTAAAGTGACAGCAAGCTGATGCCATATCAATATTCAATAGATATGACTTGGTCAAAAAACACATTCACATTAGCGAGCTATAGTCCTGTATCGAAAATAATTTACTTGGAGAGACTAAAGCCTCGTTTATATGCACAATTTGCACCCTGGTGCAAATTTACTCCCGGATGCAAAATTGCACCCGAGAGTAAATTTGCACCCCCTTATGAAGCGTTCATATGTCAATAAATTGTGTTCATATGTTATTGGGATTTGCTAAAAAAAATTATCACAAATGTTTCAGTTTTACTTTATAGAGAAATTCTATGTGTTAAGTTCAAGATACCGTCATGTGAGAAAAATGCAACTTCATTTGGTTTTATTTGCTTTATTCATTTATACAATATTTAAAGAGGATAATACACCAGTCATTTGTATCCACGACCCCCGCCTACGGGGATAGCCGTGGAATAGCCGGGGTAAGGTGCTGGACAATTACTTTTTGATTGTCCCCGCAGTGCCGGGGGAAGTGTGGGGGTCATAACATTGGGACACTTACCCTGCTGGGATTTTCTGTTGTGTAGGGTTGTTACAATCAGCTTATACTAGGGCTCTGGAAAATGAAAATCATTATCCCTGCCCACCCCCGTAGGTGGGGGAGCAGTGGATACAAATGACTGGTGCATAAATGGCACTTATAGAAGCTGTTGCAACATTACTAAGTAAATATCTGACTCTCTGGCCAAGAGTGGTGTACGAACGTAGTGCTTGAGACTTATACATGTACTGATGACCCATGACTTCCGAATGTCACGGGCTCTGCGACAAACTGCGCGCAAAGCTGCAACGGAGTGCGCGTGTGCGTTAAGTTTCAATTAAACTGCAGGTGGCAGTTTGACTTAGGATTGCGCAGAGCTGGACAATTGAGAACCTCTTCGTAATAGCAATAAAAAGTCTTGTCAAAGTGTGAAACGGGTTTGGTCTTCATTTGTTGGCGAACTCTTCTAAATCTCTGTTAAGTTTCCGAAGAGAAATGACTTTACCGAGGTTATCATTGGCTACAAGAGGTTTTGATTCCCAAATTGTGGGGGTAAGATAGAGGGTAGACATATTTCAATTATTGCTCTGTCTGAATATTACGTTGATTACATGAATCGTAAAGGGTGGTACTCCGTTATTATGCAGGGGGAACCTTTTCACCGATGTGATGTGTACATCGGATAGCCTGGACCCGTGCATGGCGCCAGGGTGCTGGCAAACTCTAATTTCTATTGCTAGGGTTATAGTGGAGCGGGAAGTGTCCAATTTTCACAACGATTGTGCACTTCCGGATACAAGTATAACACTTTCAGCATATGTTCTTCAAACCTTCCTGATTATGAAATCGATTCTAGCCAACGCGATTTTTTCCATTTTCAAGATGGCTACCTTAATTTTCAAGATGGCTGCCAAATTGATTATTATTTAACCTATAAAAGCTAACATCTAACTATAAATTTGAAAAATTAGTGTTTTTTAGCACTACCAAGGCACATTTGTTTAAAACACTGCTGTGAGACTCAGCATGGGGTCCAATGGAAGCTGTAAAACTGCTCTTATGAAATCATAATACCTTGAATATCTCTCATTAAAAATCTTTAAAAAAAAAACATCGGAACAATTTCAACCAATATTTCACATAAGCAGTACAGTATCCCAAATGCTGTGCGAATCACCCCATCAATTTCAAACAGACGCACCTGAATTGACAGGTTGTGCCAGCACAGGATAGCCGAGCCAAAGAAAACGGGGTCATGGTTTTCTGAATGGTGTACAGATCACACGGGAGTTAGTTCCATTGGATGAACGCTGGGACTAGGCGTAGAAATTATCATATCAAAATTTTGAACCTAGTTGAATCCCATACACTAAAGTGCAAATAAATTTTTTGTCAAATTTAATCAGGTGGAAAAAGGTTAGTCCCTCAGCCTGTTTGAATGTTAACAGAAAAAATGGACAGAAATAACAGATTATCTTACATAATCAATCATAATGTCTGTAGACATACTATTGTCTAAATCATCTGCCACAGGCTGGCAGACAGACTGGAATAAATGTTGCTTGTGTCAGGAAGACAAAAATGAGAACTTAATTCCATCATTAAAGTCCTACAAACGAGAGGAAGCTGGTTATAAAAACATAGCAACTAATCTTCCATTGTTTCATGAGATTAATGCTCTAACAATACCAATGGACATAAAACGATTAGATGATGGGTCTGGTATAGAAAACACGTTGAGGCTAAACAATGCTAAATATCATAACACATGCAGACTTATGTTTAACAACAGTAAGCTGGAAAGTGCTCGGAAGCGACGTGGATCTCCAAGAAGTGATGAGCCTGAAGCAGGTCCAAGTAAGTTTATACACGTCGTTCTGTTGATACAGTACCAGACATAAAGATCATTTGTTTCTTCTGTGAAAAAGATGTCATTGGGTCAGACAGAAACGCCATGACAAAAAATTATATGAAAGACTTAATGATTGTACTGAGTTATTAGAAGATAATAAATTAATCGCCAAATCGAGTGCTGGTGACCTTGTTGCTCAAGAAGCAAACTATCACCTTAACTGCCTTACTACAGTTTACAATAAAGAGCGTGCTTTCTTCAGACAACAAAGAGAGTACGAACAAGATGAACAGGAATGACATGCATACAGTCGAGTATTTGCAGAACTTGTTACATATATCATAGAATCTCAGAGAAGCCATCAAGGTGAGAACCTCTTTAAGCTGGCAGACCTGAATGATTTGATGACAAAGAGGCTTACTCAGCTAGGCTCAGCAACATCTAAACTACATGCTACACGGTTTAAAGAAGAGCTTCTTGATCGTTTACCAGAATAACAAGCACATAAAAAAGGCGGGGTTGTTTTTTCTAATTTTCAAAGCTGATGTTGGACTAGCACTGTTAAAAGCTAGTGAGATTACAGGCGCATTCCACGTTTCAAAGGCTGCAGATATAATAAGAAGTGATATTCTGGAAAGGAGCATGAAGTTTGAAGGTTCATTTGAGGAGAACTGCATGGAAACATCTGTGCCACAATCACTAATTGGGCTTGTCAGTATGATAGAACATAGCCCGGACATAGAAACCCAAATTGAAACAGAGGCAAACAAATCCGACCTTGCAATTTCACAAGTTTTACAATACAATTGTCATCAGAGTCCAAAGAAAAGGAATACTATGTTGCAAAAACACTCTTAAAGTCGTTAACGTTGGTTTGCTGTTGTTTGCAAAAACAAGGAAGCGTCAATTAATTGACATAATACATCATTATGGTATTTGCGTATCATACGATAGAGTTCTTGAAATTTCTTTACAGATATGCGAAGCCCTTGTAGAAGGTTACCCAGAGGAAGGGTTAGTTTGTCCATCTGTTCTTCGAAAGGGACTGTTGACTACAGCGGCTATAGACAATATTGATCACAATCCGTCTTCAACAACAGCAAAGGCATCTTTTCATGGCACAAGCATTTCATTATTTCAACACCCAAGCAATAATAACTTTGGAGAGCAACATGAAATGCTCCATATAGCGGAAAGACAAAGCACAAAGAAAGTACCACCTTTGCCTGAGTCATACACAAACGTAAGACCAGCTTATTTTACAGCTAGTTTACCACTTCCTCCAAAATGCCAGAACTTGCTGCCATTGAAACCAGACACTCTACACCGAGGATTAAACATTGAATTTCAATGACTTAATCATGTCAGTATTACTGAAACAGTGGAGGGTGAGACACCAATTACATGGTCCACATACCATACATCAAAAATCGATAGCTGATGCCTATATTATCGATGGCGCTGCTTGATAAATGAGAAGTCACCAAGAACTGCACAGTCGGTAACGTGTCTGGCTACAGATGCGTGTCTGACTGCAGATCCTGGGATCGCGAGTTCGATCCTGGTCCGGTCCCATTCTTTCGAGGAGATTGATCATGAAATGATTTCTACGATCATTCTCCTCCCTTCCGCTGATTCTTTCAAGAAGGGTTGTTGTCAGTTACAAGCGGAAGTATGTGCACGAATTATTGGTTAACCGCTTGTTCAAGCCTGCCCAGGAAAAAGTGTGGTTAGGTGAACTGACCGTCCCGCAATGACCATGGCTGTTGTCTTGGGACGTAAAGCAACAAAACCAACCAAGAACTGCACGAACTTTCGATGATTATGCAAAATATGTAATTATACCTACACTCCGTTCTTACTCTAGACACTACTACAGAACTGACATAGGTTTTGATATATATAAACCTGATAGCCTTTAGGCGATGACAAGAAGTTAAAGGGGAACAGAAATCCGGCGTAAAGTGTTTGGTTCTAGTCGCCTGCCTGGCAGTTGGAATAACTTTTTACGTCTAGACGACAACAAAACAGAGTTTTTTGAGTTTCTTGCAACTCATATAGAGATGGCTGAAGCAGCAAATAGAATTGTTGCTACAAAAGGAGAAAATCTTGTAAGCAATATGGCTATCAATATGGAAGTGTTGTCACCTTGTACACACAAAGAAGCTGACACGAGGCTTTTCATACATGCTAAAGATGCCGCCAGTGAGGGGTGTAAAAATGTCATAATAAAGAGCACTGACACAGATGTAGTTGTTATTGACTTTTTCAATGACTTGAATGTAGAGAGCCTTTGGATTGGGTCCCAATACATGAGATAAGCTTGTCCTTAGGACCAAGGGCAAAAGCTCTCACATTTTTTCACTCATTCACTAGCTGTGACACAGTGTCTGCCTTCCGTGATAAAGGCAAGAAATCTGCATGGCAAGCTTGGAATGTATTTGAAGAAGCAACAGAGGTGTTCCGAAAACTTGGCAATTTACCAGAAACTGTATCAGATGATGATAAACAAATTCTTGAGCAATTTGTTGTCATTTTATATGATCAATCCAGTGCAGTAAAAAGGGTTAATGAGGCAAGATTAGACTTATTCGCACACAGACAAAAGTCATATGAAATAAATGATACCACCTACTGAGTCAGCACTGATAGAACATACAAAAGAGCAGTGTACCAAGCAGGTCATGTGTGGGACCAGTCCCTTATTTTTGAGCCAGCATTTCCAAGCCCAAAACAATGGGGCTGGAAAGAAGATGACCACAACTGGCAACCACAATGGACATCTTTACCTACAGTTGCTGCTTGTTGTCAAGAGCTTGCAAAATGTGGTTGTAAGAAACAGAGCTGCTCAAGAAACTGTAAATGCTTTAAGTCTGGCCTAGCATGTACTGCACTCTGCAGTTGTACATGTCAAATCTAATAGCTTGACGGTGATAACTCTAACATGCAAAAAAAAATAAAAAAAAATAATTAAATAATGAATAAAAAAACACACAAAAATGAGAAAAAATTCTTGTGATAGTATCCTACAAGTTTGTGAAATTGCCGTGTGACCACATAAGAGGATTTCCGATTTCACATTACCATATCACCCATAATTTTACATTTTAGGTGAGCAATCCAACAGGCAAAATTACATTTAGATTGTTGACCTAAGATAAGAAGAAACTTTGCCATTATTTCTTTTTGTTCTGACCTCTTTTTATTTAACTCTGTGGTGAAGTAGCCACTTTATTGGACGTTGTATTTCCCTTTAACCTCGTAGGTTACCCCCTTTTTTTTATTATACTATGATCCAAACTGTCTTAAATATGTGAGAGATAATGAGTATTTGACATAGATTATCCAATATGAGTTAATTTTATACCACTTTGTAACTATTTTGTTAGGTTTACAGACGAATTAGCCAATTTTCCATTATTTTCCCCAATTTTCCCCCATTTTTCTCCTTAATCTGAAAAGGGGGCAAAATATTTAAGAAAAAGTGTTACAATTTATGTTTCACACAAGATAGGACATACTTTTGTTAAAAAGAACCATCCCTGTGAGTCAAATGTATAAGCTTTTGGACATTATAATATATTTTGGCGGCCATTTTGAAATCAGGGCCGCCATTTTGAAAATATGGCGACTTTTGATTGGCTAGAAAACATTTTGCGAACAACTCATACCGATAAGTAGTTCTGCAAAGTTTGATGCTTGTATCCGGAAGTGCACGATTCTTGTCACTTCCCGCTCCACTATTAGGAAGAGATATTGTTCGGAAATAGAATCGTGCAAATCGAAGCCTATGGACCAGAAATTCAAGTTGTTCTGCGTGGCAACCCGGCATAGCCGATGAAGTAGTGACTACAGAAAGAAGCCATGACCTTAAGTTAGATAAAGGGACTATTTATATAGTTTATTTTCATACACATGTACATGTTCATATATAAGAAAATATGGGTAGTTTATCCAAATCTAAGATCAAATTGTACATATTTGATAACAAGTTGCGTTCATGTGAGCAATTTGCACCTAGGGGCAAATGTGCACCCGGGTGCTAATTTGCTCCACCGTATTTGCACCACCTACAAAGGTGGAGCAAATTCGCACCCGGGTGCAAATTAGCACCCGGGTGCATTTTCATAAAACACCGTTTACATGACCAAAATAAACTCCAGGAGCAAATGTACATCCCGGGTGTATATTTGCACCGGGGTGTATATTGTGCATATGAACGAAGCTTAAGTCTCGATTATGAACATTTTTCGAAACATTTTATTTTCTTTTTAAATCATTTGTAAAAGCAGAATTAAGTTAAGTTTTCAAAATTAATCTGTTCACTATAGCTGAAAACTGCATGGAAAAGTGAATTATCTTATAAAATCAGGTGTTTTTCTCTTGTTATACCCGCTTTTTTCTTTAGAAAAAAAGGGTATATTAATTTCGTGTCAAAGTCGGTCCGTCGTCCGTCCGTCCGTCCGTCCGTCCGTCCGTCCGTCCGTCCGTCCGTCTGTCCGTCTGTCCGTCCGTCCGTGCGTACGTCCGTCCGTCACGTTTCTTGTAAATGTATCTCCTCTTAAACCGTTAGAGGTAGCAACTTCAAACTTTGTAGGTGAATAGGTCACATGATGTAGAGGGAACTGGGCGACATTTCGTGTGACCTTGACCCCAAGGTCAAGGTCAAATATTGTATTTTCTTGTAATTGAATCTCCTCCTTAACGGTTAGACGTAGCAACTTCAAACTTTGTAGCTGAATAGGTCACATGATGTAGAGGGTACTGAGCAACATTTTGTGTGACCTTGACCCCAAGGTCAAGGTCAAAGGTCAAATATTGAATTTTCTTGTAAATGCATCTCCTCCTAAACCTTTTGACGTAGCAACTTCAAACTTTGTAGCTTAAAAGGTCACATGATGTTAAGGCTACTGGGCAACATTTTGTGTGACCTTGACCCCAAGGTCAAGGTCAAAGATCAAATAATGTATTTTCTTGTAAATGTATCTCCTCCTAAACGGTTAGACCTAGCAACTTCAAACTTTGTAGCTGGATAGGTCACATGATGTAGAGGGTTCTGGGCAACATTTTGTGTGACCTTGACCCCAAGGTCAAGGGCAAAGGTCAAATATTGAATTTTCTTGTAAATGCTTCTCCTCCTAAAGCTTTTGACGTAGTAACTTCAAACTCTGTAGGTGCATAGGTCACATGATGTAGAGGGCACTGGGCAACATTTAGTGTGACCTTGACCTATAGGTCAAGGTCAAATAATGTACTTTCTTGTAAATGCATCTTCTCCAAAACTGTTGGACGTAGCAACTTCAAACTTTGCAGGTGCAAAGGTCATATGATTTGGAGGGCACTAGACAACATTTGGTGTGACCTTGACCCATAGGTCAAGGTCATATAGTGTATTTTTTGTAAATGCTTCTTCTCCTTAACCATTGGACATAGCAACTTCAAACTTTACAGGTGCATAGGTCATATTATGTTGAAGGTACTGAGCAGCATTTTGTGTGACCTTGACCCCAAGGTAAAGGCTATAGGTCAAAAAGCGGGTATTTGCGATGGTGTACCATCGACTTCTGCTCTAGTTGGTAATTATTTGCGTCCCTCCAATAATTATAGACAGTCAAGTTTTAACATAAATGTTTTGATGCTGTTAATTTGTAAAATTTTACGAAATGGTAAAATGTATACCTGAATTTTAGTTTTTTTACAGTGTTCTTGAAAAATAAAAACATTATTTCAAAAATTAAAAGATCAAAAGTTACAGACTATGCAGCTTTAGTCTGTACATTCTACAGTGAACGCGACCTGGTGTGCATCATCATGATGAATTGTGTACCAGCATAATGGACATCAATATTGTCCAATGTTGCGACCTATCTAAAATCTTCCCATGTAAACTGACCAGTGTTGAAGCCCCCGCTATCACCGACCCATATGATTGGTTGTTACACGATACAACTGCATTACACACAGTTTAGCATTACACACTGTTGAGCAGCCCAGAGCGAGTCCAAGACAGCGAGCGCCCGATGTGTCCCCGATTGTCTTGTACCCGATTCCCAGCCGAGAACATTGTCCATAAAGCACGGTGTCAGTAAACCAGCACGGGAACGGTGAACTCTCGCTTTTTTTTAGCTCATCTATGAATGACATCTCGAGATTGTCTAAATGAAAGAAACAATAGTGCAATCGAAAATTCCACAATGTCAAAAAAAAACATTGAAAGGGTAAGCAACATGGACATCATCCAGAGTGTGCATTAGATATGAGCCGAGACATGAACTTTACTAGAGTTTCACTTATAAGCCATCAGCCTGCGCATCTGCTGGGCGCAGGCTGATCCGATTCTTCGCTGTTCACACATGTGAAATACTAGGAAATATCGTTTCTCAGCTCATATCTTTTAGATCAGTGGAGATCGATCAAGTTCGATAAACTAAATATGTTCGACGGACAATACACGCTCATTACTCAATATCTCTTATGTAAATTTTTGAAAAAGTCAAGTCTGCTTTTACCCCACCTGCTTTTAGAACCTTTAATTGAAGCTGTTCACCCTGTACGACTTGGTGAACCGTATGATCTCTACCTTGTTGGAAATCCGTACGATTTTACCTCTCTTGTGACTATTAAATGATCCAGCTAGCACACGAGATCATAGTTTGGTATACATCGCAAATGCGCAAATGTCTCGCTGACCTATCAGGCTAAGCTAGAGGACTAAATTTTGGTCTGAAACTTTATCTACATCCATACTTTGAGTATGCAAGCAACAATGGCTCTGGCGATTCTGCACATATGAGCAGACTTGTCTGAGCCGTTCCGATTTTGGTCACTGGTCCGAATATATTCACGGACAAATCAGGGAATTATGAATATGCGAAGATTGCTGACTTAAAACACAAGCCGAATGGTTTTCGGGGTTGGTTCCGGAGTTGGTTCGTTACGTCCCAGTCAGCAGCTAAGGTCATGTCCGGACGGTCAGATTACCTACATGTAGCTACATTTTCCCTGGGCATGCTTGACTAAGCAGTTAACCAGTACTTAGTGCACATGCTTTCGCTTGTAACTGACAACAAGCAGAGGTCCTTTGTCATATTCAAGTGCATAGAAACTAAAAGTAACTTCTTTTTTTTTTAATTTTAACCAGGTACATCAGGGTGGGTAGTCACGTGGTTTCTGTTAGGATACACTGTACGGAAAAATGGCGGACTTCTTTCCACACCGATGTTTTAAGCAAAAGTAAGTAGACATTTCTGCATGTTTTTTTCATCTTTACACAGAAAGTTATACACCATTTTCCAGACCCAATTTTTCCCGATCTAACGATGCCAGGATATCCTCATAAAGCTTCTTACTTTGAGTACAGACTCTGTCACAATTTTTTTAGCGGCGAAGATCGGGCCTGAATTTGGAAATAAGCTGTACGGACAACATTTGTGACAGAGTTAGTACTCAAAGTAAGAAGCTTAAAGATGCTATCCTGGTAGCGTTTGATAGGGAAAAATGTGGGCTGGAAAATGGTGTATAACTTTCTGGGTA
Source organism: Loripinus fragilis (assembly GCA_964019695.1). Lineage (NCBI taxonomy): Eukaryota > Metazoa > Mollusca > Bivalvia > Lucinida > Lucinidae > Loripinus > Loripinus fragilis. The sequence goes on from OZ026517.1 coordinate 55,754,288, forward strand.
TAGATGAGAAATCATAGAGAAATCTTCCTACATTCGATCAGAATGTCCGTACAGTGTATTCGAACATCCGTACAGTGTATCCAAGCAAAAACCACGTGACTACCCACCCTGTACACGTAATCTACAAATTCCTCTATCAGCTAATTTAGTTTGAAGCTCCTAGCTGTAATAGTTTTTTTAAATATATTAATGACACAAATTCATAAGCATACGTGACCGTAGCAATCATTTTTGGAAGATATCCATAAAGAAACTGAGTACAGCTGCAATATCAGCCATTTTAGGACGTTGTTCGCAATATCTCTAAGGGTATTTGTTTTGCTGGAATTTGCATATGAGTCAACCATATACTTTGTTCGAACAAGTTATATTGTGACGTGAAATATGTTGGCTTACCTACGTGTAAACTCATTATTATGTACGAGACCTACATAACTAAACAGAGGACTGAGGTGCAAAAATCATTTGAGACTACAATTACACATGGGCGCCCAGCGAATACTCAGATCATTCGGCGCATCCTAACAGTATGATCAGAATCTTCGTTGTGCGCTCAATAGATGGTAAGGGACTCTGGGCGTTCTTGTGCGACCAGCAAATACTGATCAGACTGCGCGGATACACAGTCTGATCTTCGCTGGGCGCACATCTGAACTTGTAAGAAATGCCCTGGTATTTTTGCTTGCGGCGCTCTCGCTTTTGGAATAGTGATACCGTCTAGCTGGTTGTCTATTTATATAAACTAACTTCAACGGACTTGTGGGAATATGACGTTTAAAAACCCAATATTAAAACCGCAATTAAAGATAACTATCGAAAACGGAAGTACTGTTAGTATAACGTTGGGCGTAGACTTTTGAAGGTCTTGTGAACCTTCAAAACCTTTTTTTAACTCCTATTGATTGAAAAGCCAGTAATGAGAGAAACCAAATGTCGAAAAGCCCATCAAAAATTCAAAATAGTTACCAAGTTATGAAGGTTTCAAAATTTAATTAGATAAAAATATGCGAGATGCTCATATGACGTCATTTGAGCTCTTTGAAATATTAAAATTTAATATATTTCATTTATTTGAACATTATTTAATATTTTATTTGCTGAAAATGATTCAATATTATAAAATACAACATTTGCTTATAAAAACTTTATTGTGCTGTTTTTAATTACTTAGAAATCGCACAACATAAAATATAACATTTTGAAAATATCATCTCAAGACAAAAATGTGGGCGGGGCTTATATGCTAATTTGCATAATTTTTAAACGTGCATAACTTTTGACTCAGTTGGAATTTTGAGATGGGGTTTTCATCATTTTGGTTTTTTCATCACCGTCATTTAAATCATGAAGACTTTCAAAAATGTTATAGAAGCTTCACAAGACCTTTAAGAGTTAAAAAACGTCCCCAAGTAAACACACCTTCAATTGAAAACAAAGCCATCTAAACGAGCCTCACATTATCTGATTATTATCTACATCGTGAAAGAATTAACATGAATTAAGGCACTGCCTTATGACGGACACGACACACAATTTTTATGCGCCCAAAGGGTAATCACACTGTTCATTCAAAGTGCCTGAGTCTCCACATCGTGTCAGGAGCATACCTCCTTTACTGTTAAAGGTAGGAATTCCAAAATCGCTCTGTGGATGCATCTTAGAGTGCAATTTGTTGTGTACTATTTTTGGGGTCACTTTGACCTTGACCTCGAGCCTCAGTCGTCCTAGAGTATCGTGTCCTGAGCAAATCTCAGAAAATTTCGTGTTTGGATGCATTATGGTGTTGTTGATTGTAGCATACTATATTGGGGTCACTATGACCTTGACCTCTGACTTTGGTCTTTTAAAATCGTGTGCCGAGCATATTTCCTATACAACATGGCAAACAAATCCCATATTGGGGATACATGTTGGGGTAGTGGAAAGATTGCATACTATTTTAAGTTGTATGAAGGGTTTCATTGTGGAACTTTGAAACTATTAGAGGGTCACTGATGAAGCCTTAATGGCAGAAACTAGCTAGTCCGGCCCAGGAAATATGCACACTCTAGTTTCAGTTCTTTGGTGCAGTCTTTGCTCCCAAGGGATACCCTTTTAAGAACATATTTGACTTCACTACAGCTGGTGACTGGGACTGTGTGGCGGCGGTAGAACGTCTCCCTGTCCTTCACTATAGTGTAGATCTTATTTTCTTGTCCTTTGGGATCATGGGTTTCTTTGTGGAACTTTGAAAGTATTAGAGGGTCACTGATGAAGCATAAATGGCAGAAACTAGCTAGTCTGGCCCAGGAAATATGCACGCTCTAGTTTCAGTTCCTTGGTGCAGTATTTACTTCCAAAGGATACCCTTTTAAGAACATATTTGTTTAAACGTAACCTTTCAGAAACGTTATATAAACATTTCACATAGGTACTGGTTTCTGCCAAAAAAATGCCACAAAAAGTTTTTATTGAAAAATATTCAAATTCTAATATGCATGTAGATTTTAAATTTAAGAAACAAGCGCTAGATGCAGTTCCGTAAACGGATTATAAAGGTTTATCACAACCAAGTAGTGATTGCAAACAAAGGCCTCGCATTTAAAGGACCTCTGACACTTTGATAGGGTATCTGCCTATTTTACAGATGTTTCCCAAAACTTCCCAATGCACTGGTATTCTTTTGAATAGGACACTTGATGTATTAGAAACGAATTAGGGTTATAATAAGACAGGCAGATCCCTACAACAGAACAGGAGACGCTACCAAAGGGGATAGCGGTTACAAAATTTGACTTCACCAAAACATTTAGAAATCAATTATTTCTACCTGTAAGTGTATTATATCATCAATACTCTGTCGAAAAACACAGTGAAAGTAATTTAAAGTCCAAAATCATGAGCATTTTAATGATTATTTTTGCTGCTGGTTTTTCTATCTGATTTGTTAAGAAATATTTTGAAGTGCAACTGTAGTCCATATTCAACCTTGATGACAATGTATTTACCTGGTGCAATATTATGCAGCAATGTACTATAACCATTCATCCATGCGTAAGGTACACCTAGTCAATGGCCATGTAGTGTATGTGTATTGGATAGATAAAGTATACGTGCAAAATAATCTACCAACTGAATTTAGTAAACGCGTTATTTTGTAACGTTTGTCAAAAACGTTTAGGAACCCAAAATTTGATTGCAAAAATAGGGTTTCTAAACGTTAAAATCAAACGTTACCCTAATGTAAACAAAACGTTTCCTAAACATTTCGTAAATAGGATATTTCACAGTTACCAGACAAATGCAAGACATTTGTTGAAAAGTTATTTGACAACTCCCTACTATAATTGGTCACGCATTTGCGAATTACTTACTTACTTACTTACTTACTTACTTACTTACTTACTTACTTACTTACTTACTTACTTACTTACTTACTTACTTACTTACTTACTTACTTACTTACTGGAGATAGACGGCAGGCTTAAACAATTCTGCTTCTTAGACGCTGACTGTCTAGTGTTGGGGAAAACCAGTGCACTTCTTGGTGTTTGGTTGCGAAATACACTGTGAAACCACCTTAACGATAGTTTTGCTAGCGACGCTAGCGAGATTTGAACCTGCGTGGAAGAGGTATCCAGCTTGTTAGAGCTAAACATGCTACTGAATGAGCTATCCGAGCGCCCAATGTCCATTAAATTTTTCAATCCTCTTGATGGGGAAGATAGCTGATTGCATTGATTAGTTTGTCTTCTTGGTGTCTTGTGATTGTTGTGTGGCTTTTTCTTGTGGTGTCATGGTTTTGTCTGCAGTTTGTGATTGTGGTATTTCCTGATCATAGTTGCTATTTCTGAATACATGCATGCTAAGATAGTATATAATACTTGTCCCGTGCCAAAGCTCGTATGATTAATCTGTTGCACGGATATTAACTGGCGTCTAGACGACATAGAGGTAAATAATCCTCAGCTCCAGATAAATTGGACATAGATCATTATCGATAGTTGTATCAATTTCAGACCTCTATTCACGAAAGGCTTCCCGTCAAACTATTGTTTAGGTGCATGAGCACCTAAACACAATATATAAGGTGAGAATTAGAGCTGTACCATGGAGGAGCATGTGACCAAATGTAACCAATCATGGGACCTCTGTCTAAGATTAAACTGATGTCATTTGTAAATATAGATTTGTCATTTTCTGGTCTCCCAGTCTATCTTGAAATTCTGATTGCATCATGTTCTTCAAAGATTGACCTAGGCCGACCTGGTATGACATTTAGCCACTATTCTGCTGAAGAGAATAATAAGACAGTTGGTCAGTCAGAAATCCAAAGTAAAAAGGAAGCTTATTAAAGCACAGATAACATGAAATTATACATGGATTTTGAAGAGGCAAATAGTCAAGTAGATTCTTTATGTGGTGCCTTACCCAGAGATGATTTGCAAATGCATAAATGCATAAAGTCTGACATCTCTAAGGTCATGTACCAGATGAAATGTATGGACCCTTTGCATGCTAGTCCTACTGTTAACCTTTTAGACCCTAATCAGACTAGCAAAATGTTGGTTGTCATCCAAATCCAAACTGTTTGACATACTTATGGTATTGGATGGTACTTAAAGTCTAGACTGGCATCAGTCCTGAAAACAAATTGATACACCAGAAAAAATAAGAGTATCTTTTATTTTTAGTTGGAGGTATTAGACTGGCCCCATCCCAATTTTCCATTCAAGCACTCTTACTAAATGATTGCAGCCTTTTGAGTGTGCTAGCAGAGAGCAGATACAATTATAATGACTAATTTGTTCAGTGGAATGGAACAGTTTGTATAATTTTGGTAACAGGCATTTTGCGGATCCTAATATATTTCTCTGAAGTTATTTTAAAACAAAAGATAATCCTCTTTTAGCTAACCTAGGTCAGGACTTCCTTGATGTGTCTGTTCATCATCAGTGTCATTAATATATACTGACTGACAAAAGAAACGCTATAGGTAAAATTCAAAGCCATGTCACATCAATGTTTATACATTAGGTAATAAATGTAAATTCGGATTATTTTTTACTTTTAAATGCATGTTAATGGTGTACCTCAAAATGTACCGCAGAGGAACAGATAAGCCGCTTTTGGGGGTATTTAAGCAATTAAATTTGTGAAAAAAGCAATTGTTTTCAAATGAAGGGTTATCAAAAAGGAATTAAATTTTGGAAAAAGCAATGGTTTTATAAATGAAGGGGTAGCGAAAAGCAATTAAATTTTGGAAAAGCAAAAGAAAAAACAAACTGATCTAAATATGAATATATCCCATGTTAGCACACTTAGTGTGGTAGCCAGTTCAAGCCTTTCTTTTGTTGTGATGTTACTAAGTCTCCTTTGAAGTTTGATACATTAAGCAAGTCATTTGTCAGTTACTGGCTAAAGTATTTGCACAAAGTACTTAAAGTCATTCAATCTGTATGTTTCTTCCATTACGAAAACTAAGATTATTATTTAAATTATTAACTAAGATTATTAGGTACTTTAATTAATAATTATAACTTATAAATAAGCAATTTCGAAAATCTATGTGGGGTAAAAAATATTTTAAGCAATTGTTTTTGGAAAAAAGCAATTCATAAAAATCGTGTGGGGTAAATACCCAATTGAACTGAAAGCTTATCTGGACCTCTGTACCGTCCGAGAAAATTCAATGGGTAAAATCAAAACATGGAAAATTGATGTGTGGTTTATTGAAAACAAAAACATCAATATTTTTAGGGAGCACACAAAATTTTGGTACTTTATTGTTTGGTAAAACCCTATAAAACCTACCCAATGGCTTAAAGGTCTACATTATGGTCAGACATTTTCTACATGTAGTATCGAAGGTTCATTCGCAAGAGCTCATGCTCGATAATACAATCTGTACAAATAATCTTTTCAAACACCTATTCTGCCTTGGACCCAGTATAATTGGGTCCGAGATTCTGCTGACCCTAAGATTTGTTAAACAAGACCTATTATAATAATAATAAAAGTAAAGGAATGCTGTCATAAAAATAACCTACTTGCCAAACCTAAACTATTGGCGGCTTTTTAAAAGCAGCCAACTTGTTTTTAAATAATTGTAAATAATAATGATAACAAAAAATCCAGAAAACGAATGTGATAAAGAACAACGTTGTGCAATAACTACTCTTCATGTATTTCCAATTTAATGTTTTTAGATATTTTATTCTTAGTAACATTATACGTCGGAAATATGTTTTATCGCATCCTCACCGCTTAAGCTGTGCCATTTGCACATGTACATAGTGTTGATAGTTTTTATATGTACCATTGTTTTGTGTGTTTGTATGTTCTATAGAGGGCCACTTGGTAGACTGGCTATACTAGCTAAAAAGGCAACCCTCTGAATATATAGTATAAATAAATAAATATGATCTATAGATAAGAATAAGGAGTTTTGCACTTTTTTTCAACTAGGCAAGCCCTCCTTTTAAAAAGGAAAATTTATTTTTGATTAATTTTAGTCACTATATAGCGACTGTGTAAACAGTCTGTTTCCATCTCATACTTCGTGTGGTTACCGTCTGGCCATGTGGATATACATGTACTGTCAAACACTAGAGTAGCGCAGCAAGAGCTTATTTATGTATGCCGATACTTAAAAAACTTAGCATATATCACCAGGCTGACCGAAAAGAGTGAACCTTTTCTTTGCCCATTGTTACATTTTGAACATTTTCTGTCACAATGAAAATTTGTCATTTACCATTCAAACTACAACGCCAGAATGAGAAATGAAACAAAATCGTGACATTATCATAACGTTAAGACGCCATGTGATGGCGACGTTGTTTTAGAATACGAAATTTGACCTTGGGGAATGTTCTTTAACAGTATATAAAATCTTCTTCGTTACCTTGGGGAATGCCATGCAAATTTCCGAGCTTTGTAATGGATAGCTGCCCCGTAATGCGCAGTAGTACATTTTTAAACGATTCGATGGGTAAGGAATGCGTTTAGTACAAAACTACGGCTAACTATTCCCATATCTTCCTGTCATATCCGTCGGCCAGTGGACAAATGGGTCTCGAATTGTTATTAAAGAGAAGGGACGTTCTCTTATGCCCCTATTAAACACAGACCACGAATCCCCCGAATCATCAAGAATCGATAAATGTTATGATTCAGCAGGATTCATGGAGAATCGTAAAATTTTCAACCCATTCCGTGATGTTCTACGATAAAGATACGAAACAGATAAGAAACAGTTACGAATTTTCGCGGGATTCGGCTGGATTCGGCCTGAGTCGCCACGATACTGTGCCGAAGTCCTTACGATGTGCAATATCATATTTGGAAACACTGAAATAAGTTAAAGAATCGATCACGAATTAGCTAAGAATACGCCGAATGCAACACGAATTTGGCACAAATTTACAGAAATCCGCGACGATTCGCGAGATTTCTCTCACGATAGCTATAAAAAAAAAAGGCCCATCAATGCATGCTTCGGGGGCATCAGTTCCAAAATGAATGTTCCTCGTAAAGCAGCAGTAGAGTTGATCCTGCAACTTGAGTGTTGAAAACAGCTACTTATATAGCTAGAAGAGTATATACGTTCAAGTCGAGAGGCCCTGGCCCAGACTCTTTGACTTACAAAAATATGGTACATGTAGTTTGCAATTGGCAAAATTACCAGCCAGGAGTTACTGACTGATCCTAATTGTGCTCCAGAATCTGCCAAATCTGTTTTCACTTCTAGGACTTGCTCACATGCGCGTGACGGGGTAGTTACTCTTAGGGGAATCATTCTACTTTCTCTTCCTTGGTTTTATTGCTTGTCTTAATCTCCCGATTCCCCACGAATAAGCTAAGAGTAGCTACGAATGCTGAAGAACACCTCCGAATCGATTAGTTACGATGTCCGAGAATGCATTAGGAATTTGGTACGAATCAAGCACGATTTTTCGAATCGGGGAATTCGTGGCTAAAGTTTTAAACAGTTCAAAAGTTTTGAGCCGAATTCCCGATAGACCTACAAATGTACAAATTGCAAGAACTGTCTATGGACTCTGCGATTCTGATAAGATCTTCGCGAACTGAGTACGTTTATGCCACGAATCCAAATACTCGTGGCATTTCGTGGGATTCGGTGCTTGTGTGGAATAGGGGTATTAAATATGATATATACAATATTGAATTACTTTACAAGCTGGCTTTTGACCCGGTGCCATCGACCTACATTTCAAGGTCTATCGACTTTATCAATATTTTAGTCGCGTCTATATAATTACATGTAAAGTGTTTTTTTTTTCTGCAGCAAAGCTGTGGGTTTGAAACCTGCCATAGTTATTTTCATTGGCCTTCTCTTCATACACAAGCATTGACCTGGCGCCCTTGACCTACATTTCAGGGTCCATTGACTCCGGCAATACCTTACGTCGGGTCTAGAATTAAACTTCCCTGCATCAGTGATAGTTGCGAGTAAAGTTTGAAACTTTGCATAGTAATTGTCCTTGATTTCTTAAAAATTGCTTGAATTCTGACGAAATGACATGTGAAAAATGTTTCAAAACGACAGTCTTTAAATACGTCTCATGACGTTGTCTGCTGGAGATAATGTACTAATCATTTGTAACAATACCCCCCCCTCCTCCTCAGCCCCGGGGAACAGCCACTGGACTTTTATTTTGCTTCCAGCGAATCTGCACTGTGAGGATGAAGAGATCGTAAACCCCCGCTATTAGTCCCCGCTCTACTGGGACCAGCGAGTTGGTGACATCCCAATTGCAAATCTAGTTGAATTCGTGTATGAATATTTGTCTCTAAATTAGGTTTATTTGGTAGAACTCTCGAAACTTTAAATTTTGAAGATACCTTTATTAAGATTCAAAGTACCGTCAATTTGAAGTTCCTAAAAATCATGCGTTTCCTGATTTTTCTGCAACTATTAAGGATGCTGATTTGAAACGCGCAATTTCTTCTGGATTTGTGACAGTAATTGTGCTTATACAAGCTTAAGGGTACTAAATTAAATTTTAAAAACATCACGAGTCCCTTTGTTTCCGATATAGTCTGGTGTATGAAATTTAAAAAGGCCCTTAATAAGGAGAAAAATACACCCCTCATTAGAAAAGATGAAAATGGTCTCAAGTTAAAGCTTATTATTACTAGTTTCAATATCCGCCTGTTGACACTGCGAAAAAGTGTAGCGCCATAGTGTAAAATGGGCAGATAACTCTATACCATGCATGTCAGAAATTTACTAGACAGTCATTTAAACAATGAAAACGACATGTTTTCACACTTAAATCCAAAAATTAATATTTTTCAAAAGTAAAATTAATTTCAAGGAGACTCTTATTTTTATTTGAATCATTGAAGTTATATTGACGTAAATGACGTCACGTTACGTAATTCAAGCCTCCAAAATCTTTAAAATAAACTTTTTCACATCAATTCTTCAGCTGGATATTCAATGCTCTGTCAAATATGTGTAATTATCAAACCCCAAAATGTCTTAGCTTTGCAAATATATAAAAGGTTGATTCCTACTATTTATACGCAGAAAGTTATAACGCTTTAAAGATGCCAACCCCTTTGTGAGCAATCCGCCATATTTGACGTGTTTTCATAAGTATATGGAATTCGAATAAGCCCTAAATAAGGAGAAATACACCAATCATTCGATAGGATGAGGATGGTCTTAAGTTAAAGCTTACCATCTCTACTTTCAATATCCAGGTGTTGACACTTCGAAAAAAAGTGTAGCGTCATATTGTAAAATGGGGAGATAACTCGATACTATGATATTCGAAATTTATGTGGACAAATAATGCAATATTGCATACCCATTGAAGAACTTATGTTGTGAGATGTAATATGTTTTTTTGATATGTGCGATTTAATTTTTGTAATAAGAATAATAGCTATTTTAATCTTGCCTTAATCCATTTTCCAAAATTCAAAAGGGGTCAAGGTCAAACATCTGTTATTTAATTGGTGATTAATTCTTAAAACTATATCTAAAAAGTTCCTTGACAGATAGTCTGGTGACCAACTTTGATAACCTTGGACAATTTTTCATGGATGCCAATTTGTTAATTATGACCACTATAATGCGAAACAAAGCTGTCTAAACATAAACCTGTTTAGGCTATGAGAATATGCATGTATCCTTAGCAACCCATAACGGATTCGAGAATGGGGGTTTGCCTACAAAATTACTCATATCTCAGCTGATACTTATCCTGGACTACAAAACTTGATATCAAATCTTAGACATAGACCTTTTATTTATTTTGTCACATATGCAAATTATAATAATCTCATTTGCATATTCATAAATATTTATTAAAACATTAAAAATGTGATTCTAGAAAGGGTGTATCTACAAAACCAATAATATCTCAGCTGCTCAACGTATCATAGACTACTAAAATTAGTACCAAATAAAAGCTTTGTCACTTGTCTTCAATTTCATGGTCAGATATACAAATTATCTAATTTGCAAAATTTGCTAATTCATGAAAATAAGAAGAAAAGTTGAAACATAGAAAGGAAACATCATTAAAAAAACTTAAACAGGTTGATTTCAACCTAATGTTATCATTGTTGCATGTTGTTATGTCATCAGTGATCAGTGATACAATTTGACATGTCCATTAATCCAGTGGTCCTATATTTGCATATTTTTGACTATACGAGGGCGGAATCAAAAGTAATGCAACCAATGATGTTAAATGACAACTAAAGGTGGGATTGCATTTTTGTTTATTTCAAATTGTCATAATACCATCCCTTCACAGATACACAAATTTTCAAACTTTTAATCTAATCCTTGGAGATTTTCTCATAGTCTTTTTGGGGTATACCTCTAAGGAGGTTTAATATGGCGACACCTAACTTTTGTCGGGAGGTATATTTCTGCCAGCAAGATTTTTCTTAAGACGAGGGAAGAGAAAAAAGTCACAGGGGACTAGATCAGGGGAATAGGGTGAATGTAGTAGAACATAGACCCCCTGTTTTTTTCCAAAAACGACGCCACACTTCCGGCCTTGTGACTTGAGGCATTGTCATGTTAAAAATAAATACCACAGATACCTATCTTCGGTCAGCATTTCTGGTAGAATTTGACAAATTTTCTAAGAACTTTGTTCCTGTAAAACCTTGTATTCATTACTTGCCTTTGGGTATAGAGACTTGTATTGCTAGTCCGTTAGGAGTGAAAAATATGGCATACATAACCTTTTTTACAGGCCTTCTTGCATTTTGGTAAGCCATACTCGATTACTTATTTTTCGAAATAGTGCATCCAAGACTCATCATATGTTACTACATTCATAAATAATTTCTGATCATATCTTGGAAATCGTTTTAACAGTTTGCGCGCCGTCCTAACATGCGTGTATTTTTGCTCCTCATTGAGCAAATGTGGGGCCCACCAAGTGCTTTCCTTCTTCATTTTCAAAATATTTGCCAAAAGCGCAGTGCAAATGCTTTTGGTTTGCCAACCATATCCGCAATCTGCTGAGAAGTATATCATTGCGCCTAATTTTACTTTATATATTTTTATAACAATCTTTGGACTACTTGCAGATTTAGATCTACAATTTTTTGGAGCACTTGTAACAGACCCTACGCCTGCACTGAAATCCCCAACCTATCTGTAAACTGTGGAAAATGACATTGAATTACTAACATAAACAGTACATATGTCAGCATAAATGTCCGTTGAACCTCTGCTAAGTAATGCGCGAGTCTTAAAGGGGACAGCAACCCTAATGATAAGTATGTTTTATCAGAAAGAGCTCTATGAACCATGAATTTTGATACAAGTATCATCAAAATCAGTTGAAAAATAGGCAAGTTATGGGCATTTAAAAATTCAATATTGCCAACATTTAGCCGCCATTTTGAATATTTGATTAGTTTTCAGAATTTTTTCAACTGCTTATTTTTTAGTTATCACTACTATCACATCATCTGTGTTTCAGCAGATATGTAGCTTTATACACAAGGAAAATGTTTCATTAAAGATTAATGCGAATAATCCATTCGTTTGTCTTTTATTTTGATTACGCATATCTAATTAGGCTGAGTGACGTCACTAAGCCTACAATATGGCCGCTTTCATTACAGTCCATTTGCAAATATTCAAACGCCCATAACTTCCACATTTTTCAACCGATTTAGACGAAACTGGTAACAAAATTCATGGTTTATGAAGATATTTCATATAAAACATAGTAATCACCAGGGTTGCCGTCCCCTTTAATGTCAGCCCTGATTTCGATCTCATTTTCAACGCTTCTCCCAACCATTTTGCTTAACCGCCTATGAGTAGGGTTTGTGCAAAAGTAAATTTCACGAGAGAAATTGTGTCTACATGTGCAGTTGATACATCGATTGAAAGGTGAGAGAATAGAGAATACATACCAGACGTGGGTTTTATATTCCCGCCAAAAGTTGAAATGTGAAAAAGTGAAAATTAGCCAGTGGCATTACTTTTGATCCCATCCTCGTATATGACATCAAAAGAACAAGGATAATCACGTAAAACTATCAGTGGGAGGGGGCGAAATGAGATGGCTGATAATCAGACCTTGCACCCTTAGGATATTTTTTCATGCATGCCAAATTGTTAAGTGGGGCCCCCTAAATGAAAAAGTTGTTATAAAAACCTGTTTTGGCTAAGTAAAATGCATAGTTTCCATAGCAGCTCATTATGCTGTTCTCAAAAATTGGGGTTTACCAACAAAATACTCATATCTCAGCAGTATTTCATCATTGAATAATAAACGTGGTACCAAATTAAAGCTTAAACTGCCTTTACTCATAGGTCAAATATGCAAGTGTTCTAATTTGTATGTTCATAACTATTAATGAAAGCAATAAAATGAGAGAAAATTGCAGAAAAAATAATGGGGTGTACCTACAAAAGTACCTATATCTCAGCTGCTTATTATCCATTACAACCGAACTAGGTACAAAATTAATGCTACGACATGGCACCTTTAGTTAATGGTCTGATATGCAAGTTATCTAATTTGCATATTCATGAATATTAATGAAGACATTAGAAATAAGAGGGGAAAACGTAGAAAAATGTAAGGGGTTCGCTAACAAAATCAGCTATATCTCTGCTGCTAAGTGTTCTCTACTACCAAGGTGGTACCATATAAATGCTAAGACATATCAGGTTTTATATAATTCACGTTTAGAAGTATGAGATAATTAACAATTGAGAGCTTGTAAGTACACTATCGTTAATATGACTTCGAATAGTTCTTATTTTCTTACGTTTTTATTAGCATACAGGAATATTTAAATCAGATAACTAGCATATTTAATAACAGAGTAAAGGAAAATTACATTAGCTTTGATTAGGTACCAAGTTTCGAAGTTTATGATAAATGGTAGCTGAAATATGAGTAGTTTTGTAAGGTACACCCTCATTACTTTATCCATTTCCCCCCAATTTTCTCTTTTTTCTAATGTTTCATTCATTTTCATGAATATTATAATAAGATGATTGTATATATCATATCATTATGTAGAAGGTTTGTATCTTAGCATGTGTTGGGTACCAAAAGTTCTCTAGGGCAATTAACTACTGAAACATAAGAAATGTCCTAGGTCCTACCCCTACCATTTTCCCTGATTTTCTCTAATTTCTCGTGTTTTCATAAATATTCATGAATACTAGAAAAAGATCATTTGCATATTAGCTCCTTTATTAAATAGACTACGTTTTAGCATAATGTTGGTGCCAAGTTAAGTACTCTATGGCAATTAGCAGCTGAAAAAAAACACAGAAAATTTGTAGGTGCACACCTTTTTTGCAATTTTTGCTTTCCTTTGTAATGTTTTGATTAACATGCATGCATTTTTAAATTAGATAAATTGCCTACCAAATAATAGAAAAAACATAAGTATCTAGACTTTGATTAGGTACCAGATTTTGAAATTTTAGATAATTGGAAGCTGAGATATGAGTAGTTTTGTAAATATACCCATTATTTTTTTCTATGATTTTCTTTCATTTCTAAAGTTTTCATTTATATTCATGAATATGATAATTAGATAATTTGCATATCTTATCAGTATGTAGGTGGGTTATACCTTAGCATATATGGCAATGGGCATCTGAAAAAATAAGAATTGTCTAGGCACATCCTAAATTGTTCTACAATTTCTCTAATTTCTCATGTTTTCATGAATATTCATGAACATAAGAATTAGATCATTTGCATATCAGATCAGTGCTATAACTAAGCATTAATTTGTTGACAGTTTTAGAATTCTAGACAATTAGAAAATAAGAATTTTGTAGGTACACCCCTTATTTTTCTGCAATTTTCCCTCATTTCAAATTATTTCATTCATATTCATGAATATGCAAATTATGTGATTTGAATATCAGACCATTTGGGTAAGAACGCTTTGTCTAAGCATTGATTTTATACCAAGTTTGGTAGTCTGTGATAGTTAGCAGCTGATGTATTGGTAATTTTGTAGGTACAAACTTTACTTTTACTACGTGTTGTTTCTCATTACTAATGTTTTCATTAAATTCATGAATATTCAACTGTTATGCTTTGCATATCGGACCACTACGCCATAGCATTAAATTAGTACCAGGTTTTGTATCCTAAAATGAGTTGTGGTGAGATATGAGTATTTCGAAGGTAGTCCCTATTCTTTAGGATTGCTTTTAAATTATTGATTGTCATGGAAACTATGTGTTTTAATATAACGAGATTTTTTTAGGAAAATACTTTTGTAATTTGGTGGTCCAATTAAACAATTTGACATCCGTACAAAATTGTCCTTGGAGTTCATGTTAGGTCTAACTACCCCCCTCCCCCCTCCCTCCCTGGTGCAAAATGACTTGACAAATTTAATCACCTACGATATGGTATAACTACATGTAAATGCATCGCTGAATGCTTTCATCATTTTTCTCGCAATTTTTAACCTTTTCATTAAAAATCATTAATAAACAAAAAAATCATTTACATATCTTATTGTGCGATAAAAGGGCTATTTCTTAGCTTTAATTTGGTTTCAAGTTTAGTAGTCTAGGATAAGTAGGTGTTGAGATTTGAATGGGTTCGTAGGTACAGCCCTATTCTTGAAAATCACAATAAATTTAGTGTTTGACAAGGAAACTGCATTTTTACATAGCCCATAGTTGGCCATCCAGAGCCTGAAAAAAATTCTGTTGGCATTTTTGAGTACATTTTGGCATCCATGCTCAAAGTGTATCTTGATGTGTTATAAGAAGGATAGGGGTGGATGCCAAGTCTGGAAATGCCCCCAAAGTCCCAGAATTAGGTCAAAGGTCAACTGAGTGCAAATTCTTGTATATACGTCAGATTTTAGCGTTTTTATCAATTAACTATCCAAAATTACGATTCAAAGTAATGCAAAATCTCTTTTGGATAATACAGCTATGCTATATAAACAAACAACACCATCAAGGCATGATGTGTGTTTGGATCAAAGGTCATTTAAGTGCAAAATCAGTGAAATTGTAGCAATATTTTGCAAAATTCAAATTTTAAGTTCCCTTCAATCCTAATGAAAGATTTTTTATTGCTATCCTGCTAGGTGTGTGTCTATCATGTTTGGAAAGCAATGACTTACCAAGTTTCTCGCAGCCAAATATTCATAATAGGCATGTAAAGTACGTTACTGTATAGAATCAATTAAAATGTAATACAAATAAGAATAACCATTTCATTTTAAAGAAATACTTTTTTTTGCTTAATGCTTTGTATGAATACGTCATTTTATGCAATTATCTATCCCTTTATACATGAGATGTGTTTAAGTTGTTACTTACGTTACATTTGACCATCTGAAATCGAGTCATTTCTCAAAGGTATATGTTCCTAGCTACAGCTTTTATGAAGGACTTGGCCATGATCTCATGCTTATAGGACTAAAATATTTTTTTTTCTCATTTAACACATTTGTTGCGTTCGTTCCCGCCTATGAGTAATGGTAAAACACTTTTTACAAGGCCACTACCTGCTAATAGACATTTTTACCCACAGGCTGACACCTTACGCGTACACCTTACACTGACTTTATTGGTGCAGTGTATTGTGCATTTGCGGTCAACTTTTTAATTTTTACGAAGTAAACTTATACGCAGACCTGCTGTTTTATATGCTTTAGTGCATTATGAAAAGGCTGTATTTATAGAATGTTCTGCTGTATATATCGTCACTGAACCTAATGTGAATTAAGAGTGATGACCACAAAACTGCAAGTGACATGTTTCTTGGAATTAAAAATATTTCAGCCACTATTTCATGTGCTTTGAGCTATTAGAAAACATCAGAATATAAGACCAACATTCTGTCCTTGGTTACATATAACAACCTCCGAGTAAACAAGACATCTTGGGGTAATATGAATTATTGACCACAAAAACACAATCGCTATATTTCATGCTCTGGTTAAGATATTTGGGGATTTTCTCAGAATACGCAGGATAACTTTACATACAAAATGTACATGTACGTCGGTACGGTCCATGCGTTTGCTTTGATTTTGTTTGTTTAATTTGATTCCTTACGTCCCATCAACAATCTTTCAGTTATATAGGGACGAGTCTTCCTGGGTTGAACCAGTACTAAGCTAGGATAAATGCGTCTTGCTCAAGGACCACAACGCAGTGACGCCGGTGAGGCTCGAACCCGCGGCCCTTCGGTCTCGAGTCAAGCACTCTACCACTGAGCCACTGTGCTCTGCAGTTTAAAGTTGCCGGACACTGAATTGCAGAGTCTATCCGTTGTCTACGCTTGTTGATACAATAACATTTGCTCGTCATTTCACATGCTTTAGAGTCTCCGATTCTTGGCGGCAAAGAAAGTTGTTCCCGTTGTCCTTATGAATTTTACCCATACTGTCTAGGACACATTAAAATATGAGATTCTTCCATTAAACATTGACTGCTGCACCGATGATTTCTCTCTTATGTGGAATATCCTACATGTACATGTACCGAGCAGCTGTACATAGTTTGGATGCTGAATTCATTGTTTTAGAAATGACGACCTCGAATGCCTTTTTTTTCTCGTGAGCTCAAGATTTTGTACCATTTCCTACATGATTCTATCTTCCAAATGTATCGGACTAGCCTGGGTCCAGTCGTCAATATTTTGGCAATAATTTTCTAATGCATATATCCTAAAAAATAAGAGAATAAAAGTATACCACATCAAAGATATCGGTTGTCCGTTATTAATTTCGATTAATATTGACGCCTGGGGACATCCGTGGTATTTCCCTTTGACGATCCGATAAGCTGATTAATCTAATTATAGCCTATTGCTTTAGTGTGACGTAATAAAGATGATAACGAGACACCGATGCCACTATCAGTCAGCTGGTCATGGAAACTCCGCGTAAAAACGTGAATAAAGATGGAATTTGTTTACTTGGTTCGAGACAGATCGACCCAAAACAAAGGATTATAATTTTCAAACACAGAGATGAAACTGAAGTGTCAAAAATATAGCGAAAATTCAAAGGAGATGACGTTTTTCTCGGATGTGTTGTGCGTATCTGCGTGTCTCGCAAAGGCAAAAAAACCCTAACTACTTAACGAATACACCAAAGTCGGAAAACGCTGTTTCAATTTAAATCGTGAAGCCAACTATCGTCCACAAAGTGCATTCGATGAAAGGACTGAGGAAGGAATATATGTGTTCTATCTATCTTTCACTGGGATTCCTGTAACTATTTATAGCACAATAGAGTTATCGGAGAGCGTTACTGTTCTTGGCTTCACCCCTCAAAATTTGAGGAAAAATCCAGGTGGCGCTGTCGATAGAAATCAAAGTTCCCCAGGCTGTCATTTTTGACCAAGGAACGGAAAAATAAAAAAGAAGAAAAAATGATCAGACTGGAACCCAGGCTAGTATCGGACGAGATTAACTTTTTTCCGCGCTGGTGGCGAGTTGTGTCTTCGGCTTCAGTTTAGACCCATCAGATAGACAACATGAGCTTTGTAACTATTTGACATTCTGGTGGTATTCTGGATTATGTTTTGAAATACTAATTTAGATAAACTGAGCAGACTTCAAAAAAGCATGCAAAATTACCTAGCATGCAAAGACGCAAACTGAATTTGAAGTATCCCGTTTTTAAAATGGTGGACAATTTGGTTTGAGGTGTTTTTGTGTCAATGGTCGGTTGTGAAATTCAGCTACGGTCTTTTTGAAGTTATCAGACTTTTCCATAGCATGTGAAAACATTCACAGTCATAATTGTGATTATTTGTGGTGCTCATGAAATAGCATGCACGTTATAATTGTTGTGGCGTCAACTATTTTTTAGCATAGAATATATTTGTAAGCGCAGTTTCAGATTTAAAAGTGATATATGATCCATCTTTCTTTAATTTAAAGTCTAATCTGTTCACGAATGGGAGGTATAAAATCGGGTAGACGGCGATGCTGTGCGCAATTCTTAAAACTAAGAGTCCAGAAAATACCACAATCACATACTGCAGACCAACCAACCACACCGTGAGGAAGAGACACGGAACACTTACAGTCGCATGACAGCAAGAAGACAGTAAAATTAAAGCAATCAGGTCTCTCTTCCCTAGCGGAATATGTGCAAAACTAGAATTGATACTAAGGCCTAAATGAAATATATGTGTGGTTCCTGTTGCATATCAACAAAATTTAGGGTAGGTAGGTAGGGAAATTATTAAATTTTGTTATAACATTTAACAAAGAAAAAAGTGACAAAATCTGAAAAAGTGCCCATTTTAGGTATTTTTTCTCCAAAGACCATTTTAATGTTTAGGGTAGGGTTAAAAAATTAGGGTAGGTAGGCAACAGGAACCACACATATATTTCATTTAAGCCTAAGTACTGTATAGCAAAACAAAGAACAAACACAAAACTCCCACGCGCAATGAGAGCAACAATAAACTTTAAGATCAACTGGTCGTAATGCGCACGACCCGTGGTGAACGTATATCTTAGAAACAGCATTTTAAAGTTAAATCAGTTTTTATTGATCTGACTGCGCCGAGACTGAAGAAAGCGAGAGCATCATTGGGGATATGTTGTAGTTGCGGTTCACATACATTTCGCCTGAGATTCGTTTTAGTTTTCTTTCTTGCTTTGACTAGTTGAGAAAGGGATAGTTTAAATTTGGGACTGAACGAATTTTAAGATATTCTAGTATAGGGGTCCAAAATATCATATTTGAGTTTAAAATCATGATATATAAGTAAATTTCAGCTAAAGAGACTTGTTGGGTGGGTATTTCTACAAATTGAAATGAAATGCGAAACAAAGGTTATATCAAACAGCACTGGTACAAATGCAAAATAATTTCGTAGAAATGTTCCCCATAAAGCCCGCTAACAAAAATGCCTAAATGATTTTGCTCCGGCAAACAAGCTGGCTGCCAGAACTGTAGATAAGAAATATCTTTAAATGCCATATTCTCTTGAGCCATTGGTCCCAATTCAAAAACACATCACGCAAAGGTTTATTATAAAGTCATCTGATAAGATTTTTCAATCGGTTCTGATCAGCTGACTACCAGAGTTAAAACAAGAACACCACTTTACACAGCATCAGATTATTGGCTATTGTTCAAGATTCAAAATAATTATATAATACCAGTGTTAAGGATAAGTATGAAAACTTTGATCAAAATACATATACAACATGCCGTTCAAAGTTATTAGCATTTTCACTAAAATACCTCGACCGGCCTAAATGATGCTAGGCAAAGCGTCGTCACCGTTTTGCATACATGTGTCTGAACAATGTTAAAATTAATAGTAAGAAATAATTATGCAAAATTTGATCGAAATATAACATGTGGTTTAAGATTTATGAGCATTTATACTAACTGACCATTACCCGCCTGACTGATGCTCGGCATAACCTTGTCCGCCAAACGAAATTTTTACGCATGCCAGTGTTTGGACAATGTTGTAATGTATACGTATGCAAAATTTGATCAAACTAGTATACCATCTGGTTATAAAGTTATGAGCATTCAACAACGACAGAATCACCGCCAAAGAATGAACAGCAGCGAAAGCTACTGGTTGCTTAAATGCGTTATAGCGCCAAATCTTTGCTCTGGATTCTGCTGGGTTTCTTTTAAAACACAAACGTGTTAAGCTCGTGAAGAGGATTTCTCGTTTATGCAAAACATTACCACAGAGGAACAAACTATCAATGATTTGGTGAAACAAAGAAAATGGCTCACAGAGAGTTAGAAATAAAGAGCACCTCAAGTTGAGCCACGGGGGGTCCAGCGGAAAACAAGCATAAGGGGTCAGAATAAAGACGAAAGCCTCTGAGACTGAGGTCTGCTCCATCGTGATGCAATTAAAGTGGAAACCATAGCTAAACCGTGATTTGGTTTTCTACCAGGCATACTGACTGTCGCAATGTATTAAATTGCTGACCTCCAATGCAGTGGCAATACAGTTTCAATAAATAGAATACCTTCAACTGTTTCTGGCGAGCAAGCAAGGTCCTGGCCAGCCCAGCTTACCTTGATTGTGACTGACTTGTGATAACGAAAAAAGTACTCACCTTAAACACATTTACCACATGACACTCTGCCATCCAAAGATGCAACCACACACCAACACCAAATTTGGGATCCCTATCTCAAATAATGTAGGTGATATGCTCCGGACACAATTATTCTATAAACTAGGTCAGAGGTCAAGGTCACATTGACCCAAAAATGGTATGCGACATTCTGCCATCCCATGATGCATCGACTCATCTAATTTGGAATTCCTACCTCAAAGAATATAGAAGTTTTCTACCAGACTTGATGCCGACTCTAGAACCTAGGTCAGAGGTTAAGGTCACAGTGACCGTAAAATGGAACGTGACAATCCGCCATTTCAAGATGCATTCACACAGTCACCAAATTGCAATCCAAGATGCATTTACACACCAAATTTGGAATTCCTACCTTAAAGAATGCAAGAGATGTGCTCCAAACAAGAATTCTTAAAACTAGGTCAAAGGTCAATGTCACAGTGATTCGAATATGGCACGTGACACTCCGCCATCCCAAAACACATTTCCACACCAAATTTAGAATTCCTACCTCAAAGAATATAGGAGATATGCACCAGACTCAAAGCAGTTTCTAGAAACTAGGTCAGAGGTAAAGGTCAATGTCACAGGGACCCAAGGATGGTGCGCGACACTTTGTCATCCCAAAATGCATCAACATACCAAATTTGGGATCCCTACCTCAAATAATATAGGAGATATGCTCCGGACACGATTATTCTAAAAACTAGGTCAGATGTCAAGGTCAGGGTCACAGTGATCTGAACTGTCTCAATATGCATCCACACACCAAATTCGGAATTCCTACCTCAAAGAATATAGGAGATATGCACTGGACAGGAAGCAGGATGGACGGACGGACAGATGGACGAAGGAATGGACAAAGCAATTACTATATGCCTCCCACAGTTCCTTTGGGGGCATAAAACAGTTTTGTTAAAAAAGCTGAGCTCATGATTCATTTTGAATCTTTCACTGATGAATGTACAATCGTGAAAGAAGCCCAGGACGCAAATCTGTTGACTCAGGAATCAAAACTAACGCGTGTTAACTTGCAGCTGAATTGGTGTCCTTCAAAATCGACCACCCCTGTCTTAATACGGATACTTTTTCAATACCTTAAATTAAAATTAAAACCATGAGTTTTCTAGGACATACTACAAGCTGGTCAGACTATGATATACAATTAAAGTTATCTAGCTGACATGCTCAGGGTTTGTGAAATAAAGGATTTAATCTGATGATGCGTTTTCAAAGTCCTTAAGTATATTTTTGCTTTACACAGTGACCTATAGAATGTTTGGGCGATCGATGCGAGAAAACCTGTCTTCGGGGGGTGCGAATAACAAAGGCGCAGACCAGCATGGGCATCCGCGCAATCTGATCAGCGCCTTTGTTTATTCGTTTATTGTAAAGTATCATATCTAGACTGTTTGCTACGATGTCCGAAACCCGAAGACAGGGTTTCTTGCGTCGCGGCTCAATTATAGTTACTGTACATGTATAGATCACTGACTTGAGGCAATGCCTTTGTCATGACAAGTATTAGCTTTTCAAAAAAATGGCGGTCGTTTAGCTCTATCATTGTATGTATTCTTGCATACTGCATGCTTCAATTTTGAACTTCTAGAGCTTGTCCATGTAGATTTGTTCTAAGCTCTAATTATTAATATCTGAACTGCGATTTCTTACCATTTAGCACATGCTTTCAGCGAGTATGTTGCTTGATCTTAAGCACTCGGCTTATGCATGGTATGTTATGGTAATGTATCTAGAATGCGGCACATTTATGGAACTTCATTTGACAACACTGGACAGCACATTTTTCTAAAAACTGGTGCCAGAAATCAAGGTCAAAGTGGCCGCTTAACTGTATATGTACAGCCTCCGTGACGCCAAGATGTGTTCACAAACAAAATTTGGGATTCCTTGGATTTATGCTTGTGACACGATTTTCCTGGATCTGATGGCAGTGGTAAAGGTACGTGACGTTCCATGACCCTAGATGCATTAAGACACGAATTTTGGCATTCCTACCTCAATTAATAGGAGATATACTTTGGATATGATATGAACACTCAAACACTTAGGACACTAAGGAAAGGCAGATTAAGATTTATAAATGTAGCCTTTCCATACATTCAACAAACATATTTTCACCTAATACTGTCTCTGAACTTATTATCCCCCAAGCAATCACAAATTTATATGATGTCTTAGTACTTCTGAAGTGCTGGGACAGAGGTAACTCTTTCCCTTCAGATAAATGAGCTAGATTTATCACAGCTGGTAAAGCAATGCAGTGCAGGATGAATAGAGTGCAAATAAGACCATTTCACTTTAATGATTCACTAAGTTTCTAAGATTCGAGCGCTTATCAAAGGATGTAACATATATAACTTGACATTATAAATGAGCAAGGAATTGACGTGATATTCTTTGTGATTACACAGTCATAGGCAAGTGTTTTCAATTTCAGCGTTTTAATTGATCATGAAACGGGGTAGCCTTATCAACTTGTATACTCTGTATAAATCTTACATAGAGCACAATGTAGAGCTACTGGTTATCCTATTCTACCCATAGTCCAGGTTCCTTCTTTTGAATGAAATAGCAAATGCTATGCCTACAAACCCTGAGAATACAAATGTTTAAATTATTTTAATGTACTGACAGCAAAAAACAACCAGTAGCAAACATAATTGATGGCGATGTCCAACTTTATTTTCTTTCTCATATACCAGATAACTTTCAGATGTAACAGAAATTGTTATTGACTATTTGCCTAACCATGAAGAGTCAACATTGTAACCAAAGAAAACTAAATTAAGTACTTCGGGCGCAGCCAAATACTTTTTATCTAAGACCTGAAGACTTAAGCACCAAAGGACTGGAAAGGTTCAATGGCCAATGCTGCGAAAAAACGGCAGCCTATCAAAATTCTGCTTGACCAATGTCAGAAATCTTATGTATTCTATGAGGTACGCGGTAGAGACAAAGCTTTTGCAAATTCAGAGCAATGTTATCATTTGACTAGCACGGATGCAGAGGCAGTTGCAGTAAGATTGCTCTGTCATTTCACAGGAAGAGACGTATACCGGAGTTATACTCCATTGTCTGCATATATGTGAAATAGCATTAAACCCATGTTTAATCAGGTGTTTGATCCCATGACACTGACATGCTGTTTCTGCTTTTGAAGAATGCTAAGGACTCAAGTTATAGCTGTATCAATTTTTTTGATACTGGCACAGGCCACAAATACAAAGAAAATTAAGTCCTTTGATGGAAAAATATTAGGATCACATGAAACGCTTATAAGTAATGTTTGTCACACTTACCAATTTTAAAAGGTAATCTTAATTAATGTAACACATATAACACCATAGGAAGCTGTATATTTGCTAAAAAGTTTTCATAAATATCAAAGGTATTTAGCATGCAAACTATAGTCAGGGGCGCTCGGGACTCCCGTGCGAATTTGATGCCTATTTATGGTGACCTATACCAAATCAAACTTTAGGGGATAACTTATGAAAATCACCTGGTCACCCATCTGGGTTTCACGTCTGGACGTCATTATGACGTCATCAAAATAGTGTATATTGTGTCTGTGCAATTCAAACGGTATGTCTATTGTAGTATATGGGGATCAGGACTTTCTTGCATTTTGTGTGCCAATTTTAGTCGAAATGCACCAAATTTAATCTTAGGGGGTAAATAATTAAAATTAACATGTCGCCCATATTGTCTTCGCATCAGAACAAAAAGATGACGTCATTGAAATGACGCCTTATATGTAAATACCACATATATATGCATTTTGTCCATTTCCAACGCTTGGAAATATTCCTTTAATGAACTGGTAACCTTAGCATGACTGAATGCAAACTCTTTAAATCGTAACATACAAAATATATTCAGATATGGTGAAGTCAGTTCGAGGGTGGGACGTAAATGCCGTCACGATTTACGAATAAAAAGACAGTGGAGTGAATGAAAAACAAAGTGTTTTTGATGTTTAACGGAGTAAATATAAACTCTTATGCTTATTTATATAGAAAGATTGATGCAGAATACGTAATATGAGCCAGTCCGGCTAGAACATATGTGCATGTCAAAGCTTTTATAGTAAATGTAAATTAATGCCGTAAACCTTTTTTTCTAGAACAAGATATCAATATTGTTAATAGAGTCACGCTTCAAAGCTTTTGGTTTAACTGTAGCTGCTTATCCTACACCCAAATAAAAGATAGTAGTAATAATCATTTGCATACACTATCAACCAAACTCATTATAGTCCGATTTTGACCACTGAAGGGCAAAAGTTAGAAGAATCTACTTAGTAGTTCATGATAAGGAAATAAGGATAAACCCCTCTACAAGTTACCCATTGTACTGCGATAGCACGGGCAATAGAAAACTGTTACAATCTGATTTATCTTTCGCATGCTACTAGGTAGAATCGTCTTCAAAGGTCAAAATCGGACAATAAGGCATTCTTGTTGATATGGCTAAAGAAATATCTGAATCCACATGAAAATAGTTGTTCAAAAGTCATAAGCATATTGAACACTGGCAATAGTTTATATGAGTCCTCTTCTGCTCCACAGCAACACATATCAGTACAATATAAATGGTTTGCTTTGTACTTACAACGAGATGTTTCGCATACAGACATGCTGCAACCACATTTTATCAGCTGCATAGGGGTTTCGGGGGGCAGGAGGCAACATACGCGGATCCAGGAATTTTTGTCAGTTATATTTAGTCCTCAGCTTATTTTCCAGTTTAAAGAGGGGCTCCAATGGTTTTTATTGCTGAGAAAACTATACTTATACTTTACAAAGGATCCAGAGGCGGTCCATTATTTTCGGGGGGGGGGGTGTCCAACTTTTTTCCAGGGGGGGGGGGGGTCCAAATGCTAATTTCTATAGAAACACATATATGTACTTGTTATTTTCCAGGGGGAGTGTCCGGACCCCCTATTCCCCTCTGGATCCACACATGGGCAATGTCATCAGAACGGGACAATATTTATCACAGTCCGGCCTCTAACCATAATTGTCAGGCTTTGATTTGTCAGGATTAATGACAGGTGAGGTTTTCCAAATAATTCACTGATACTGCGCACGTTTGACACCTTCGAGAAACACAGCTCTTGGAAGTGGTAGTTCTTGCAATTCAGCTTTTTTTATCCAAAACATCCACCACCTCAACGCAGTGAGTCGAACAATATCAGTGACTGGCTAATGCAAAGTAAGAAAGACGGCAAAGATCAGGAATCGATAAAATCAAGTACCACACCTGGCCCAGGATACCAATGGGAAAGTAACAAACTCACAGTTAGACATCACAAACGAGAGCCAAGAGGTCAGGACAATTTACAAATATATTACTCTAGTGCATCCGCCACAGTGCTTTCTAAGGGCACTGAGCCGAGGTGAAAGAATGCTTCGTGGATAGTCTCCAGCATAGCTAAATGCCTGCCAATATGATTTCTTGCTCTTTCCTGACATTGAACTAGTTAGTACCAGCACCTGAAAGTTTATGGAATTCGATCAGAGCCCTGGTTGTGGCAGCATGGCACATTGCCATCTTTAATAGGTGTCCTGATCTTAGAAACTTGATGATATATGAGCAAGACTGTTTAAGAAAATGAAAAATATCAACACTCTGCTATTGTTTTTATATGTGTTTCATTTAAGCGGCGAAAACAAAATTTGCTCCTCTGCAAAACTGGGGATAGGGTTGTGCATTAGCTCATATAAGACAAAATATTTAAGATAGAAAAGCAAACTTTGGGTTTGTATTCGTTAATTGAGTATATGTTTGTTAAACATAATCTAAAACAGCTTGAAACCAATTCAGAGCAGTCGTTAAACTAAATGACGATAGCCAAAATTACCACTTTTAAATTATAATTAAGTTCATGTAACGCACATAATACAACATGTAGCCGTATTAATGTTAAACAGCTGTCATATGTATTAAAGACATCCAGTAAAATGCAGACTATAAGAATGTTCATTGATTAGCTAGTTTTAATGTCTGCTTTATGTACCTCAAACTTTCAATTTTATTTTTCTCAAATTGATAAAATAACATATGTAACAAGCTGATACAGCTAACACCCATGCTTACAGTGTGCAGACATCTCCTATTCGATGCGCCTTGAATCGGTACATACGATAGAATATGTCTAAAAGGGTTTGGGATGGAGCAGGTTATTACTCAGCTTGCAGTCAAAATATTGTTTGATGATTATTCTGGTTTTTATGATATGAGGAGGACAATTATTTTACCAGAGAAGCAGAAATAATTATTGATATTGTACATGTATATGACTTGAATAAGGATTGGTTTAGAATATTTACATTAGAAAGGGACATTTACTAAATTGTACTGTTTAAATGTGAAAAGAATATTTCCTATGTTCCTCTAGGGTGTATCTTTATTTTAGAATTATTCATATTAAGAAATATTGAAAACAAATATTCATAACATCTGTAACAAAGTTACAGGGGCTTAATAATCATCAATACCTAAGATTTAGGCACCAGAGGGTAGAGATTTTAGCTAAGAAAACATGCGAAATATATTCATTTTTTCCTGAAACATCATTTCTTACATCAAGTCAATGTCCTTTCTCATTTATTATGTCATGTAACATATGTTACAGCCTTTAACAAGTGCTTCAATCTTGTTGTTTAACCTGCAAAATCTAAAATTCTTTATGATATGAGCAAGACAATCCCAAAAAATGCAAGATATCCAACAGCAGCAAATGTTTTCATATGTTTTTTACTTAAATGATGCCTACCAAATTCGATCGGCCCCTTAAAATTGAGTGAGCATTGGATTGTTTTTATTATTGCTCGTATAAGACATTTTATTTAAAGTATAAAAGCAAACTTTGGATTTTCTCTAACCCAAATGAGTTTGTTAGTATAAAATAATCAAAACATTTTGGAAAATGCACATGTCAGCTAAAAGTTAATGATATTGGTCACATATTTCATGTTTAAAGGGTAATCTAATTAAAGTAACGCACATAACACCACAGGAAGCTGTAATTTTGCTCCAAAAGAATTTAAATGTAGCTAAAGTAGTCAATATGCAGACCATATGAGTAATTTAAATTATTAGCCTTCTTTCTGTAGCCCAACTTTTTAATTTTCTTTTTTTTCTAAATTTAATATGGTAACATATGTAACAGGCTGTCAGAGACTTACGCCCCGGCGAACATAGTGCAAATCTATTAAAAGACGCAGCTTGAACTTTTAGATAGGATAAGTTTGCGAAATTCCGGAGGGGGAGCAATAACATTTTCAGCCATCAGTCTAAAGGTGGCCCGATAAGCTGGGTATTTATAGGAAATCTACGGTATTTTGCATGCAAAATATTGTTATCAGTAATAATTCATTGTCAAAGTCAGGTAAAGCATTGATGTAACCATCATGTGACTAAAATAATTGATATTATGTTAAAAAAAGCGTTTGTGTTGGATAAATATGACCATTCCAACACAAACCATAGCTTTTATTAACGAGCAGTTTCTCATTATGGTCGCCATATTTATGACGTCATAACTAGCCTCAGACGCGGATTTGAGATGGGTGACCACCTGTAAATCAAAGGTAAGACTCCATTGAAGTTTTTGATATAGGTCACCATAAATCGGCACACAAATCGCACGGGACCCATTTTTTGTCCCTAAGGGCCCTGACTACTACATGGATAGTTCAAATAAATAGATAAGTGTATGTCTTCTTTCTGTTCTCAGACTTTCAATTCATTTATTCTTAAATTGATATGGTAACATATGTACAATGATGTTACATGCTTACCCCCTGATTTATAGAGTGCAAACATCTCTTATTTGATGCAGCTTGAATTGTTCGTTAAGATAAGATATGTCTGCACAATTCCCAAGGGAGTGGAGCGGAACAGGATTGTACCCAGTTTGCAGTCCTTATACCATGCCATGATTCTACTGGTTGTGATGAAATGGGTGATTATTTTGCCACATAAGTAAACACAACGATAGATATTGTGAGGTTGACTTGAATAAAGATTGGTTTTGAATTTTTACATTTAACAGGAATATTTATTAAATTGTCTCATTTAAATGTGAACTTCTATTTTCTATTTGTATGTCTATATATTTTAGTATTATATGCATTAGGAAATATGTGATGAAAAGGTTATATTCACTGAAGGACTTTAAAAACGCAAAAAAATGAAAATTATTAATTTTTTAACCCAGAGCATTTTTTTGTCTTCTTTAACAAGTTAAATCAGCTAGAATCGACACACTAACTCTATCTATACCAAAATCCGGTGTTATTATAGGCAATGGACACCACCAGCTACGCATCCGTGGTTTAATATTTTTTGCACCTGGCGTCCCCATGAATCAATGAAGCAAACTATTTTATCATCTGACATATAGCTTGTAGGTATGCATGTATAAAAAGCACAGTAGCTTTAGTTGTATAGCTTTATTATTCGTGCCACGTTTGTCTGAACAAGAACGACCTGACACAATTGGAATTTTAAAATCTGGAATGCGTGTTTCTGGCGTCGCCAGATATTATAATTGCCATCCATCAGCTATACAGCACCTCAGAGATTGTTACCAGGCTACTAGGACAGTTAAAGGTCGACACAGGCCTGGCCAACTAAGAATGGCAACCGACATTTAGACGGCAACTAACGTCGATTATATCGACGATATTTACATCGACGATATCCCTTCCGGCTGGCTACCAACACTGCCAGACGAAAAGCAGGGCTCCAAGGGTATATTTGTTTCAGATTTTTAATAAAAAATATTTCATTAATATAACTTTAAATCATGCCCAATTTCAAGAAAACTTACAAATTGCAGCTTTAGAATCTAAGGGTATTGTCTTGTGAAAGACTGATGCTCTTAAATTATTTTTCATTCTGATATGAAATTTAAATCATGTTATCTTGACATATTGATGTTTACTTTTTTTAAATCTCAAGAAAATTGATACATTAACAAGTTGTAATTTTATGAATTTCGATTTGTGCGTTTTTAACGTCCTTCAGTGTATACCATCTGTAACACCAGTCCATGGGCTTGTTAGTAGCAATGACTATAATTCCTAAGAATAAGGCACCAGAGGCTTGAGATCTATAGGAAAACATGTGAAAATTTCAAAAATAGTATTTTTCTGAAATATCATCTTACATTAAGAAAATTTCTTTGCTCATTTATTATGCCATGTAACATACGTTACATACTTTAATAAGTGGTCTGATCGTGATATCAAACTTGCAAATCTATTATTCTCTACTGCATTAGCAAGACAGTTCCAAAAATAAAAGATATCCATAAGTGTCAAATATTTTCATATATTTTTCTTCAATAATAGATATCAAAATTAGATACTTAAAACTGGGGGGTAGGGTTGTTCAACAGCTTATATAAGCTAATATATTTAAACAAGAAAAGCAAACTTTGTTTTTCTATTTGTCAAATAAGTATTTTAGTAAACTTAGATTAAAAACATTTGAAAAAATGCACAAATGGGCTGTAAAATTAAATGATGTTAGTCACAATTTCAATTTTCAAATGGAAATTTAATCTATGTAATGCATATAACACCATTGGAAGCTGTAATTTTGTGTAAAATGCTGCTTTGTATAGCTTAGGCATTCAGCTTACATACTACATAAGAAATTTGAGTAATTAGATAGTTTAATGTCTTCTTTCTGTAGCTCAAACTTTCATTTTGCTCTTTTCTCTGTTTGTAACAGTAACATATGTAACATGCTTTCAGAGACTAACTCCCCGGAGCACAGAGTGCAAGCATCTCTTAAAAGATGCGGCTTGAAATTTTCTTTAAGATAGGATATGTCTGCAAAATTCCGGGGGGGGGGGGGGGGGCAGGACCTTTCTTAGCTTGAAGTCTAAATGCACTAGTGAAATACTACATCTTCATGCACGAAGTCATCATAACTATTTGAAATGCATGTCGACCAAATGTCATACTCGTCGGCGCACACAAAGAAAGGTGGTAGTCCAAGGCTCAATCCCCACCAGATAATTGTGCATGTATGCTACCAGTTCTGCAATATGCGTGTTAAAATGATAACTTCTAGCATATGCGATAAGTGCTAAAATGGAGAAACAAGACCCAAAGAAACAAACTTGTCAAACGGTATCTGCAGTGCTGTCATTTTGAATATTCATGTCATTTTCTCAATTATCGAACGCGTGTCGATAAAGAGATAAACTGGGGTGACTATAGACTTGCTACTGATTATCGACGCGTTCCGCGATACCTGATCGATTAATAAAATAATATGCATTCTGTGGGAACTTAAAGTAGGTACGAATGACACGAGTGTTTCTTAATTGATAACGCTGTCCCTTTTCACAACTATCTAACCGAGTTGAATCGGGTTAAAATTTAACTAAAACATTTTAAGATTTTATTTTATCTTTTGGCTGGACTCCATTTGTGTATTTCTCTATAATATTGGATTTTTAATTTTTTAAGCACTTGCAAATGAATAGGATAGCCATCGAAACAATATATCTTTTAGGAAGAATCGATAGATAACAGAAAACATGTGAGTTTGAGCAGAAGGTGCCAAAGGCAAAGATCTCAGACCAACTCATGACACGAAAGAGGAAGGATCGCTAGATTACAGGAAACGTGTAAGTTTGAGCAAGAGGTGCCACAAGCACTAACTAGAAAACATGGGCGGATCCAGAGGGGGACAGGGGGCCAGACCCCCCCCCCCTTAAAATCATAAAAAGTATAGGGTTTCCTAGCAATACTGGTCCGGATCCTCTGAAAACTCATAAAGCTGCCAAGCTAGCATTCAATGTTGTGCCATCATTTAAATGGCGTTTCGCTGGCGGGCAGATAATGGCCCGCATATAGTGGTATTTAAATCCTCTCTCCCCTCATCAACTAAAAAAGTAAAAAACGCCATCAGAGTTGTACCCCCTCTGCCAAAACCTTCTGTATCCGCAAATGGAAAAGGATCACAAAACATGGGCGCAAGGCAACAAACACATGCACAATATTTTTTTCTGAACATTATAGGCCAAACTCAATAAAACTTGATTCGTCCATTTTGTGACAACACACATTTCACTGCTGCTGCGCGCTTCCGGTTTGAATATGAAACTTTAAAAATCAGGTTGACGGCACTTTTTTTTCAATTTTCAAAATATAACAGTAGTAATAAATTATCGATGAAAAGTTCAATGCCGTGTCGCTGATAATAAGGCGTACATACATACAGAGCAGTGTGAATTTCATATCAGTGGAGATAATAAAGCCAGGAAATTGAACAAAAATTTGTTCAGTTAACTTGTACCCTTTTTCTCCAGAGTTATTCATGGAAAAAAATCTACTTCTTCAATAAATACATTGATACAGCAGATGAGGTGATCAGGTTTCAACTTTCTCCCAGTATTTTCAAAGTTGTATATACTGACCATTTGCGAGCAGTTTTGGTTTAAGCAGGGATGCAATCTTACATATTTATTCAGTTTAATTGTTTATTTGATGTCCCCTAAGTTTCTTAATATGCATCGGGGAACTTTTGCATATAAAGTGGTTATTTTTAGAATAAATAAAACAGACTTTCTCATGCAGCTGATCCTCGTATATTTCTTTACTTTTTTTCTAAATTCCTTCTTGCAAAGAGTTATAAACTGACTTGACCAGCTCTGAAATTTTCTCTGAGGTCTAAACTAAATTTAACAGCAGGAGCCAATTACAAGGTATTAAGTTGATACTCAGAAAAAGCGCAACCAGAATTTCTGACAATCTGGGAAATTCGGCATTATATTCTAGACCGGTATGTAAATTGCATGCTTAAAGCTGCTGGTAGTGTTTATCGTCATGTTATTACGTAAAAGAAACGTGAAGCAAAAACTTTGAAGCTTGTTCGTCTTAAATCACGGCAGTCAGTAACACCCTCAAGCAATCAAACATATTAACTGAATAACGTATCTGTGGAATATTTCATATCATAGAAAAACGTGACTTTTTGAAATGAGATTACCTTTACACTAGCGTCAACCAGTCATGACCTGCAGAGGCAAAGCCTCGGTTTATTAATAGAAGCATGAATTTTGTGTAACCATTTTTGACGACTTAGTCTAATTTCACTGTTGGTAAAAAGCCGACTTGATCTCTGTATGGAAGAAAGTACATGCCATGAAATGGATATTTATCTATCGCAGAGATTTAGTAATATGTTATGTTTATTTTTTGCACGTTTTCATATGTTTTAAATATGATTTACACGTTGATGCTGAAAGAATGATAGTCAAAACACAAGAAATGTATTAAATTAGAAATATCTGCGTCGATGGTTTAAAAAATTAATGTATGGCACGATACCTCTTCCGTAGGAAAGAATTGCAGATATTTGTAGGTTACAGTCAACTTAGTTCTATTACTGCTTTAGATTTTGTGCACCAGGCATGTATGCCACTAGCTATTTAAAAAGTAAGTAAGAAGGCAAAGATCAGGAATCGATACAATCAAGCACCACACCTGACCCAGGACACTACCTGGGAAAGTAACAAATACACAATAAAACATCACAAGAGAGCCAAGAGGTCAGGGCATGTATGACATTAGCTATTTAAATATGCATCATTTGGTCACAGGGCATATTTTATATCGTTCTGACTCGAGTTTTCGCGAGATTCCAGCAATCCTGTACCCTAGAAGCATCACTACCGATATGTTTGAATACCACAGGTTCCTTAAGCCAAACGCTTTACTGAGCTTAGCTGACCGAAGACATAACAAAGTATAAACATCCCCCATTTTTTCGTCTCATATTTTTTTTTAAAAAAAAACTTCACGTTACTCACATCAAACATGTCTTCTTTCACTTCGTCGTGTATCTTTTTAAAGATGGTTCTTGTTACTTTATCTACTAGCGTAAAATGTAAGGTGACCAATTAGAAATTTTGTTTAGTGTATATTTTGCAGGCCAGATATTGAATATGGTCTTTTAAGACTTTCATAACACACAGTCTGTTCATAGAGTCGCAGCAGAATTATCCAGTTAATGCTTAATTTGGAAATTAACAAAGAATTTCTGCTTCCATAGAAATCAGTTCATAATACAGCAAATGTATGGTAATGCCGTTCAAGACTAATGCAATATTATTTTGTGTACAAAAACGTATATTCATTGGGAATGCTCCATTGTTTTCATTTCATGCTCTTTTCGCTTTCAAATTTTGTTTCTATGGTGTACAGAAACATAAGGGCAAACTTATTTTCATGAAAATTGACATTATTCACGTGTGGCAAAAATTTTTGGACTTGTACTTGTCAATAACAAATGGCATAGTTTCTTATAAAATTTATGATAAACGGGATGATTTTAATTTTGAAATAGAAACTTTTCCGTTTCTTGATGGAGATGTTCCTCACTCACCTTCCTGTGGTGTATGTATTTCTCAGCTTATTCGTTTTGCTAGAGTGTGTTCTAATGTTGATGACTTCATTAATAGAAACTTATTTTTAACTTCTAAGTTATTGAAACACGGTCATAGCTATCATAAAATTCGGAAAGCATTTTCTAAATTCTACCACAGACACTCATAGTTAATTGTTAAATACAGCATTTGGTTAAAAACTCTTCTGCAACAAGGCATATACATGTACAACAAGGCAAACCTGTATCTTATGGTGATTTAGTTTATAAATTCAAACGAATCGTTGGAAAATCTAATTTTAGTGATCAATTCAAAAAGATTGTAAAACGTTATATAAGGGTTAGATATAACTTGGATATCATGCGACAATCTGCATGCCTGGTTTTAAACCCAATCACGGTTTAAAGCTATGGTTCCCTCTTTAATTGCACGACGGTGGGTCAGGCCTCAGACTCTATGACGGCTCTGACGTAAAGCTTTAATTGATGGGTTGGTGCCTGGTGCTTATCTGTAGCTGGATCCACCGTGGCTCAACTTGAGGGTTTCTTTAGCTCTGACTATCTGTGAGTGATGAGCCCTTTTCTTTGTTTCATCATGGTGTGTTAATTTGATTAGAGTATTTCTCTATGATGATACGCTGCATTTGTTAGAAGGCCTCCATGTGAGCTGAACATTTCTTGTACTTCAACAACAACAGAATCTATGGCGAAGATTTGGTACCAGCAAAATGCATTTAATCCCCCCCCCCCCCATCGGTGGCTTAGGCTGCTGTCCGTTCTAATGCCATAGTTCTTTGGTTGTTGACTCTTTGTTTATTGTTACTCCCATTGTGGGAGTCTGTAATCGTTCTTTGTTTTGTTGTACGTTACTTTAAGTCCATTCTAGTATTGCAATCATCTTGATGTGGAAAAGAGAGCTGGTCGTTTTGCTTAATTTGTCTTCCTGGTGTCTCGTGATGATTGAGTGGCTCTTCCTCGCGGTGCCATGGGGTTGTCTGCGGTTTGTGATTGTGGTATTTCCTGATCATACTCACTTACTATTTTTGTATCCTCCGTTTTTGCAAGTTCAACGGACACACTTTTAATGATTTTAGAATCCAATGAATCATAACAGTCTGTTCATAGACTGTGAACATGAGCTAGATCGTGACCTCTTTGAAGAAAACACTTTATCATATGACGTTGCGTCTGGGATTGATATAACGCCAGGCAATAAAATCGATAAACCACTAGTGGCATACAGATTTTCGGAAAATGTAATGACGTCCATAACAACGTTGCGTACATTAATGACAAAAGTATAACGTTTTACGGCAGAAATGAGATTTCAAAGTAATCTTAATGTCTTATGATAAAAAGAATCTAACATTCGTGCTCTTGTAATATTGAATTTATTAAACTCGTTGCGAAAAAGAGATAAAATGCTCGCCGAGCCTCGTATTTTATCTCTTTTCCTAAACTCGTTTAATGAAATCAATAAAACATGAGCACTCATGTAAGCTCCTTTATTAAATGAATATCCCAACTCATAATGCATAGGTTCGTAAAATACACGTAACTTAATGACATAATTCAATAACGAAAAAAAACTTTCGTACATGCTCAACGTATACATGTATACTTATTGTCATTTGGAACTACTAACACGGTTTTATCATTTTGAAAGCAAATCTGTTAATAAGTAAACTGGAAGTTTACAAACACTTGAAACAATTTGAATCACATCATGCAAATTTCGTTATTATACATCACCATACGCAAGTTTTAGCTGTCAGAACCAAGATCACAGGAAGTGTTAGAGACTTCAGGTTATGAATTTAGTTTTTGTTCACTGGCTTATTTATTATTAATCATTATACCAAATTTATATAGCACCTTTATCATATGCACATACGTTCAAACAGTGCTTTACACAGGTATATTTAAAACATATACACAGATACAAAACACATAAAATAGACAATTTGATCTGCAAAATGAACCTTAAAATAGAAAAATCCTGTACTGCTGTTTGGTTTAAAAGAATAAATGTCTTATGTTTCAAACTAACTATTAAATTGCGCAAGTAAAACAGTTTATCAATGTAACTTAGTACTGTAAAACATTAAAACATAATATCATCCTATTTTAAAAGTTTAATTATACTCTAAAACAAACACAGATTAATCAAAGTATTTACTTTTCATATATGTGTATGAACAATTATGTATTAATTGACCGTTTCAAAGCACAGATTGTACTACAGTCCTGAACCCCAGGTGGGATAGCGTTCCATAGTTTTGGAACAATTATCGTAAAACTGCCATCACCATACGACAAAGTGCGGCTTCTCGGTACCTCAAAAATAAGACGGTTATTGTGTGACCTCAAGTCTCTATGTGACCTATACACATGTAGCAACTCTTTAGTTTAGACTGGGGATTGGTCGCGCAGTGTGCTTTTTACAGTGTGCATTTTACGTGTGGGTATAAATTTTATGCTAGACCCTATATTGAACAGGTAGCCAAAGAAGTTTTTTCAGTATAGGGGTTATGTGACAGTAACGAGATTTCTTGGTTCCAACACGGGCAGCTGTGTTTTTAACATTTTGTAATTTATTTAGAACTGTCATTGGTACATCACTCAACAATGCATTACAATAGTCTAATAATGATGATACTAGACAATTCAAAAGGGATTTGGTTGCAACCATTGTTAAGTATTTTCTGATATGACCAATTTGCAGTAATGGTCCAAAACAGGATTTACAGATCGAATTTACATGCCGCTCTATGTCCATCCTGGAATCAAGCCATGTGTCCAGATTTCTTGCAGATGATGAAGGCCTAATATCTGAGTCACCAACAGTCACATAGATATTACGTTATAACTTCTGTTTTGGTTTAGCATGTTGCCATGCACCCTCAAGATATGCTTCAACACGACGGATTGCCTCACCTCGTGTAACTTAATCCGTTGGTTTGAAAGACAGTTACAAATGTGAAGCGTCTGCATCAAGTTCATGCTTTTTACAGATAAGTGTACAGCTACTTTCCATTTTTTTTCTAGATTGCGATTTTTGTCATAATTATTTACATACTCTGTGACTTAAGATCTGATGCTACCATGTATTGTAAGATGCAAATCATTGTTTGTTCTTTGTTTAATTAAAGGACATGTATAGCACAGTAACAACAAAACATTTTATCTTGAAAATGATTTTAATATCCGGCAAAAATCTGGTATGCCATCTTACACATAGTAACATCACTATTAGTTCTAAGGACAGCTTTGATTCGTTTTGGCATAGCAGAATGCAGGACATCTAGGTCTTCTAAATTCAAGTTGCACCAAATTTAATGGTGATTTCTCAAAATGCCTGTCTTTTATATTTGACATCCGACCAACGTGACGCTTTAATATGCTGCAGTCAGCATCTATCGGCTCAGATCTAGACTTAAAGATGACAAATCAAATATATCACTACACTGGTTCCTGGTGAACGCGTGTATATTTTGCACAGCTATTGCCAGATGCGTTATCATTTTGAATGTTTGGGACATAGTGCATTCATATCAGGTGTTCTATATCCCTTATGGTATTATTCTGATATGCCTTTCTGGTGAGTGTTTCATTTACAAGTTGATGACACCTTTAAAGGTCACGGGATAGCCCCCTAACTACGACTCCCAGTGGAATTTTACACATTCATCAATGTAATTTGGATAAGTATTTTCGTGTTTCAGACGCCAGACATTCTGGCTTTGTGATAAGAATAGGTCTGGAGTGTGTGTTCATCTAAAAAGATGACATTTTCCAATCTTCAAACAATTTCATAACCTCTTGGTCCATTTTAACTATTTGGCAGGACTTTCGTTTTGATCTTTCTTCTAATAAACGACAATCACTATGTAGCATCAATTTTGAACATCCCAAATGCGCTTAAATATATTTTAAAGTAAATTTGTAAAGTTATAAAATTTGTGCAGCCCACTAGTGCACGTACACCCAAGACAGTCAAGTGACTCATTGTTGATACACTCGATAGCTACAACTATCAAAGTATATTCACAATGCTTTATAACTGTCCACCACAGATGTATTTACTGCTCTCCCTATTAGACCATAATTTGAAATAGAGCTTTGATAAGCGTCTTTGATTTGCTAAAATATATAATCAACTTTTTCTGAAGTTAAAACTTGATGCAAAAATCTCCAACAACAATTCATATTGTTACTCACAATAACTGTATATATCGTTTGTGTAGTAGCAGAAAAAAGCATATACATTGAACAAAGCATATGTTTATAACAATCACATAAGCAAGTATATGGTATGTAAATAATTATGACAAAATTGCTTTCTATAAAAAATTGGAAAGCAGCTGTATATGGTCCTAGCATAGATCCTTGTGGCACACTAATGTTCATTAGAACAGATTCTGACAGATTTCCATCTATCGTGACAGTTTAATAGCGACCACTAAGATATGAAGACATCCACTCCAGTGGTTTTCTTGCTATTCCGAACATATGTTCGAGATAATGTAACAGGGTCCTGTGATCAATAGTATCAAATGCTGCCGAGAGATCCAGCGTCACCAGAACAGTGACATTATTTTGATCCAGAGATTGGAGAATGTCATTCTGTACTTTCAACAATGCTGTTTCAGTAGGATGAGATTCTCTGTATGCCAACTGGTGTTCTTGGTGTTAAATGTTCAGCTGTGCGAGTGCTGACCACCTTTTCAAGAACCTTTGATACAGTGGGCAAGTTTGATACTGGCCCAAATTCAAAATTATATCACAGAAATGTTCCTCATAAGGTTCTTACGTGTATTAAAAATAAAACTCTTTTACATAACATCTGATCGATTGGCCCAGATTCAAACTAATTACTCACAAAAGTTTCTCATCACTCACATCTATGATATTTTATATCACCATCCTCATGTACCAAAGTTGCTCATTTGAATTCATACTGGGTAACAAAAGTGCCTCCAGGGCTCAACATTCGGGTGAGCGATCCAGGACCACCATGATCCTCTTGTTTTATAAATATGGGAAAGTATAAACAATCTGGTACAAGCCTTATTAGGGTAAAGACGGATAACTTCGGACATCAGGTATATTCGGACATATATTTGCAAAGAGTGGAAATCCAGAGCCGTCTCATCAGGATTTTCCCTTTTTTTATAGTTAATTTACTTTTCCATTCCAATAATTAAAATTGAAACGTACAAGGCCACTGTCCGGCTTTACCTGATGTCCGAAGTTACCTGACTTTACCCTAGTACAACCTGATCGTCGTGTTGAGTTCTTATTTCTATTTCAGACCAAAAGTGATTTACTAAAATTTCAAATTTTAAGATTTAGAGATTTTAAAACGCGAAAAGATGCTATTCATTCCGGGGGCTGGGGCGCACTCAATATACAAGCGTAGATAGGTACGTGCCAATCAAATGGGTCTTAATTTCAGAGTCTGTCTGGAACGGGGTTTGGTAGGTCATCACAAAAACATAATGCGGATGGATTCAAACATATATGTCCGGAAAGGGTGTGGAAAACTTTAAAATAAAAAGAAAAGAATGATTAAAATATAACACTGTAAATGAGGAAAAGAATCATGGGAATTGACTCAACGATGGTGGGTTACATTTTCATCTATTTTTGTCTGGAAAGTCGTGTCTGGAAGGGATCAAATTGGCATGACCCTACCCATTTGGATAGTGAGTGGGCACCTTCATACATTATTTGTTCCGCCTGTCCTTTTTTTAACTGAGTAGGCATTGCGTCATATTTACATTGTTTATGTGTATGACTTATAATGGGAACCCTGATATCAAGTTAAATATAGATTAAATTGAATAGTTAATCTAAATTTAAATTGAAAGTTACTGTACCGGAACCTGAAACTTATTATTTAAAGCGAGATCACGGAGTATGTGCGTGATATGTGACACAGAATCGACCAACAGGTATAGAACTTAATCATGGTGTATGTGTTTCAAGGGAAAAAAGAACATTAAAATTCAAATTGGGTCAACACACTTTATGATCTGAGTCTTTCTGTATTTCCATACTTTGGGTATGCGAGAGGCCGATGCGCAGGCTCGTCTGAGCATTGACTGAACGCCCAAAATCTCACGTGCTACATGTAGCCCAAATTTGATTTAGAGAATTAATTTAAAATTTGACTATTCTGACACCCTTGAACTAGTACATATTATTATAGATGCTGAATTTTGTCTGTAATATCCAGTACCACAATACATTTGTATATATTGTATTATGCTTGTAAATTCAGAAATAAAATATTGTTTAAACTAAATGATTTTAACTGTTATTGTTTTTAATACAAAGGTTTTTAATGCCGTATGTGTCGTACTCCAGACGTGCTTTAAACCATTACAACTTTTCTAGCTTTTAATTTGGTTAGCCCGTTTTATCAGAAACATTAATTTATCTTTTTCACTTTATATTGTACATTATATCAAAGGGTCTGCATGAATGGCAATTAAGAAGGCCCTTTTTACTGTTAAATAAATTTTGTCTGTTTGGCTGAAAACATAATAAAAATGCCACAATTTTGCTTGCATATCATGCGCAAAAGCCTCCGATAAACTCAATGCTGAGTTATACAGGGGGTCAAGAGGTCTACAGATCGGTCGGAGTCTTCATTAACGTCCATATTCTGTGTGTGCAAGCAGCCATGTGCGGATCCAAAGGAGGGGGACAGAGGGTCGGGACCTCCCTTGAAAAATCACAAAAATATAGGGTTTCTTAGTAATTCTGGTCCAGATCCCCTGAAAAATTACGAAGCTGCCGAGCCAGCAGTCAATGTTGAGCCATCATCAGCACGACAGCGAAACGCCATTTAAATGGCGTTTCGCTCTCGGACCGATGATTGCCCGCTTATAGCGATATTTGGATCCTCTCACCCCTCATCAACGAAACAAAAAACGTTGTCGAAGTAGGACCCCCGCTGACAAATCTTCTTGATCCGCGCATGGCAGCGATGTCTCTGGCATGTCTGCGCATTTACGCAGGCTCAACTCGACAATGCGAGCTACCAAACTTTTATGTGCTGGCTCATTTGCTTTTTTTATTGGTGCGTTATCAATTTCAACCCATTGGTTATATTTGTTCGGTTTCCCATTTTGCAAACCAGTTAGCGAAATTCGGTTTCCCAATCCTATCCCTGGTCATTAACGTCAAATGCAACACAATGGTTTATGTGCACAGCGATGACTCGGATCAGCCTTTGTGTCCGTTCGGTCTGATCAGACTGAGACCGGTATTAATTTAGTCCTTATGTTAAACTAAAGAGCAAAGAATAAACAATCTTGCCCGACAAACTATTTGTACGTTTAACAAATCTGTAAAAGTAAAAAAAAAAAAAAAAAAAAAACTGTATTGCCCTTTTCGGTAGCAATTTTACATTTCAACACTTTGGCTTAGAGTTGAATTTGAGACAAAAGAGTAAACTAGCTACGTTGTGTACATGTACAACTTAGCTTTTATAGGTTTTACGAGGGACGTTCCTTTAATTCTGGCACTAATGCGCCTCCTTACCGCATGGCTGTAAGAAACTGTTCACGAGGGAGTGGTTTTGAACTATGAAACGAAATTTTGTTTGACTCCATTCATTCTTTCAAAAGTTATTAAAAGTTGAAACATGCGCAGTCGTAATACACTTGCTTCAATAGTGTGTGTTTAATGAAAATTCAAGCTTGTTTTAAAACCAGGGCCCATATTAAAGGTCACATTAATCGTTCACAGATATATAGTGAATTGTGGCAGACACATGGAACATCTGCAGTGTCCAAAACCATTAGTTTTCAGGTGGCAGAAGAAATGTCAAGACGGTTTCACTAATCTCCAAGATGGTTCCCGTCAACTGTTGCTACCGATGCTAATATTGCTGCTGTGGCAGGCCTGATTAAACGAGACACCAGATTTACAGTGAAAATGATCGCTCATATCGGGGTATGCTCATTAGATTTTGACTCAGCAGTTAAAACTTGGTAAGGTTTGTGCTTGGTGTGCCCCCACTGCTTGACTAAAGAACACAAAGGCTATCCATATGAAAATGGCCACTTCTTTCTTTTCAAAAGTGCCAAAACGGTGACAAATCTAAAATATCAGAATTACTTACAGTTATTGGAATTTGAGGCCCAGAGAAGCATCATAAATATACAGCGGATGTGCAAAGATCAAGCTAGGCCTGTCATGTAAAAGAACAAAAAGCACGGGAAAAGCTTCATATCAAATGTCTTGTTTTTTAATTCTGATTCCCATTATTCAAGTTTAAAAGTTACAGGTAAGAGCGTGGTTTCAACAATGAAAAAAAAACATTAGAAAAGCAAACATGCGATCGATCTGAGAGGCTTATGCCTTATTCATGACAATGCAGGTACCTACAAGTGTAAACTGGTTCAGGATTTCCTGGAAACGGCCACTGTGGTACAGCTTCCAAATCCTCCTTATTCACCAGACTTGAGAACCTGTGACTTTTTCTTGTTTACTTTACTGCAAATCAATCTCTCTATACGTCGATATTAGTCCCAAGTTGCTCTTGTCAGTGACATTGTTAAGTGTTGTATGCAAAAACGTCAACTTATCTGCGTTCAGAGCCTGGATTTGAAGACTAAAAACTGCATTTCTGTCAAGGGTAAAAGAAGTAATCTTCATAAGCTCAAAATACTAACAATTGAGCTCAGAACAAACAGACAATGCCATGATCGGCTGCTGTTTGTAGTTGAACACATAAAAGGTTATATGACCTCAAAGCCTGGTTCGATTATTAATCATAAGCCCTCTATTGACTATTGTCATGGAGGAGTGAGGGAGACTGGTGTTTGTAGTTAAACATATTAGAGGTTATATGACCTCGAGGCCTGGTTTGATTATAAATCTTACGTCCTCTGTTGACTGTTGTCAGGGAGAAGTGAGGGAGGCTGTTCTTTGTATATGAACATATAAAAGGTTTTGTTATATGACTGGAGAGAATCCTGTCTCCTGATTGGCCCAATTTGTCTTCATAAATCTCTATGTCTACCTGGAAACTGGTCTAAACCGGTCCACAAGTTAATATTGCATGAAAACCAGCTCGAACAAGTTTCCAGAAGTTAATATTTTTTACACTTCTGCAATATTACCCTCTAGACAGCTAAAAATAGCATGATGAGTATGAAACTAGCATGTGCTGCATGAAATTGACATGATTTGCTGTTTCAACTCCCAACAGGTAAATTAAAGACTTTCATGAATTTTTACAACAGTTTTGATTTGTTTTGTTTGCTTATTTATCTTTATTTGAATAAACAAACTGTAAAACAGTTTTATGATAACATTTTATATTCCCCACTAAGAGAATTAATATACATTTGAAAATGCAAAATACTTAATTGTAATATTTAAAAAAAATTGCTAAAACTTGTGAGAAAGTCCTTAGATGTCTTAGATGCCTTAAACAACAAAAGTGAAAGTAGAACATTTTCATTCTTAGTTGAAAAGTCATATAACAAAACATTCATTGACTTCAATTTTGGTAGACATAAGGATTTATCTACCTTAAAAGTGATATTCACATCGGCCTGGCGGTCTCGGTGAATTATCACTTTTTCGGGTAGATAAATCCTGATGTCTACCACATTGAAGTCAATAATTGTATAATATTACCTCAGTGCCTGGCTAGATTATAAATCTTACGTCCACTGTTGACTGTTGTCAGGGAGGGATGAGGGAGGCTGTTGTTTGTAGTTGAACATATATAAGGTCATATGCCCTCAGGGTCTTGCTCTACTATAAATCTTACCTCCTCTGTTGACTGGTTTCAGGGAGGAGTGAGTGGGGCTGTTGTTTGTAGTTGAACATATAAAATGTTATATGACTTAGGGCCTGGCTCGATTATGAATCTTACGTCCTCTACAAGGAGGCTGTTGTTTATAGTTGAGCATAAAAAAAAATAAATGATATCGGAGCCTGCATGGCTGGAGTATTTATCTGACGTCCTCTACTGACTCATGTAGACGAGGTGTGAGGGTGGCTGTTGAGCATGAAAAAAGTTGTATGACCTTGGGCCTGCATGGCTAGATTATAAATGTACGTCCTCTACTGACTCATGTCGGGAAGGCGTGAGGGTGGCTTTTGAGCATGAAAAAAAGTTTATATGACCTCGGGCCTGCATGGCTGGATTTTAAATGTAGGCATACGTCCTCTACTGACTCATGTCAGGGAGGCGTTAAGGTGGCTTTTGGGCATGACAATAGTTATATGACCTCGGACCTGCATG
Source organism: Loripinus fragilis (assembly GCA_964019695.1). NCBI lineage: Eukaryota > Metazoa > Mollusca > Bivalvia > Lucinida > Lucinidae > Loripinus > Loripinus fragilis. The sequence continues at coordinate 55,798,592 of OZ026517.1, forward strand.
GCTGGATTATAAATCTTACATCCTCTACTGACTCGTATCGGGGAGATGTTAGGGTGGCTGTTGAGCATAAATATGTTATATGACCTCGGACCTGCATGGCTGCATTATAAATCTTACATCCTCTGCTGACTTATTTCGGGGAGATGTTAGGGTGGCTGTTGTTTATATTCCTCTCAAGTTTGTAAGTATAGGGGCGGGCAAGAGGGGCATATTGTTTTCGGCTGTACCGTCTACCTTGTATAACTTGCTAGGGTGGCTGATTGGACCACGATGCGAGATAACCTGACTTTGTTGCATGCCAACAACAAAGGCGCGAATCAGCCTGCGCTTCTCGCAGTCTGATCAGCGCATCTGTTTACCGCTCTCTATAATGTAAAATAGCCAAACTCGACATGCAAAGTTTCAGGACTCTAGAGTGTCTTTGTAGCTGGGCATCCTAATTTGAATTTCACCAATGCCAGGTTTTCTTACGACAATGCACATATGCATGTACAACATTGGACATTATGCAGTCCTGAAACTCGGTAAGCTGAATTTTGTAGGTTACCCCAGTTCTGTTCATGATGTGGAGCAATACACATTTAGTTCTTCCCTATTGACTTCAAACTTTACAGAATTGATTTGTAACAAGGGATATTCGACGTCAGTGATTTGGCCAAAATAATGGCCCTTTATGTGTCGATTTTTCAATACCATTTTTTTCAACACACTCCTTTGATACTAGTGGTCTAGTCTAGTCCATTCCAAATTTTACAGGTTGACAAGTTATGATTTTTTGAGGAGAAGTGGGCCTTGCTATGTTGATTTCTTTTCCGTATTTTACCCATTTAAGTCGAGTGGACTTGCCTACCCTTATCATAAGGACCAGCCCATTTCCAATTTTAGGGGTGTTTGGTGGTAATTTGTATTGTTTTCCAAATTAGTGTAAGCAAATAATGGAGACCCTGATGAGACACCACATTATGCGTTGTCTGATCTGGGTCTGCAATGTTTTCATAAGTCCCATAAAAAAGCAAACAGGCTTATAAATACAGTTGTCACTGCCGTTGGCGGATCGCCACCAATTTTTATATGGATACGTAATCAAACCACACATGTTACTTTTTAGTAATACTTCCTTTTTCACAAAAAGCATGCGGAAGAAGAAAACTTCGGTTATTTTTCTGTTTTAATTTCGAGAACATAGAAAACCACAAAATATACTGAGAGGAACTAAAAACTTAAATTTTGTTTTAAGTGTGTCTGGGTAAAAAGTAATTAATCAAATAAACTCGTAATTCCTTCTATGAAATCTGCCATTCTTAACAAACTTAATTCACAGAATGGCTGCTGACATTAATAGGTCACCCTTCAATGTCCATTTTACAGATAAAATGGGGAGGAGGTTAAAACCACTTATTTTTTACTTAAAACAAAACTTTAGTTCCTAGTTCCTCTCAGTATATTAATTCTGCTTAGGAATCACCGAGGTGTCACAACCAAAGTCTGTCAAACATGAATTGCTTATTTCGAATAAAAATAAACTCAACTGCACTATTTCAATACTTCGCCTTGTAACGCTACCCCAGAGTTTCAGAGGCATGTGCAAGGTTGATTTGTTTGCTTGGCTGTTGTTTCAATCGTCACTCCCCTTAATTTGATGTGCAACATGACCACTTTACAAAATGTCCCCTGGCCCCATCCTAGGGGGCAAGGCATTTTGATTTATGCCTCATTATTTTCATTATAATTTGCAACGTGATTATAGTCTCGGATTTACCCCCTAAGTTCACCTCTGAAATATGACCGCTAAAATCCTGGGCATGCCGAAATTCTGTTGTGTTATGTTTTCTAGCATGCATGTCTGCATGCAAGATTTTGGTTAATATATTGCAGACTGACATAGTTATCGTGCGATTTGACAATTATAACGTGCCCAACGGGTATAATAAAAACAAATGACAAATGACAAAGGCAAACAGTATAGACCCAGATCAGACGCCACAATCAGGGTCTTCACTGCATGCTTGCATAATGTCCTATTAAAAGTTAAGTAAAAATGAAAAACACCTCCCAGCAACGCTTAAAACGAATATGGTCTGGCCCAAATGATAATAAAACCGAAATTGACTGGTTTAAATCATTAGAATGGGAAATTCGATTCGGCTTAAATGATTTTGGGACAATTAATACCAAAAGTAAGAGGCTACAAGGTATACAGCAATGGTGTCAGTATTCAGCGAGTGATATGCAACCACTTCGACGGTTGTCCCAAAAGTTATGAGCTTATTCAAGAGACATTTTCAAAGGCATACCTCCGGAAAGAACTAAGTTTTATATTTTAAGTGAGACTAACATCTCTTTGTTGTACTATCTAGTTAAAAAATAGTCTAATATTTATGGCCCACTCCATACCACTGACCTATTTTCATGTTATAGAATTTAAGCCATTTTAATCTGAATCGTTTAAGCCGTAGGTAGCCGTAGATGTTCACTTTTTGCAAATGTGATGTCCGAAGTTATCTGACTTTACCAAAGATTCGTAAGGCCGGGTAAATTCGGACAGCGACCGTGTTTGCTTCATAGTTTAATTATTGGAATAAAAGGAAACTGTGAAAATCATAAGGAGCCGTCTCATCTGGATTTCCACTGTTTGCAAATGTCTGTCCGATTTTACCTGATGTCCGAAGTTACGCTTCTTTACCTTTATATCCTGTCGAATGTTAGAATGGCGACAAATTGTGCTGATTCAATTTTGGAGCACAATGAGCAATTCTTACGACGTCATTGAAATTGACAACTGCGTCAGTTCGATGCATTACTTAGAATATTTTATTTTTGTCGAATCGAATATCGCCAAAATATTTCAGACAGTTTCTTAACTCACAAAATATTTTGATCATAATTTGAATATTTAAAAAGGTTCATTTTTTCTTTGTACAGAGCATTGATTTTGATACGATTTTTTAAAAATAGTTATTGATTTCAGACGAAAACGTTCTGCCCAATTCCACAATCATCAAATCAAATGAATTTTTGGACAATTAATGCTGCAGCATGACATGTACCCATACCAGAAAGGTAACAAGTAGCATCATATATCATTTAAAAGCTTAGAGTGCGCTGAGTCCAGAACTGCATGATGCCACCTTAAGAATTTTGTGAGAAAAAAGTACAGCCCTTCAAAACTGGGTAGGGCCATCTTAGCTCAGAAAGGAATGTTAATTTCTTATAATGACATACATCCTGTATAAACCGCCTGTTATTATGTTGTATTTGATCCAAAAGTTAATATTACTTTTGTTGGTATTTGATTTACACACGTAGAAAACCATATTTAAAAAGGTCATTGAGTGCAAAAGTCACGAAAACCAATGAATTTTACAAATAGTGCATTTAATATACATTTATATTTTTAAATCATAAAACTTCGCTTTTTTGGCAACATAGAGTAAATATAAATGCACATGATGAAGCATTTAATCCCATTATAATGTCTCCTCAACACATTATAGCACAGTTAATACAAGCACATAAAAGCATGTATAGATGTTCTTGGTTAAATTTATGCATCTGAATATTTTGATATGGGTTATAAATGAAAGCTTTAGAAATCATTTGGACTAAACCTATTGATAAGCTTTGTATCTTTCCACGTGGAGGTGTGCCTTTTGTAACAGGTTTTTCTAGCATTGAAGGCGGGCTCAGAGAACAATCTTTTGAATCGGATGTTTTGACTGTCGGCAGTGTAAAACATAACTTATCTAGAATAGAATGTGACAAAGCTTTTACGAGCTTTGCCATGTGGCACTTCCTCAAGAAGCTGTGGGTTAATCTACAGTGCGTTATTTCGGCCTTTCCTGATCGTCCTGGTTGTGCTCACGTACGTTTTCCTAGTATACAGTTCTTAGAAGTGGTAAAGAAAGAATAGCAGAGCTATCATTGATGATGTCCATTGTCATCTGCATGAGTTCTAAGAGGATTCTTGACTGAACCTGACTATGAATCAGACATAGAAATGAAAAGAACACTGTAATTAACTTTTATCTGGTAGTTTGGTGAAGTTTTGCAGGATGACCTGCTGTCAGAGTTCAGGAAAAGGTAAATAAATGTATCGATTTCTCCAAGATTTTGACCTGGAGAAGGTATTGCTTTCTTTTAAACTATTCCTCTTCTCAAATAAGCTTTGTTATTGTGATGTCCATTAGTTTGCAAAAGCTGAACTATTGCTCTGATGTTTACAAGCTACATATATGTATATCATATCAAATCCTTGGAAGACATTACATCTTGAAGACATGGTTAATGGTTAGCATGAATGCTAATTTGCTTTGGCAAGTTTAATTCTACCAAGACCAACTTTGTGGTCTAAGCGACAGAATATCAAGTTTAATAGGATCTAGAAGAATCATTGGGCTAACCTTTAAAGGCAATGTACTGGCTAGGTGGTTCCTAGCAAAGTCTGTGACTGTGACTGCAAAGTACTTCATGATGTTTCACAACTGTGTCTGTCGAAGTGCAAATTACAGTAGACCATATTTTTCTTGAAGCCCAGTGTCTTGCGAAGAATTTGCACATGTTAGCCCTCTGACAATGGCAGCGTTCAGCTGTAACAGCCTGTTGCATACGTTACCCTACAAAATAATTGATAATTAATATTCTTTTTAAGACTTCAGAAAAGTGCTAAGTAAGTTATTACTGGGCCACAGATAAATACCGTTGAAAACAAATATAGTCACCCAAATGTAGTGTATGTTACATTTTTTTCATTGAACCCCCTTTTAAATGATAAATGAATCTAATATAGTTTGTCTTAAATTTTATTGAAACTGGTTTATGTTCATTAATTTGGTATTATATTAAAAAAAGTTTATTTACCTTTACAAAGCTGCAAGCATTATGTTTCTATCTTATATACTTTTTGAGTTATTAGGTGTTGAATATGGTAGCCCTATATCACACAAAAGTGTAAAATGAAATTCTCTAGGCCTTGCGCTTGCTATAGACCCCCTCCCTCCAGGGGGAATTTTGTACACTATAAGCCCTCTAAGAGTGGCAGCGTTAGCGTATTACATTACGTTACGTACATTACCCCGCATAATAGCATTAATTTGGACCTGATAATGTCTCCAATATGACATACATGTATTCACGCTTTTTGAAGTCTGGCACAGGTTTAAGAACTTCTTATAACATAGTTACATATTGTAGCTTTCATTTTATAAATGCCTTGTGTTTTTGTCATTGTTTATGCTACTTAGTGTTTCATTTGTTGTTTCCAAGTATCTGTATGGTAGTTATTGACTATACATGTATTACATCCGTCAGTGAATATGGCAAATATATAAGGCTGCTATTTAAATAAAGTGAAGTTCCTTATTATGGTGTTTTTCACTATTTTTACAGCCCATGTTACATACGTTACCCTCTGAATACCATTAAACGTTCAATATTAGGTCTCAAACGCGACCTGCTTGTACTAATTTGCAAGCTGGCACAGGTCTATGTACTTCTTTTTACCCTTGCTTATTTGCTGAGGAAGTAACTCAAAACATTAACTACCAAAACCCTCTTTTCTTTTATAGAGACATCAAATATAGTTATCATAATACCCATTGAAAGTTTGTAACATACAGTGCAATATGTGAGTAACAACTTAAAAGATCAAAGAAACCCCATCAGGTAGAAGTTAAAGAGCTATTTCTTGCCAAGCTAGCAACTCTTCGTATATTATCCAAGGGCTTAAAGAATTCTCCAATACAGCTTATTAATCCTCTTTCAGATTCATCTTGCAAGAATTTCTCATTATGCTAGCACTCTGGCAATGGCCTCATTACCTTGTAACAGCCAATTACATATATTACCCATCAACAATTTTGATAATTTAAGTAAATGATATGTTTTCTGAAAAGTGAAAACCATAAGGTAAGATTTCCAAATTGGCTATATCATCTAAGAAAGCTATTTTTGGACCTTTGGAAACAAATATGCACCCCAAGTGTTTCGTATGTTACATTATTTTCATTCCTTTATAAATGATTTATGAATCTAATATAGTTTAGGTTTTTTAATGTGAATGTGCTTACTTATTCGTTTTGTATTAAAGAATGTTTATGTACCTTTTGGAAACTGCAAATAGTATGTTTCTATCTTTTATAAGGTTTGAGTTGTTAAGTTTTGAACATGGTAACCCATTATCACACAACATGTGAATTATAATTCTGTGGCTCTTTTGTTGGGGTACATTCAAGTTTTCCTTCACCCAGAGGTACTCAATTTCCTTCCCATTTATTTCCACACATTTTGTTCATTCTGGAAAGCTTTACTTGTTTTCATGGTAAAGAAATAATAGTTCAATTTTTGTATGTGCATCTCAAGGACAGAAAGCAATGCGGAAGTAAGCTCATGTTCATGTCATTTGAAATAGTCAGTATATGTGTATGGCTTTGGTACTTTTATTCAGAAGCATGTTGTACTGCAGTTTATTCACATTTTATAAACAGCACATGTTAGGGCTTCATGTCACTGAGGGAGTTTCCTACCCTGCTTAGAATGTAGATGAACTAGTGGGGAGGGGTTCTCTATCAGTTTGATAGGAAAACCTTTCTGGTACTAACATATTGGCACATTGGTAGTGTCACAATCTGTTAAACAGTGTATGATTGTAGATCTCTTCTCCCTTATTCTGGCCAATGTTGTTGACATTCAGAAGGAGCACAGTTTGTTGCATACACCAGTGTTAAACAAATAACCCAGGTTATCCTCTGCGAGAATGTATGTAAAACATTATAGACTGCTGCTTATACATTGTATATATGTATCAGCGACAAAACCAACGTACCCTGCTTGTAGTGCCTGGTTGAATACCGTTTCTATATGATCCTTAAAGGTGACAGGAAAAGCTATTATGCTCTGTAGTATGGCATTACCATCAAAATTATGTGCAGCACTACATATCCAATCTAATTTTGTAGGTTCAATGTGTTATTGCAAGCCATGTAGAAGTTTGGACTTGTCAGTTTTGGTGGGAATTCTATCAGGAGCTGACAGTGACCATAGTACAGGTTCTAGAAGGAACAGCAGTGTCAACTCAAGGTCAACATTATGTCCAACAGATAGAAGGCCATGCTGACCAAAGACTCATCTGGCTGATGAGACAATTTCTTCCTGACCTCGCAAGCCTCATTTTTTTTTTAGCTTGTAGCATTTTATGGGGCTGTGAAAGACAGATTTGCAACTAAAAGTGGGTCAATAAGGTCTGCAACAGCCTTCCTGCCAATGCCATCAGCCTCAATAAGATCCTTAGTTATGCCAGGCCCAGCAGGAACACGGAAAGACAAAAAGTACAGTTCATTGTCTTCATAACTAGAACTAAAAGGATTGGTGAAGCCAGAAACTGCCACTAGTACTCGTTCTACTTTGCATCTGAGCAGATTGGATATTTCATTTCAGTGCATTGAAGAGTTGTTTCAACATATTGAGCTCTGATGTGATGAGTAATGCAACATCCCATTTGTAGTATGATGCGTATTTCTAGCTGTTGAAGCTCATAATACCTACTTAGACTTGGCACTTGGTTTATTGTTTTCCTGATAGTTATGTCAAAAGCATTTCGTTTGCAAAGAACAAATGATTGTGACACACTTAACCCATTTTGTCCCAGAAGTTCTTTGCATTTGCGATGTGTATCAGACAAACTTATGAGTGTAATCAGTTACACAGGTACATATTGTGCGTAGTTGGTGTGATTGTGTGCAATGATCATTGGGAGCAAGGCATACAGATACAGCTGACATGCAATTCAAAGTTGTTTTCCTTGTAGCCCTAATCAGTGTCTACACCATCTGAATTATATCAATACACTCTAAGGAATAGCCTCCATCTATGGGTGAGATTGCCACAAAAGATGAGTTCATAAAAGATAATCAAAGACCACTTAGGCAGTGGCCTACTGTGGATTTCCAACAACTTGTTAATTGATATGCTGATATGGTTTCATAGACCATAACACATGCTGCTGTTGCTTCCTGGGTGTAACAATATACACACACGGTTTGTTTTTGTTAATATCTCTTTTCAAATATGAACGCAGTGGCTCAGTGGTAGAGTGCTTGACTCAAGACATAAGGGCCGCGGGTTCGAGCCTCACCATCGTCACTGCGTTGTGTCCTTGAGCAAGACACATTTTTCCTTGCTTAGTACTGGTTCAACCCAGGAAGACCTGTCCCAACGAATCTGAAAAATTGTTGACTGGGACGTAAAGAATAAAATCAAACAAAACAAAATCTTTTATTAGCAATTTAAATCTATATTTTTCTCTGGTGAGTTTGAACAGTGACCTAAATAAAATACATCACTGGTTTAAATAAAGAAAAAAAAGGTAGGAATGGATGAGTATTTATCTTAAATATTCAATTATATTTTTATAATTTTCTTCATTTTGCTCTTGTTTGTAGTTTGTGTATGCTCCTTAGAATCGCATCAGTACGGTGGTTTTGTGAAGTACCATCAATATATGTTTTGCGAACCCCCCACCCCCCAGGGTTCAGGGTGGGGCCGAAGAGGACACATATCTTAATTTTATGACTGAAAATTGTCAGTTCTACAGTCACAGAATAGCATTAATTGCATGAATAGGCATGCTTACGTAACATATATTTGATTTTTTTCATCTGATACATGTATTTATTTTTTTTTGCTGTACAATGTGTCAAAATCTTCTGTCTGGGATATACGTTTCATCAATTGAGCGCAAATTGTCTGATGAACGATAACCAAGATTTCTAAAACGGCTGCCATCCTTCGCTTTGCACTTTTCGACTTTACGAGGGCTGTTCAAATATGAATGCAAGTAGCTTCATAACGTTCGTCACGTATATGCTACGACAAAGTGTAATACCTTTCTGGAAAGAACAATTTATCGCCTTTAAAATGGCACCAAACATAAAGAAACACTCACAATTTTCCTCGAGTTACAGACCCTTATATAAAGGCCGCTCCAGTATACTGAAGTTTTTCTCAAGCAAATTGCAACACACGTTTTGGTACATGTGCGGTTATAGTGTCATATCTTTGTAAGTTTCAGACAAAATGACACCGAATTTCAGATGCAAGTTTAAGAAACAATCCCAAAGTTGCTTGCAGGAAAAACTTTATATAATCCTGTTTCTATCTCGAGTGAAGAGGCACGTTTGTGACGTCATTGATTTTATGATAAACGTCATTTTGAGTTATCTACTGGTGATGTAATAATGAACATCGCTGTGTCTTTTTTTTTTGCATTTAGCTGAAAACAAGCTAAATATGTCATACGGGAGTTTTCAAAACGCACCAGCCTCTATTTACAGAGTTGTAGTATTTTATATCATTTTTCAAGCAATTTTCTATTTCTTAATGACGTGTTTACATTAATTAAACTATGTTCAATCTTTCTAGTCTTCACGAACAGGTGAGTAATTTTATTGTAAATAACGCCTATAGTGGTCATACTTAAAGTTTACGTTCAAATTTAGAATAAAGTCACAATACTTTTAAAACCAAATTTAGTATAAATTCTATAACCCATTCATTTTAGGCATTTTTGACTAAATAAAAATGCTTTTCAGCGTTTAAAAATTATCAATTATCCATCAATATTTTGTAGCAACAACTCAGTATGAGCGATCAACATATTGTCTTTGAGTTAAAACTAGTTTAAATGTTGCTTCGTGCACTTTATTAGAGATAAGTGTAACTGAAAACTGCATGGTGGTGTTTTGTTAACCATTTATTTGCAAACATAAGGAGACTTTAGTGAAAACGATTCGTTGTAATTTAACAAAAGCATGTCAGATTTTTGCAAGCTTCACAGAATCATTATATAAGAATATGGGTATACTTCCTTAAAAATTTTAAGAAATTTCACCAGTTTATCGAAGAATTATTCGCTCGTCTATATCACTGGTATATATTTAAGCATTGAGTTTGTTAGTATACGAAGGTGACCCTTATTCAAAGGGCTATAACTCGATAAGTATACTGTGTATTTCTTTAAGTTTGGTGCCAGTTTAAAGGTGACAAATAGTCCTTTATAGTAACGTTTACCATTTTGTCGTATCTTATATGTGAAGAAAGTTAGGAAGCTACTTGCATTCATGTTTGAACAGCCCTCGTATAAAGAAATTAGTGGCTTAGATTGTAGAGTGTTAGACTTGGGATTGAAGGATTCCTTGTTCGAATCTCGCCACCGATGGAGTTACTGTGTTGTGTCCTAGAGAAAGACACTTTATCCCCTGCTTAACACTGGTTCAACGCAGGAAAACAGTACCGACAATCTGACAGGACTGGAAAATAGTTGACTTTATCTGCTGCTTAGTGTACAGACATAAATGAAAAAGTGTTGACTGGAACATAAAAAAGTAATAAGTGACCAAGTTTGAGTGTCCATAAAAGAGTATATGAATACGTACAGCTGAAAATAATCAAGTTTTCAAATTAATTGTTATTCTAGTTGTTCTGTTGTTGATTGTGGTGCATTCTAGATACATACGTTTTTACCCTAATCCCCCTGAAAATGTTGTCTGCTTTTATGACTGCTTCATATACTCAAGTGCACTTCAGTCTATACTTTTTCATGAAAGCAAACGTTATAGACTCCCATCAGAATGATCTCAGTCTTATTTGAGTCTATACTGTTTGCATACTGAGTTCATACTGTTTTCTTGTCTGTTTAAGAACATAAGCAGATTAGAAGAGCAGAGGACAAAAGTCGAGACTGCCGGGCTATTGGTTAAGCCAATACCGTAAGTGCGCCCAACGGTGAACAAATTTGGATGGGTATCCGACCAATCTGAACAGAGTCTTGGCTGTGTGCTCACTGGACAGAAAAAGAACATGCATACAGCTAATTTTCTGGCAAGAATGAGCGGGTGTACAGGCCCCTCTGAGGTGTACAGGCCGCTCTGACTCGGTGCACCTTTTGTTAGATTTGCACAATGCTAATGACCATTTAGAATGATATCATTTAGAATTATGCAAAGCAATTTTGAATTTTGGACAGACAGGTCTAAGCGTATAGTGTAGACCCCAATCAGAAAGCTCCTGATTAAGATATTCACTGTTTGCGTCCAGGTGTCGGAACTTTTTACTTCAACGCGCAGGTCTATACGTTGCAAATTTTACAACTGAAATGACTTTTACATTTGAGCCAAGCCATGCGAATATCTGCTTAATGTCATATGCGAACAATAAAGGCTCAGATCAGCCTGCGCATCCACGCAGTCTGATCAGCACCTTTCTTGTTCGCTGCCTAGACAGCAGGATATCCACTCTTACTAAATCCGTAGCTTGTTTCTGTAGCTGAGGAGGCTGTGGTCGGAAATCCCGAAGACACATTTTCGTATTACATGGCTCATTTTAATTAGATTGTCAGTACTCGCTAGAACTGCCAAAATAAGGTTCTAATGAGTACCTTCATTCTTTTTCTTGGCAAAAAAATAAAATTAAAATAAATGAAGAAAGATTAAAGTATAGCCTTATATAACGTCATATTTGCATATGAAAACATTTGTTGTAATTTATGAGAATATTTCCTTTTTCATTGCTAGCAGCAACTTTTGTCATCTGCTGATAACCTATGCAAACAGTTTGGACTCAGATCAGGACTGAAAGAATGTCCATCCTGATCTGGATCCAAACAGTTTGACACTCTGATATTGTTCTTGAAAGAGTTCTTTAAAAAGCAAAATATTAATGAAAAAGTTAGCAAATGATAACAAATGCATGAAAAAATACCCAGCATGAAAAAAGTTATACTTATAACAAATGATTTCATATAAAATGTTCCAATCATTCTTCAGAAGAACTGTACTGATAATAAATTAAGAATGTTAGCTGATAAACAGAATCTGTTTCTTATCTTTCTAAAAACACCTTTGCACCGTTAGATAGCTAGGTTTACAACTGTTGGTGGTCAGTACATACTGTGATAATATACTGCCTGACCATTTATTCAATTAAGCTGAAGGAGGCTCAGATATTAGCCTGGGTTTGGAGGCTATTCCGTAGAGTGAATATACATTGCCCAGAACTGAACTGTTTCACAGTGAGTGTCTTTCCCATTAGAATGCATGGTACATATAATGTATCTACTGTTTACGTGAGCAAACAGCAAAGGTTGATAGATCACACTATTGTAATAGTTTAAATCACCATAAATTAATAAGGAACATCAATTTATTTCAGCCTTATAAATTTCTAAATTCACTTACAGACTAAATACATGTTTATTCAACAAGTGCTATACAGATACTTAGAATAACTTATGTATCATTTGGTAACACACATAACTGTTAAAGCTTAAGGCATTTATTAAGTGAATGCTTAAAAAGGTAACCTTGTTAAAAGAAGTACATTAGCCTGTGCCAGCATGCAAATAAGTATACACTAATCGAAAGTTCTAAACGATTACTTGCATTTTTTTCAAAGCAGGCAATAATCGAGGGTTATAAATGAAATACGCACCAACCGGTTAAATACGGTATGAGAACATGTTATTTCAGGAATAATCATGAAAAAATTGATAAAAGATTGCCCTTGTACTATGTGCTAAACATTTTGCTTGTAAAATATGTAGTTTTCTTGAAAACAGATTTTAAGACTGATTGGTTCGAAATTTCAATTAGTGTAAACAGGGCTTGTTAGAGACATAAGCTTGAATAATTAATGCTACTATGAGGGTAACATACGTAACATGAGTCTGAAAAATAGTGTAAGCGACCACAAAATCATTTAAGAAGCAGCCTTACAGATTTTCTATATTCAGTGACAGATGTAATACACGTATAGTCAATAACTAACATATTGATACTCGGAAATAACGCAGGAAACACTAAGTAACGTATACCACGGTAATAACTTAAGATATTTATAAAATTGATACTAAAAATATGTAACTGTATTATAAGAAGTTCATAAACCTGTGTAAGCATGCAAATATGTAAGAACATGTCATGGTTGAGACATTATCTGGGACGTTTATAGCTATTTTGGGGGTGTAATGCATACAGTATTCAGTAACCTTTAGAATTAGCATACACCCACTGAAGCTGGCATCTATTTATAATAGGCGGAGCTTATACTCTATTGACTCAATGTATTTTAATAACAAGTCAGTTACCCACGTTTACACAATAAATACAGATGTGTTTAAATCGCTCTGGCTCTCTCCGTTGTCTTAATCCATTCGAACATTACATTGGCGACGAGAATTGGGATAACATTGGATTAAATTCCGAATTGTATTAAGAACCTGTGAGGATTAAATTCCGGACACTAAATGTATTGTCAAACTGATGTTGGATGGAAAAACAATTTTGTTAGTAGTTTTAATACTGAATCAACAAAACAATGGCTTTGAAGTTGGATATTGTTTCTCCAGCTCCATTTAAAGTGCTAGGAGAACAGACGAGTTTAGCACAGAAATGGGACCAATATGTCAAAAGATTTGACTATTATATCAAAGCGTCAGGGGTGACTCGAGATGAGCAGAAGAGAGCGCTGCTACTGCACGTGTCAGTGGAAGAAGTTCAGGACCTCTTTGAAACATTAACAGACACTGGCAAAACATATGCGCAAGCCATTGACAAACTAAATGAATATTTTGCGCCCAAGAAGAATATTGCGTTCGAACGTCACGTTTTCAGACAGTCAAAACAAGAAGAAGACGAAACAGTGGACAATTTTATAGTCAGATTGTCAAAGCTGAGTATTTCATGCGACTTCAGCGAGCTTCAAAAAGAGGACATGATCCGTGACCAAGTTGTAGACTGTTGTAGATCAACAGATCTCAGAAAGAAACTATTAGCAGAGTCAGATTTAACGCTTGAGAAAGTTAGAACTATTTCAAGGACATATGAACTATCTTCGACGCACGCTAAGAAAATCGCTGCAGACAACCAAACAAATCAGTCGCAGTCGAGTGAAATCAATAGATTCACTCGCCAGTCTACGAGGAACCAACACTCAAGATCTAGACCTCAAACCAATACAGATCAATTACGTAGGACGTCACGTTCTGAGTCGTTCAGAGGATCATACCAGGGATCCAGCCAACCCAGCAGACAACGGAATAGTCAACGTCGAGCATACACGAGAGAAACTGCAGAATGCTACAGATGTGGAGGAAGAAACCACTATGGACGAGAATGCACGCGAACAAAGAACGCTATACGCAGAGACTGCGGACGGAAGGGACACTTTGCTATCATGTGTAAAACAAAAGTGAAAAATGTCAATTCAATTAACGTAGGTGATCAAACTGGATTAAATCAGGAAGTGTAGTGATAACTTTCAGTATCAGGATAATATTTAGGAAATAATTGTGCTTGGAAATCAGGACGCCGCTGTGACAGTAAATATTGCAGGTAAAAATTTGAGTATATTGGTAGATTCGGGTGCATCAGTAAATGCTATTGATCACACCCTATTCAACCAGCTAAAATTTTCCAACACAATCCTAGAGAAATCAAATGCTAAAATATACCCTTATGGCAAAACAACCTCGTTAGATCTTGTTGGCAAAGCCACATTTTCTGTAAAAGTAAGTAATGGTGCAAAGATCAGGAATCGATACAATCAAGTACCACACCTGACCCAGGATACCAATGGGAAAGTGACAAACTCACAGAAGACACCACAAACGAGAGCCAAGAGGTCAGCCCTTTCCCAGCAGGTGACCACAAAGCACAATAAACAGACGCGCACAAAACATAGCAAACACAAGACAGAACAGAAACATAAAAGATCCACAAAAGAAGTACCGCCTTGGAACGGTCAGTAAAATATTTTACTGGAGGGCTTAAACCGGTTTAACGGTGCCAACCTCACCCTTAATTCAGATGTGGATCAAGACACATAGATATTTGGTTTGCATGAAAGACCCCTAACTTATCAATGCATCATCTCCTAAAACATATAAATCAAGATATAACAAGGAGATAAAGCAAGGATAAGGACTCAACAGTAAATTAAACTGAATACCGGAGCAAAAGAAATCCAACAGGTAAACCCCGGTGGGCCCGACAAACAGCCAAAGCATCAGGCCCCTACCATCTCATCAATAGATAAGTCTTTAGGTCGGAACCATCATAGAGTCTGAAGTCCGACCCACCGGCGTGCAATTAAAGAGGAAAGCAAAGTTGCCAACCGTGATTGGGTTGACTACCAAGCATGCAGTCTGTTGCAATACATTAATGTTATAGCCAATCTTTTTATAATGGGAAATTATTTTAATGAACTGCGCTGAAAAATTATTAGAGCCAACTATCTTCTTCAACTTATACACCAAGTCACCATAGAAATCAGGTTCCGAAAGTCCTTGGCGCAAGAGAGATTTAAGTCCAACTTGGAATTTAGAAATCAAATCATAGTATCGTCTATAAAATTTTGAAAATGTTTTGCGAAGTTTATGATACCGATAGCCTTGTTTAAGTAGTTATGGAAGGAGATTGTACACACAATCCTGAGGATTGGAAAAATAAGAGCATTAAATGAAAGTGCGGGGAGACTTTTTAGGGCCGCCACGCAGCACAGACAAAACAACTCTGATAATAAAAGTAAGTAATGGTGCAAAGATCAGGAATCGATACAATCAAGTACCACACCTGACCCAGGATACCAATGGGAAAGTGACAAACTCACAGAAGACACCACAAACGAGAGCCAAGAGGTCAGTTGGTTCAAAATCGCTTAATGTAGAATTTCACATAATTAAGGGCTCAGGAAAACCGTTGATAGGCCATAAAACTGCAAAAGAACTAGGTATCCTACGCATTGGATTACCTGATGACAACATCGCGTCTGTCAGTAGCGAAACTGAAAGTATTTTAAGATCATTTCAGGACAGATTTGAGGGTCTTGGTAAACTGAAAGATTTTCAACTAAAGTTGTATGTTGATGAAAATGTTAAACCCCTAGCGCAACCTGCGAGAAAAATACCATTCAAAATGCGTGAGAAGTTTGAAAGCAAATTAAAGGAACTAGAAGACCTTGACGTGATCAAAAAGGTAGAAGGACCTACACATTGGGTCAGTGCTCTAGTACCTATACCAAAATCAAACAATGATATCCGTTTATGCGTTGATATGCGATGCGCAAACAAAGCTATACAGCGTGAAAGATTCCCTCTGCCCAATATCGATGAAACACTCGAGCAAATGAATGGAGCTTCTGTATTTTCGAAGTTAGATTTAGCGCAAGCGTTTCACCAGGTCGAGTTAGAGTCAGATTCGAGATACATAAGTACGTTTGCCACAAACAATGGTTTATACCGCTACAAAAGATTATTTTTTGGTGTGAACTCTGCACCAGAAACTTATCAGCGTATAATCCAGCAGGTAATACAAGACATACCTGGCTGCAAAAACATAATTGATGACATAATCATCTATGCTTCAAATCAGCAAGAACATGACAAAATCCTTAGAATGCTTCTCACACGGTTGAGAGAGAAAGGCTTGACATTAAACAGAAATAAATGCGAATTCAACAAATCAGAATTGAAATTTGTGGCTCACACACTTTCGAGCTCAGGCATAAAGATTGCTGATGCCAAGGTCAAGGCTGTAAAAGAAACACCCTCACCAACTAACCCATCTGAGGTTAAGTCATTTCTTGGATTGATAAATTTCTTTTCGAAATTCATTAAAAATCTCGCTACAATAGCTGAACCATTACGTAAACTGACTAGAAAAGACGTAGCTTGGCATTGGGGACATGAACAGCAAAACGCGTTCGAAACATTAAAACAATGTTTGATTAGTTCAGAAGTCATAGCGTACTACAATCAAGATGCTGAGACACAGCTGATTGTAGACGGAAGTCCGTATGGTCTTGGGGCCATATTGAATCAAAAACAAAGTAATGGGGAGTTCAAACCCGTTGCGTATGCATCAAGGACCTTAAACCCCGTGGAAAGACGTTATTCGCAAATTGAACGCGAGAGTCTTGCTATTTTATGGACAATACAAAGATTTAGCGTATATCTGTTTGGCATGAATTTCGTGGTCTACACAGATCATAAACCGCTTGAGAGAATATTCACAAGTTCTCGTGACGCGCCTGCTAGAATTCAGAAGTGAATTTTACATCAAAGGTGGTTGTTTTAACCCCTCTGATATTTTATCGCGAGCAACGACACGCGAATGTAATGAGTTTGATAACAAACTCAGTAGCAGAACAGAACAATATATCACTGGTTTGACAGAGAGCACTCTACCAGTAGCTATTACATAACAAGAGATAAATAATGCGTCAGAGCAAGATAAATTGTTAACTCAGGTACGGCAATGCCTACATACAAACAGATGGCAGAAACAAGGAAATATGAAGCCGTATTTTCAAGTTAGAAACGAGCTTTCGGTGAAAGATAGCTTTGTCTTAAAAGGAGATAAACTTGTAATTCCCAAACAACTTCAAACTCGTATTTTGGACCTTGCACACGAATCGCATCGTGGTCTGAAGAAAACAAAACAATTACTAAGAAGTAAGGTTTGGTTTCCAAACATCGACGCGAAAGTCGAAGACTTAATTAAGTCATGCCACGCATGTCAGTTGACTTCAACACCAACACGCGCACCACCAGTAGTAATGAGCAATTTACCAGCTGGACCATGGAAAAAGATTGGTCTTGATTTGAGTGGTCCGTATGGCTCGAATAATGAATTTATTTTTGCTGCCATTGATTATTATTCGAGATTTCCAATGGTTGAAATTATCAAATCAACCACAAGCACTACCATCATTAACAGACTGAGACAAATATTTGCAATGCACGGTTTCGTTGACGAAATTGTAACTGATCATGCTAGTTACTTCGTTTCATCAGAGTTCAAAGCATTTGTGCATGAAAATGGAATTAAACATTCTCGTATTTCGCCTTATTAGAGTCGAAACAATGGGCTTGTTGAAAACTTCAACAAAAGCATCAGAAAAGTAGTTCAAAATAAGAACTGGAGAACTGAAATATACACGTTTTTATTACATTACAGGGCCACAGAACACACTACCACAGGAAAATCGCCGCTCAGTTACTTTACAACAGACAGATAAAAACTAAGTTGCCTCAGTTCGATAACAAAAAAGCGCCGTCTGATCTTAAAATTCGCGACGCACTGCAAAAGCAGAGAATCAAGCATTACGCAGACAGGTCAAAAGCAAAGGGCTATAGAAAGTATAAAGTGGGACAAAAGGTTCTAATTCTCAAAATGGGGAAAAGCAAAATGTCTGCCAACTGGGAAAAACAAATCTATCAGGTTGTTAGTCAGAAGGGCACCGCTTTAAAATTGCTGTCAAATTATGGTGACTTGGTTTACAGGAACGTTACACATGTGAGACCATATTATGAACCACGCCAAAGACAAATGGACTTGAGAGGAACAAATCGTAGTTCACATGAACTAGGGAAACTAATGACTGTGCTACCTAGACGATTCAGGGACTATCAGATGTAATCACATTGTTTTGAGGAATATAAACTGAAGAACTTGTTTCTCAAGAACTCATTCAAATTGTCTGATTATTCCAAAGGTTTTCTGTTATGGTTTTCTCGACTTATCTGGAGTGTATTTAGTTGTTTAACGCTTGATGGAAAATCTGAATGAAACACGGACGTGTTCTATTTGATTTTGCCATATTAATCAGATAATTTGATAGACTTTTATGTTTTAATTTAAATGTCAGTTTCAGTGTAAACTATGTCATTCAAATGGCAACGTTGTTTCATAAACAAACTTTCCAAATATCAGATGTCAATGAAATTGATTTCAGCACCAAATGTTGGGTGGCCAATTAATTTCACTGGGAACGTCTCATTTTTTTGTTTGGGGAAGAGATGTAATGCATACAGTATTCAGTAACCTTTAGAATTAGCATACACCCACTGAAGCTGGCATCTATTTATAATAGGCGGAGCTTATATTCTATTGACTCAATGTATTTTAATAACAAGTCAGTTACCCACGTTTACACAATAAATACAGATGTGTTTAAATCGCTCTGGCTCTCTCTGTTGTCTTAATCCATTCGAACATTACAGGGGGGGGAGTGGGGTAACTCATATAACGGGATGTTACACGTTAACGCTGCCACTCTCAGATGGATAACATCTTTTATCTTGTGTCTTATTAAACGTATTTTCAGAAAATCATAGTTACCAAAATTCCCCTGGGTGGGGGGGGGAGGGGTCTATAGCCAGCTCAATGCCTAATGATGTAATGATTTGACCTGTGGATCCTCCATTACATTTCTACATACGAAATTATTTCATAATGATCATGGTCGTATTATCAATTGCGATAAATACTCGATTTGTTTGGCGATGAATATTCGATTTTTTGGCAGGATAGCTGGTTGACTGGCTGGATATATAGCTGACTGGATTGCTGGCTGACTAGCTCGGTGGATAGACGGATGATTTGCTAGCTCGATGAATGGATGGCTTGCTGACAATATGTACCAACATTACCATAACCCTTACCCAAACTGACTGACTGGCTGGATGGATGGATGGCTTCAGTGACTTTGTCTAATATATGTAATTGGGTTGGATAAAGCGGAAGTTTATAACTATGCTTTTGCACTGTTAATCAAGGCCAGTGGCCCATATAGGTAGTGTAATTGAGAACTTTGCAAAATATCGACCTTCCGTTCATTTTTACCAAGAATGAATCATATCTGACAAAGGCGTATGTATGTATGGTTAAGGACAGGTGGGTGGTAAGATGGAGGGACAGATGGACGGACGCAGCGGACAATACTAATGACACTCTCTGTGGTGGGAGATAATTCAGCAGATTTGCGCTTCAGTGCATGTATCATAATGGTATATAACTCAAGGGTCTTGGAAGGTATATATATAGCAAATACTAGAAGTATATGAACTTTCAAGCAGGTGTTTTCCTTCGCTGCATAAAAGTGCACACAAGGTCATTAGATGGAGTGTTTGGTATATAAAGGTCATTAGATGAAGTGCTTGGTTATTTGGATATTTGCAAGAATGTACTAAACATCTGTGTAAGTTCATATCTAAACAATGTTATACATTTTGGTAACGCTTTTATTGGGGCGCCGTGCATTTGCACACTTTTTGCGATTTCAATTGCGCACTATTTTCACACCCCACTCAGGATCAATTAGTGATTTGTGACCGCGAAACGATGAATTGTACAGGTAACTGTGCGGGTGAAATGCGTACTTAGTGAATTTTACTTTTCTGTCTTAATCGACAAGTTCTTTCTTCAAATACAATATATATGAATCATTCAAGTATGCTATCGGACTTGGTGCTCATTACAAAGACAACCAGAGTGGAACCTGCAGAAGTTTAGGATTGTTTCACAGAGGATATAATGCCAGACTGCCCTGATGACCATATTTGCTGACTATCTACTGGAGAACTATTTGACTCAAAGAATACTCCAGGCATGTGGGCTGGTATTCCCTCAGAAGAGAAGAGAACTAATAATGGCACAGAATGGTTTCACGCTCACTTTAACGAACAGTTCTACGCATCTCAGCCAACCGTTTTCATATTTAACGAGTTGTAGATAGCTGTTACGATTTTCCGCGGCAACTACCTTAATAGCTCCTAATTAATTTTTAATGAGGTGTGACAAAGGTGCGCAAATGATATGCAGATTCGTGCGCAAATGAAGGAATCAAAGTGCGCAAAAGATATACTGAAGTGCACAAATTAAAAGCGCCGTTTGATTGTTTATATCTTATCATAAGTTAACACTTAGCAGTTTGAGAACTATTAAGTAGGCTATATATTTCAAATTTTATATTTTTACATATGAAATATAAAATACCATCTATTCCCACTGTTGTTTTTGATAGAACAATTTCCCCTATTGTCTTTGCTAAGCCCACTCGTCTGTAACTGTCTTAATAGTATAAACACATAGAGTGGTATTCTTTTTCTAAACTAGATGGACAGAACCATCGGCTCTTCTCTTGTATGAACTGACTTAAAAATTATTAATAACGTAACATATTAAGTGTAACATTGGCTAGATGTAGTTTTAATGTTAGAAACTATATGTGTTAAGTACAGGTGTCAACATATTGTATCATTTTGGCTAAATTTATTGTGTAAGCACTTCATTAAATAAGAATCGTGGCACTTAGTATCAAAGAATATTGTTGTTTTTTTCCAATCCATAATAGGGGTGACCACTAAACATATCAACTTCTACCAATAAACGCACTAGCATGATGATTCAAACTAAGTATGTATTCAAGTATGTTTTACACTGAAACTTAATTAATGTATTTTTTACATTTCCATGAATTAGGGCCATGTGTTTACATCAAATTGAAAAATGTGTTACCGGTCCTTCAATTTTATGAAATTTGGTCTACATATTCGTAACATATATGGATAGTTTATATGTTGGAATGGTATCTTGACAAAGACCGCAACCTGTAAAAATGTTAATTCCAAATTTGACTGAATACAAAATATACAGTCGAAAATTGGGGTACCATGCTACAAAAACGAATGCCCACCCATATCCTAATTCATCCAAAGCCATTTTAGGTAACAGCGAACTTATCAATGATATAGCTATTTAATTAAATATTTCTCCACCCGTTACATGATATGTCAATTACTTAAGAAATGATTATAATTGGGTACCCTAAGGTATTATAGTGATATCATTCATAACGTCATAAATTAGCAATGGAATTGCATAAAAACTCAAACGCACCATAAATAGTAAAGTCATACCCAAGACAATTAAATGAAATAATGTTTTCAAAATCCAAGCGTGGGCAGACTCCCATATTAATTTCCCATACCATGAAAGAGCCCCTTTGTAAGACGTAGCGTTCTTATAACTAGAGGAAGTTATCAAAAGAGGGGAGAAGCGGGGGAAGCATAAGTATAGGGCTGTGATTAGTATAGTATTTTTATTGGATGCTGTGAACTGGTGATAACAATGTTGGTGCTATCACCACCATCATCGTCACACTGTGATGTGTCTTAATACAACGGATTGTTGACGTCATATGCCTGATTGCCCATGACAACATTGTTTTATATTTTCACACGTGAAATATAGGATGTGTAAGTTAACTGAGCTACTACTTCTTACTGATGACAACACTTCTCTGGTGATAAATATTAATTAATTCTACTGCTATTGTTGTAGTTATTCTCCAGGTCAATACCATCGATTCGTACTTAGTTTAGATAGATAGATAGATAGATAGATAGATAGATAGATAGATAGATAGATAGATAGATAGATAGATAGATAGATAGATAGATAGATAGATAGATGGATGGATGGATGGATGGATGGATGGATGGATGGATGGATGGGTGGGTGGGTGGGTGGGTGGGTGGGCGGGCGGGCGGGCGGGCGGGCGGGCGGGCGGGCGGGCGGGCGGACGGACGGACGGACAGACAGACAGACAGACAGACAGATAGATAGATAGATAGATAGATAGATGGTGTATCTGAAAATTCCAATGGGCAATAAAGCCCATGAGGAAACAATACATGTACATATTAAAGCAGTTGAAAGGTTACACCAAACCCAGTGGCAGGTCAGTAAAAATACACTAAAATGGGCCTCGACGCGAGAAAACCTGTCTTCGGAGGTTTGCTAATAACAAAGGCGCAGACCAGCCTGCGCATCCGCGCAGACTGAACAGCGCCTTTGTTGTTCGCCTTTGGAACGTATCATGTCTAATCTTACTACAATCGAAGTTCCAATGTTCCAGCAAGTCTCTGTAGCTGAGCAGGCTGTTTTGGGTATGATTTGGTCTTAAACCGCGAAGACGGGTTTTGTCACGACGAGGCCCACTTTCTTTTACAGTGAATAACACCCGAATCGAGAGCGCATCCTTTAACATGAGCGAATCTGGCAGCACTGAAGATGAAACGGCACGCCCATCAGTCGAGAATGTAAGTTACTATTTTCACCAATAGAAGTATGCAATGTGCTTCGACAGAAGCCAGCTGATCTGGATCTACAATGTGTTTTTTTTAAATAAAAAGGATAAATCCTGTTCAGCAGAACAAGGATCCAACGAGAATAATGATAATAAATTTGAGCCGCGACATGAGATTTCCAACAAAGTGGTATGTGCGACCAGCAAATGCTCAGACCAGCCTGCGCATACGCGCAATCTGATCAGAGCCTTTGCTAGCCGCTTGAATACTCTATGAATATAAACCTACCGATCGAACATCCACGCTTAAAAGGAGGCTGCACATGCTTGTCTGAGTCTAATCATGTAAAAATGCCACATTGTTGGAAATCACATGTCACGGCTCATTATCAGTCTTGTAATTTTCACAGGAAGAAGATGAAATCCAGCAATATATGAAATCGCCAGCAGCTGAAAGTTGCTTGTTTATGGATTATGGAAGACAGCAAGTGATGCAAGCTATCAAAAAGCTTCTGAGGCAGAAAAGTAATATTGATCATTTTACTTATAATTATAATGCCGGTTTAAAGGTATATTAACAACAACAAAAATAGAAATTGAAAAGCCCGGGTCATTTTGAATTAAAGCCTGGTACTGTTCTGTTCTGTATGTAAGATTATGAATATATCGCACCTCACAGAATTACAAATGATTGTCTTAATAAGAGGGATGGGGGTTGTAAGCTTATAAAGAGTTGGTGTCAATAGGGAGAACTTTCTTTCTCGGTAAGCATGGTAAGGCTGACATATAATGCCGACAAGACTCAAACCACCGACTGCGTTTCCCGTCCAAAATTTATATTTGTAATGAAAATACAATTTTCAAAAATATCCACTGTATGGGTTGTTGCTCCAAAATTAGTCTTAAAATCATCACCTGACATTTTATTTAAAAAAACTGCTTTATTTGCACCTGATTAGCTCTGGGTTATATTATATCACATTCGCAGGAAATGTACAAAATATGAAATCTGTCTAAAATATGCACAGGCCTCATATTGTGTTCATTTTCTGTGGTTTTACGCCTTTAAGACAGATGCTTGGAGCATACATGTTTGTAAGATTTGATTCTTTACATCACAGTCAACAATTTGTAAGTTATGTCGGGACGGATCTCCCTAGTGTCTTGCTAAAGGGAACAATGCAACGACGCCGGTGAGGCTCGAACCCGCAACCCCTCGGTCTCGAGTCAAGCACTCAACCACTGAGCCACTGCGCTCTCTACCGTATACATGTATACACATGGAAAAATGTTAGGGAACATCTCTTGTTATACGAAGCTAAACTTTGGACTAACGTTTTCCTACATTTTTAAGTGCATTAACTAAACGTTTTAAATAATCAACATCTGTATTATCATGTATTATCTAAAGTTGCTTCAAAGAGAAAATGATGAGTATCAAGCAATTACTGTGGCTGGAAGCGGCCATTTTGAATACAGAAATTTAACTTCTGATTTTTGGACTCTGATAATTCTTGCAATGAATTCCTTACATGAAGTCTGATTGTACTCTTTTATCGTAAGCAACACGCTGATAGTCTGTGTGACAAACTTTGATCATGATCATGATTTTTACTTTACTGGCCTTTTATCGGAGGAGGGGGCATACTTTACATTGTACCGATGACAAGATTATATGCCACACTTCCTTCTTTGTCTATACAGTTTGTTATGATTTAGCCAGATTTTGAATATCACCATTCAGGACTTTCAAAACATACTTGCTTATCATAAAATCAAGGCAGAAGTATTCGAATTTCGTTTATTTTGGAAATTATCTCAGAATATCGGTTTCCATAGGAACTAGTGCAAAATGCAGATCGTATACGATTATGTTACTCAAAGCTGATACACTGTTTTTCAAAACCAAAGTCATTTATTCATTAGATATGCTCAGTTCTTTCATTTTATGTTGTTTTTGCTTTCTAATATTGTTTTCTATGGTGTGCAGAAACTAAAAGGCAAACGTGTTTTCAGGAAAATTGATATCATTCACGTGCAGCATATTGTATTCTCCGGAGCACAAAAACGAAATTCAGTGGACTTCAGCAATCCAAGCTGCTTTCCAAAGTGTCCTTTCAAAAATCCAGTATCGCAAGCCCTCTGGTAATTTGGATATCCAAAGAATTAAAATAAGGCCTTCAAGTGTTCCTTAATTTTTTCCACGTGTATACTTTTACTTTACTTGACCATACAGCTATACATGTTTGTATTAAATGTATTTCTTTTATTGTACATCACGGTAATTCATGGCCCATTTTTCATCTTTTAGCGTTGATAACTGGAATAGAGATAGCTAAAATGTGTGACTCGATAGATGAGGAAACCGCTACTACGACTGACACCGAGAGTATAGAGACTGCGGCTATTAACGAGAAACTTAAGATTGAGACTGGTCATGCTGGCACTGGACAAACAGTGACTGACGTCGAGAAAATAGAGAAGAGGAATGCTAAAGAGAGCTAAAAGAGTCATTGTGATAAGAGTGCGAAGTCAAAAGTATTCTTCCTGTTTCTCAAGCAAAACACATGCTGTGGGTACACAAAAGAAACGTCTCAATGAGACGGTTCTTTTGAGCCCGTCTCAATGAGACGGTTCTTTTGAGCACACAAAACAAATGTTTAAAAGACTTATGGGTAAGAAAATAATGATATTCTTTACACATTATCTTCAATTTTGATAATTTCTAAATCTGTAGCTCTACCTATGAACATGCTGACACCGAAGGAACAAGAATAACGAAGCCATGCGCGGATCCAGAAAGTTTTGCCTGAGGGGGGTCCAACCTTGACAACGTTTTTTTGTGTTTTTGTTTTTGTTGTTTTTTGTTTTAGTTGATGAGGGGAGAAAGGATCCGCATACCACTATAATCGAGCCATTATCGGCCCCCTTTAGATGACGCTTCGCTGGCGTGCTGATGATGGCCCAACATTGAATGCTGGCTTAGTTGCTTTGTGATTTTTCAGGGGATCCGGGCCAGTATTGCTTAGAAACACTATATTTTTGTGATTTTAAGGGGGTCGGGCATCGAACCACAATGGAAGAATTACATGTACAGAAGCAGCAATAATTTGATATTGATAAAACTACATAGTATTCTGTCCACGCATCAGTGGCGGATCCAGAGGGGGGCTCAGGGGGTGCGCTCGAACAACCCTCCACGTCCCGATTTTAAATATCCTATGAAAATGGAATAATTTGATCTCATTGAGATCAGATTATTTCAATTTCATGGGGATTTTAAGAAAATTGAGAGAAAAACAGCAAAGCGAACCCCAACACCTTAATACATATGAATCCCCTTTCAAGAAATCCATGATCTGCCACTGCGCTGTCTTTATAGGTTATATGAACTGTACTTGAAGAATACTTTTCTCTTCATTAATAACAGCATTTTTAATAAGGATGCCCGAAATCCATTTCTGAAATTGATATTTCATGGCACAATCTATTTTTGTTCTGCATTATGTGTGTAGCACATATATTATCATTCCTATCATATACACATTAAAAGGGATTATTGCAAGCAATGCAAAAGTCCCCTAACACTTTCTTAACGCAAACTTTGGTGGCAGCTGAACTGCCTTGATGATGGTGTAACCTTTAACCTGTTAGCCTGTTTTAAAGCTATTGCCTGTATGATTGTGTTGATCCGGAGAATAACTACTTCATTAACAGGTAGAAATGTTTTAACAGTATGTTTTATCTATAGAAAAATGTTGACCTTAAGCTATTTTATTAGGAAAGTAAGTGTAAGTTTACACCAAAATGATAGCAGCTCCGATGCCACCTGTTTTGGTGTTAACTTACACTTATGTTAACAGTGTACTGGTAGTGCAAGGCTTCAACGTTTTTTGAGATTTTTAACAGAGTTCACGTTTCATTGTTATTCCAAGTTTTGCATAATATTAAACATGTAACAACCATATTTTTCGTTAAATACTAAAAGTCAACCATATATATCATGTAGTAGTTGTCATTACCCAGCAGGTACATGATATCGAAACAACGTCGATGCGACGTGATGACGTCGCACCGCCGTTAAATAATGCCGTGTGCCTGCTGGGTTGAAGCTATCCTATAAACTCTTAAATTGACAACCGATGTTAAAAAATTTGAAACACTTCCTGTGGTCAACTTAAGAATGTCCTGTCACTAGTTTCCGTGAACCTGGATTTACGGTATAAAGAGTGGTGTTTTGACTGATTTTGATAGCTCAGGACCTCTACTAAAGGAAACCAGTTGATGCCACCTTGTCACCCATGGGCAATTCCGCAAATTCAAGATGGCGTCAAGGACGGCTTACAAACCATGTTTTTGCAATATATGTCATTATTATTATTGATTAATGCGCAAGATTAATACCCAAGCACTTTTTATTATCTGAATATAACAAGATGTTTAGTCACCTATTTGAATCATCGTTAATTCAAAATGGCATCAAAGATGGCCACTTTGACGTTTATTATGACACCCTTCGCTCTTTCATAAATTGCCTTATTTGCCGATTCCTTTAATGTGCAAAAACTCAGATTTGAAGGAACATTGAATAGTAATTCAGTTCCAATACAAAAAAGAAGCAAAAGTGGCATCTAAGATAGCTGTATGAAACATAAATGAACACAGGAAATGATAAAACAATATTAAATAATAAACAAAATAAGCTTTATTGTACTTTCAAAGATAGATGGGAAACGATGTAAGCAAACACTGGCAAGTTTACCTTGATTTTGGGCGTGCAGGTAGTCTCAGTTTACAGTTATATTGAACCTACCACAGATTATTGCATATGCGCGTAGCAGTGAAAAATCATGCTTTACCTGTTTATAAGAAAATAGAATAGCCCCATTACTATGCATCTTTGAAAGCACAATAATGTCCGACAAGTACTGCAAAATGACTGGATTTGTTTTTGATAGCCCTGAATTATACTCGTACTTATACTGTCTTAGCAAAGTTGACTAGAAGAAAGAATATACATGATTAAGTCAGAAACATATAAGAATCCTTGACTAGGTGACTATGCGTACACAACTGCTGTTATTTATCAGATAATACTGCTTAATGGACTCAGTTCAAATAATACAGATGCTATAAGCATAATGTGCATAACTGATAATACTGTGAGCTTAGTCTTCATAAATTTCCCTTATTGTTGTTCATGTGTTTTCTATTATATAATCACTTTAGCATATCAAGTAAAGTTACATTTACAATACCACATTGTGCGATTTTAAGGCTTGCTGAAATCGTTTTAGTTCTTAAAGACTAAGTATGCGTTGTCTGTTCATTAGATCACAGAACACCCCCTTGACATACACAAAAGATGGTACAGGAAAGTAGAGCACTGTTACAACGAAAACTTAAGGTTCCAAAAAGGGACTCGCTTCCACCAGCTCACTTGACTAGTAGTAGCACCTCTGGTGGAGCCAGTTTGATATATTTTAGGCAGCTTAACAGGATAAAGAAACTTTCTGGCTTTATTCTTTTTCCATCCATAATCAACAGGGTTCAATTCAGGAGATCTAAATCTGTGGCTTCTTTCTAGAAACATGCCTGAAGATGTGCTCTCTTTACATTTTCCGCGAAAGATTCCGAGGTAGGAGGCAGGGAACACAGCTTTGGAGCACAGGGTTGTGCTTTACCTATTCGAAAAGACCAGACTTTTTGTCGTACAAATGTTTAAATGTTCAATTTCACCTGTCACACTGTAGCAGGCTACAATGAAATTTGATGACTGTTTTAATACACCTTCCATACTGTAATTGGGATCTCAGAGTGAAGAAATGTGTGAATTCTGTGTTTTAGTGTTTTATCAATAGTGCCCTTACCAATCCCAAAATAATAGGCTGTAGTGTCACATCCACTTAATGCATGAGCTGTCAGAAGATCCATAATACCATTTCTATGCTGAATTGCTGTGGCGTTATGTCAATTGAGACTATCTTTAACAAGCGATTCCTTTATCACTACTCCAGACATAATAATGTAACAGGAGTACGCATATCTGTAACAACGCCTTGTAAGATATGATAGTTATATCCTTGTTTTCATCAGATGCCACAACAACCATTTGATGTGACAGTATGTTCTCAGCTTCTACATGATTTGTTCACAAATCTTCAGACTTGATTGTCACAGTAGATGTAAATTCCACTGGAACAGGATCTTCTCCAGTAATTTCTTATCTTCTGATATTTGGTGTCTCTGGGAATACAGTGTTGCTACAAAGATCATCAACAATAATTAGGCTGATTAGTTGGCGCTTGGTATCAGGAATAGTTACGATAACCTTTGGTGATGGTATGGGCATAACTGTGGTAAGCTGATGAGGGCGAGTTAACTGAGCCCCACATGAAACTCTTTTAACACCTTTTGTGCTCTATTCTCTATATCTATCAAACATCATAAATTTGGAGCTGCTTCTCAATGTAATTTCTGAACTTAACTACAAAGTCTCCAACTGTTGCACTGCTTGCTGGCCAAGGAAAGGGGTATGATATTGCAGAACCATCTATTACAACTGTTGAGATTTCTTTTCATGATACATCTTGATGACAACCCATTTCTGTAATACCTTCTACAAAGCTCTGCTTTGTCCACATTAACATTGTCTTGTGCACTCTTTCCAATTGCTATATTTACAACTTCATGTTGATGGCCATCTGTATTCATTAGATCTATGTACTCTTGCAGCTTCCTTCTTATTAATTCCCTGTCGGCCTTATCACCACTTATCATCCCTTTGGATTCCTCTTTATGTCCAGTCAGCTCTGTGTCATTGTCTTGTTAGAGAAACTTGAAAAATCCTGTACAAGTCTACTGCAAATATGTAGGCTGAAAGACCAAACTTTGAATGTTTAAGATTTTAATGTCACATCAATAATGCCTCATTGGCCATGCCCGTAACACATGAATGTTGTCTCAATGAACATACCGCTCCAAATACCATTCCAGAGCCCCGAGACAGGAGGCATGACATGTTCTCTCTTAAGGAGTTGTTCCTGCCTGTGACATAACTTTGGCTTTGCCTCCAGAGTGCGCAAGTAATAGAGACCTTATCGAGCATAGTTGACATGCCCTGCATCCAAAAGTATGGTAACATTTCTTTAACTGCAGTCTTAGTGTAGACACCATTCAGCCTCTCTCTCGTCGCAGATGTACATCATCATGATGAAAACAGCTTTTATCACACAATCTATCCACAGATAATTGATATTTTACTTCTGCTACTGATATCAGAAAGAATGTTTTCAAGACCACACATATCATTTGCAGATTTACTGTGCCACCTGTCAAATTGGCCTTTAAGGTTCTTCTGTTACAATCCCCAATGATCTCATATTTTGTGAAATCTGTTTTGCAGTCATCATCCTTTGCACACCAGCAAACATTGAATCTAGCAGATTGTATAGATCACTCTCTGCCATGGTAAACACAACGTAATCATTGCCTCGATCAGATATTAATCTGTTGGGCCTGGCGCAGAGCTGTCATAATTGTATCTGCGTCAGATGGCATCATGTTGATAAATGACAAATCCATTGCTTATTCTTAAATTTGGGTGAATGACCTTGGTCTCTACGTATGTCTGTATTGTATCCATTCAATTATGGACAATTATAATTATTTGACATCTCATTTAAGAATAAAATATCCATTTCCTGTACTCTTGTGGATACTATTACTGTCTCAGTCAGTATTTTTAGTGACATATGACAGCCTTGTTAGCTGCATGTGTTGACATCTTGGGATTTTAAGGACTGCTATAACGTTCAACATTGATATTATAGTCTATTGGTTTTGTCATATCATTCCTATTAACTCTATTGATAGCTTATTTATTGTCTGGATATTCAGATTGATATGAACTGGAGGATTGAGTCACAAGTACTGCTAAAGAGTGTCTTGACGATTTGCCATTCTGTAAGGAAAAGTAAGCATCAAAATTATCTACCACGACTTGTATAAGACCAGGATCACTGTCTGATATTCCTTGTAATATAGGCGATGTTGCTGCAGCAGTGGAGATTTTTTTTAATCTTTGAAGCTCAGCATACGAACATGAAACTCCTAATTCACTCAAATTACCGACAAAGTCATTGGAATTCCTCATAAGTAATCCCAATGCTATTTGCAGAGGAGGTGGATAGTTTGATAATTCATTGATGACTATATTTACAATAAAATAAGCTTTTGGTATACAATTAAGTTTGCTTGATAACTTAAAGAGGAAACACATCAATGTGTCACTCACACAGTCACACCATACATCGATATAGTGTTGATATTTTTCATATTGTAGTCCTTCAGAAATATTGGGTTCAGATGAAAGCAGAATACTGCTTAAACCGGTGCCTGGGGCGTAAGAATTGTTGCACTTTCCATTAGTTCTGATTAACAGACTCAATAAAACAGTCTGCTGTTTTCTAATATTGTAGGTTCTCTCTAATTCTGAAGGATCCGTTTTTTCCAGATTATTATACAGTCTCTCTGTGTAACCTAGTTCTATATTGTGTTTTGTCACATTCAACAGTCTTATTTTCTTTCATAATTTCATGATGATGATGATGATGATGATGATGATGATGATGATGATGATACACTTCTTCAATACCATATTTTATAGTTATAACAGTGTCAAAATAGCTAAAATATGGGCAACAAAATCAACTTGTATAGCTTTGGCGGCCATCTTGGATGCCATTTTTATTTTACAATGATGTAAGACTCATGGGAGACCAACATCACTTCAATATGATGCATGGGTAACGTTTTGACCCTTTCTGATGCGACAATGCAGACTTCTGACCAGCACAGACCAGTTACTGTAGGCTCGTAAATGGGCGTTAACCGTCTTGGACGCCATTTTGAATTCTGAGAATTGCCCAAGGGTGACAAGGTGGCATCAACTCAATTCTGATATATGAAGGTGTTGGCTATCATAGTCAGTCAAAATATTTTCTATATACCGCAAATCCAGGTCCAACCCTGAATCTGCCAGACAAAGAGGTAACAGGTTACTGGTAAGATTACATATTTTAAAAATCAAAGAATGTCATGTTATCCGTTTTTATCCCTTGTATGTCTACCCAAAAATGGTATAACGTTTTACTGCTATCGCTTGTGTCCTTCTTGGTCAGTGGCAATAACGAAAGTAGAAAATCGTCAAAACAGGTAAATTAGCTCTGTTTTTTCAATGACCATGTATCATTGCAGTCAGTTGCGTCTATTAAAATGCAATTATTAACTAGCGTCTGTTACAAACTACTTTGGTACATCTTCTGGGCACAGTGACAACAAATCTATCACATTCATTAAGTTAGTTTTGCTCCTTCAGAAACATAGTTTAGGCAATATTGTAAGTAATTTCAGTTGTTTGTTTGTTTGTTTGATTGATTTGATTTGATTCTTTACGTCCCATCAACAATCTTTCAGTTAAACAGGGACGGGTTATTTCAGTTGTAGAAAAGATATAAATACTACTAAATGCATGGCATACTGATATTAATTCATAGATGTACCAGACAGACACTAACAGAAAAACACATAAAGAATCACAGTTTTCATGATTTTCCACTCAAAGAGTATTTGCCATTATAATCACCATATGTCAATTTGACCACCGGATTTTTCAAGTTGATCACCAACATAAGTGGATTGAAAGGAAAGCGAAATAACATCTATAGACGCATGTGAAAAGGTATTTGACGACTTTCTACTTTCGTTTTCGCCACTGAGTAAGCAGGGCAGTAAAACATTTTGATTTTCTTAAATGCCATTTTGGGTAGTGTTACATGTACATAAGCGTTAAAATGAATAATAGATCACAAAAGGGTTACAATCTGGGATGTACAAACTATGGCTAGTCTCCCGGGGGGGGGGGGGGGGGGGGGGGGGGTACTCTATTTTTTCCTCATACATAGGCTCGGACCCAGCATCTACCGTTCACCCCAAAAAAATTTCAGGAATTCCAAGCACCCCAAAAAAATATTTGAAATTTTAGCAACCCCCAAAAATATCCCAATTCTGTACATTGACCTTAAAAAAGACCCTAAAATGCATAGAAATGACCCTTAAACTAGCCCAATTTTGTGATGACCCCAAACGATTCATACCCCCAAAAAATATTCATTTTTCTGAAAACCCCAAAAAATATTGAAATTCAGAATTTTGAACCCAAAAAAATGGACCGAGCCTACGTATGCGTGAAAATATCAGAGTACCCCCCCCCCCCCCCCCCCCAGGCTAGTAATATCAAATATGAATC
Organism: Loripinus fragilis; assembly: GCA_964019695.1. Lineage (NCBI taxonomy): Eukaryota > Metazoa > Mollusca > Bivalvia > Lucinida > Lucinidae > Loripinus > Loripinus fragilis. The sequence continues at coordinate 55,831,821 of OZ026517.1, forward strand.
TTAGCCAGGGTCTGCAAACGGAAACTTGCTATCACAAAGGGCCAAAACATTTTCCATTTTTACAGGTAAAATCAAACTATTATTTATCAGACTAGCGACTAGTCTATAGGTAAATGTATACGTGTGTGTGTCGAGACATTTCTCTTTTCCGGTGATAATACCCGAAGTTAAAATTAGCACCAAGCCTATGTGAGATCATCAGCTTCACATAAAATAAAACCTAGAATAGAGCATCACATTACGACATGAGATTTCCAACAATGTGATATGTGCAACCAGCAAAGGCTCAGACAGCCTGTGCATACGCGCAGTCTGATCAGAGCCTTTGCTAGTCGCTTGAGTATTGAATTTTTATGATTATTAAGTGTCTGCATAGGCCGAGCTGAGTCTACACATGTCAAAATACCACATTGTTGGAAATCACATGTCGCGGCTCGTTGACCATGTTGACAGACCTGATAAAATGGACGATCTAGATCACCAGCCATTATATTCAAACTGTCATCGATTGGTTCTAAATCCTCCATGGAGGTGAGGCCCAGCCAGCAACTATCAGCCCGTCAGCGAAACGCCATTCATTGGCGTTTTGCTGGTGGGCCGATAGTAGGGGAGCTTCGAATTTCACCTTGGTTTTGGATGAGGAGAATTTTATTTCATACCCCACCCGCCCAATTCATATACTCTAATAGGTGTAGAAAAAAAGAAACCAATCTTAATCCTGACAAAATAAAATCCCAGCCGAGGGGCTGGGGGAGGAAGGGGTGTTTATATTCTTTTTTTTCTTGCTACATACCAACAACCACAAAAGATATCGGGCACAACCTCCACCCCCACCGCCACAAAAAATCATTTTAAATTTAGCATACCAAAATTACATTGACCTTAATAAACGATCCTAAAAACGCCAAAAATAGATCTAGACACTCCGAAAATATGTACAAATCTTCATATCCAAAAAAATATTCATTTTTCTGAAACACCCTTCCGCCCCAAGAAATAATAAACTAAATTCAAAATTTTGAACCACAAAAAATCGACCAAGTCTATGCATATACAAAATATCAGAGTACACCCCGCCCACCACTGGGCATAAAATACTGGTGTATTCATATACTGAACCTCAATTCTCTGTACATATTCTGAATTTCATATACTTTCAAGGATACTTTCAGAAATTATCTGTAACATTTCTTCAATGAGAATTTCTGTCTTTCCTTTTTTTTTTTTTTTTTTTTTTTTTTTGAAACTGACAAAAATGCTAGAAACGCATTGTCTGAAGTTAAATCGCTTGATCCAATTAAACAGCCATGTAGATTATTATTATTATTATTATTATTAGTAGTAGTAGTAGTAGTAGTAGTAGTAGTATAGTTTTATAGGTTTTAGTGCTTTACACATTTGAGCCGTGACATGAGATTTCCAACAATATGGTATGTGCGACCAGCAAAGCCTCAGACCAGCCTGCGCATACGCGCAGTCTGATCAGAGGCGAATATTCTATAAATATTAAGCTACTGACCGAACATCGTTTGGAGTGTATATGCTTAACAAGAGGCTACACAGGTTCGTGTGAGTCTTCACTTGTCAAAATGCCATATTGTTGGAAATCACATGTTGCGGAACTCATCAAACGAATTCGTCTGTACGCTGGTGGAGCTGAGGAAAGATTTATTTGAAATGTTTTGCTTTCTGTCTATCATAATCGTACACTAGTCTCTTAGAAAATTAAAATGAGGCGTGACATGAGATTCCCAACAATGTTGTATTTTTAAAAGAGTAGACTCAGACAAGCCTGAGCAGCCTCCTGTTAAGCGACTAGCAAGGGCTCTGATTAGACTGCGCGTATGCGCAGGCTGGTCTGAGCCTTTGCTGGTCGCACATACCACATTGTTGGAAATATCATGTCGTGGTTCAAATATATTTTAATTGCATTTTTACATTGAAAGATTGTTTGGACATAGTACCTTAACACATTCATCCAACCATATCCCACTCAGACTGGCTAAGGCTCCATGGAGTTTTAGCCACTCTGAGTGCAATATGACTCTAAATGAATCTCATACTCCTCAATATATACGGACTCTCATACTTCTAAAATATATGCGTTTATTTTGTTTTACATTGAGAGATAGTTTGGACATGGTGCCTCAACACATTCATCCAATCATATCCCACTCAGAATGGCTAAGGCTCTATGGAGTTTAGCCACTCTGAGTGCAATATGACTCCAAACGACTCTCATACTCCTAAATATACACGTTTATTTTGTTAAACGTTGAAAAATCAAATTTGTGGACATGGTACCTTAACACATTCATCCAACCATATACCACTCAGACCGGCTAAGGCTCTATGGAGCTTTGGCCACTCTGAGTGCATATGACTCCAACTGACTCTCATACTTCTAAATATATACGTTTATTTTGCTTTATATTGAAAGATTGTTTTGACATAGTACCTTAACACATTCATCCTATCATATTCCATCCAGACTGGCTAAAGCTCTATGGAGTTTTAGCCACTCTGAGTGCAATATGACCCTAACTGACTCTCATACTCCTAAATATATTGTTAATTTTGTTATACATTTAAAAATCAAATGTTTGGACATGGTACCTTATCACATTCATCCAACCATATCCCACTCAGACTGGCTAGGGCTCTATGGAGTTTTGGCCACTCTGAGTACAATATGACTCTTACTAGCTCTCATACTTCTCAATATATACGTTTTTTTTTTGTTTTTTTTACAATGAAAGATTAAGTGTTTGGTCATGGTACCTAAACATTTTCATCCAATCATATCCCACTTAGACAGGCTAAGGCTCTATGGAGTTTTGGCAACTCTGAGTGCAATATGACTCTAACTGACTCTCATAATCCTACATATAAACGTCTATTTATTTTATTTATTTACTTTTTTACAATGAAATATTAAGCGTTTGGGTATGGTTCCTTAATTCATTTATCCACCCATATCACACTCAGACTGGCTAAGGCTCTATGGAGTTTGGGCCACCCTGAGTGCAATATGTTTTCTCACACCTACTATCTTGGTGTTAAACTGTATAATAATACATGCTAGCCAGTAAATACGGTAAAACACTCCTTTGAGCGCACGTGCGTGATATGCAGCGAAGCATATAAACAATTGCCTCGCCTCCCTTGAAATAGTGTTTAACAGTTTCAGCTGTCATCCTCCACTTCCCTACAAGGGCACTCGGTGCCCACCCCAATCTAAAGAGACGGTGACAAAGCCGCAGCTACAGCGACACTGCGACTTCAAGTTTCCACTTGATGTCGCACTGGCGCTGACGCGGTGGCACCCGACCAAAAGTCCTCAAGATACCAATGCTTCACTCCATGTCTCGTTCGTTTGATTATTTATGTAGTGTGATATTGTAGTTAGCTCTTATGTCTATGTTTTGACCTGAGCCTAAATAAAAGTATTTGTCTGTCTGTCTGCATGTCTCTCCTGTGTTCTGAGAGCTTGCGCCTCGGAGAAACTGTTTGTAGTGTTCTCTACAAAAGGTGGTTCATATTTATTTAAACAAATTTGAAATTATTTCTCATTATAATTTGTTAAAATTAGTCTGATCTAAAAAAAAATACTCAATCACCACTTTATACTCTAAACTTTATTCGCTTTATTGAAACAGTCTCAGGGGATGAGTAGTTTAATTTTAAGTATACCAAATGCTTTCTGAAACAAAATGTTTTGAACTTTCTCAAATAGGTTGAGTTTTTTTTCTCGTGGAACATTTAAAGTTGTGCATAAATAACTTAAGTGTGTTCTGTTAAAAAACAAAGCTTAGATATTTAGTTTTTTGAAGCAACCATTTGTCTTGATCAACATCAGAAATAAGGGTGAGGTTGGTACCGTCAAACATATTTAAGGGAATATATCTTTCAAAAGATACTTGCATGAACTTTTTCCTGTATAAACAAAAATTACTTTTTTTTATCAAGGAGACGGGTACCTTTGGCCACATTGTTGTATGAACAATTTTTCACCTCACATAGATCACTTTAACTTTTAGCGAAAACCATTTGCATGAACATGAACTATAATTATCTGACTACAATATATGGAAGTACTTTGACCCAAATATATGTATTTCTGGTATTATTTTTACAATATTTCATTGAAAAGTTCATAAGTAAAAATTGTAAATATATATTTTTCTACCAAAATTTGACCATTTGGGCGAAAATACTTCTATAGATTGTAGTCATAATTGTAGTTCATGTTAATGCAACGGTTTTTTTTTCTAAAGTTCACCCAGCGTGTCACAATGTTGCAAACGGTATCAAACCAGGAAGTAACTCTAAACAGACTGAAAGGCATGCTGCGGATTGCTCAAAAGCTATATGTTTGAGCGTAAAGTGATCTATGTGAGATGTATATATTGTTCATACAACAATGTGGCAAAAGGTATCCGTCTGCATGATAAAAAACATATTTTGGTTATAAAGGAAAAAATGCTTTTCAAATATATATCCCCTTCAGCCGTTCCATTTCGGTGCTTCTTTTTTGGATTATTTTTGTTAAACGAGTGTGTTCTTCGTATTTGTCTGTAATTCTGTAGTGCTTGTTGCTTGCAACCTAGTGGTCACCTGCTTGGAAGGGGCTGACCTCTTGGCTGTCTTGTAGGTGATGTTTTCTTGTGGTTTTGTCGCATTCCCATATTGTGTCCTGGGTCAAGTGTGGCTTTATTTATCGATTCATGATCTTTGCTTCTTCCTTACTTTGAACATCAAATGTTTGGGTTTACAGTTTCCAAGGACACACTTAATTGTATGCAAAATACATTAATGCAATATTTGGTAATCGTTTTCTTTTCAAGTTGGCGATGTATATGCTTAAATGTTTATGAACTTGATTCTGCTGTGAGTTTTGAGAATTCCTTTTGCACAATTCTTCCAGGACAGATTGTATACAAGGGATACAATTTGGGCACTTGTATGGCAGAATTTATTAAGCCCAGAACTTTGCCACTCAAAAGCAAGCGAACAGACGTTTTGCATTGAATAGTAGACCGAATGTTCCTCTAAAAGTAAAAAAAGCTCAATTAAATCACAGGAGCTTGAAGTTCGATTCTTAAATCACCCCTATAGCCTCTAATCCAAAAGCTCTCGGTGTCATTACGTAATGACATTGTGAACTTTTGGTTTTGAGGCTATAGGGGTGATTTATGGATCGAACTTCAAGCTCCTGTGATTAAATACACGTTTTCATGAGAGATAAACCCCACCGTTTTAGTTCTTTTAAAAATCATTTAACAATAGTATTTAGGGTCTCCGTGTCATGGTTATGCTTTAAATTGCCATTATATCTACTTGACCATACCAGGGACATGTCTGTTACTTATTGTTTGTTTTACTCATATGCAACACTGGGCAAAAAGTGAAATTCACATCTGTTCAAATAAACACGAAGTGAAATATATGGGGAATATGTATATTATCTTTAAAATTATTGATTTTAGATTGTTAATAACACACCTCAGAACGCTCAGAAAGCACCAGATTGCACCGTTTTTATCAAAATTTTCTGGGGACCATGCTCCAAGATCCACCTAGCAAGAGTCTGAATCCATGCTATGCCATCGCCTGTATGTCTGTTTACTTCAAAGGATATGGGATATTGGTAACTCCAATGGGATATTAGTAACTCCATATACAAGCCTCAATATTTGGAAACCGCATTGGAAATGCATGCGGGTGTCAATGGGGTTAACTGATGAGCAAATTATGACCCTAAAATTTAACGATTAGCGATTTATTACACTAAAATTTAACTATTAGCGATTTTTAATGGATAACCTTACCAAATAACGGAATGAGCGACGATACTGATTTTCGAACTTTGTTAAAAAATTATAATGATAAGCAAATTTTTACCGATAAAATATACCAAATATCGGAATGATGCTTTTAGACAGTTAGCGAATTCGACTAAGATTGTGACATTCCGTAGGGCGTCATATGATCTAACCGCAGTTGTGTCCCCTGTTTCTATCACCAAGACAATTAGTGTGCACCCACGTGCATTCTGATCAGGATATTTCCTGCGATGCCCATGGGGTAATTTAGGACCCACGCTTTTCCATTGCAACAGTGACGGGAAGTCAGTCAGGAGAAATTTCAACATCTTTTAATTTTTCTTGCGTTTTCGTTCGATGTTTGGAGGCCTCAAGAGAGCTGCGAGGCACCTTGGTTCCAGATGCCACACACAACTGACGTACGTTGCGATCATTATGTCGCAAGACAGCCGCAAGTTGCAACGACGATTACGACAACTGCAGAATTTCGCAATGCAGTTACACATTAACACTAGCACCGCCGTCAGATTCAGACAGAAACAAACAAGGAAAATGCCAGCAGTCCAGGACTTTAGTTAAGAGTACGTAACAGAAATTTTTTTTTTTATTTCTCAACTAAAACATATGTTATGGGTATTAAATGAGGCATGAGGAGACCTGTGCTAAAATGCAATCCAGTGCCCATGCAAGGCCTTTTCGGCGACAGGTCATCTTTTGAAATATTTCACACTAGAACACAACGGCAGCAAGGCACAGAAAACCTTTCAAAATTCATAAAACACTTCAGGGATTTTTCGTGCTTAAGTAGGCATGTGAGATACCGTGCATAGGCGTTTCTGAAATTGAAATGTTCAGAATACGTAAATAGTGGGCTATATACACATGGAACTCTGTAAGGAATGCCCTACCTGCCAGTCTAAAGAGAAATAAATTAAACATTAAGAAAATGAACATTTCAACCCTAAACGATTTCTTTAAAGATATTTTACTGAATTGGTCAGATTTTTACTGATTACCGATTTTCATCTATTTTACTGATTATACTGATTTTGGGCCTAAATTTTACTGAATACCAAAGTTTGATCCCAAAATTTAAATATTATCGATGTTTGGGCCTAATTATTGCTGATTACCGATTTTTGGACCTATATTTTACTGATTACTTATTTTGGGGGCTAAATGTTACTGCTTTCGGGGCCTAAATTTTACTAATTACTGAGACCCTCCGATGCATGTATAACTGCATTATCACAATATCTAAATGGGATACGAATGCTATCGAACAAGCTTTCGTCATCAGACGAACAGATAGTTCCGGACATACGCAAGTCTAATCCGGGGTGGGGGGGGTAACTTGGGGTAATTTTGGTACGAGTATGCGAGCCAGTTTTTTTATACCTACCCCAATCATATACCTTGTCTTCGAAAAAAATGACATATTCATATACTTGATCGAACAAAATGTGTACATATTCATTTACTGTTCTTTGATTTTTATACCATATTTGCCGTCTGTAAACACAGTTTGCAAATAAATATTACAATGATTTTGGTTTCTGAGCTGAATATCTGAGCAAAAATATGAGCATTGTCAAACGGATGTCAAAAAACGGGATCATTCGTCTACTTATGATTGATTGTTCTACTCTTTACCCTACTTTACCTCATAATTTAATTAAAGATAAACTTATTGATCTTATTGAAAGAACCTTCCAGAGAGAAGGCTCTCCTTACCTTGCATGTAATGACGGAAATGCATTTTTACTTCAGAAAACCCTAAAAAAATATCATGCATGGTCATGTCAAAATGTATGTGATGCGCTGATCTTTTTGTTGGACAACATTTTTATTCGATTTGGCACCAAGCTGTATATACACGTAGTTGGGATTCCTATAGGCATTAATTGTGCTCCTCTGGTTGCAGATTTATTCCTGTTTTGTTGTTATGAGAGTGACTTTATGATGTCTCTTTCTGATGATAAGCAAGTTGAAGTTATTGATGCATTTAACACTACATCCAGATATTTGGACGATATTTTAAACATTATTAATGTTTATTTTGACAATAAGGCAAGTCAAATATACCCTTCAGAGCTCCAACTTAATATTGATTTAGCCAATACCTGTGATACCGCAGCTGTTTTTTAGACTTGTATTTGTCTATTTCTAATGATACAGTTTCTACCAAAACTAATGATAAACGTGACGACTTTGATTTTGAAATTGTCAATTTCATTTTTACATTTTTAGATGGTGATGTTCCTCACTCTACATCCTATGGAGTCTATATCTCTCAACTCATTCGTTTTGCTAGAGCATCTAACTTTATTACTGACTTCAACACTCGCAATAAATTGTTAACTCAGAAACTTCTTAAACAATGCTATCAGTATCATAAACTTCGCAAAACCTTTTCTAAATTTTATAGACGATACTATGATTTGATACATGTATCTAAATTCCAAGTTGGACTTAAATCTATCTTGCGCCATGGACTTTCGGAACCTGAATTCTATGGTGACTTGGTGTATAAATTGAAGAAGATTGTTGGCTCTAATAATTTTTCAGCGCAGTTCATTAAAATAATTTCCTATTATAAAAAGAATGGCTATAACATTAATGTATATTGCAACAGACAGCCTGCTTGGTGGTCAGCCCAATCAAGGTCGGCAACTTTGCTTTCCTCTTTACTTGCACGCCGGTTGGTCGGACTTCAGACTCTATGACGGTTCTGACTTAAAGACTTATCTGTTAATGAGATGGGAGCCTGATGCTTCGGCTGTTTGTCGGGTCCATCGGGGTTTACCTGTTGGATTTCTTTTGCTCTGGTATTCAATTTTATTTACTGTTGAGTCCTTATCTTTGCTCTATCTCCTTTTTATATCTTGATTTGTATGTTCTAGGAGATGATGCATTGATAAGTTAGGGAACTTTCATGCAAACCAAACATCTATGTGTCTTAATCGACATCTGAACTAAGGGTGAGGTTGGTGCACCGTTAAACCGGTTTAAGCCCTCCAGTAAAATATTTTACTGAGCGTTCCAATGCGGTACTTCTTTTGTGGATCGTTTATGTTTTTTTCTGTCTTGTGTTTGCTATGCCTTTGTACGCGTCTGTTAAGGGGAGACCGGGGTTGTTCGGCCTCGGGGCATGTTCAGCATGTGGCTCTATTTAGCATGTAAACTAGGATATGGGGCTGGGAAACATATTTGAAAATTACTTGTGACGAGTTTGTCTACATGAGTACACAATGGCTACATTGTTGAAGGGTACATTGATATTTTACCAGAAAATTTGTTTTCTTGCATGATTAGTAAATTTTTCATAGTCATTTCAGTTTTTATTTAGCTAAAGATGTGTTTAGATTCTGATTTAAATTCTATATTTTTATTACGAAAGGATTATGTGCTTCGATATAAAATATTGTTAATTTCTTCTCCTGCACCTAAAAAGGAGCTGTCACGTGAGTCTGTCAGGGGCAAGTTCGGCCACTTAAGTCGGGCAAAGCTCGGCCCATAGCCCCACACTTACATAAAATATTTGCCATTGTATTTTAGAAATCTTCAATAAAGGAATATCAGAACTGATAAATAAAGCTCTTAAGGTAATTTTTATGATAAGAAAAAAAATTCAATCGTCATTCATTTTCCCAACACTTCAGTGCCGACTATTTGATACATGTGTCAAACCAATACTATTATACTGTACAGAGATTTGGAGTCCGTACAGTCTGAATTTTGTGAAAGTAGCATCAAAGATAAGTAAACACAACCTTGAAGAATCATATGAAAATTTCCCGCCCGAAAAAATTCACACAAAATTTTGTAAGTTTCTAATAGGTGCTAACAAATATTCATCAAATCTTGCTTGTAAAAGTGAAGTTGGAAGATATCCCTTAGCAATATCAGCTACATTGCTTTCAATAAAGTATTGGATGCATATAAATGATGATGAAATCCCAAAAGCACAAAATAAATTTACTTTTCAAAGTCTAATAAATGGAGATGAATTAAAGTCAAGTTATGGAGAACAAATTAAAAAATTCTTAAAGATTATTAGATTTGATCATGTCTGGCAAAATAAAGGAACTTTTTCAAAAAGAAGCCTAATAAATGCTGTGGAAAAGAAATTTATAAAAGGTACAATTCATTCTTCAAAGAGGCAATTACTGGAAGAATTATTGTTAAAGGCAGAACATTAGATAAACTTAGAACGTTTAAGATGTTAAAAAAATAACTATAAGATGGAAAACTATTTAAGTCTAAAGGTTGATAAACACTTAGTTTTTAATCTTGCTAAATTTAGAATTTCAAACCATCAACTTGAGATTGAGACAGGTCGGTATAAGAAGACTAGGATTGATCAGAGATTGTGCAAAACTTGTAATGAAAACAAATGTGTCGAGGATGAATTTCACTTTTTAGTGATATGTAAAGAATATCAAGCTGAAAGAATAGAATTTTGTAGAAAAATAAATCAAGTTATTGTACCTTTTGAGTCATTTACAAGCCGAGAACAATTCATTTTTCTGATGTCTACAAATGACACTGAAGTGCTAATGCTATTGGTATACTATAGATAAATGCTTGCAGATTCGACAGTCCTCAGGGAGATAATCAAGGTGTATTTAAGTCTCAGCTGAGACCCTGTGTCAATAAATGTGTAGCGTAGTTTTATATGTTTGCGATGTAATTAATTCATTCTACGTTAACTTGGCCAATTGTGAAATCAGAAAAGTTGTGAAATCAAATACTTTAGATTTGATAAATGAAGTTTGTATCTGACAAAATAACGTTCTAATATATGGAAACAAACTTCAGTGTACCCAAATAAAGCTTTTTTGAAAGAAAAATATTGACGTAAACAGGTGTGCTATTTACACAACGTAAGATACGTTATACTATATATAAGGATAAAATACTCAGTGTAGTTGAATATTAGAGAATGAAAACTATGTGTTTTAAATACCCTTGTGAATAATGTAAAGCTATATAATACGTGTTTAACAATAGTGGTCTTCATCATGTGGTACTGCGAAAGAAGATTCAATGTCAAACTGAAAGAAATTATTTTTTATTAACATTATCTCTTTTTTTAATCGATAAAAATCAAATATCCCTTTTAACACATGACATTTTCGTATAATATCTAAGTTACAATGTTACTTGATTATATCAATTTGGTTTCATACACACTATGTATTCTATATAACCACAAAAAGTATTCTGAAAAACAGACCATTTTGTAACGTATCTTACACATATGGAGTCTCATCTGTTTACACAATGTACATCCACTTTATGACATACCCTGAATCATCCTGTTTGATTAAATTGACAAGTAGTGAGTCTAGTACAATGACTGATGAGAAATTTTAATCCTGTATATATATTAAAACAATCAATTCAAAACCAGCAGAGCACATAAAACAGATAGGGTGCATAATTGCAGAGTAAATGTGGTATTGATAGAAAATGGTGTAAAATATTATCAGTTATCCTTGTGAATCAGAACAAACACAAACTAATTCATAAACTATTATTCAACTATCCAAAGTAAAACAATTAAAATAATCGTTCTAACGTTCATTCCAGAAAGTGTCTACAAAGGGATTGTAACGTATCTTTTACTTTCAGCTGAAATATCACTTTGATTATTTCAATATCAGATTTTGATACCCTAAACTGACGCTGACGTTTTCTAGTTGCAACATGTTTGACAATGCTACACATAACTTCACCATGAGTCGCAAATTAAGGACATAATCTAATCAGACGTTGAGTTACATTTGCAATTACATTTAAATGGCCTATTTTACACTCTTTAAAAACTAACATGAAATACAAAAGATTCATACGAAGAAATTGGGTTATTTTCATTTCACTGCCAAGGAAATATTGTGACAAAAGACAGCATCACTTTTGACAAGCCATGACATCTTTTGCGTCATTATTTTCTTAAGTTGTGACTTCAGATGACAGGAAGCGCTGATTTCATAAAATACGTTACAAAAACATAAGATACGTTATGCAAAATAATCTGAACTCAAAGAGCCCAGTATACTATTTTTTTTAAAAATATTCACATGTGCTGTTAATTCAAATTTATAATAAAATATGACAGATTAATTCTTGCTGTGACAAAATATTTCATTTTTGTTTTCAATAAGATACGTGACTTTTCATAAGATACGTTACGCTGAAAGGATCTGTTGTAGGCAATGTTTTCTTTTTCAAATTGACCAAAAGGTCATTTGTTTAGCTAATTGTTTTTTGGACTTTCATATTTCAAATAGTTTCAAATGCTTCATATTGTACAATATAATATTTTCAACGATGTTGTACCTTTGTCTCTCAAAGATCTGTGATTTTGTAAAATTCAAAAGTTCCAAATCGTCCCGCTTCATAACCTTAAGCTAAGAGTGAAAAATAGTGCCCAGTGCTTCCGCTGACAATATAAATAACATAGCACATGTGCATGCAGGGGTACACTTGATTTATCAGCATAGAAATGCAGCCTTCTAATCGAGCGTCACGTATCTTATTTTAACGTATCTTATTCCATTAAAATGTTAAAGTATATTTTAGCCAGGTTTAACTAGTATTCCACGAATGCGTTATTACTTTCCCTTAAGTAAACATTCGGCAGTATTGTGTGGGCAAGGGTTAGGGTAAAGCTTTATAATAGACTGAAGTGCACTCAAAAAACACTGTCACGTATCTTACCAAAGAAATTGGTGTTTTTGAATCCTGGATGAAACCTTTGTATTTGTTTTATTAAGATCAATCACAGTACGGTTTTGACGTCTGTTAATTTGATTAGAGTGTTTCTCCATGATGATACATTGCATTAGTTAGATGGCCTCCATGCGAGCTGAACATTTCTTGTACTTCAACAAAAGCAGAATCTAGGGCGAAGATTTGGTACCAGTAAAATGCATTTAAGCCCCCCGGTGGCTTAGGCTGCTGTCTGTTCTAAGGCGGTTTTTGTTTGTTTGTGTGTTTGTTTGTTGCTATACGTCCCAAGTCAACAGCTATGGTCATCGCGGGACGGTCAGTTCACCTAACCACACTTTTTCCTGGGCAAGCTTGAACAAGCAGTTAACCAGTACTTCGTGCACATACTTTCGCTTGTAACTGACAACAACCCTTCTTGAATGATTCAGCAGAAGGGAGGAGAATGACCTTAGAAATTATTTCATGATCAATCTCCACGAAAGTATGGGACCGGGCTGGGATCGAACTCGCGACCCCTGGATCTGCAGTCAGACTCGCATCTGTTGCCAGACACTTTACCGACTGCACTACGCGGCACGGTGGTTCAGTTGTTGTTGACTTTTTGTTTATTGTTACTCCCATTGTGGGAGTCTGTAATTGTTCTATGTTTTGTTGTACGTTACTTAATGTCCATTCTAGTATTGCAATCATCTTGATGGGGAAGAGAGAGCTGGTTGCTTTGCTTAACTTGTCTACCTGGTGTCTCGTAATGGTTGAGCGGCTCTTCCTCGCAGTGCCACAGGGTTCTCTGCGGTTTGTGATTGTGGTATATCCTGATCATACTCACTTACTATTTTTGTGGTTTAAATCTTTTATACTGATATGTTTGCATCTTAAACAATCAGTTGCATACTAAAAATAAACAGAATTTGAAAATGCTAAGACCCAGATAAAGACTGTAACGTATCTTACTTAAAAATTAGGGACAAGTTATTGTAATTTTCATCAAAATTCCTATGTCTGAAAAAGGTATAGAGTATCAACAGTCTATTAAATCGTATCTTAGGTTTACACAAAAAAACTATTTTTTGATAAAATACATGTAAATGGGCCTATAAAATAACTACTTTTGAAGAACATAAACCAGGGACACGCAAATTTGGTAGATTTAGAAGCATTGTCTATTAAAAAATACATTTTTCTATTCATAATCTAAGCTTTTTTATGTAAGAAACCTCATACCGGTATTGGATGAGTTATACAAAACCCAATGCCTTAACATATCATGCAATAAATATATTTTACAAGCGTGGGACAGTATATTTTCATATTTTAACCATTTAACGTAGAATGAATGAACTGTCATTTTATGTCTTCAGTCATGATTCTTTGTTAAGGATTGATACTGAATAAATTTTGACTTGACTTGACTTGACCATATGAGGGCCTCATGGAAGATTAATACCATTGTGTTTGCTAAATGTTGTTACCCTCGTTAAATAAAGACTTTACTTACTTACTCTTACTGACTCTCACTTACTTACTTACTAACTTACTTACTTACTTACTTACTATCTATCTATCTATCCATCTATCTATCTATCTATCTATCTATCTATCTATCTATCTATCTATCTTCCATCACGTCTTAACCCCGGAGGGGGACGTCAGACGGGTATTCAGGAATACCAAGTGCTGAGGGGGTTAGTTGAAACAAAGTGATAGAAAAGGTGGTGAGATGAGTTTGTACAGTGCGAGAAGGAGTGTTAGTATAGGTAAAAGATAAAACAGAAGCTGGTATTCAGGGGGACACATGAATTACCCCGCAGACAGCACCACTAAACTGTGTTAAGGTTGGAAGGGTCGGTATGTTGGTAGGGAGGGCATTCCAGTGGATAATTTTTCTAGGGAAAAATGTGAACCTGTAATAGTCTTTGAGAGTCTGGATCTGTCTGTATGCTAAAGGGTGTATGTGTCTTGATGTTCTGGTGTTTCGAACAAGGTAGTCTGATGCAGGGATAGCTACAAGGTCATATGTGACCTTATACATCATCACAAGTCGGCTATCAATGCGACGTTGGTCTAAGGGGCGCCAGCTTAGGTCCTTCAACATACCAGTGACACTAGAGGTGTATCTATAATCTCTTGTAGCCCACCTTGCAGCCCTTCTTTGGACTGCTTCCACTTTATTAATATCTGTTGTGGTCTGGGGATACCATACTGTTGAGCATACTCCAACTGAGGCCTTACAAGAGTTTTGTTTGCTACTGATTTAAGGTCCTTATTATGGACCCGGATATTTCTTTTAAGGAAACCAAGAGTTTGGTTTGCCTTTTTTTTGTGGTGATGTCAATATGTTTGGACCATGAGAGGTCGTCCGCAATGGTGACCCCTAAGTACTTTGCTGCTGGGACACTTTCCAGTTCTACATTATGTAGAATGTACTTGGTGTTGAGTGGTTTTGCCTTTTTTGTGATATGAAGGACCTGACATTTAGAGGGGTTAAATTGCATATCCCACATCTTTTCCCATTGTTTGAGCCTTGCTAGGTCTGTTTGTAGGACCTCGCTTTCTGTGGTTGAGCTGATTGCGAGGTATAAGGCAGTGTCATCTGGGAAAAGTCTGACTCTGGATTTGACCTGCTCAGGCAGGTCATTTATGTATGCAAGGAAGAGAGTTGGGCCGAGATCAGAGCCCTGTGGGACGCCAGAGGAGACTGGGATTTTTTCTGAGTTAATTCAATTGATTACCACGGCTTGTTTTCGATTGTCTAAAAAGTCCTTAATCCATTTTAGAGTGTCTCCTCTGATACCATAATAGTGAAGTTTTAGGAGGAGTTTTTCATGGGCAACTTTATCAAAGGCTTTACTAAAGTCCAAAAGTATAAGATCAGTCTGTTTGCCCATCTGCATATTTTTGGCTAGTTCATCGATTAACATTATAAGTTGCGTCTCACAGGATCTCTTTTCTCGGAAGCCATGCTTCATTTTGTAAAATATGTCCAGTTCAGTGAAGTGATTAACCAGGCTAGAAGCAACAATATGCTCTAGAATTTTGCACAGGACACAAGTCAGTGAGATTGGCCTGTAGTTGGATGGGTCAGATTTATCGCCTTTTTTGTAAATTAGGGAGACATTTGCTTCTTTCCAAATGTCTGGTATTTTTCCAGTATCTATTGATCTCTGGAAAAATTAGCTGCAGGATGGGTGCTAATTCCTTATGTAATGTTTGGAGGACAATGGGTTTGAATTTGTCAGGTCCTGCAGCCTTGTGTGGGCTCAAGCCTTTAAACAGCTTGTCGATCAATGCCTTCAGCAGCTATGCTTATGTCAGGCATTTTTGGGTGGGGGCTGGGCTGGAATGGTAGGTTGACACCAGAGTCATGCAAATCTTGCAATGACTTCTGGGCAAGGGACTTTAAACTTATGGGGGTTTTGGGGCTAAACACTGACTGAAACTGGTCATTTAAGGCATTTGCTTTTCCTACTTCCGTTAAAAGAGTTTGGCCATCCTTCTTTAAGGGAGCAATGCCATTTGAGTCCTGTTACCTTACTTACTTACTTAATTACTTACTTACTTACTTACTTACTTACTTACTTATATACTTACTTACTTACTTACTAACTTACTTACTGCCAATACCAACAATTTACTCCAGTCCTAGTTTTACATTTTTTCCTTTGATATGGGAATTCCCCTAAAACGTTTTTTTCTTGCGGTAAATATAGATTTGCCAGGCTATTATATAGAGCTGGCGGATCATAAGACAACTCATATTGATCATATCATCAACCGGAACAAGTTCAGCGTGTGAATTTATATATTTATTGTTATATTTGTGATTGTTAACTTTTTTGCGCCGAATTAGTAGATCTACTGTACTTGCAAACATTTAGATACATCTTTTTTATGCACATATTAATTTATGATATTGTGTTGTTGGATAAAAGTCCTTGAACTAGGTCTACTCTATTTATAGAAAAAAAATGTTCTAATTATAGACGTCAAACTGGAATTTTGTTGTCCATAAATAAACGTAGCTAGTCTAAAAATAGAATACAAACTTCGCAAGGAAAGGTATGTTGTGTTGGTATTTTTCTCTCTTATTTTGACTGCTTTTGGAATTCCAAGAGTTTGGAATTTGAAATGAGACAGAGTGTATAAATAATAATATGACTCGAACAATCAAAATAGGTCATGTTGTTAATGAAAATGGTTGACTTGAGCATGGCTGGACGTCATCACCATCGCCAACCATTGTTGAATCACAGGAGCTCGAGTTCTATCCCCCTAAAACCATTACGCAGTGACAGTGTGAGCTTTTGGTTTTTAGGCTATAGAGGTGATTTGAGGATGGAACTTCGAGCACCTTTGGTTGAATCATCATCCTTGGTTCATGTAAAATTGTGATAATTTTCTTATCCAATTGTTTCACAGCTTCTTTTGGCACCCAGGGCGTACAAGGGGTAGCGGGTCAAGTCGGCCCCTGAGTCAAGTCGGCCCTGGGTCAACTCGGCCTGGTGTACTGTATTTTCAGAGCTTTCAGTTACATACATGTACATGATATACGGTATCTTACAGACTAAATCAAAGATAAATATTAAAAAATATATTGCCAAACATTGCAATTAAGCTCTAAATTGATCGAATTGAGGGTGAACTTGCTACTTGATTAAAGGTAATGGCTGTCTTGAATTTAATGAAAGTTTTAGCACTTAATTTGTCAAGCATTCACTGATTGCTTTCCCACATCTTGCATCGTTTTCTTAACATGGAATTAGCAAACACTTCTTGGAGACTATATTCTCTTTGTTTAACATCTTCCTTTCCATACATGCTGTTATGAAGTCGGACCCGTTGAATAGGCCAATATAGTCAAGATTGACAGACCTAGGATATAGATACGACCAAACATTATTCCCTCAAACTTTTGTCGAACATTTAAAAAAAAATAAATAAAAAGAATGGTACTGGCATTCTCATTATTGAAAATAGTAGGCTATATAGGCATTCGTCAAAACTCGGATGTTTCCGTCACTTCCGTAACTCTAACAATGACGAAGGCTCTCGTAGTCATACGAGGTTTGCCGAATGGCTATATAGGGTGCGTTTACTGACAGGAATGGACCGGAACGGACCGGAATGGACAGGAATGGACCTCCATAACCGGAACGGACCTCAAAATTCACCCTAAAATACATGTTTTAAGTGTACTTGACAAGAAATTTTGGTAAAGTTATATAAAATATCAAAAATCTTCGGTGTCTAGACAGTTTGAATGCCAAAAGTTTAATAAAATATTATCTGTCTTACCCTGATATTCTAACTAGTACCCTACTTCTTAAGGTTTACCTACACCAGTCACCTATAAAGTATGAATGTATGCTATAAAGATCACTGCATTCCTTTTTCATAGAATGTGCATATTTCTATTGTAGAAAAATAATTTTGGACGCAGTGATTGTCAACGCACTCAAATAACGAAATGCTGTACCAGCAAACATGATATATTGGTCCCATATGGGCTATTTATGTGGGGCTATCCAGATGGGTCTCACAGAACAGCTCTTATATCTTGGCATATGCTTGACTATTGTAAAAGACCAGGGACAATCATGTGAGCATTGGCATGGGGACTATAATATACACAGCTGCCATTTAATCAGACATATTTCTGGGCCCTTATTTCTATGGAATGTGCATCTTCAATATGAACTGACGCAATTTAAATGGGTACACGTAAACCATGTAACAAACCACTGACGGTGCTCATATGCACTTCAAAAGGTGCAATATCAATAGAAACTGAAATGTCAAGATTAATTATGGTAAACTAATGGATTAAGTTGCATAAAACAAATTAATTTTGATGTCCATTCCGGTTATGGAGGCCCATTCCGGTCCATTCCGGTGCGTTCCGGTCCATTCCTGTTATTATACGCACTGCATATATAGGACCCGGCCGAGGTGACAGGGCCGAGTTGACCCGGGCCGACTTGACTCAGGACGACTTGACCCAAGGCCGACTTGACCCGCATTCGTACAATTTGCTGCTCCAGAAATCCACCATGTAAACAATAAATCGTTGATAAACCAGTGTACATAATTTTAACTTGCACCAGAGTCAGTTTCGGGTGAAACATGACCCTACAGTATAGTTCCACAATGCCCGGGTTTCTGAGGAATGAACTAAAATGGAAGAAGAATGGCGGGTGATATGATGCTTCTTGCATATTCATATTGACTCTAGCTCAATAAAGTTATTCAAAAGTAGCATTGGGGGCACATGCCTGAGTACTCGGACCCATAACATGTAAATGTATTACTTGGTCCGAGCTGATCCTCAACAACTGTTAACCAATCCAGATTTTGGTCTCACTAAGATCTACAATATGTTCATACACATTAAAATTTATTTGTTTTGGTTGAGAAATACATGAAAGAAAATGGTATTTTTAGTTTTGTATTGAAAAGAATTTCAACTGTTTTGACCTACTTTTACTTAACATGTATTGCCTCCCAAGCAAATATCTTTCTTCCAAAGAGTGCAAGTACCCACAGTTAGACTTATATTAGACCAGTAAATAGAGAAATATAAAAAATATGCCCACGAACATATATGTATCCCACACACATAACGATATTGCTTCCTCATAATGTCTCATGTATTCATCTCTGTAGTAGTTATAGAACTTTCCGTTAGATATCTTAAAACAGGGCCTGAAGACAGGCTAATCAGCCTCATGCACCAACATGGCTCCAGAGTCTTGGGTGGGAGTCTCTACAGTATAGACGGTACACAGACAGACTCTCCATGTTATTCCGAATCCAGCATTGTTAGGTTGACGTCACTATCGACTACATTCAACCCAACGACGGCCGTACGAGATGTTCCCAACGCCTGCGGCAGCTACAAGCAACTAAAGATATCTTCAAGTTCTCATTTTACCTATCAGTGACTGGAATCGACTGCCTACCACTGCTACCGATGTCCAGACTCTCCAGGAATTTAGGGAAGGCCTCTCAAGTTTGCCTCCCCAGCTCCTGCTACCCTACTAGATTGAGCCACCTGTACATAGTTTTAACCGGGGATCTAGGGCATTTTACCTGTTTTATCAGGCATCACAGTTTTTACACAGGGTAACCTACAATCTGAGAAGATTACTACCCTTACAGTGGAAGAAAATGCAGGTTTTTGGCACCAGGAGACAAGGAAAATCATATGAATAGAACAAGAAATTTTCTTGACTGTTGGTGAACCCAAGCAAAGGGCAGAGTTAAAATGATCCAACTATGTTTACCTTTTTATTATTAATTAACTCTTTGCTTGCTTGTGTCATCTGCTGATACACCCAGATCAAACATCAGGCTGATCTAGATCAAAGCTGTTTGTCATGAAAGATTTTTTTTAAAAGTTGATTTTGAAAAAAATTAGCAGCCGACAAAAAAATTAAGCATGCAAAATTACCTTAGATAGTCATGCTAGTAGGCAAAGATTTTTTAGTGTAAAATTGGGCCAGATCGAAAATAAGTGTGTGTGTTCTATTCAGGCTCGGGTCCAAGGTTCGGGTAACTGGTCTGAAAATTTTAGGTAGGCCTACACATTTAATTTAATTATTTTTTTCTGGTAATTTATGCATTTTGAAAGGCATTTTGCCTTTCAAAATGCTTACAATTATATATTTTTCCAGAAAACCTGAAAAAATCCTAAATTTCACCAGTAAACTTAGGTAGGGTTACCCTAAAGGCTAAACATAGATATTTTTGTTTGGCCAGTTTTATTGTCAATGGTTCTTATCCATCAATTTTAGCATTTCCAGGTTCTTGTGCTCGAAAGAAGTTTCATTGAGACTGCAATCCACTACATGTCCTTTTGAGTATCGTAATAGTAACCATATTTTTTTTTAAATGATTAAGCATCAAGCTAAAAGAAAAATAACTTTTGATTTTTTTCCAAAATTTATTACAGAAAAAACAACAGTGGAGTTCATAATACCTTTGAAGAGAAACTTCTTTGACCTGTAATATATGGCCTGCCAGATCTCCACAGTTCAGCAGAATGCCCATCTTCCAAAGGGTGCAGATTCTGGCAAACTTGGCATTTACGTCCAAAAACCCAAGTACCCACAGTATGCAGTAACAGCAAAGCGACTAGAGTCTTTCAAGAAGTGGCCCACCTACCTTGGTATCAAACCTGAACAATTGGTAGAAGCAGGCCTGGTATATACAGGTAAGTCCTTCCTAGTAATCATATAATAGAGGGCCATCAGTGAAACGCCATTCAAATGGCATTTCGCTAATGGGCCGATTATGGTTGAAGAATGTGTCTGGCAGGGTTTTGACCAGGTTATAAGATGAACATTGACTTTTTACGTCTGATTTTTTTCTGACCCAGAAAAAGTTTTGCTAATTAAGATGTTTGAAATATCTTGAAATGTCCAATATATGTTTTAACTCTTAAAGCGCCAATCACAACTGCAGCAGATGACAAATTTTGAGACATCTTTCCCAATTTTCGAAAAAAATAAGGCATGATATTTCATGAGAATCCACACAAAATATCATGCCTTATTTGTTATTTTTGAAAAAGCGGCAAAATTTTAATTGTTTTCTGCTGCAAAATATAGGTGGCGCTTTAACGGATAAGTTGAAAGAAAAGGCTTACCTGTCAAAGATTGCCAATAAATAGTGGCATAATATCTCTCAAAACATATATTTGCACACTGTAAAATGTTTAACCCATAAAGCACCGCAGACAACAATTTCAAATTTTGCCGCTTTTTCAAAACTAACAAATAAGACATGATATTTCATGAGAATCATCTGCTGGCAGACAATTCTCATGAAATTTCATACCTTATTTTTTCTGAAAATTAGGAATATGTTGCAAAATTTGTCGTCTGCTACAGTCATGATTGGCGCTTTAAGGGTAAATAATTATGATGATTTATGCATCCATGTGTCGTAGGAAGGCAAGTATGGTACTAATGCCAGATTCCATTAATTTTGATCAATACTGTTTTCATAATGAGACTTTAAAGTTTGATGTGTATACTATACTAAGCATGCTGTAAAAACAGCTGATCTGGATCTTATATTTTCAGAAGAAATGAATCAAGTTTTTTTAAATTTTATAGAATTTTGAAATGGATTGTAGAGTGTACATGTATGAGTGTTCTTATTAACATTTTACTCCATAATAACGCCTCTTGACGCTTTTGAAATATGATGTATTTGAAAATATTATGGAAAATGGAGCATTTGCTCTTTTGGAGCAAATGCTCCATTTTCATAATATTTTAAAAGTTTTCAAAAATGAGCTAAATCTTTTCTTGATTTTAATTTTCATTTTTTCTTGATTTTTCAATGTTGTCTAGAAATAGAAAAATTATTCATGATCTTAAAATAGCCCATGGAGTAAAGGGTTAATATAAGGGTAAATATGGTTAATGCTTTTAAAATAGTTATTTGGCTCGTGCATTTACAGGGTTAACCCTGGTCCCCGCCCTGGTCATGCTGAACAACACCTCCTTAATTGTCATCATGCTTCTCTGCAGCATTCTAGTTGTAAGCATGTATTAAATTTACATGAAAAACATTGAGTATCCTCAACCTGATCAGGTGGCATTGTCAGAAGCCAGTTGATCTGGATCTACAATGTTTTCAAATAGGATATATGTAGGACAGCAGTGATTCATTTACAATTGTGGGCTAATGGGTCCTGGGACTCGCTGTTTCCCATATCAATGAGTCCAACTGCAAACTTATGAGTCCAGACCACTATTTTTAATAACAAGTCTGCAATACTATTGCATCCTGGGACTCGCTGAAATGCAGGATGCGCAGGTAACAAAATTACTGGGACAGAGATTGACATGCTTAAGAAACAAAATTAAATTAAATTAAATTGCCCATGAGGATAGGATAGTGATATCATGACATGCTTATAATTTGAACTTATATATTTATAATAAAACAGGTGTTGCTGATGCAGTGAGATGCTACCACTGCGGCGGAGGTTTGAGGAACTGGGAACCAGGAGACAACCCCTGGAGAGAGCATGCTAAGTGGTATAAAGACTGCCCTCATATCTTGCTTGTGAAAGGACAATCATTTGTAGACAATGTACTTAATGGTGACCCAATAGATCAAGACTGTTCCCAGCATACTAAAGAGGTAAATTTGGGGGTACATGTAGATTGTTTCTTATTTGTTGTGACAGACTTAAATTGAATTTAATAAAACATGTTGTAATTTGCAACACTTTCCAGTTGTAATAAGAAGTGACACCCTCAAGGCTATAAACTGTAAAAAGTAAGAGTAAATATCAATCGTTTTTGATTGAGAGAGCTCTGTAGGCAAGCACGGTAGACCTAAGAGACAGTGATTCTGAGATGTTGCATGCTTGCTCTAAGAACAGTAAGTAAGGGTGCAAAGATAAGGGATCAATACAATCAAGTACCACACCTGACCCAAGATACCAATGGGAAAGTGACAAACTCACAGTTAGGCACCACAAATGAGAGCCAAAAGGTCAGCCCTTTCCCAGCAGGTGACCACAAGGCACATATAAACAGACGTGCACAAAGGCATAGCAAACACAAGACAGAAAAAACATAAAAGATCCACAAAAGAAGTACCGCCTTGGAACGGTCAGTAAAAATTTTTACTGGAGGGCTTAAGCATGCAGTAACATAAATGCAACATAATTCGAATTGATGCATGAAATAAAAGCTTGTCCTTGCATAATTATCAGATAGATCTGTCATGTTTGGATAAGTCAAAAATACATTCATATGTTCCTCAGAGAGTTGAGTTGTAACTCTGAAAGTAATCTTTTAGCAAAATATGGTTATTGTTTTCCCTCAGAAATATCAGTTGTAGTAGACCTGTTTATAATATCCATTCCAAAAGCATACTAATTTCTACAACCATACAACGCTCTTAAGGAGTGCGCTATTTTCAAAACTATTTTGGAAAATTCTTTTGCTTTACCACCTTCAGACACTATGTAAAACTGTATATATTTGTATTTATTAGAGGGCCTCATGGGTGATTAGTTTTGTTACTAAATGTGTTACCCTCTTTAAATAAAGTCTATTATTATTATTATTATTATTATTATTATTATGTATACTGTATCGAACTGAATGATTATTATTGGTCCAGATATGGAATACTTTTGAGCATCAGGGCTTGCGGAAATAGCAAAATTTTATACTTGCCCAATGCCCAGGGACTAGCAAATGGCCATAATGTACATGTCTAATGAAAATGTTCTTGTCCCAAAGAACAGATAATGCACAAAGAACCCAGGATATCCCTTACTTTGTCCATAACCATACATATAAACTCTTAAAATCTTTTTATGAAACCTGGGATATAAACTCAATTGAAAATAGAGTAGATCCAGATCAGCTGGCTTCTTCAGAAGCCATCCGATCAGGATCCACACTGCTTTCTATACAACATGACATTGTGAGTTCATAATAATTAATCAACAAATGAAATATAGAATTGCATTAACTTTCTATACTTGTCCCAGGACGAGTTGATATCATTATTTTTTACCTTGTCCTGTATGGAATGGGACCAGGTTGGACAAGTCAGACATGGTACATGTATTTCCACACCCCTGAGCACACAATTGCCATTATTTTCATATGTACGTCTGAATATATGCTTTGGATGCTTACAATTCTACCATCTCAAATCTTTTGTATATACATGATGAAATATGTTTTGATTGAAATACAAGAATTACCTCCTGTATTAAAAAAAGATTACATTTGTAAAGGAATATGTTTTCTTAAAAGGAAAAGACAGTAGAGGACCTGTTGGAAACTGCTGCAGCACTAAGTTGTATACAGATGGGCTACAAACGAGATTATGTAGAGAAAGCTGTGAAAAGCTACGTTAAAGATAACGGTAAGTAATACTGTCCCTCGTCTTTACAACGACAGTGTTTGTCCCCAAATAATTTGATTTAAAATGAATTTCTGTTGTAGCATGAACTCAGACCAACTCAAGTTCAAGCTAAACTGTTACATTTGGGCAAATACTACTGACGTAAAGAACTTTGCGGATATAAAGGCTGTCAGTATAAAGAGTTTTTACTGTTTTGACCCCTTTCTCTGCAACTAGTGTCTGGCAACTAGTGCCCAAAATTTCAGAACATCAATGCCTACGTCAGAGGTTCAGAAGTCAGCAGCTGATCTGGATCAACACTATTCATGCCCCAGGGGGTCAAGGGGTCTGCTGGACCCCCCCCCCCTGAAAAATCACAATGCTATAGGTTTTTTTTTTTTTTTAAACAATATTGAACGGGGTCCCCCTGGAAAATTACCAAGCTACCAAGCCAGCATTCTATGCTTGGCCACCATTTGCCCACCAGTGAAACACCATTTAAATGGTGTTTCGCTGGTGGGTCAATGGTGGCCTGGCGGCTTTGAGTGGTATTTTGGTCCTTTCTCCCCTCATCAACTATAAAGAAAACATTGTCAAATTTGAGTTGGACCCCCTCTGACAAACTTTCTGGATCCGTGCATACTATTTTTCAAAAAAAGATATAGAATCTTGAAAATGTTATGTACATTGTGCGCCCTATAATGGGTTCATTCCTGGCATGGCCCATACTTTCGTGGAGATTTATCATGAAATATTTTCAAACGTCATTCTTTTCCATCTGCCAAGTTGTCAGTTACAAGCAAAAGAACATGTATGTGCACTGAGTACTGGTTTAACTGCTTAGTCTATAAGCATGCCCAAGAAAAAAAGTGTGGTTAGGTAAACTGACCATCTTGGCATGACTATAGCTGTTGACTGTGATGTTAAACCTCAAGCAAAACTAACAACACACTGTAGGCTTAGTATCAGGGAATACGCTAGGGGGGCAAAAGTTGCCATAGGGGGCCGAAATTTTGCCTATGGGACCAAGGGAGAAGTGGAGAATTTTTTTTTTAGGGAAACTCATTTTCATTCTGTCAACACAAGCTTTGGTGACAATCTACTGCCACTGCATCACATTTCTCCCTCCATTTAATGGTAATAGTATGTGTTATGACTAATTTACTTCTAAACTGATATAAAATGCTGTAATTTTGCACTTTTAACTTCTCCCTATCTGACTGTCACTTCTCTCTAAATTTCCTGGAGGGAGTCAATTCTCCCTACTGTCAGGGACCAGCTTGAACCCTGTGTATGCTGAATAGGGTAATTTTATTGAATATTAATTGGTTATTGATAACATTTTAGGACATTCCAATTTCAAAGGAGTTGACATAGCAGAGCTCTGTGAAACGTTTGGAGAGCTTGACCTCATGAAGAGTGAAAGTGCCTCAGGAAATGATAGAGATTATGTCCTACAGGCTATCGCAAGATACAATTCTGTCGAAAGCGACACTGAGGATGGTAAGATACCATTTACTATATATAGCTCTTTGGCATGTGCAGATCCTGGGGGGGGGGGAACAGGAGGTCCGGACCCCCTCTGAAAAATCACAAAAAATATAGGGGCTCTTAGCAATACTGAAAAATCACAAAGCTATCAAGCCAGCATTCAATGTTGGGCACGCTAGTAGATTTAAATGGCGTTTTGCTAGCGTGCTGCTGATGGCCAGCTTATAGTGGTATCTGGATCCTCCCTCCCCTCATGAACTAAAAAAAAATTCAAAGTTGGACCCCCTCTGACAAAACTTCCTGGATCCCCGCATGTTTACTGGAAACCTCAAATAGGTACTATGGCAAACAGTGTAGACCCAGATGAAATGCCGCATAATGCAGCATTTCATCAGGGTATGCACATTTTGCTTGGATAAAAACCTTATCTGACTGAAATGCAATATTTTATATAAATTGTGACTAACTTTCTTTTCCAATTATCCAGGCCCTGAGGTTATAAAACTTTGTCATGCTCAACTCAACTGAGCATGCAATTTCAATAGGGCATATAAGCTAAAATTCTGAAAAATAAACACTTGACTTGCTTTCAAACTCTCAGACGTTGTACTTATCATGCTGATAAATGTTGAATTGCCAACAATTGTTGGCATTTGTATCATTAATAAGCATTATAAACTTCATGCTCAGCTGAGTTGAGCATGAAAAAACTTTTATTACCCAGGGCCCATTGTGGCTCAGCATCATTCACAGCTTCATTGTCTCTAGGGGAATGAATTTGTATTTTGAATCGTATCACTCGATGATTGAGCAAGTTAGCTAGTTTGCTGTCAACTATATTTCTCCAGTTAGCTCATGAGGTTTTGAATGGTCATAAAAATCTAAAGATGTATTAAAGATTTGCTTTGAAAATGTTTACATGATGAACTTTTTTTGCCGGGCCACGTAGCGCAGTCGGTAACGTGTCTGGCTACAGATGCGTGTCTGACTGCAGATCCAGGGGTCGCGAGTTCAATCCCGGTCTGGTCCCATACTTTCGTGGAGATTAATTATGAAGTTATTTCTACGGTCATTCTCCTCCCTTCCGCTGATTTATTCAAGAAGGGTTGTTGTCAGTTACAAGCGAAAGTATGTGCACGGATTACTGGTTAACCGCTTGTTCAAGCCTGCCCAGGAAAAAGTGTGGCTAGGTGAACTGACCATCCCGCCATGACCATAGCTGTTGACTTGGGACGTAAAGCAACAAAACAAACAAACATATGATGAACTTTCACCACTGGAATAACTTGAAATCAGATCATAATAGTGTACTAGACAAACCTTAAATAACTTGATGTGTGCTAATTGGAGCATGCACATTTGATAGGTAAAAATGATACATGTATTCAGACCACCAGATAAGAGTGCGTAGCTGAAAATTATTTTTCTTATTTCTCAACAAAACATATGTTGTGGGTACTCAAAGGCACTGTCTCAATGAGATGGTTCTTTTGAGCACCCAAAACACATGTTTAAACTGATGGATTAGAAAATAATTGCAATTTTACGCTTAAAAATTTGCTTAGCTGGCCCTATGTGAATGTGCAAAACATTCTCAGGCCCCTCTAGAGATTATAGTGAGTAATCAAAATTTGATTTTTTCTTATTTTTCATTCAAAACATAATGTTGTGGGTACTCAAAATAACCTTCTCAATGAGACAAGTCTTTTGAGCAGCCAAAACATGTGTTTAGACTGAGGGGTTAGAAAATAATCAGGACTTAAGAGTGGGTAACGAAACACTAATGTCCTTATTTCTCAACCAAAACATATGTTTTGGGTACTCAAAAGAACCGTCTCAGTGAGACGGTTCTTTTGAGCACCCAAAACATATGTTAAAATTGATGGGTAAGAAAATATTTACTATTATACGCTGAAAATTTTTGTTTATCTAAACCTGTGATAATACACAATTTTATATTAAATTCTCAACCTAGTTGGAGAGTCGTGAAGACAAGTTGAATGTGAATTTAATTTTCTTATTTCTCATCCAAAACGTATGTTGTGGGTACTCAAAAGAACCATCTCAATGAGACGGTTCTTTTGACCACCCAAAACATATGTTAGACTGAGGGGTAAGTAAATTACAATTTTATGCTGAAATTTTTTGTTAATGTCATCCATCATATGCTCTCTGTTTTATTTTCAGAAAATATTGATGAGCTGTTAGAGGAAAATCAGAGATTGAAAGATGACGCGGCCTGCAAGATCTGCCTTGAAGACAGGGCAGATGTGATTTTCCTGCCCTGTGGGCATATTCCTTCGTGCGCACAGTGTGCCCCTGCACTTATAAAATGTCCACTCTGCCGGAACCCGGTGGAGGGATATGTTAAAACTTTATTTGCTTAAGCTATTTAGTGGGAAGCTCATTCTTAGTTAAGTAATATTCAAAAGCATAGTCTCAATGAGACAATTCTTTTGAACACCTGAAACTCATAATTAAACTAATGGATAATACCAACTTATCTATGGCAAGCAATGAAGACCTAGGTGAAATGCTGCAAAATGAACATTTTATCAGGGCCTGCCTGTTTGCTAAGATATTATTGCCTGTGACCCCTTGATATACGTACACAAGGGGTCATCCAAAGTTTATTGCATCAAATCAGAAGGGATAATCCATTTGTTCACATTATGGGTTCAAACCCCCATCCTATCTTAAGCTAAGAGGTATGTACAAAGATTATTACCTAAATTTTCTAAGAGTAGTTTTCCACTAAATAGCTTACTAGAGCTAAATAAATGCTGTAGCAAAGCATTTTCCCAACCCCAAGGGAAAATGGGTAGTGCCATAATATATGAACGCTACTGATGATAGGGCTGGAAGATGTCCAAGGAGAATCTCAGAAAATCAAAAAGAAAACAAGGGGAAAAGTAACAACAGGAAAAAAGAGGAAAACGTAAGGGCAGATAATGGCAGGAGGATGGAGGGAAATGTAAGGGCAGGAGGATATATAACAGGACAATGAAAGGAAATGCAAGGACTGCAGGGAGGGGATTTAAAGGGCTGAAAGGTGGAGAGGAATAAGTTTGTGCCAAAATAGTCATAAAGACTGGCTTACGGTATTTGTTCTAAAATTTTAAACACTTTTCTTTTTCTGTTCTGAATTCAAATGTTCATTTTCAGGGATGGAATTCACTAAATGCTTGTCAGAATAGCAAACAGGGAAGACCCTCCTGATCAGACTGCTTCTTCAGTAGCAGTCTCTGTTTGTCTAGGCCTTTTTGGCAGGCAACTAGTGTTCTTAATTTTAGAATGTTTACTGTAATATAAGTTTCATCAAATGTATATTTCTTTGACTCGGTATTTCAATGAAGATCAATTTTTCATGATATTTCACATTCAAATACTCCTAATATACAAGGAGTTTAAATTTTTACCAACGATGTAGAAACCCTGTCTTTGGGGCTTGTGATAAGCATTCAGGCCCCAAGGTTATAAACCTTTTTCATGCTCAACTCAACTGAGCATGAAATTGCAGCTCTTAAAATTTAAAGCAAAAATACAATAAAATTGAGATTTTGTGGACTTAAAACATTCAGAACCGAATGATGTGTTAATGAATGTTAAAATGCCAACTATTGTTGGCATTCTAACATTTATGAGCAAAACAAATTATATTCTCAGTCCAGCTGAGCAAGATAACTTATAACCAAGATCTCTTATAACCTAGAGACTTGATTAGATCTTCTAATAATGAGGTTAGTCCTGAATAAATAAAAAGAAAGTCATAAAATGAAAGTAAAAGGAAATGTAGAAGTTGGAATGGGTGTTCTAGCTGTATTAGCACAGAACAACATGTAAAATCAACTTCTAAATACATTCCTATATCTTTCGCATGAAACCCATTATAAAATGCACTTTGTTTTTTCGTTTCGTTTCACCAACAAAAGTGTGTTGATATTTCAAAGTATTTTAATGGGTTCAGAGATGCCAAATTCATACATACATTGCAGTGCAGTCCCTTTATGACGCTATGTTTGGGTTCCATAGGAATGGACGTGTTTTAAATGGGTTATGATTTTATGGGATGATTTTACTAAGGAATTATAGGATCTTTGTCATTTGTAAAAAAAATGGACAATTTTACAAAGGAGTGATAGGAAAATGACCATTTAGTGGTCATTTTCCTATTATTCCTTTGGAAAATTCCATGGTGAAAAAAATTGGGAGCTACAATATAACCATGTTTGTTAAGTGAGTTGTATTATAAAGGGACAACTTAAGATTATAGGATCTTGATCGTTTTTTTAAAAAAGGGATGATTTTCCAAAGGAATTATAGGAAAATGACCATTTAATGGTCATTTTCCTATAATTCCTTTGGAAAATTCCATGGTGAAAAAATTGGGAGCTACAATATAACCGTATTGTATCCAAATCTATACCTGTGTAATAATGTCAAAAGGTGTGTTATAAAGGGACTGTGCTGTTCTCATTAGATCAGTTTGATTTGCACCATTAAATGTTCATGAAAATTAATATCTGTGATATGTTGTGTGCAATGAATATACTGTTTATAGTGACAATGTTCTAGTCTAGGTATGAAAGCCTTGGCTTTAAAGCTAAAAGCATGTACGGACAAAGGAGGCATGTTAGATGGGTAAATTAGACCTGGCCCTGAGGTTATAAAACTCTTTCATGCTCAACTCAGCTGAGCATGAAATTTCAATTGCTCATAAAAGTAAAATACTAAAAATGACGATTTTTCCAGCTTAAAACACTTAGATGATGTATTTATCCTGCTAATGAATGTAAAAATGCCAACAGTTGTTGGCATTTTGACATTTGCAATTGGAATGAATTTCATGCTCATTTGAGTTGAGCATGAAAAAAAGTTTTATAACCTCATGGCATGCATAAATAGTATGGAAAACTTTGTCAGGTATGCAAGAAAAATGATATTCAGTCAATCTTGATTACTGGAACTTTGACAGCTTAAGTCAGGGTTCCCACAAGCTCTATAAATCATGGATAACATGGAAAATCACTAAAAAAAGTTCCATGCATGGAAAAATCATGGAATTTGAAAAAAACCTGAATAATCATGGAAAAATCATGGAATTTTGTGAAATAATTAAAAACTTGATACCATCAGTAGCCAGAAAAATAGCTGTCGGTGTGTCCGACAGCTAGTTTTCTGGCTACTGGTGGTTTCAAGTTTTGAATTATTACAAAATGCATGCATGGTCTACAAGCATGCTGTTGTTGCTGCATTCAGCATGTATGCTCAACGTAGTGAAGATGCTGCTAAAAGGGGAGGTTGGAGGCCATGTATTAAATAGTCATTGAAATTACATTATTGATCATGAAAAATCATGGAAAAAACATGGAATTGTGTTTTTGAATTTCTGTGGGAACTCTGTTAAGTACCAGTTCAAGCCCGCGGAATTAAAGGGCTAGATTTACAAAGGTATAAATTCGCCTTGTCAATTTTTAAATGCTTATCCTTTTTGACCATTCAATGCAAATTAGAATCACATAAACCCTAAATTCCTGGGTAAAGTTTTCAGGAGTATATTCCAGAATTCAGGATTTTGAAGAAATGGCTATAAAACTATGTACGTTTTAGCTCACATTTCTTGATATAGTTAAAAGATACAAACTTAAAAACTGTATACTTTAATGAAGAATGGGTATATATTTGTGATCCTAATATGTCAGATGATGGCAGCAATCTTCTGTAAATCCAATCATTGATTTACATTGTCGTATAAACATACACAAAAAATATGTATGGTAATACATTTGTCCAGATTAGCAAAGTATTGTGCGTAAAATTGTGCTTATTATCTTATACTTTGGTTAAAGTAAAATTTTGGGTGCTCAAAAGAACCATCTCAATGTGAGGGTTCTTTTGAGTACTTACATTATACATGTATGCTTTGGTTAAGTAAAGATTTTTTTTTAATTATGCACTCACACGCAATCTGTAGCAGGGGCGGATCCAGGATTTCTGGAAAGGGTGGGGGGATAGGGGTTCTCTTTGCTGATTTATCTCGTTTTTTCTTAAATATCCCATATAAATGAAATAATTTGGTCTCACTGAGACCAAATTATTTCATTTTCATAGGATATTTAAAAACAGGGAGCAGGAAGGGGGGTTCGAGTGAACCCCCTCTGGATCCGCCACTTTGGAGGCATGTATAACAATGTCACAATATTGAAGATAGAAAGCATTTACATGCACAAAGATGGAAAGAGATACTGTTGAATAGGTATGAATAAAGATGTGAAGAATTGTACATGTACAAGTATTAGTTTTTCGATCTCAAAGTGATATTTTTCGCTGGCTTAAGTGAAGCCATTTCGTTTGCTCAATTTAAGGGTATGCAATACTCTGATGGTCTATATTTGAAATAAAATCCACCGGCAGCCATGCACTTTGATTAAACGGATCAAATTTAATGTTTGTATAGCCACTTGGTTAGAAAAGCATGAATCAAATTCAAGATTTATAAACTCGTGCTGAAAGTAGCAAGATTTTATTTTTAGATTGATAAGACCCTGTTATATTTGTGCCTCATTGCTAGAGATAAATCATCGAGGAAAATAGAGACATTTTTTGTCCTCTTTTGTAAGCAGCAATATATTATTTTGTTACCCACTCTTATGACTCTATTTTTATGCTTTAAATGATTAAAATTGCTTTCGTGATAGCAGATCTGTAGACTTAGGTAAGCTTTAGCTTTCAGCAAACATTTATAAACGTTATATCGAAATACATGGATTTGCCATTTTATTTTAAATCTTTATTCCATATTGGTGTTGCATTGCCCTTAAACTATTATTATTTTGCTCAACAAAAAATCTTGTGGTCTTTCACAAGATTTTTTGAAATGTTTAACTGTCATGAAAGTTACAAAATGTACTTGAATGCCAAAAAATGTAACCAGTGTCAGTATTACCATATAGCGATTTACTATATTCAACCTAATAGGTGCACTGTGCATGTAACTTTTTCAAAATTCCATATTCTCTTTGGAAACCAGTGTAGATCCAGATCAGCTGGCTTCATCAGAAGCCAGCTGATCAGGATCTACACTGTTTTTTGTCCAGACTTTGAAACCATAATAAATTAACAATGATTTTGTACCACTGTACTGACTTGAAATCAGAAATTCATATACATGAAATGTTTATCATCCAGAAAGTACCCAGTGAGAGCTTCAGTGCCAGATCCAGAGGGGGTTCAGGGGTTCACGCGAACCCCCTTCTTGCCATCCCTTTTTAAATATCCTATGAAAATGAAATAATTTGGTTTCATTGAGACCAAATTATTTCATTTTCATGGGATTTATAAGAAAAATGAGATAAAATCAGCAAAGCGAAACCATTACATATATGAACCCCCTTTCCAGAAATCATGGATCCGTCCGTCCCTGTGCTTATATGAGCATGTGTACTATAGGTTGAATATGGTAGAAATAAAACAGGGGGTTGTCAAATTTCAAATTCACCCCGAAATATGTAAATTATCCTAGTGTTATTCAGTTGTAAGATGGATTCGTCCTTTCCAAAAAAAGTTCTAAAAATCTAGATCTCTGTTTTGTTTTGGGAATTTTTTTAAGCTTTATGGTTTACTCCAAAACAGTCTTAAAATTTAGATCTTTCTTGTTTTGAGATTTTTCTCTTGAAGCTTTAGGTTTTAGATCTATCTTGTTTTGGGATTGTTTTTGTCTCAAAGCTTTAGGTTTTAGAACAACATTATTTTAAGATTTATTTCCGAAGCTTTAGGTTTTCTTATCAAAGACAGTTAGAAAAGTCCAGATACATCTGGATCTAGAAGAATTTCTAGCGATAAGGCGAGCAATCTCCCTAAACGAGACGTTCGTTTTATTTTGATGAAATAACGACTGGAGAAACTAGGCACATTGAACAAATATATATAGACGGGCCGTCGATGCACCATTGCCCCCGAATTTGTATATTCAAAACGGGATTTCCTTAATTCATGTAATAACTCTACTTCTTATTGAATGAGAATTTATTTGGATCATCAACTGTACTTGTTATTCAGTTACATATATGGGAACTAGACCGTTAAACAAGGGTACCAATCGTCCTATCACGCTATGTACAGTAAAACTATTTATACAGTTGGTGTACAATAAAAACAACCATCTTGCAAAGTGGGATATTTGATGTCTTCTTTCGCTTATACAACCCCTTTCCCCCCCTAGACCCAAGACGCCCTTTACATATGTTATATATTTGTATAGCGACATTTAATTGTCCAAGGGGCATCTTGGGTCTAGGGGGGGAAAGCATCTAAAAACAAACTGAAAGGCGCCAGTTTCATCTTTTCAATGACAAACGTCACAATTTTAAGTATATTTCGTACGCATGCGCAGAAGGAATATCGCAAAGTTTCGAAAATGAAGAACGCTTATATCCTTAATATTTTAGCACTTTTACTTTTTGAAAACCTGCAAATTATTTACTTAAACTCTCGTATAAACGGCACCCAGTCTAAAGACGTAAAATGAGGGGTGGGAGTAGGAGGCGCAAGTTTTAACGGTTTTGTAAATGATGAATCGCTTTGAAACCTACTTTGATGCTTTCTATGTAAATTTTACTACAGGAACAGACCAATTTTAAAAACATTAGGGCAATTTGAAAATTTAGGTTTTGTAATCCCGTCAACTAGGGAAAATATACGCCTTATCGCTAGAACTCCTTTAGGGATTGAATAGGCGGCTTGTAAGATAGATCTATATTTTATGTGGTGTTGTTGGAGTAGGGGGCTTGGGGGGTGATGGGGGGGGGTTGGAGCGGTTGAAGCTGGTAAGATGGAAATCTTCATTTTTATAACATTTTTGAAAAATCTAGATTTTATCTAAAAATACAGGCCTCCAGATAAGAGAGTGTAATTGATTTTTTTCTTCTAATTTCTTAAGCAAAGCATATGTTGTGGTTGCTCAAAGGAACCGTCTCAATGAGACGGTTCCTTTGAGCACCCAAAACACATATTGAAACTGATGGATAAGGAAATAATTACAATTTTACACTCAAAAAGTTTGTTTGTCTGGTCCTATGAAATATGAATCCATCTTTATCTTAATTTTTGGATTGTTTTTTGATGCTTATAAGATTATATCTGGATTTTAAAAATTGTTTTGGAATTGGAAGTCATGCTTGTCTTATAACTGAATAAATGGGCATTGACGCAAGAAAACCTGTCTTCTGGGTTTGGGAACAGACCAGCCTGCACATCTGCGCAGACTGATCAGTGCCTTTCATATTTGTTTCTTGGAAAGTATCATATCTAAACTGGCTACAAGCGAAACTTAAATTTTCTAGCTAGTCTCTGTAGCTGAGGTTTGAGTCTGGCTTTGTCGGAAACCTCGAAGACAGGTTTTGTTGCATCAAGACCCAAATATGGTTAATGTCAAATCAGTGCATCTTGCTTGCTTTCATTAGTTTTGTAAATATGTTGATGATTTTCCTAGTTTCATTTTTTCTAGAATTGTCCTTATTTTGTTATTCTACAGGGAGATACTAATTGCTATTTTCTGATTTTTCTATTTAAGCATTGATATGTTATGGGTACAAGTTGGTAGTGTATTATGAAGGCATTTGTAATATACACTACAATACAAAGTAGTGTAACTAATTTTGATGAAAAATAAGAAATTACATCAATTGTTTTGCTAGAAAACCTTTCTACTTCCAATGTATGTAAAACCAGTATATGATTGACCTATTAACGGATGTATATATTCCTGTTGTATATATTCAAAGAAGACTTTCTTTACCAGGTAATTGCATTTATTATTTGTCAAAATTATTGATGAGGCCCTACCAGGGTTAAGGGGGTTGGGAAGGGGGCATTTATTTCAGGGAAACAAAGCCCAAATTTTAAGCAAGTCAACATTTGGGAACGGGGAAAACAAGAAAACAATATTTTTTATTTTCTGAAAACAATTGGATACAAGCCAATTCATTTCAGGAATACTAACCTGGAGGGTCTCATTAACAGTAATGAACTCAGAAGGCCAATTATTTTTAGCCAGTTTGGCTGCATTCTGGCCCCGAGGTTATAAAACTTTTTCCCTGCTCAACTCCGCTGAGCACGAAAATTATCATGCTAATAAATGTTAAAATGCCAACAATTGTTGGCATTTTAACATTTATTAGTATGATAAATATAACAACTGAGAGACTTAAAACAAGAAACATCTTTATTTGTTGGTATTTTAGTTTTTATGAGCAGTTGAAATTTCGTGCTCAGTTGAGTTGAGCATGAAAAAAGTTTCATAACCTCGGGGCCTGGTCAAGCAAATTCAAAGCTTACTTAGACATTTAGCGGTGCTTATGTTTTACTTTTTAGCCGCTAGTGGTAGCTTTCAAATTTTGTCATCTGCTGATAATCTTTAACCCCTCTCATGCTGAATATATAGTATGTACTTAAGTTCTCCCCAATTTTAATGCTATTAACTTTTAGCATCCCAGCATGTATTTTCAATCAGAGTGGAAACAGTGTGGATCCCGATCAGATGGCTTCATCAGAAGCCAGCTGATCTGGATCTACAGTGTTTTCCAAAACGAATAAATCTGTACTCAGCATGAAAAGGGTTAATAGCAAAGTTGTTGGACTCAGATCAGGACGTCCTGCCCTGGATCAAAACGGTTTGATACTTTATTGGTATTCCTGAGATTATTTACTGAGAAACTTGATTTTGTAAAAAAAAATCAGCAGAAGATAAAATAATGCAAAATTACCCAGTATGCAGAGTTGATAATCTTGTATGAATAATAATTAGTCTGGAATTTGTGTAATATTTCTGATTTAATAGTCGAATATAGATACATTTTATAAATTTTATTTCTATATTAAGGCAGCCATTGTATCTTAATCAATATGTACTGTCGTGCCAACCAAGAGTGACAGTGACATGATACTTTGTTTACAATTGCTCAGTAAAACATTAACTTGTACACTTTACTTGAGCTAATGCGAATTGATAGATCACTAGAGTATTAATCCTATCCTGCTGATAGGATAAATACATAAGTGATTATCGACTCTAAGTCCCTGATAACTTTGTAAACAGAATGTGATGTAACTGTCGCTCTTGGCTGGCAGGACAGTACTTTGTATAATCATTATAACATGATTGTATGCTTATTTAGTTTATATTGTGTTAATCACCCTGTAAGATGTTAATTTTGTTTAGATCTCATGAATAAAAAAGAAACATGTGAAGTTGGTTTTTTGCTTTTAAATACTTTGGCACCACCCATATGAGTAAACTCAACAAATTTTGGTACTTGTTGTTTAAGTGATAGGAGACGGTTCTGATGAGCATACACAATAGAAAATCTTCGGCTTCTGGGGGGGCAGCCCCCCAAAAGCCGAAGATTTTTTTTTTAAAATTCAAACGAATGGAAGGCTTTTCCTTTAAGGTGAGATTTTTTTTTAATTTTTTGCAGGGCTCTCCAAATCCCAAAACTATGAGCTTGCTCCCCAAATCCCTGAAATAATTACCAGTGCTCCCCAGGTCCCTGAAAATAAATAGCCATTCTCTCCAGATCCCCAAAACCCATGGGGGGCCCCAGTTGAAAATAGAATCTCCATCAGTTTTGGTTGCTAGGCAACGAACATTGCGTGTATTGTTTTTACTACCTATAACACTTCTTCAAAAACATTGCTAACACATTTTTTGATACAATTGGAGAGATAAAATGTCCATTATTATACTGTTTTAGATTTGAAATGATTTTAAATTCATGGCTGCTTAGTCAGAAGTGTCGTCATTGCGAACGCACATCGCTGAGAGACTGTCTTCGGTTGCCTAGCAACTGCACATTGAATATGATAAGACGTCGACTTCTATATGTAATGAAGCCCGGAGGCTCGTTCTATATGTGTATTAAGTTTCAGCCAAAAACTGTCGACATTAACGAACTCTCAGTTATTTACGTCTGACCCTCGAATATACCTATCAAGTAACATGGTCCCACCGTTCAGTACTTGAGATTTAGGTACTTCCCAAATATAACTAAAGTCTCTCTTAAACATGCACCAGTGCCTATTTGAAAAGGATTATTTTGATTTTTCAACCAAAACATATGTTGTACATATAGGTACTCAAAAAAACGTCCCAGTCTCGCAAAAGCATTGATTGCTACACATTAAGTCTGTAGATAGATAGAGTTGCAAACCAAAATATAAGTCCTCTTGGCCAGAATGAACATTTTACTCTTCC
Organism: Loripinus fragilis; assembly: GCA_964019695.1. Taxonomy (NCBI): domain Eukaryota; kingdom Metazoa; phylum Mollusca; class Bivalvia; order Lucinida; family Lucinidae; genus Loripinus; species Loripinus fragilis. Next base: position 55,870,011 of record OZ026517.1, read on the forward strand.
TTCTATTCGACGCGACAAAAAATGTCTTCAGGGTTTCCGACAAAGCAAGACTCAAACCAAGCTCCTAGCTTGAAAATTGAAATGTTGCTTGTAGCAAGTTTTGATAGGAAACTTTCCAATAAGTGAATAACAATGGCGCTGATCAGTCTGCGCGGATGCGCAGGCTGGTCTGCGCCTTTGTTGTTTGCAAACTCCGAAAACAGGTTTTCTCGCGTCAAGGCCCAAATGCTGATACCCTTTGCAGTTTTGGACCCAGATAAGGCCTAACAATATGTTGGCCCTGATCTGGCTTCTAACTGTTTGACATTGACACTGAAAACATAAAATAAAAAAATTGTTTTGTAAAGAAAAAGTTAACTTTGGAAAAAAAATTCGGCTGACGGCAAAACTGCTGATAAATTACACAGCATGCGATGAATTGACCACTATAAGCATAGCGTCTTTTTATAGGCCATAGGCAAACAGTGCAGACCCAGATGCTGTGTCAGATCAGGATCTTCAATGTTTGCTTTCAGAATATAACATTTAAAAAAAATTAAAAAAAAATACCACACAACATCCACACTCTAGCCACCTGCTGCCTACCCCAGTACCTGGGACACCCGCAGCAGTAGAAAAATAAACTCAGGATCAAGTCAAGTCAAATCCCTAAAATGGGAAATTGGCTCGTCCTACTGATGAGGGTAGGCAGGTTCATTCGGCATAAATTGGTCAAAGAAAGTTTTACCACACTAATAAAATATGTACAAGTTTCAACTAAATGAGGTGGGATTATGTTTGGTCCTGGTATTGTGATGAAGTTCTTTGTATCTTTCTAGTTTGGCAATCATTTTGTTGAGGAAGAGAGAGAGGGCTGGTTGCTTTTCTTTGTTTGTATTCTTGCTAACGTTTGTGTGTCTTGGTCTGTGTTCTGATGCTCTCCCTTGTAATGCCATAGGTTGGTCTGCAATTGTGGTACTTTCTGGAAAACCCTGATTGTTTTAGGGGTATACATATGATCAGACATGTGACGAGTGGTAAAACCATTTGAAATTCTGCAGCAAAGTGCTATGGGCATGGTTAAAATAGCAAACTAATTACCAATGTTTACATAGAAGCTTTATTTACTATTTACTACAACCTTATTTACTCTATTTACTACAACAACAACACATTACTAACTATAGCACAAACATACGGGACTTGTCGCGAGAAAACCTGATTTTCTGGTCTTACCAATTTACTTATTGTTGCATGGGAACAACAAAGGTGCAGATCAGCCTGCACATCTGCGCAGTCTGATCAGTTACCTTTTTATTTGCTGTAAATTATAAAAGCTAAACTAGCATTATGAAAAATTTCAGTACTTTATGTAATCCCTGTACCTTAGCAGACTGGTTTATTTTATAACTTGGATGCAAAGCTCGCCAAAAGACAGGTTTTCTCACCACGCGACCAATGTGGAGAAAGAACTTGACTGTTTTTTTAATGTTTACAATAAAGACACATATCAGTGTGTACCAATCACCACAGTACATTCAAGGTTGACACGTTAGGACATGGGCGTAGCTCACATATACGCAAAAATGCATTTGCGTAGACTTTTTAACCGAAAATATTGGATTGTTATATGCCAGTTTTTTGAAGGTTTCTTGATGATACGCATACAGAATATGTATTGACATTCTAAGTTTGGTAGTGGTTATATATGATGATATTATCTGCTCTTAGACCCACTTTATGGGCTTAGCACCCATAAACAAAGTGAAAGAGGTCCTGATTCATATATGATTTAATATTGACTACCGTAACTTAACATGGCAAATAGCACAGACCCGCATGCGGCGTCTCATCTGGGGCTACGCTTTTTGTATATCCACTTTTTTCATAAATGCATTAAGCATGTCCCCAAAACTGCGTACATTTAATTTTAGACAAGCTACGCCCTTGTACGATATTATACTGATGGGTGGAAGCTTTAAATCTCCCAAATCTTGAAATTAAGAAATTTAAATTCCAAAACATCCAGAATGCCTAAAGAGTAAACTTCTTCTAATTGAAATATCAGTTGTGTTTAGATAATCTGAAAATTGACTACATGGCTATGATGATAACCTGACTAAAGAACATTCAATCAAACTTCCAGTGGGTTCAGCCTCTAAATACTGAATTCAGGAATTATCCCAAAAACTTTCACCCATGAATAGAATAGAATACTTTTAGTAAACCAATCATGGGACATCTCTAGTATAGTCTTAATCAATAAAAGCAACAAACAAACACATACGTAAGGCATAGTATAACAAAACAGAACAGAATATGCATACGGGAGAGTCTTGATGGGGTTTCAAAACACGCTCTTTAATAAAAAAAAATAGCAGTTTCATCAGAAATCGATAAAGCCATTTTCTATGACCAATAAGCAAATACAGTTTACTTAAACCAATTTCTAATCGGTCACTTTTCAAACTCATTATTTCTGATTAAACGCTAATAAAACTGAAATGAATATTTGCCTGTATACATGTGCATTTTAATGGGCAAACGTTTAGCGGTGTTTTTGAACAGTTTTCTTTTACTCCAAAATTTTTGGGGTTAAAAATGCAAAACTCATCAGGGTCTGCACTGTTTGCTGCGACAAAATCGATCTTCAAAGAAAGAAATACAATATTTTTTGGAAATTATAACATTTGACCCCTCAATGTTTACATTCTGATTTTATTGCATATAGTTTTATGGAAATTTCCATTGGTCTTTAATTCCATTAGGGTTAATTGCTGATTATTAACCCCATCCAGACCCTCATTATTAATAATATACTAAGACTATTTCAACCACTTAAAGCACTTTATTTACATTTCACTGGAAAAATAGTTTGGTATTTCATTCAGTAGACATGAGATACGAAATTCTTTATGGCAGAAAAAATTAACGAAAATTATATTAGACAATATGCTAGAGTCCTTGGGCTGATTTCAAGCTTATATTAGATTGTATCCTTTAAGCCTTTGCATATGTGCGACTCCTAAATATGTTGTTTGGCAAACAATGAAAGCATAATGCGACATTTCAAGAACACTGTAAAGACAAAAATGATCTTCAGGGAAAGAAATACAATTTTACGTGGAAATTATAACCAGTGACCACTTGTTTTATCAAACCAGAAGGAAGGATCCATTAGTGCATAAAGGGTTAATTTTACAATCCGCCCAATAACTGTATATTATAAGCTGGTCAATATAGGCCAGCCAGCGAAACACCATTCAGATGGCATCCACACATAATGTTCGATCTTGGCATATTTGATATTCACTCTGTAAAATATATAATGTTCCAGACTCGAAAGTGTGCCAGAAAAGGAATGTACGAATCTTTTGCATGAGTGGGCAGATAGAAAAAAAACTGTCCTTTGTGGCCACTATTTGTCATCACTGGACAAGCCTCGTGATAAAAAAAAAAACTAATCTAACCGCCACTAACACTCACTATTGATAACAAATGCATTCCATTATAAGTATGACATAAATCTAACATTGCAGAATAAAAAGCAATTCTAAGAACACAAGGGCAGAACCAAGTATCGAAAAGCATCAGATATGTAATTGGGCTTATCGATGATTGCACAAGAGGGAATTATTTGGGAGACTGTTCCACATTGGATAAATATGATATTATTGCTGAAGGGTAGCTATTTTAATTAGTAATATTGCTATAAGTATTTGTCTTGTTTGTTTATGTGGATTCTTTACGTCCCAGTCAACAATTTTTCGGTCATGTCGGGGATATTTTCTGTATTCCTAGGTTGAACCAGTACTAAGCAGAGGATAAAATGTCTTTCTCGCACACCAGGTCGGGATTTCTGAGATAATTCTATCTCACATACCCATATCAGCCCTAGGGAAAGATAAAATACGAACAGCCACACTTCGTCCGCACGCTGGTCGCACGTCGATCCGTTACGTCAATGTAATTTTAAAATGACGTCACCATGTCGCATCTCAGCGAATTCAAGATTTTCTGGATGCCTTTTCATATCTTTCTAATATAAAATGAGGTATTTGGGGGTGAGCAAAAAAAAAAATTCCATTATTCGTGTGAGGGTGGGGTAGAAAAATCCGTCCCTCGCGATCACCTATTGTCATCACTCGTCAAGCCTCGTGATGCCGATTGGTGATCCTTGGGACGGATTTTCTTACCCACCCTCACACTCATGATGGGTAATTATATTCTTAATGCCTTAGTCACAATGGACTAACACGCATGCAACAGATAAAAATAAATCTAATTTGTTGGTGTCTACAGGCATACGGTTATCCCCTGTTTCATACACGCACATTGCGTTCCTTGTCTGGTGATAATCTGTTGGTGTCTGTTTTATTCATTGACAAAGATGCAACAGATAAAAGTAATATGGCATTCATCTGGACTTTGTGCGTCCTTATCAATGAGATTTTTATCAGCTTAGATGTAACTTGTAAAAAAAGATGTATTTCCAATTCACATATTTCAATATTAGTAATTAAAATTAGCCACCTATTAGCAATGAAATACATTTATTTCAAAATATATACATTACTATATACACCATCATCTAATGAGGCCCCCACAGGCGGGGGTGGGGGGGTGGGGGTGAGTGTCTGTGCTCTGATCTCCCAAAATACCTGATTTTTTCCCTCGGCTTTTTGGACGCTGCTCCCTAAAACTCCAAAGTATGTAAGCTCACTTGAAATAATTGACAGTGCTCCCCAGCTCCCTGAAAATAAATGGCCCGTCTCCCAAGCTCCCAAAAGCCCTGGGGACCTCTCTAATGCCACCCCTCATCACCCGCTTTTCCGCTACAAGCTAACATAACCAATGCTAGCTACTAATAAGTGCAAAGACAGAATAAAAATGAAACCTAGCACCAAATAGAAACCATATGTTAATTAATGCAGACATCATCTGAACATGGTGATGCTTAGTTTTTTTGTTGTTGAAATGAACATAAATTAACAAAAATGAATAAATATGCTATATTAGCCCTAGATGCGTACTGTCAAAGCACATTCCATCTTTAGTTATGTCTTACTTGTTAACTTTGAACAATTCAGTACATTTAAAAATAAATATAGGATCTTACATGAGTGCTCATGTTTTATTGATTTTATTAAACGAGTTGGGGAAAAGAGATAAAATGCGAGGCTCGCAACGAGTTTTACTCACAGACGCGACGTCATATGATAAAATACTTTTTGCAATAAAATTGATTATTTACATGACTAAAAGATAGACGGTTATATTTCTATACAGAAGACAACATGCTGTGGCAATGAACCAAATTATTACTAGTACTTCCCTCTATAAAGCATTCCCCTTCTTCTTAAAACCTATGTAGAATGGAAACCACGAAAACAGGTACTTTTGCAGGCAGTGAAAACCCAGCTCTAATGCATTTCATCAGGGTCTGGACTGTTTGTTAAGAAAAAAACGATAATCAGAGAAAGAGAACAATGTAAGTAAGGGTGCAAAGATCAGGAATCGATACAATCAAGTACCGCACCTGACCGAAGATACCAATGGAAAAGTAACAAACTCAAAGTTAGACACCACAAACGAGAGCCAAGAGGTCAGCCCTTTCCCAGCAGGTGACCACAAGGCACATATAAACAGACGCATACAAAGGCATAGCAAATACAAGACAGAAAAAAACATAAAAGATCCACAAAAGAAGTACCGCCTTGGAACGGTCAGTAAAATATTTAACTGTAGGGCTTAAACCTGTTTAACGAAGCACCAACCTCACCCTTAGTTCAGATGTGGATTAGGACACATAGATGTTTGGTTTGCATGAAAGACCCCCAACTTATCAATGTATCATCTCCTAGAACATATAAATCAAGATCTGTTTGAAGATTATAGCTTTTGGCCCTTCACTTTATGCAATAGACCATTCTGTGACAAATTTTATGGAAAAGTCCATAGGTCTACAAAGGGTTAAAACTTATGACTCAATTAAAAGAGCCAGGATGGTCGCTGTATTTTATTTTGCTGCTTATAGGCTGAGAGCAAATATTGCAGCGTTCTCTAGGTGCAACACAATTTTCGCACATTGCTCTATGTCTGCATGGGTACACAACCACTGTTGCAGGCCGTCGTTTGCAGACTTTACACTTGGAGGAAAGTCTGAGCTTCTCATTCTCTTCTATTAGAGTGGCCTTATCTACACCTGAAAAACAACAACAACAACTTGAGCTAAGTCGATGGAGCACCATCGCAGATCCCCACGCTCTACCACAATGTACAGATATGCATGTGTATTTGTCACGTTGTTTTCTCTCAATCGGTTACGTATATTATCTTTGTTTTCATGTCTGAATTTCTCAAGATAAAAAAGAGGCTTTCAATGTCCCTATTTTATATGAGTCAGCAGATACAGATGCAGCCCTGTTGGTTCTTGTAGCCAAGCAAAGAATATTAAGTTATTGCTGTCCGGGGGGTCTTAGGTTTATGCCTATCGGTATTTGTAACCTCTGATCAAGGAATGCTATGTTTTACATCTATTTGTTTTTGTTTTCATTGTGTTGATGCTTTACTCCCCAATCAACAATTTTAGTCGTGTTTGGACAAGAAACTTGGACAGTCCTACTGAAGGATTGTCCATAAAATTGCTGAAGAAAAGTTTCAAAGAAAGTGATATTTTCTTTATGAAAAATGTAGTAGGTTCAGCCCTAAAATTATCTGCAACAGTTTTTGTCTCTTCGGACAACACACTGGTAAATGTATACGTTGATTTGGTGGTATTTACGCGTGTTGCCGGTACTTCATAGAACGGAAGTGGTAGATATTGGTTTTATTACTATATAGAAAAACATGCCATATGCCTAAAGGACTATAGAATTAGATCAGTTTTAAGAATTCAGTATGTGCATGGCGATTTATGTAAGCATTTAGGTATAGATTCGAGTATGGATATATAGAATTAACACCAATATCTACCACTTCCGGTCTATGAAAAACCGGCAATACGCGTAAATACCACCAAATCGACGTATACATTTACCAGTGTGGACAAGTACCAATTAAAGATATAGGGTTGAAAACTTCCATATAGGAAATAGAAAAAAAAGGTTTACTGAAGTGCTTTCCCCCTGTGACCAAACTAATTATGTTGCATACAGTTGTAGCTTTACATTACGCACATCGTAAAAAAATACATAATTGGTCAGAGAGGGAAGGCTGTCAATATGCCCAAAACAAATGATGGTGAGCATGGTAAAAACACTGCAAAGCGTTTTTCAATTAATTTCTGTCATCGGATCAAGCTCAAGTAAACATTAAAGGGAAACAGATTCATATTAAGTCGTTTGCCCTTTTTCTGAATCCTAATCATGATTGTAGTGTAAAATGTATGTATGTATATTAATATGAAATGGAACTAGGAATAAATATGTTTAAACCAAACATTGAGAACCTTCGCTGTGAAAACTCACAAAACAAAAATGTGGCATCCATTTCTTGAACGTATGTTGATCAAATTCTCACATTTTCGAACCTATTCCTACATTGTGCAAGACGTGATTTTTAACGGATGGCATTCCAACTGTGTCCACCTGATTCCTTTTTGTGCCAGGTCTGGTCCTAATATTATTTCTAATAAATACCTCATATGCGATTCAAGAATGCCCAGCAAGATTCCGGAATCAGAAGACGAAATAAACCAAATCGAATAAAGTTTGAATGTAAAAGCCAACATTTTGCCATACTTTTTCCATGACATCATCTTTGTGGTTTTATTACATTATACAAAATATACTACTACTTGGTTTTTGAAGAGACAGATGAATGAGACGATAACAATGTTTAGTGTTAATTGCAGACGAGTACCTCATGTAACATTTTTGTACATAGAACAAAATATTTTAACACATATTTTCGCAAAATTATCGATATAAGTATTGTGTGTCAAAAACAGAAGCAATTTTGAGCCGATACCTAAAAGTTTATAAATGCTTTACTCTGCAGACTGAGCTACATGTATGGTAACTTATATGAACTGGGGACATCATTTAAAGTTATTATTTCTAATTCATAGCCGGTACCTTTGTAGTTTTTGTGTTGAAATACAGAGTTACTGTGTAATTAAGTATCTTGATATTCCAAAAGCTGATCTTAAGAGTCATAGGTCAAGGTCAAATATACTTCAAATCTGTAATATGACCCACAATGGGAATTCCTCTTTGATACTTTCTTTTGTTGAGCAAGAATATAAGGCCAATGTCGACTTCATTATGAATCTATAAAACTCCATTTTCATACTAAAGCGATGATCGTTCTCATTTGGCTCAATGTTTATTATGGTTTGTAGATACAATTACAAGTTTCTGTTCACCAATAGGACATTAGTTTCATTGGACGTGGTCAAAATTTAAAATCAGTTTTACGGCTTGTAACGCGAACATCTAATATATGGTGTTCATATTTAGCTCACTTATTGAGTATGGTGTGTAGGTTGTAAGCAAGATTACAAATCATTGCATCGCTAAAAGAGTTCTCAAGATATGAACATGTCCTTGGAGTGAAATATCAAGTCAAAATGTCTAATTCGAAGTTGTCTAGTGGCTGGTAGCACGAATCCTCTTGCATTTTTGACAGAGGTACTTCCTATTTGTACAATGAATGCCAATATGACCTTTGAGTCAGGCCAACGCGATATATATATAAAAACAGGTTGTTTGGCTACAAATGCTAACTACTCTCTTTTTTTCATTGATTGCATTGATACTTGACGTAATTTTGCCTTAGATGTGGAGATGACAAAAATTGTGTGTGTTCTATTTATGGCTCCTGGGTCAAAGGTCAAGGTCAAACTAATTACATTCCGGTGGTATGGCTGGTTAAAATTAGTAGCTCTTACACGATTTGATAGAAGTGGTTCATATTTATCAACTGATTGCCTATATGACACTCTTGATTCAGAAAATGGTCAGTTGGAAAACACATAAAATCTCTCTACATCACCTATTTTTGTTGTAGGTGTAGCTCGTTATATTTGGTACATTGATTGTCAATGGTTTATAGATAACAAACAGTTTCAGATGGCTGAGAGAGCATAGAGACAAATAACAAGATCCTAAACCGTATCAAATGTATAGTACCCTTACACTATCTTTTACATCCTAGTTAATAAATTCATCATCATCATTGCTTTTATTTTTATCTTACAAATTTTTACTCTTTCCATCCACATCAAGTTTAGTTTAATATCGTCTGACGCTAATGACCCACACGGGTTGATGCGTCGTTAAGCACCAAACAAACAAACAAACTAGTTAATCAGTAGTTAACTACAGGTAAACGAGGTGCTAACTACTAGCCAACATCCTAGTTTACAACAGTTTATTAAAACATTGAGTATAATTAACACCATGTTTACATAATGTTAACTTTAATGTTTATCCTTTGTCTGCTAGTTAATTAGATATAAAGAATAGCTTAAATGGTACTGTAAGTGAAGATATTTGCAATATGCCTACACCCAACCCCACCCTTCATCGGTCGACCCCATTCTAGAATTTGCTTTTTAAATGGTAAATTTGCTCTGAAAAGACTTGTTTCACTTACCGTAAGTTATCATGAACAGACTCAATAAAACAGAGTCTGCTGTTTTCTAATAATTTAGGGTTTCTCTATTTCTCTAGAGCTGTCGTTATTTCTGTGTGGGGATGGTAAAACTTCTCTTGATATAGTGTTGATATTTCACATATTTTGGTCCTTCAGGAATATTCAATTGGGTTCTGACGGAATCCACAGTGCCATTTAAGTCAGAGCTAGGGGGATTGAGAATTGTGCACTTTCCATTAGTTCTCGTGAACAGATAAGCTAAGGCCCAGTTTAAACAAGAAATGTCACAGTAATGTGACGAATGTCCCCAAAGGAATTGGTCTTGCATGAGACACATTTGAGGAAAGTCATTTGTTTTACAAAAGATATGCTCCAGATATCAAAAACCTAGAAATGAGGTCAGAAGTCAAGGTCAAAGTGACCCAAAATGGTATGCACCACTCCGCCATCCCAAGAGGAATCCACACACTAGATATGGGATTCCTACCTCAAATAATATAGGCTGTATATTCCAGACACCATTATTCTAGAAACTAGGTCGTAGTCAATATCCGTGACCTAAAAATGGTACGCTACATGTATAATCATACACCAAATTTGAGATTCCCACCTCAAAGAATGTAAGAGATATGCACCAGACTCGATGCACATTCTAGAAAATAGGTCAAGGTCACAGTGACTTAAAACTTGGCATATTACACTCTGCCATCCAAGATGCAGCCAAACACCAAATTTGGGATTACCAGCTCAAATTATAGGAGATATGCTCCAGAGACGACTACTTTTTAAAACTAGGTCAGAGGTGAAGGTCACAGTGACTCAAAAAGTACATGAAATATCACCACCCAAAGGTGCAATCATAAACCAAATTCGGGATTCCAACCTCAAAGAATATAGATGATATGCATCAGACTCTATGTAGATTCTAGTAACTAGGTTAGAGGTTAAGGTTACAGTTACCCAAGAATTGAACAGGCCTCTCCTCTATCGCAAGATGCATTCACATACCAAATTTGGGATTACTACTTTAAATAATTTAAGAGATATGCTTCAGACATAATTATTTTTTAAAAAAAAAAACTAGGTCAGAGGTCAAGCTTAAGGTCACAGTGACCTGTAAATAGTATATGACATTGCACCGTCCCAAGATGCACCAAGTAATTCAAGCGATATGATCAGGACATGATTATTCTAAAACTTAGGTCAAAGGTCAATGTCACAGTGAACCGAAATGGTAGGTGACACTCCACAATCCCAAGATACATCCACACACCAAATAAAGAGTTCCTACCTAGTGTGCACTAGACTCAATGCCAATTCTAGAAACTAGGTCAAAGGTCAAAATCAAGGTCACAATGACCCAAGATTGGTATGCGACGCTTCGTCACCCCAAGATATATGCACACACTTAATCTGGGATTCTTATCTCAAAAAATGAGTGATATGCTCTGGACACGATATTCTAAAAACTAGGTCAGAGGTCAAGGCCACAGTGACCGGAAATGGTACGCGACAATTCATCATCCCAAGATGCACCCATACGTCAAATCTGGCATTCCTATCTCAAGTAATACAAGTGATATGCTTCTGACAGGATTATTTTTAAAACTAGGTCACAGGTCAAGGTCACATTGACCCGAAAATGGTACGCGACACTACACCATCCTAGGATGCATCCACACACCAAATTTGGGTCTCCTACTTCAAAGAATATAGGAGATATGCTCCAGACACAATTATTCTAAAAACTAGGTCAAGGGTGACAGTGTCACAGTGACCCGAAAAAGGTATGCGATACTCAGGCATCCAAAGATGCATTCAAACACCAAATTTGGAATTTGTATCTCAATAAAATATAGGAGATATGCATCAGACCCAATGCCTATTCTAGAAACTCTGTCAAGGTCACAGTGACCCAAGGTTAGTATGCGACACCTCACACACGCACACAACAAATTTGGGATTCCTACCTCAAAGAATATAAGAAATATGCTCCGGACAGGAATATTCTTAAAACTAGGTCAGGGGTCAAGGTCAAGGTCACAGTCAAGGTCACAGTGGCCTAAAAATGGTATTCGACATTCCACCATACCAAGATGAATCCACACACCAAATATGGGATTCCAACTTCAATGAATACAGAAGAGTTGCTCTGAACACGATTATTCTAAAACTAGGTGAAAGTTCAAGGTCACAGTGACCCAAAGGTCAAGGTCACAGTGACCCAAAAATGGTATGCGGCTCTCAGCGATCCCAAGATGCATTCATACACGAAATTTCAAAGAATATAGGAAATATGCTTCAGACTCAATGCCAAATTTAAAAAACTAGGTCATAGGTCAAGGTCACCGTGACCTAAGGCTGAAACGTGACACTTTGTCATATCAAGATGCATGCACACACCAAATTTGGAATTCCTACCTAAAGGAATATAAGAGATATGCTCCAGACACGAATATTCTTAAAACTAAGTCAGAGGACTAGGACAAGGTCTCAGTGACCCTAAATGGTACGCGACACGCCGCCATCCACACACCAAATATGGGATTCCTACCTCAAAGAATATAGGATAAATGCACCGGACACAAAGCGGGATGAACGGACTGACAGACGGACGGACAGTGCGATTACTATATGCCTCTCAACGTTCCTTTGGGGGCATAAAAAGAGCCCTATTTAATAAGATTTTTATCAATCCATCTGGTAGAATATTTCCAATGGTACAGTCCATTAGGGTAACATGTAAGAGTTACTTTTAGGGTAGATGCCAGTTCTTAAAGTGGTGCAGATTTTTTTTATACGACATAATAAACGCACCTACCCAAAATTGTTCTATTATATTCAATGAAGCTTATTTTCTTTGATGTCTAATCTAAGTCTCAGTTCAGCTGAAATCTGACACATCTACTGCTATAGCCAGATTGATGTCCTAAACTAACATTTTAGTATCCCATAAGCTGGGATAAAATGCTTTGCTCTAAACATTTTGATGACCTAGTATAAAAATGACGGAGTATTTCATTGTACTGTTCACATAAAATGTGCCATTATGGGAAATATTTTGAAAATGCATGTTCTAATAAAATGACTAATTTTTAATCACATACAGTGTATTTCTTGACCCCATAAATTAATCCAGAGAACATCAGACACTGCTTTTTCGAATGGATATATAAAATTTGCTATAGTTTCTATACATTGATAGGCTGCATACAAGGTACCCCGCCCGTTTTATTAAGTATAAATTTGATAAACAGAAATATACTTCTTCAAACGTTTATCACACTGATTTTGAAATTTAGTTTACTTGGTTTACTTTTAAACATCACATATTGCAGCGGGATTTTTGAAAGTTCTTTTGGACCTTTAATATTGTCATTTACGCTACATGTTTACATTAAACCCATTAAAATGGACTTATAAGTCTAAAATTGTCCCTCTTGAGTCTATAAGCTTTATCAATTCCAAATGGGTCAATATTTTGTATTTACCTATAAAAGAATATTGATTTGTCCTCAACATACTGCAAAAATGGTATTTTTTCTATTTTATATAATGTGTCAGTTGATAAACTCTAAACCTGGACGCGAAATTTAAAAACTGCATATCAGAAGGGCCACTTTAACATTTTAGAACATGTAGGTCTGCTGTAAAATGTAACAAGATTATAAATGGATGTAATTATATAAGGTCTGAGAAATTCCCAGATACTTAAGACAACAGCAGCCAAGATAAGTCTCAATATTAACTATTTGTAAATATTCATAGTGCCATTGACGCCACTACCACACGTTTAATTCAGTTCCCTTTGTTTCCAGCATTGGGCACTTAATCAATCTTGAGCATTTCTAAAATCTTTTTAACAACATACTTATCAAGACATTAACTAATAAGATAAGCAAAAATCCACGTTATCAAATTGCTACTTTATCAAATGTTTGATTAAGGAATTTTAGATGTTAATGCATAACTACTCCGCATAATGCAAATCGAATAATGTAGCTATTAAAAGTACAATGTATAATTACATTGCTCCCTTATAAATTCATCTATCTTAATTGTCATTTTAAAACATGGTTAAAAACTTTGTTTGAATGATATCAAATTTCTTAAATGTGAAGATGTAACATACATAACACCCAAAGTTATATGACTAAATAATTTCATGAAATTAAGGCAAAAAAATTCTTATTGCATTTGACACATTTAAACGCTCAATGGATTTCAATGATTATTTAACATTCCTTTCCACATATTAAATGTTCTGACCTTATACATATCTTTTAGCCCAACCTAAAGGAACTAGAAGTGCACAATTGATGTACACCATCGCATATAAACACGCTTTTTATACTCTTCACTCACTCCCAGGCCTCTAGTGGGGTGGGTAGGGGATTAAAAACGGGCGTTTGCATGCCTCACTAGTATAAGCTAGTCACTCTTCAAATTCAGGTTGAAGTCGGTCAAGCGTTAAAACAAATAATTGTAGACTGGCCAGAAATGATGTAACTTGGGTAGATTTAGGCTATCTACTCAAACTATACCTTACTCATACCTTACCACTCCTCATACTCTAACTTATATTGTCGATATGTTTATCCTATACTTGGTACTGGTTTAACCTAGGAAACACTCTCAGCATGACTGAAAAACCTTTAACAGGGACAAATAGCATCAACTCGAACAAATAAATATTTTAAACGGTTATTTGTAGAGAATATGGGAATGTAAAATGTTTGTTTGAACGTATGTGCATCTAACATCACGGCGAAATTCCATATTTCTCATCTACTGCCATCATCAGGAGGATGTTAAATGTGTGAAATATTTGTCTGCTCTATATTAAAAGCATGTACTTACTATAGCAATATATGATGGTGAATAAGAACTAGTTATTAATTATATGACGGTGGTTGTGATTATTTCAGGGTAACATTATTACTTACATTTGTCTTACATTTAGTTACTATTACAAGTTTGATTTTTGATGGTGTAATAAATAAATGTTTTAGGTAAAAATATCTCATTTCAATTAAAAAAAAAAACAACCAACCTAGATTAACCTTCTTCAAAGTCGCATGAATTCATCCTTATTTATAAAATCACATTTGCCTATTCTGAGCCACTTTCACCCAATTAAGCTTTATCTATTGTATATCAATATAAATAAGGAGGACACTCTACCTTTCTAGTTCTAAAAATCTGAAGATTGATTACATATGGACTTTGTTGTAGTATAATCAGTTTATATAACACATTTACATATATAATGACCCTCGAAGGTAACGTTTGTAACAGCAAATATCCTTATGTAACATACAGAGTGGAAGCCCATACATTTTTTCATATTTTTAATCTTATAATAATTCCTTCCATGAAGACAAGTAAATAAACAGCCAGTCACATGGTAAAAAAGAAATGTGAATAAGAATCTCTATAATCTTCAATGGTATTATTTTAAACAATTCTAATGCTAACATACGTTACCCACATGTTACCCGCGATCACTGCAACTGCTAATGTCTGTCATTTTGAGGCTTATAAAGATCAGTTTTAGAAACCACAGTGTACAAAATTACCCCTAGGGGAGGGGGTCTATACAGCCAATCTAAAAACCAATACAATTAAGTGTACGCTGTATGTGTTTTAAATCACATTGTGTTTTCATATATTATTTTCGTGGTCAGATAGACACAGTGACAGTTTTGTGACATTCTTATATTTTTGGAAATTGGTATGTATATATAGACTGTTATTGATGTATTATCCCTTTTAAAAGTGTTAATTCTTTGTACAAAAAGGCATTACTAGCAGCTACATTAATGCTTATATTATATTATCATCACAATATGAAAAACAAGATCAGAACAGTTAAACCTTACTTCCAAATGGTCAAATCATTCAAATTTGAGTTCAAGCTAACTATAGCAAAGAGTGTCACCTCCACACCTCTAGCAAGAGTAATCTTGGACTTTTAATATGTTTCCATCCATGAAAACTAACAAAGTATACTGATTATATATTCGCACAGAAGAAATCTTGTAGGTAAGATATTGAATAAGCCAGATCTAAGTGTTATGCAATGCAGTTATTTGAATCAACTATCAGCAATATTTTTTTCTCGTCATAATCCATGTAGTTGAAACACAAACGTCTAAAATAATATTATTTTATCCATTTTTCAAAACCAAACTATATGAAATAAATGGGTGGTTGAGGTAACACCAATGCACCAAATGTAGTTTAACTTCTTTTTTAGTTTAAACATATTTTTTTTGATAAACTCTTCACATGTGTACGAAACAAGAGCATACATACAATCTATTACAGAGTTTATAAAATGGGATTCACTAAGAAGTCTTGACGACTTATTCAAATCCGTTTCCCAACATATATAAGTTGCTATAAATACATAAATTCTGGTGAAAAAAATATCGATTTAAAGATCAAATGATCATCAATCATACTAATAGAAATTTTCTATGAGAAAATACTGTCTTTTATATAGGCATATTCACAACAAAACATTATGACTACTCTATATGCATTATTGAACTATTTTAATCCGAAAACAAGAAAATTCAGATAAACTTATCATTGTACATATTCAAGGCATTTAAAGTTAGGGAGCAATTTGTCTTTGGGTAAAATATCTTGGTATTGATCTATTTATAATCACTATCCACATAAATAATAATAATAATAATAATAATAATAATAATAATAATAATAATTTTATTATCATTGTTTTTATTATTGTCATTATTCTGTTGTTGTGGTACCTTCTCCACTATCTATTTACATTTTCACTTTTATGCTTAGTTTTTGTATTTAAAAGTCAGTGACAATAATACACTGGCTATATATTAAAAGTGGCATTGTCACTTCATTGTAAGATTGAATACCAAGGACCGAGATCAGTCTATACTAGACTGATTTTGGTCCTTGGTATTCGTGGGACTAGCTATTGATTGAATATAGTTGTGGCATCAGTCCGCTGTCACTTTATTTGTTATATGTCTTATATGTTTTGTAACAGATGGGCCGATAGGCCTAGTGTTTATTAATAAACTTCCAAACTTCCATTACATATTGGTCAAAAGAAATTGAGAGAGAGAGAGAGAGAGAGAGAGAGAGAGAGAGAGAGAGAGAGAGAGAGAGACGCTCCTTAATCTAATTTGAAACGTTTGCTGTCAGAAATGAATTTCTGAACTGATTGAAATATTAACTTGTTGTGGTGGTTATTAAGAGTTGTGTGCCATATAATAAGTTATTTAGACTCGGAACACAAAAAGTAGACAATGTAGTGATCATATCTCTTCTAGCTTGAATATATTGTGGACATTCTAATAGAAAATGGTTTGTTGTTTCTACACTGCCACAAGCACATAATGGGTCACCAATGATATTTTTAGAGTGTAGATGCTGATTTAGAAAGCTGCAATTAGTTCTTAACCTAGTGTGGTGTATTTGTAGCAATCGGTTGCCTGAACTGTAATAGACTGGTACCTTAATGTTGTTATTGTTAAGCTGTTGTTTAAAACTTGAGAGAGAGGTTGAATTTTGAATATTAAGAGGAATTTCATTCCATTCTCTAATGCATGACGGTAAAAAAGATTTATAATATAGCTGTGTTCTTGTAAGTAAAGGCCTACTGTTTTGAGAGTCTCGTAGATTATACGCTGATGTGTTTTCAACAGTTGAAGGAACTAAAGACGTTAAGTAGGTAGGTGTTAAATCATTTATCATTTTGTAGAATTGGCACATTTTATGTTTGAAGCGTCTGTCCCGTAATGATTCCCAGCCGGTCTCCTTAGATAACATATCTAAAGAGACAAGTTTGGTTGCCCCAGTAACTATCCTGGCTGCCTCTGTTTGTATTTTTTCAATTGCATTTGCCTCATATTGTGTACAGTTGTCCCATACGATATTAGCATATTAAAGAGTAGGTCGTACAAATGAAATACAAATTTGTTCAGAGAGCCCCTATCAAGCATAAATTTTAGTTTACGCATGGCATATATATTTTGCCATGCTTTAGAAGTGATTAAATTAATATGTTCATGCCAAGTGCCATCGTTTGATAAAATACCACCCAAGTGTTTATGATGTTGAACTTCATTGATATAAACTGCATTAATTATTAATGGTGGGTGCATGTTTCTATTATTTTTCCGGGAAACCAAAAGTGATTCAGATTTAGAGGGATTAAATTTTACTAACCATTTTTCCGCCCATCTATGAATAGTTTCTAAATCAGTATTAGTCATTTCTGCAGCACTGATAGGGTTGTCTACTATTATGTACAAGCTGGTATCGTCCGCGAAAAGTCGAACACATGATTGTATATCAGCAACAATATCATTTATGTATAATAAGAATAGCAGTGGGCCGAGAATAGATCCTTGAGGTATGCCAGCTCTGATAAACTGCCAATCAGATCTTCCCCCTGGAATGACAACTCTTTGTTTCCTATTTGTAAGATAGTCACTTAACCAATCGAGTAATAACCCATTTATACCAGCCCTTTTCAGTTTGTATATGAGACCTTTATGCCAAACGCGATCAAAAGCTTTGCTTATGTCACAAAAAACAGCCCGTACTTCCAAACCGTTGTCTAGGGCTTTACAAAAAGTATTATAAATATCAACTAATTGGTTTACAGTCGAATCTCCAGGAACAAAACCGGATTGCAAACACGTTATTATAGAATGATCATTAAAATAATTGAACATATGCTTATGAATTATTTTTTCCATAACTTTACCAATCGAACTTAAGAGAGATATTGGTCTATAATTGCACACAAGAGAAGGGTCATCTTTTTTATACGATGGAGACACATTTGCTTGTTTCCATACGTTGGGGAAAATACCATGTGATAAAGAATGATTGAAAAGATCACACAATGGTTTAGAGATTGGATATGCTATTTCTTTCAAAATTCTATTATTAATATTATCAGGACCAGATGATTTCCCCAGTTTTAGTGTTTGTAAAACATACCGAACTTCCTCTTCTGTAACTATTATATTGTGAAGTGTGTTATTGGCAGGTAGATCAGTATTTGGGAGTGTGGCAGTTGAATCGTCTAATGATGTTTGACTTACAAAGAAGTCATTTAATAATTTTGCCTTATCGCTACTGTCAGAAATATAAGACCCATTATGACAGATAGGAGGAATTGACGTGTTGACTGACGGTTTTATAAACGATTTAAGGGTTTTCCAGTAATCTGACGTAGCTAGACTTGTTGATTGTAGTTTATCTGCTAAGGATTTAAAATACTCTTTCTTAGGTTTACGAAGGCTTGAAGTTACATTGTTTCTTATATCCTTAAATGATTCATAACTTTCTACAGTTTTATTACGTTTGTACTTTTTATAGAGTCGATTGCATTTTCACATAAACTTGCTGATTGTGCCATTAATCCATGGTAAATCTTGTGGCCTAATTCTAACTTGTTTGTATGGAATGCAGTCCTGAGCTAAGTTAATGAGCTTATCAGTGAAGTTTAAAGCATATTGGTTAACATTCTCACTTTTGATAGAATCCTAGTTAAAGTCAGCTACAAATTGTCGAAACAAATTGAAATCACCTTGGCTATACAACCATAGTTCACGTAAAAAGGGCTTTAACAGTGGCTTCTTAAAAGTGAATATCACATATACTGGACAATGGTATCAGACATCTTGTGATAAAAATGGTTCGCTTACACCAGATATTTCAACTGAATGAGAATTACTGACCAACACTAGATCTAAAATTGAAAAAGACGTTTCCGTATAATTGGTAGGGTCATTTATTAGTTGTGTTAAATTATATGTTTGGCATAGATCTGTAATTTTCATCCGCGAATGTTGATTTAGCATGTTTAGATTTATGTCTCCAGTCACAACTATATCCTCAACACCAGTATCAGTAGCAAGACCAATTGAATTTTCTATATCGGATAGTACAACAGGAGAAGCAGTGGGTGGTCTATAGAATGCCCCTATTATTGTGCGTACAGGAATTCAGTGAACAGCGCTTTTTTGCGTTTATTTTGTTATGTGCGGACTGATCGCACAATGACCATCAAAATTTAATGCATCTATACACCGCCTAATTGGTGATATTTTTTTCGTTACAAAATGTATTGTCAAATAGGCTGTGATATGATGGAATTTGTTCTCATTTGGGTATCTGCATTTTTTAATTTACCCTAAATGCATCTTAGTACGGATCACTACCTTTAGTTTACTATCGATGAGTAATTATACAGTTTTATAAGACGAAGTAACGTGTCTTATCATATCAAAATAGTTGCATCAAATGCGATGTATGGCAATAGTTTTGGCTCACAGAATTTTGGCATACGAGAAAATATTGAGGCCTTAATCCCAGTGGGTACCCGTCCACTTGTTCCTATAAAATGAATCTCTGTGTTCCCCTGTTCCTCAATTTAAACCTTGATTTTCTGTGTTCCCTTCTTATCTGATCATCAGATTTTAAATTTTCCAACTTTGAACTTTCTATTTGTTTATTCCAAATACTGATTTGTTGACACCAGACAATGCAAAATATGCATGCCAAAACGTAATTCTGGGCAATTATAAATGATAAGAGAAAATAATCACAGAGCTCACCCGTTAGGTATGATTCAAGTGAAAAAGGACTTATCCAATAAAAATAATGCTGAGGTCGGAAGGAGAAATTAGTGATGGGGTGGTAATGTGCTTGGAAATAGGTTGAACAATATATCAGCGGATGTCATATTAATGAGCCGTGACATGTGATTTCCAACAACGTGGCATTTTGACATGTGTAGACTCGGACGAGCCTCTGCAGCCTCCTTTTAAGCTTAGCAACTCCAAATGGTGTTCAGTCAGTAGCTTAACAATCATAGAATATTCAAGCGACTATCAAAGGCTCTGATCAGACTGCGTAAGCGCAGGCTGATCTGAGGCTTTGCTGATCGCACATGCCTTATTGTTGGAAATCCCATGCACTGGCTCATTTTGTGTTTGGGGTCAATATAGTTTTGGGGGTGGCTGAGAACTAAATTTTCATGCGAAGTGCATTATAGGCTAAAAATAGTGCACCAGTCATTTGTAACCACTGCTTTACCCAAGCCCCTGAGCAGGACGGGGATATCCATGGCCTGGTAAATGTGTTGTGTTTTTACTTTTACGTTGCCTCCACAATGCGGAGGAAATGTAGGGGTCATACAGCCCTACATTTTGGTGTCAAAGCTAAAGAAAATCAAGACAAAGTTCCTACGTTGTACTGGTTACCTAAACTCCATAAAAAACCCTATAAAGCAAGATTTATTGCAAATTCTAGTTCTTGTACGACAACAGAACTTTCTAAATTGTTAACCTCGTGTCTTACAGCTGTTAAAAAACATGTTATCAAATATTGTGAAAAGGTATATGAGAGATCCGGTAAAAACCTATTTTGGTCGATTAAAAATTCAGGTGAAATTTTAGATAAACTTAAAGCTAGAGATTTCAATGCGACCAGTTTGTCTACTTATGATTTTTCTACTCTTTACACTACTTTACCTCATAATTTAATTAAAGATAAACTCATTGATCTTATTGAAAGAACCTTCCAGAGAGAAGGCTCTCCTTACCTTGCATGTAGTGACAGAAATGCATTTTTTACTTCAGAAAAACCTAAAAAATATCATGCATGGTCGTGTCAAAATGTATGTGATGCGCTGAACTTTTTGTTGGACAACATTTTTATTCGATTTGGCACCAAGCTCTATAGACAAGTAGTTGGGATTCCTATGGGCACTAATTGTGCTCCCCTGGTTGCAGATTTATTCCTGTTTTGTTATGAAAGGGACTTTATGATGTCTCTTTCTGATGATAAGCAGGCTGATGTTATTGATGCGTTTAACACTACTTCCAGATATTTGGACGATATTTTAAATATTAATAATGTTTATTTTGACAATATGGTTAGTCAAATATACCCTTCAGAGCTCCAACTTAATAAAGCCAATGCCTCTGATACCGAAGCCGCATTTTTAGACTTGCATTTGTCAATTTCTAATGATATTGTTTCTACCAAAATTTATGATAAACGTGACGACTTTGATTTTGAAATTGTCAATTTCCCATTTTTAGATGGTGATGTTCCTTGTTCTACATCCTATGGAGTCTATATCTCTCAACTCATTCGTTTTGCTAGAGCATCTAGCTATGTTGCCGACTTTAACACTCGCAATAAATTGTTAACTCAGAAACTTCTTAAGCAAGGCTATCGGTATCATAAACTTCGCAAAACATTTTCAAAATTTTATAGACGATACTATGATTTGATTTCTAAATTTCAAGTTGGACTTAAATCTCTCTTGCGCCAAGGACTTTCAGAACCTGATTTCTATGGTGACTTGGTGTATAAGTTGAAGAAAATTGTTGGCTCTAATAATTTTTCAGCGCAGTTCATTAAAATAATTTCCCATTATAAAAAGATTGGCTATAACATTAATGTATTGCAACAGACTGCATGCTTGGTAGTCAACCCAATCACGGTTGGTAACTTTGCTTTCCTCTTTAATTGCACGCCGGTGGGTCGGACTTCAGACTCTATGATGGTTCTGACTTAAAGACTTATCTGTTGATGAGATGGTAGGGGCCTGATGCTTTGGCTGTTGTCGGGCCCTCCGGGGTTTACCTGTTGGATTTCTTTTGCTCCGGTATTCAGTTTAATTTACTGTTGAGTCCTTATCCTTGCTTTATCTCCTTGTTATATCTTGATTTATATGTTTTAGGAGATGATGCATTGATAAGTTAGGGGTCTTTCATGCAAACCAAATAGCTATGTGTCTTGATCCACATCTGAATTAAGGGTGAGGTTGGCGCCGTTAAACCGGTTTAAGCCCTCCAGTAAAATATTTTACTGACCGTTCCAAGGCGGTACTTCTTTTGTGGATCTTTTATGTTTTTGTTCTGTCTTGTGTTTGCTATGTTTTGTGCGCGTCTGTTTATATGTGCTTTGTGGTCACCTGCTGGGAAAGGGCTGACCTCTTGGCTCTCGTTTGTGGTGTCTACTGTGAGTTTTTCACTTTCCCATTGGTATCCTGGGTCAGGTGTGGTACTTGATTGTATCGATTCCTGATCTTTGCACACTTACTTACTTCGATAGACCTAGACAAACATGACAGTGCAGTATAATAACAGACTGCGGGGGAAAACTGTCATGGTTTTGCCAGCTAGCTGTCCTCACAGTGTTGTGGTTACAATGGGAACTGCAGACACAAAGTCACTGTCCTCGACATTCCTCTGGGCTGGTGCATGGTCACAAATGACTAGTGCATAAAGGCGAAAAACAATATGCGCACCAGCCATTTGTAACCACACCCAGCCGAGCAAATACGCTGTTAGTACAGGGCCATACCAGGGACCCGCAGCCAGGAAATCAAAGTCCCCGCCGTTCCCTGGCTATGTGGGCCGTAGTTACGAATGACTTGTGTATTGGACGATGCAGAATGCAATCAAATAATGTGACTCCCGTTAATATATCTGATGAACAGCCTCCTCAATATATCTTTTTAATATTATTATCTGTTGCACTTGTAATATGTGTCCTAGAGCTGTCGAGCAAGCAACACTGGCCACGACGCGAGAAAACCTGTCTTCTTGGTTTCCAACAAAGCGAGTTTTAAACCAGTCTCTTCGACTAAACAGGCTAGCTAGAAATTGAAATTTCTCTCGTAGCAAGTGTAGATATGATTCATCTAAAAAAGCAGACAACAGAGTTGCTGATGAGACTGCGCGGATGCGCAGGCTGGTCTGCGCCTTTATTGTTACAAATCACCAAAGACAGGTTTTTGCAGTCGCTGTCCAATTGCTATCCATGAACGCTTAGAAAACACCGTAAATATGATAACTCAGATATAATTGTAATTTGGGCAGTCTCTTCAAAGCATTTGCAGTGTGTATGTATACACAGCAAGAGTTATCCTGCTGGTATAATACAACCTGATATACGAAAGTAAACATGGTATTCAAGTTATTTTATTTTACAAGAGATTCCAGACTTATTTTCCAATAATAAATATTCAAATATGCTATTGTATATTAGGCGGTGTTTTATTATATGTATGTGCAATATTTTAGTCCAAAATTTTATCATTAAAGACATTTTAAAAAAGGAAAACGTTGTTCACTGAATTTCTGTACGGACTATAGTACCTTTTTGTTCTTTACAATTATTTCGATCCAGACACATTCAATACTAACTAATTCTAAATCAAGTCTGCGTTTACACGGAATACCACGCTTAGCATAAACTATAACACCACCGTGATTATCATCTACATGGTCTCTCCTAAACGGATCTTGAAACTCATTAAACTTAAGGTCTTCATTAGATATAGAGTCATTCAACCAAGTTTGGGTCAGAGAAATAATATCAAAATTAGCAAGTTCAGGTTCGATGATATCAGTTTTGCTAGCAAGACTTTGAACTTTATAGTGAACCATGGAAAGATTACCTTGAAGAGGGGGAAACTGAAATGAATCATCAGATTCAGTACCACTAGCTGAATTAGGTCCGGGATTTTTTTCGATGTCTCCTGATTGATACAATAACATTGCAAGAAATGTAACTAATTCAAAATTATTCAGTGTTCCGAGCCCTTTAACTTTTGAATGTCGATAATGGTGTAGTCCTATTCTTGCCCTATAAATGTTTAATTCTATAGTCATCTAAGTAATACAATCAACAAGTGAAATAAATATAGAACTGGCAAGAGTGGACAAGTCATTTCTACCGAGGCGTGTTTTTTATAATTTGGTAATAAATAGTAATTAACAATTTGAATGTAAATATTACCAGGAGCGCGGCAGCAATAAAGTGAAAGATGACAGAAGGAGAGAAAGGGGATGGCTATACAACAAAACAAACAAATATGTACAAAGTTTGAAAACCATATGTGTATATAGGTAAGCATTGTAATAAAAAGGGATGAGATTGTTGTTATTACAATATATGGACGTTAATAAGGCTAATTTGAAATTTATAAAAGTTTGCCATGTAGGAGAAAAAAATACGTTAGAAGAGTTGTACATCTTCTTTAATCCATAAAATATCTGCAATACTTGGATGATTTTGTTTTCACTGTAAGTTTAAATTAAGAGGCCAATGCAGCTTTTTGCTATGGTGATTTCTCTTCATCTTTACAAGGTGAAATCAGAAAAAGAGGATCTTGAATGAGTGCTCATGTTTTATTGAATTCATTGAATGAGTTGGGAAAAAGAGACAAAATGTGAGGCTTGCCGAGCATTTTATCTCTTTGTTCGCAATGAGCTTAATAAATTCAATAATACAAGAGAACGAATGCTAGATTCTATTTATCATATGACATTAAGATTACTTTGAAATCTCATTTCTGCCGTAAAAACGTTATAATTTTGTCATTATGTACGCAACGTTGTTATGGGCGTCATAACGATTCCCGAAAATCAATAAACAAACTTCTTGTTTGACATAATTCTATCATTTATTACGTGTTTAGCTTTCATGTAAATTCACGAGAAGTCAATAAACTCTTATAAATATTGAAATTGTGATGAAAGTTCACCCATCTATATTACGATGCATTTCAGTGGGTGGGGAAACGAAATGTCTCCTGAAAAAAATCTGCACCACTTTTGTTTCTGGCATCCACCATATTGTAGTACTATCACCTGTGACAAATGAGTTTTCCTACCAGATCGATTGAAAAAATCCAATCCAGCTGACCAACCCTCAGACTAAGACTCAATTACTAGAAAATAAGAATGCTCTAATAAGGCATTAGCATTAATGAGTCACCCCGTGTCTGATCCCCATATCAATGACTATTTTCTGCCAACTCCTCATCTCAATTAATATATTTCAGTTAGTTCGAGTCTCTTGAACTATTTTTACTTACTCCCCATCTCTATGAACAGTTTCCTTATTCCAAATCTCAATAAATATTTTCCACCTATTCACATTCTAACTAACCATCTCTATGATTGCTTTCTGCTTACAAATGCCCTTCATTTACCTGGTAAACACTGTATAGCTGAATGGGGGACTTATTCAAGCCATATCACAAAAACATGATTTCAAGAATCAAATATATTACCATTTATTCAACAGAAAATTATTTGTCATAATTAAATGTGTACTATACATATACGTCGATGCAACTTTGTTCAACCATCAACATTTTAGTAATTTACCCAAATACTGTTATCATTATTAGCCTTATATTGATGAGGGTCACATAAGGATTCAACAAAAGTTTCTCATTTTACCTTTACGATAGTCTGTAGGCTCGTCGTCAATAGGTTTCAATAACGTTGCACTGAATTGTAACCACTTCCCTTTGAAGTATTGTCGCCTTTGGCAATGTGCAAGGCTCTCCGATGGCACATGTATATCTCCTCCGACCTTAAATGTAAAGCATAGATCAATGAAATATACCATATCAATACATGTCCCGTGACCTAAGGGATATCCCTGTAGAAGATTTTCATCTGAGACAATCCGCATGCCACATACACGTCGTTATGCTACCTAGAAAACACATACAGCGTTTACAAAATCAGTGTCAGGCATTAAAGAATACACTCACACTACAAAAATCGTGACATTCAAAAACTTGAATGTTGTCCCAGTAAGCACGTAAAATCGAGCCACCGTCGGCCTGCCAGCGAAACGCTATCGAAATGGCTTTTTGCTGGCGGCCCGATAATGGCCCAAGATGGTGTTAAAATATCTAAAAGAAGATAAGCTTAAACTACATACACATCCTCATACCTAAAACATTTCAAAAGGATCTGCTTTAAACTGTAATAGGAATTGCCCTAATAGGCGCGTTGCTGAATTTTATATAAGGCTTACTTTTTGAGAAAACTTACCTCATCGTCATTAAGGATGAAACCGGTCTCAAATCAAAACTAAATGCCTCCACTTTAATTTTGATTGGGTCGTTCGTTCGAAAATTGGTAGCGTCATATCTAAAAAGGGGGAGTTAACTCTATCCTTGCAAAAAAGGGAATTTTGAAGTACTAATTTCGAAAAGATTTTTGCAGTTTTAAAACATTATTTTTTCATAAATCATTTTATTTTCTAAAATTAATTTAACTTTTATTTATTTCTAAATCAAATTTGGCTCATTTTCTTCATTTGTAGATATAGCTAATGGCGGATAACTCTTGCTACCCTATAAAATAGAACATTTTCCTCGATATCGTTTCTAATAATACCATTTTTATTAGTAAAAATGCGTAAAACTTTATCGAAGAAAAATATAAATTTGCTATTCAAAAACATGATTAACAGCATTCTGACATGCCTGACGGCTCGGAAAATCGCTTGCAAATTTGCTACCCCCGTGTGAAGAATACTCTGTTTTCGTGCATTTCACCAATACACTTGATATACTATAAGGCGCAGCTTCTGAATGCTTTTGAGAAAATTTACCTGATCTTCCTAAAGGCTGAACATAGTCTTCAATTAAAGATAAATGTCTATACTTAATTTTTGTTTGAGTCGCACACTCAGAAATGGGTAGCGTCATATTGAAAAAAAAGGAGAGATAACTTTATACTCGCAGAAAACAGAATCGCAAAATACGAATTTTAAAAGTATCAAGTATGGACTTTTTTCTGAAGACAAAGGGTCTGACACATTTCTTTAAGGTATTTAATGTCTTACGTACTACAGCTTACCTATTATGTGTCTTTTGAACCATCCCTTAATAAAATGCAACACATATACATTTATTGAAAGTGTTAAGGGATAGGACAAAAGACACACAATCTTTGGGGCATAAAAGGTAAGCTGAAATCACTAAGACATAAGACAATAGACAAACTACCTAAGATGTAAGACAAAACACCTACTACGTAAGACAAAATACCAATAAGGCCTAAATGAAATATACGTGTGGCATACCAACAAAATTTAGGGTAGGTAGGTAGGGAAATTATTAAATTTTGTTATAACATTTAACAAAGAAAATAGTGACAAAATCTAGAAAGTGCCCATTTTAGGCATTTTTTCTCCAAAGACCATCTTAATGTTTAGGGTAGGGTTAAAAAAATTAGGGTAGGCAAGAGGAACCACACATATATTTCATTTAAGCCTAAGATACTTATTTTCGCGAACATATATAAACATCAGCTGTATTTATTCATCATTGGTAGCTGTAACATCAGCCAATATAAGATCTCTTAATACTTCTCGCTTATTTTTTACTTTATTATAAACTTATAAGCAAGGCACAATTCATAAGACGTAATACATAATTTGTAAGATGTAATACATTATATATTATCATAATGCCTTGGTCATAAGAAAAAATGGCCCCGCTTTGCTTCCGTAATGCTTACACGTTAAACGATACTTTGACCAGTCAATGAAAAGGTATTAAGCGTTAATGTATTGTTTGGCCAAATGTTACAAGGAAGGGTTAGAATGACTTTAAGAAATAGGTGTTTTAAAATAAGTCATTTTTTAAAAGAAAGTTGTTGGTGGGAAGGTTCATAGAAAAGGGAGAGAACAGCAAAGCATGCGGTCATAGCTATTTAATAAAGTGGGAGTATGTGTTCAGATCTTTTTTTTAGTTTCTGATAACTACTTTTATATATATATATACTACGCAAATTTTGATAAGCATCGCTATAACATTTTCCATAGTGCACAATGCAATGAGCCTACCCACTTGGCACTCAATGTCTTTCAACGTTTTTCTTCAAATTCAGCGAAATTTTCAGTGGTAATTGAAAATGTAGTGGGATACAGCTTTTCATGCAAATCACTCAGTAGACGGTGCCATGGAGGCCGGTTGGTCGAAACATGCTAAACATTGTTTTTTTGCAGAAAAGTTCATAATTTTCAAATGGTCATTATTGGGTCCAGAACTTCCCATATCAGTAATAAACGGAATTCTAACGAATATTGAAAGGTTATAGAAATATGTTCCTCAAAGACATTTCAGGTTTCAGACCTTTTAAAATAAGGGAAAAATAAACCTGATTTTTTTAGTAAAATTTCGAAAATGTGACATTTTGCATTTTTGGACGAACGGACTTCCATGGGACAGTGTATTAAATGATTGCATGAAATACTGTAGCCCATTGCATTTTCAATTACAACCGTAACTGAAACTTTCGCTGAATTTAAAGAAAAAAGTCAAAGGTTATCGAGTGTCTAAGTGGTAGCCTCAGTGCATTGAGTCCTATGGAAATATTTATTGTGTTGCTTATCAATACAAAGTATGAGTAGTATATTATATCCCAGAGTAAAAACAAGTTTAGGACTTTATAAAGTTGAAAACGCGTAAAATGTATTTTCATGCGATTATTTAATAGTACTGTACTTATAATGTGGTGACTAAGCAAGTAACATGATTGTTCAGTTGTAGATGATCAGACAAGTTGGCGAACTATCCTCATGGAATGCAGTATTGGTTGCTTTCACATCCCTCAATCCAAGGCCCGGTCCCATACTTTCGTGGAGATTGATTATGAAATAATTTTTACGGTCATTTCCCTCTTTCCGCTGATTCAAAAAGTGCTATTGTCGGTTACAAGCAGAAGTATGTGCACGAAGCACTGGTTTTCCGTCTAGTCGAGCCTGCCAGAAAAAAAAAGTGTGGTTAAGTGAACTGACCGTCTCGACATGACCAGAGTTGTTGAATGAGATGTCGTCTCGACATGACCAGAGTTGTTGAATGAGATGTAAAACCTTATAACGATACGTACAAAAACGTGTAGCACTGACCTTTTTAAACATATGATCCTCTGAATGTGTAGATGAGCTCCTCGATGAACAGCTGCCTTCTACACTCATACTGTCATGGGCGCTTTGAACGCTCTCATTCTCTCCTAGATTGTCTGTACGAATAACAAGACCACAGTCCAAACATTCAGCAACAAATGAATTGTCTGAAAAATGGAAAAGAGATGTCCTGTTAAGGCGAGAAATCTCCCTAAAGGTCATTTGTGAAAAGTCAAATTTTCAAACTATGATTTCTGCAATAGTTTTCATGACTATGAATGGACATACGTATAAAAGGCTCCAAGAGAAAACAATTATTTTTTTAGAGATATTGTTCCATAAAGATTTAGTACAGTTCGTTTCAGAGAGCATTTTAAATGCTTAAAAGGGGCTCTTACAATGTATATACACTGAACCGAAGTTCTAAGTAGCCACTTTTCAATTTCTTTTTTTCTGTCTAAGCCCTAGTGATATTGAAATGATTTTTTGCCCAGGTATGTGCATTGTCATGGACTGAAGTTAAGCGGTGTTTTGGAAGAGTTTTCTATCATTCACGATTTTTGGGTTCAAAAAATGCAAAAACCAACTTTTTGAGGAAAATAAGTGTTTTGAGTGTAGTTTTTATCAATTTCCAGTAAAGGTGATTGCAAACCTGCCTAGTCGACTTGAAAAAACACCAAACACTTGACATTTTGCTGATGACAGATTTTTTATGAATTTTTAAAAAATGATATTTTCCGAATTTTCCAAAATTTTCCGAAATCACCAGCTGCACATACTAAAATCATTGTATGTGTTTTATTTTATGTTAATATGTTTGACAAAACACCATGCAACTTGATGAGCCCATTTTCTAATGATATTTTTTTACTAATTTGGTATTCACTTCCTATTTTAACGTGAAACTTTATACGTCATTTAAATGGTATTTGTTAAAGATTTCTTTTAGTTTTTAAACCGAACAGTGACGCCAATTCATAATGAAGAACCCCTGAACATTGCACTGCTGTGCCGCAGATAATAAAGCGCACAGAGCAATGCAAAGTTAGTATGCAAACTGCACGGTTAAGCTAAAATCCTTTGATTAAGTTGTAGACCGTGGCTGTCTTCATGTTAACGTAGAAGAGAAATGAAGTGTTCAATTGTCAAAAAAACTTTTGATTCTTTCCATCATATATCACAGCTGTTATAAACATCTTCAAACTAATTAAAATATAAATGGATAACGTATCTGATGAATGGTTTATATCACACTAAAAAGTGTGACTTTTTGAAATGATGGTACCTTTACTCGGACCTTTTCTATGCAAGGTCTATCAGTCATTTTGAAATGGCATATTTTGCAGAGTCTCGACAAAGCCTTGGACCTTTTTATAGAATTTAAATTTTGTGAGAGCGACTTTTACTTTCTGAACAGGAGCAAAAATTGTATGGTGGCTACTTATAACTTCGGTTCAGTGAAGATGGCGATATTTGTTACCATTTCAGCTTCAATGTAAAGAGTAGAGTCAAAATATTTGACCACCCCTCTGTGAAAATACAGCAAAATAATTTGTGACGTGCTCGGCATACGCTGAGATACCCTAAAGGAAAGGTTCATAACTTTCTTATCTGAACTGTGATTCATCCATTTTTGTGGAAAAAGTGTCCCAGATGTATATAAACATGTCATTAAAGTTTTATAGAATTCCTGATACACAGTCTCGTTTTATAGCTCAAGTCCATGATTTAGTGGGACAACCCTCGTATATGTAAATTATTCAAAAACATATTTAATGATGTTACAATAGAGGGCAAAGGGAAGATAAACACGGTTTAACGTAATTTCTCTAAAAATAGTTTTATACTATATCAGTTGAAGGGCTAAAAAAGTAAGTTTTTTTTTTTTAATTCCCCACTGTGGTTTACCACCAAAGAAAAGAAATTGACTTATCTCACAATATCTGATGCGATCTCTCTGATCAGCATGCCTGGGCACTATTTAAGCGTGCAAATGCAGTTACTATTTCCGCTTGTAAATAGACAAATGAGAATGCTTCAATCTTTTCGTATAAAAGTATGTTCCCCTCCTTGACCCAGCAAATAATTTAAAAGGTGAACGTCTATAATGAATTTACAAAATATATGTTAGTGGGAAGCTTGGTCAAGGTGGGGAACATACCTTTATATGAAACACATTCAAGTATCCCCATTTGTTTATTTACAATTGGATGTATTAACTGCATTTTGTATGCTTAAATAGTGCGCAGGTATACTGATCAGACAGATCGAATCAGATGACAATGACATGTGTCATTGTATCCATTCTGTTCTCTCTTTTACTCTTCACCTTAGCCTCGCTGTACCCCTAATATACTCTTTAACGACTGTGTACCCATTAATGTAGCCTCGTTGTATCCTTTGTGTACTGTAACCTCATTGTATCCCTACTGTAACCTCACTGTATCAAGTATTGTTGTCTCCCTGTACCCCTGTTGTCCCTTCACTGTATCCTCACAGATAGACTAAGACGGCTGTACCCATATGGTATCCCCAATGTACCCCTCATTGTAACCTCGCTGTGCCCCTACTGCACTCTACCCCTCACTGTGGCACCACTGTATCCCTACTTCACCCTCATTGTAACCATCACTTTATACCCACTGTACCTGTACTTTTATTGTACCCAAGGAGCATGAAGGTTCTTGGGGAACGAATTTCAATAAGATGAATGGTAGTTTTACATTTATTCATTAAAATGATACATAATATATGAGTAAGGGTTAATAAAGTCCAACATTGGATTTTGTCATTGACCTCTTCTTTTTTCGACTTAACATTCTGTTTATGTTTCGTTTCTACTATGTTCCCAGCGGCCACAGCAATCACGTTTCATGCCACCGTCGACGAAACGGGATGAACGTGGCGCAAAGTAGGGGAACGTGGTCGACCAACGTAGCTTGCCGTAATTGCCGTGGACGAATGGACACACTTAATGTGCCATAGTGGAATGGGGAGAATGCAACCAAATGTGACAGAACTTAACATACCTTGGAGCATGTCCGTAGTAGGATGAGAACCAAGACTTTTCCCCGGCAACCTACCGTTTGTCAAGGTCTGCTGTGGTCTGGCACGTTTAGTGCCCGTTTGGCTATGACTGCTCTGCGCATACGATAGCTGCACGTTTTGTCCCGATTTGCCACGATTCCTCGCCGTCCTCACGGCTAGCTAATATGTACGTTGCGTCACGTTTAATATGAAACATCGACCTCGACGGAGATTCAAACATCGAAGGTACCAATAGCAAGGTTCATGTATCTCATCCTGCGCGACACGACCTGAAGAGGAGCAGCAACAGCCTGCGCAGGCATGACCTGAAGCTGAGCAGCAACAGCCTGCACAGGCACGACCTGTAGAGGAACATCAACAGCCTGCATATCCTCACCTATCACAACTGACTGACGAGGTAAAGGGTAGTACACCTCTTGACTCGACCACTCAGCTCGAACCTGAACCTGCAGTCTAGAAAGCTCAGATAGATGCATCTGTTAGGAGGAGGGTAGTGAATAGGATTAAGATAGTAATTATGTGATTAAAACTATTACTGAATGTATTTACAAGTGTGTGTGTGTGTGTGTGTGTGTGTGTGTGTGTGTGTGTGTGTGTGGTGTGTGTGTGTGTGTGTGTGTGTGTGTGTGTAGGGGGTGTTCATTTGCAGCATCATCCCTTTATGTACTAACGGATGCTTTGTTCTGGTTTGATACAATACACGTTAGAGTGTTTTATTGTATGTATCGAGAGATCACAGGTTATAATTTCTAAATAACATTGTATATATTTTTGTGAAGATTTTTTTTGTCATAGATGATAGTGTAGTTCTTGATAAAATGCTGCATTATGCAACATTTCATCAGGGTCTTCACTGTATACCAAATTACTCATAACAGAGTCACTAGTGTACAAATGTCAAATGCTGATACGATGGTTGGTGTTATTCTTTCAAGAATCTTATCAAAGAGCTCTGGAGGCAAAAGATGTTACCATCTTCGGCGTGGACCTCTCTTGTTATTAATGTTTAGAAATACCCCCAGCTGCTGCCTTGGTTCTCCAGAAAACAATGCTCGCATCTTCATCTACTCTTCAGCTGCTGGTGTCCTCCTTGTGCCACAAAAAAAGATTGGATGTACGCGACCAGCAAACAACCAAATACAAAATTGCTTCTTGATTGACATTAATGATGTTTTCTCTGAACAAAAGTTCAGAATACAATGATGCAGCAGCTTCGTGGGTCTCCTTTTTACACCATGGGAACAAACAGGCTTAAACACCACCCGGAGTCCACGTTTCACCATAGAAAACCTTGACAGACTTATAGACGTGGTTGAATTTGGTCGGAACGTAACAAAACGTGAGAGGTCCAAACAGAATGTGACAGGCTGGGAGGAAACGTACAATCATCCGTGACAGACTGTAGTGCGTCGCCGAACCTCCAGGATACAGCATCCCATTTCCATGCACGGTCTGTTACGGTTATCTTGACAGACTGTGAGAAAACGTAACGAGACTTAAAAGAACTTGAATAGGAAGACAAAAATGATCAAAACCCTATGGCCGCTACGTTTTGGGCTGCTGTGACTGCCAAGGTTTCTGGGAACATAGTGTAAACGTAGCATTTTGTTCTTGCAACAAAAGTCTTGACTGTTTAAAAAAATGTTCGAGAGTTCACTGCAATCATGGCGAACTACGTATGTTGATCACTTTCTCCTACGTTATGCCACGGTCACCCTGGTTTGTCCATGGTGGCCTGAAACGTAACTGCCGTGGCCGCCGGTGACATAGTGTAAACATAGCATATAGCAGACCTTAACAAAACTTGCAGCATATCCCTCATGTTCTTTCATTTCATGATGGATGGTGTTCATATATAGCACAATGCTTGTCTATGGTGTGTAAATGATAATATATGTTTCTATCACTAATAAGACTTTGGGGCCAGCGGGAAAAGTCAAATATATTTAAAATCTGTATTATGGCTCCTTCCGCAAATTCCTTTCATTTTTGAAAGATGGTATTCATATTTAGCACAATTATTGCCTATGGTCAGTAATTTACAGCATATGTTTCATATTACCAATATGACCTTTGAGGCAAAGTCAAGGTCAAATATACTCAAAATCTGTCTTGAACCCATCCTTCATCGTTTTGATCAAGAGGGTTCATATTCTGAACAAAGATTGTCTGCGGTACGTTAAATAACAAAAAAATAAAGATTTTAGATTACTAATATGACCTTGTAGTCAAAGGTCAAGATCAAATATACTAAAAGTTATCCTCGGACCCAGTATAAACGGACTGGTCGCTGTCGAAAATGCAAATATATGTTGTCGTGGCTTCATTTTAGCGCTATTTCAAAATACATGTACTACAGCCAATAAAATTGATTCTGAATAATGCCAGAGATCATAAAATGTTATTCCCGGTATGCGAAGTTGAAATGTTACAAGTAACGGTAAATAAATTAAGTTTTATCATCTTATTAGGTTGATTTCTGGCGATTTAGGCTAAAATTGTCGAAAATAGATACAAAGGGTACCTTGGTTTCTTGCTGGTGTTCATAAAGACGGTTAAACTTTCAATAAATATATTAATGCAGTCTTTAAGATAATAAGTAGAGCCATTGCTTTTCGAAGAAAAATCACAGATTTGCTGAGAAATAATGGAGATACGAGGGATGATCTAAAAGTTCTGATCGTTGCCTTGTACCTTTGTACAGAGACATTTTTGAGAGGCATACTATGCACTATTCAAAAGATCAAGTTTTTACCTTTATAATGATGCTAATATTTTCTCGCTGTACTGTTAAGATTAATTATTACAGCACATTATATATGGTCCACTCCATACCACTGGCCTTTTTTCATATTATAGAATAATGATAATATTTGAATCTGAATCTTTCAAGTCCAGCATCTTTAAAACTACAAAGTAAAATGGATGTTGTTGTGTTTTTTTTTTACTTTTTGTTACTTGTAATGTCCATTCAAATGTTAGAATGGCCACAGGTTATGTCGATTCAGTATTTTACGCTCAATGCGGAATTTTAATGACGTCTTTGAAATTGACAACTGCGTCATTTTGAATACATTGCAGAATTTTAATTTCCGAAAATATTCTATTTTTGGTTATCAATTCTTACTTAAAACATGCCGAACCAAATTTCGGCAAAATATTTAAGACCATTACTATTTTGATTACAAAATATCTCGATCTTAATTGGAATATTGTTAAAAGTTATACTTTTTACCGAAAAAATGACTGATTTTAAATAAGAATTTTCAAAATTGTTATTAGTTTCAGATGGATGCTTTGTGCTCAATTTAATCCCATATTGCATCATTTTACGTTATAGTGCACATTTAGACTATTAATTGAATTTTATTTTTTGATACCCACATACAAATGTGTGTAACCCCGAATACTGACCTAATTTGTGGACTCGTTTTAATTTTCTTATGTGGGTAATTATCAGTCTCCGACGATACCGATAGTTCATAATTGCTTCAGACAAAAGTAAGTTCATCGTCGTTTATCTAAAACAATTTTTATCTTTAATACAGCTGTTGCTACGGTAGTAAGGGTCGGTCAAAACTTCAAGTGGTTCAAAATTTGATTATAGCTGACAGTTGAATAGCCATACATTCAAAGGCATAGAAAACCCAAATCATACAGAAAGTTCGCCATATCTTTAGAACAAATTGGCTTAGGGATGATCATTGAGCAGCCATAAAAACGAAATGCTGAGACGGCACTTGTCAAATTTGTGGCGTCTCTAACATGCACAGTCTGCTTGATAGGTCAGTGTATTGAGGGCATGACTGTTTTGGGATAGATTTCCGATCGCTCCATTAAGTTACATAAGACATGTCATAGCAGTGTATCGACAAAGAATATATTATTATGTGGTACAATTTTCAGGCATGTTGCATCGCAAGTTACAGAGATATCACACCAGCATCAGAACTTTAAGATCATCCCTCGTATGATTATTCAAACTTCAACATTCGTCAGTTTTAAAAGCTCAACGTTTTTCCAATATATACATTCACCTCATTTTTTGATCGAGGGTGTTCATGTTTAACCCAAAAATTCTTATGTAAAAATGGTTTCATATCACTTTTATGACCATGTTGTTAAAGGTTAAGATAAAGTATACCTAAATCTATCTTACGGCCCCTACCGTACTACTTTAAGAAGTTTTCGTTCTTACAATATTTTGTTGTTACTGCATGCGAGCAAATCACAAGCAGCCTGCGCACCCTCACAGTTTATCACTCGCTGTCTAGACCCATGCTACATCCGAATTTACAAGCTTCTAACTTCAGAAACTGATGTAACAAGTTTGAATCTGATCTGATCACAGACCCAGAAGAGAAGTTATTCTTGTCACGTTTCTCACCGAGCACACATGTACAGTCAAATAGACAGTCAAACACCCAGCCTTTATTGCAGGCGAACAACAAAAGCGCAGACCAGCCTGCGAATCCGCGCATTCTGATCAGCGTCTTTGTTTTTTCGCTCTTATGATAGTTAGATAGCTAAACTATCCACATGCAAAGCTTCATTAGACTATCAATTCTCTGTAGCTGAGCTGACTGGTTTGAATCTAATTGTCAATGGTCGGAAACCGCGTCGAGGCCCAATTTCAATACACCTTTGACAGGTACGGGGAGCATTGTCATATATTTGTATCAGTAATTTGTTATAGCCTATCAGTATTTTGTCTAAATTATTTCCGAAGTGTCACACAGATATTTAAAACATTCGTTCGTAAGTGGGTCCAGGTTCTCAAAGCCATTGCGGGTCAAAGCATACATATGATTTACATATTTTCAATGCCCGCCATTGTAAAAGAAGCCGACTTTTAAGATAAGCATTGGTTACCTTTAACCCTTTATGTATTTTTGAACTCTTCCTTCTAGTTTCATACAATGACCTTCGGATGGTCCATTCTATATATCGAGGGGTATCAGGTAGCAATGTCCAAATAAATGAAAAATGGTATTCTTTCTCTGAAAATGTTTTTGGCCTTTAAGTTTCCCAACAGCGTAGACCCTGGTGAAATGCTGCGTATAATGTTTGCTTACTCATTTTGGAGTCACCCGTATTCAAAGGTTAAAAATCCTATACTATTACATTTGCATATTGTATTGTATTGTGCTATGGTTGTCAGTTTACAAATATAATATTATTAACCAATTATAGTAATCATAGAGGAAACATAAGAAGAAAAAAGAACATTTTTGTAAATCATTTGTCAGTCTTTATTTATTATAAGAGTCATGTACAATGAGCACATGGACTACTGTATAATGGACTAGTACTTGATAGTGCGGTACGTTCGCAATAGCGAAGGTTCAGGCGAGTCTGCGTTTAGCGCAGACTCCCCTGTGCCTCCGCTGCTCTCATTCATAAAGAATGGATGTATATGAAGTCTCAAACAAAACTTTAGACCTATTGTCTCGGAGGATACATCAGCATAGGCGTATATTAAAGGCAGTCATGCATATGTTATAATAACCAAAATGCGCTGTCCGTTATAAGGTTATGCCATGATTGTATTGTGATTTTACGAGCCTCAGGATTACTGACTTTACATGGGATATTTCGGTAAGTTTCTGAAAAAAAATAACTATTGTGAAGTTTTACCTTTTTTGATAAATTTATCTGGAATATCTTGGTCCATGGCTGCCATTTTCTCTTTCCAACCTGGTGAGTAAGAAGAAACAATAGTTAACCACGTGATTTAGACGGTTTAACGATCGATATTTCGTAAATGCTACGAACAACTAACCTTTCCAGCGTGCAAATATCATCAAAATTAAAGAAATATCAGTACATGTATGGAGATTAGTCTATAAAAAGACAAATGGAAACCCCTTACTGACCTACAGACCCTCTTACAGCATGATAATGAAAAGGGGTCGATAATCTGAACAGCAGAAAAAAGGCATGCACGACGCTTTCACTGCACTTTCACGCTCGCAATGCGTGCACTGTAAATTCATGGCGTCCGCACTGCGCTGACGGCGATTTGAAAACGCAGTGTAGAGATTTTCCCACATTTCCGAAGTTTTGGCCAGGGGCCTGTTGATTTTGGGAAAATGGCATTTCTGCCATCAAAATTTGGGAATATCTATTCTGTTTAAATGAACAGAATCTCCATACCAAATCTTATTATCAGTGGGTTGACGTCGCGTCAGATGTTGATGTTAATTTTAAAAACGTAGGAGTCCTCTCTATTGAAAGTTCTCTATTTCACTTATTCCATTATACATTTTTACAAACTAAACATCAAAGAAAAGGTTATTAATTATGTTTTACAATGATGAAAAACGAAAGACAAATTAAGATACTACCCATAGGACAGAGACCAATTGCCTTACTAGATTCTAGTAAGTCTATTAACATTAAATCCATCTCCACAGCAGCAACTATTTATTTAATGTCAACTGCTCTTCAAAACTGCAAGATGAATTGTTTATACAGTGTGCTCCCTGGGAAACTGGAAGTTATAATGCTTATCCTATTAATAAATTGGTATAAAAGCTATGTTTTATTCCATTGTCACAATATAGATCACAGCAACAACAATAACAGGTAGAGATGTCTCAGCTTTAGTACGAAAATAAGTGTAAGTTTATACCAAAAGGGGTGGCAGTTCAGCTGCTACCTAATAACAGATATATATATTTGTACTAAAACAATACGAGGTTAAACATTTACCGGTGATAAATCCTTCACATTTCTACCTATTATTAGATGGCAGCTGAACTGCCTACCTTATTGGTATAAACTTACTACTATTACCGTACTAAAACAATATGAGTTAAAACATTATCTGGCGATAAATCCTTCAAGTTTCTACCTGTTATTAGGTGGCAGCTGAACTGTCATCCCATTTGGTATAAGCTTCCACTTATTTCTATACTAAACAATACGAGCCGGTTGGTAGCGTGTCTGGCTACAGATGCGTGTCTGACTGCAGATCCAGGGGTCGCGAGTTCGATCCCGTGCCGGTCCCATACTTTCGTGGAGATTGATCATGAAATAATTTTTATGGTCATTCTCCTCCCTTCCGCTGATTCATTCAAGAAGGGTTGTTGTCAGTTACAAGCGAAAGTATGTGCACAAATTACTGGTTAACCGCTTGTTCAAGCCTGCCCAGGAAAAAGTGTGTTTAGGTGAACTGACCGTCCCGCCATGACCATAGCTGTTTACTTGGGACGTAAAGCAACAAACAAATAAACAAACTAAACAATACGAGGTAAACATTTTCAGGCGATAAATCCTTAACATTTCTACAGGTTATTAGGTGGCAGCTGAAGTGCAATCCCTTTTGGTATAAACTTATACTTATTTTCGTACTAAGGCAATATGAGATGAAAAATCCAAGCGATAAATCCTTAACATTTCTACCTGTTATTGTTGTTGCTGTAATCTAGATCGTGACAATCGAATAAAACATAGTTTTTTAAGCAATTGTAATGTTACACAAGGATCAGATGCAGTTCTGCTGTCACCAAATTCCGAAATGTATGCTATTTAACTGTAAGTTTATACCATAATGGGTGGCAATTCAGCTGCCACCTAACTACAGGTATAAATGTTAAGGACTTATCATTTGAAAATGTTTTAACGCATATTGTTTATTGCACAAAATTAAGTATTAGTTTATACTATAAGGGATGGCAGTTCAGCTGCCACCTAACAACAGGTAGAAAAATTAAGGACTTATCACTGGAAAATGTTTTACCGCAGATTGTTTATTGCATAAAATAAGTGTAAATTTATACCATAAGGAGTGGCAGTTCAGCTGCCACCTAACTACAGGTAGAAATGTTCAGTACTTATTACTGGAAAATGTTTAACCGCAGAATGTTTATTGCACAAAAATAAGTGTAAGTTTATACCATATGGGGTGGCAGTTCAGCTGCCACCATATTACAGGTAGGAATATTAAAGAAAATCATAGGAAAGTGGTTTATCGCAGATTGTTTATTGCGCAAAAATAAGTGTAAGCTGCCACCCAATTTGGTTTAAAGCTTACACATTTGTTTTACAAAACACACATAAATTAAGATTACTGTTATGCATTTTTTTTTTCTTCAAATGAAACAGTATTTAGCCACTTATCGTCTGCTTCCCTAGTCTGTTGATGTTCTTATGTAGCTCTTATGTAGCTTTTATAACAAATAATATGGACACAGATCAGACTGCTCCCCTGTAACACTGTCTTCCATGAAAAGAAATCTCCATGAAAATCTAGTCTGAAGTGCATTTAAATTTGTGCAGCAGACTAGAAATGCAGACAACATTTTAAGAAAAAAGTTATTGCTGGCTAAACATTAATGTAGATTTGTAAAAATGCTTGTCACAATGCCAGATGCAGATTGTTATTTTAACAACTGAGAGTCTTGCTAGCAAAATGATGTTGACAGATTTTTTACACTAAAACAAACACTGATTTTGAAGCTCCTCCCCACATTTTAAACTCTGGTCGTGTGTCTCCTGGGTAATACAAAGAAAAAGTTATCGCTAACATGTTCCGTATAAATTTCCGATTTTTTGCATGTAGAGACGTAACAGAAATCGTTTGGCAGAGTGTTTCTAAATCCAAAAGTTTTAACTAATAATGCATGAAATCTTGTAATTTTCTCCGCATAGCTACTTTTTGTGCTTATCCTCACGACAACATGCGCGAAATTGGCGTTAATCGGCAAACTAACCAGAAATAGCCAACCAAGCAAAGAAACGGAACGTGTAGAGATTTAAAGAAAACGTTGAAAACATGGGGTCTGTGTATTTATGTTGATGTATTACTTTTTAGTGTCTCGTGTTTTTGAAATTCGAAATATATCACAAAAATGCGTTTTCAAAATATAATTAAAATTTGGATTTATTCTTGATTTTTTCCATATTTAGAGCAAAAGTTTGTTATTTTGCTATGTCTAGCAAAAATGTCTCACTCACGCAAATGGCGTCTTTGGAAATATGAGACATTCATCTAGCTATGTCACTGACTTCAACACTCGCAATAAATTGTTAACTCAGAAACTTCTTAAACAGGGCTATCGGTATCATAAACTTCGCAAAACATTTTCAAAATTTTATAGACGATACTTTGATTTTATTTCTAAATTCCAAGTTGGACTTAAATCTCTCTTGCGCCAAGGACTTTCGGAACCTGATTTCTATGGTGACTTGGTGTATAAGTTGAAGAAGATTGTTGGCTCTAATAATTTTTCAGCGCAGTTCATTAAAATAATTTCCCATTATAAAAAGATTGGCTATAACATTAATGTATTGCAACAGACTGCATGCTTGGTAGTCAACCCAATCACGGTTGGCAACTTTGCTTTTCTCTTTAATTGCACGCCGGTGGGTTGGACTTCAGACTCTATGATGGTTCCGACTTAAAGACTTATCTATTGATGAGATGGTAGGGGCCTGATGCTTTGGCTGTTTGTCGGGCCCACCGGGGTTTACCTGTTGGATTTCTTTTGCTCCGGTATTCAGTTTAATTTACTGTTGAGTCCTTATCCTTGCTTTATATCCTTGTTATATCTTGATTTATATGTTTTAGGAGATGATGCATTGATAAGTTAGGGGTCTTTCATGCAAACCAAATATCTATGTGTCTTGATCCACATCTGAATTAAGGGTGAGGTTGGCGCCGTTAAACCGGTTTAAGCCCTCCAGTAAAATGTTTTACTGACCGTTCCAAGGCGGTACTTCTTTTGTGGATCTTTTATGTTTTTGTTCTGTCTTGTGTTTGCTATGTTTTGTGCGCGTCTGTTTATATGTGCTTCGTGGTCACCTGCTGGGAAAGGGCTGACCTCTTGGCTCTCGTTTGTGGTGTCTTCTGTGAGTTTGTCACTTTCCCATTGGTATCCTGGGTCAGGTGTGGTACTTGATTGTATCGATTCCTGATCTTTGCAACCTTACTTACATTAATTCAATGCTAAATGAAAAGATGTTTCTTCAAACTTATTCCTCTCTAAAAAAGATATGTAAATGCGTTTTTCATATATTTTATGCTATTTTTAAATAAAGAGAAATTGTTAAATATTGAATAAAATATCGCTAAAATGCTTTGTCTAGCAAAAATGTCACAGACGCCGTTTTTTTGCTTTGCTTATCGCGTCGTAAAAACGTTAACATTTTAGCGTTATAATATGCGTATATGCCAAAAACTTAATCGCGGATTTTCTTAAAACTTATATGTATACTTATATACTGATGCATTAGCATAGTCTTGTAGGACACTGTCCTATATAAAGTAATATAAAATAGGTCACTGGCCAGAATTAATCCGAGAAATCTGAATATTCAGTGACCTTTACCCCTGTTTTCAGGAATATTCAGGAAATATATCACAGGAGCTTGAAATTAGATCCTTATTCACTCCTATAGCCCCTTAACGGAAAACTCATAATGTTATTACGCAATGATGACATTTAAGCTTTTGGTTATGAGGCATATACATGTAATGTAAGGACCAAACTTCAAGCTCCTGTGTATATATACAGCCACAGGACATATACACTCTCCGCCCAGTGACGCTGCCGCTTAACTTGATGTATTTCCAGATATTTGCAAAAAATAATTGTCCAAAAACTATAGAAGCTACAATTTTGAAAAAAGTACCAAATGAAAGCAAATTGATTTACGCAATAAACACTTTTATTGTAGCTTCTCCGTTTCTGTTGTTTTCGTATGGTAGTAATTTAAACACAAACACAAATTAAAATGACAGTTTTCGGTGACGTGAACGTTAGCGTCTACGGGAATAGTGATGTTTTAAAATTTACATTCACTTTTAAATGCGTTCTACTTGAGAACCAAAAGTGTAATTATTTTAATCATTTATTGTATATTGCTGCTCTCTATTGGCTCTTCATCCATGTAAGTTTTATAAAATTTAACCCATAAAGTTTGTCATGGTATTTTTTACAAATTCTAGAAAGATCTTGTTTCAAACGGCGACATCGCAAAGTGGCAAACAACTACATGTCCCGAGACTGTACATCATATGGTGAGGTATTAGTAATAGTCAACTCATTGGAAGCCATACGATGAAAAGGGTGTGTCTGAAACTCAAACGTGACGTGCTCGAATCTCAAATAAATTAATTTCTTTGTTGTTTTCATTCATTTGAATCTACATGTTTGTTTGTGCCAACACTAACTCTTGGCGATATTTTGGTCATTATCGCATAATTTATTTATACGCTAAAGCTTCGTGAAAATGTGGATGCTGACATACATGTATCAAGCGGTGATAGAGGTCTCAATTCTACAGCTATTTATCATCTACATTCATACTTTTCTCTGACGAGCCTGTACCATTACACAGACTTTCCAGAGTCGCGAGTCCTAGTTGCTGGACAATGCGTTAAGTACAAAACGCTTACATATTGGCTAATTTTAATATAAAACATGCAAAGGTGTGTGCAGCGAAGATATCCTTAATACCTATAATCACCCTGTCTGTCCGTCCGTCCGTCCGTCCATTGAAGTCTACTGCAACGAGAATAGATTTATGTAGTTAATAAGCACCGACCGACCAATCGCATTTACTACTGAAAATAATTGTGCTTACCTGGGTATACCCTACTTTTCGTAATTCTATTCGGGAACATTTATTAATAAAACCTTTAAAAAATTAATATATATAAACCAAAACAAACTTTTCATCTGATCATTTTACAACTGGGCATGTGTGCTTAGAAATATTAATGCAAGGAAGATCGCCTCTCTTATCTGTGAAAATCTCATTGTTTGACGTGTTTAAACAACTTTTGACGTTACACAAATTAACACCAACATCCTTGGCGGCGTCTTAGCATTATTACATGTACATTTGTACTCTGAATATTTGCATTAAGATGTGAATTTAAACATCTGTAACTTTCCTATTGTTGGCTTGATTTTCACGGAATTTTAACCAAAATAGAGATTCGAAATATAATTTATCATTTTGGGAAGTTTTTGCTCATTTTCAATTGAAAAAGGGCCGATTTTTGGCCCCAAATTGGAATATGAAATCCCTGCAGTGACATCTCTATGCAAATACAACGTCGGATGACCACAACGACCTTTGTGCGCACCAGCGGAGGTCTTGCTACGTTGTAGAAGACCTTACTGCTCAG
Source organism: Loripinus fragilis (assembly GCA_964019695.1). Lineage (NCBI taxonomy): Eukaryota > Metazoa > Mollusca > Bivalvia > Lucinida > Lucinidae > Loripinus > Loripinus fragilis. The sequence continues at coordinate 55,914,535 of OZ026517.1, forward strand.
ATTTGATCATACTTAACCACACAGCGCTCTTTTAGAATAAGCCGTAGTGTTTGTTTTCAGCATGCTCAAAATGCGCGCCGTCGGTCGGCGTTCTATGCGATCCAACAGCGTCCACTGGTGATGCCACTGCGTTGCTTCGGAGATGTTTGCGATCTTACTGCGCGCACCTTGACGATCTGCATTTTTTTTTTTATTGTTTTTTTTTTTTTGACACTGTGGGATCGCCGTGAGAACGCTGCTCTGGTGTGACAGGGGTTTAACTTGAATATTTTCCAAGGAAAAGATGTTTAAAAAACACACTTAACTCTAGTTTTTATGTTCTTCACATTGATTTTCGGCGATAACTTTTTTATTACTAATTTTAGCAAACTGTGTTCGCGATGAAAGTTGTAGAGAAAAATTAGCGCCAATTTCTCCAAATGGTTCCATAATCCAAGATGCTGCAGTTAACCCTGCGCATAGATGCACTCTTTGAGATTTTTAATCAAAGCTCAAATAAACTAAGATAAATATGTCAGTCAAAAACTGCATTGCGCCGCCCTAATTTACTAAGTAAAGCGATGGATGGCTTGTTTAAAGCTGCATAGTCTTTAACTTTTGATAATGCAGTAAAAATACTCAAATTCAGGTAAACATTTAACCATTTTCGTAAGTCTTTACAAATTATCACTATCAAAACAACATCATTTATGTTAAAAATCAACTGTCTAGAATTATTTGAGGGACGTAAATAATTACAAACAAGAGAAAACACCTGTTTATATAAGATAATTCACTTTTCCATGCAGTTTTCAGCTGTACTGAACATATTTATTGTGAAAACATAACTTAATTCTATTTTTACAAATGATTTAAAGAGAAAACAGTTTTTTTCGAAAAATGCTCATAGTTACAGACCTAGTCTCTTTAAATATATTGGAAATCGCGCCTGGTTCGCTCGTGCGTTAAGCTACTGGGGTCATCTAGAAACCGCCCGTTTTCGAGCACGTGCATAAGAGAAAAATAGCACGTCATGCAATCACAGCTTCTGCTCCTACAAATGATCACGCGCAAATTAGATTTTGTACTTTATGGGTTTGCAAACAGCAGGATTATGTACAGCCACTGAATAACTGTATATTCACCGCTTGAGAATATTCTTTTGGGACGAACCCTTTCTGTCACGCCTCTACGAAATTTACCTGTCAATAAACATGATAAAAGACTTAGAAATTTTGGCTGAATTCCGGTTATCGCAAATTCTTCATCCATGTACACAAAAATCTGTTTGCGCCACAAACTTCGGACCTTTTGGAGAAATTGGCGCTAATTTTCCTGGACAACTTTCATCACGATCACATTTTGCTAACATTGAAAATAAAAAAAAAAGTTATCGCCGAAAATCAATGTGAAAAACATAAATACCAGAGTGTAATGGTATTTATTTCGAGAACTGCAGATTATTTCCGGTATGTTCTCTAAGGTTCGCATGAATGGCCGTAGAGAAAAAAAAACTTAAACTAGAATTGTCTTTCTACGAAAAACAAACAGGTATCCCCCTTTTAGGAGTCAAAAAACACAAAATTGCATTTAGCTATGTTACAGTTTGAAAAATAAACATGCAAGAGTTATGATTCTAGTGCATGACACGTCGTCTGAATGTGCTTTACAAATGTATGAAGTTTCGTTGAAATACCTCTGCATCTGTAAGTATTCTAGAATCACCTGTGCTGTGTTGTGTCGTATTTTGGGGTGTCCAGACGTTCGCTGTAGCCACGCGTTGATGCGTTGACATTTGACGTTAAAGTTACAAGAGTTTTTAAATGATATATTTTCTATCATTGTTTTAATTTTGGATTCAATTAAATCATTTGTCAAAATTTTATGTTGCATTACAAACTTGGTCCCTATCAAATTTTGAGTAGTAAATTAAATGTGCATATCCCAGCAAATAAATGACCAAATAAACACGTTTGTAAGGAAATTTTGTAGTGACAAACGAACATCGCAGATGTATCAAATACATGTAACAATCTACTTTTTGGAGGCAACGCAAAGACCAGCGGTATTTCTGCTGCACAAAATTCGACAAATTGTCTTCAAATGTAACTGGCGGACGGTGACATACATTTACACAATACTACTTAGGCCTTTTCATTAAATATTTGATAGTATATAGTCTAACAAAAAATACTTACATTTGACAAAATCGAATTCTTTTTAATTTCGTTTACTTTTTTTCCAAATATTATTTTTCCAAATTTTTTAAAGCACAACCAATTTGCCACGTGGATTTTTGCGTCTCTTTGGGTTAAAGCGTACCTATCGAAAAATGAGTGAAGCTATGTCTTTAAGCTAAGCTATTGTTTAAGCTTGCAGTGTGAGGATACACCTAGTTCTTCAGCTACTACCATACTCAAAGTGTGAAAACTTTGATCGTGTTAGTAAGAATACACAGGCTTTTGCCAATATATGTCACATGTTCGACTAGAAACATCTACCTTTTAGCTAGTTTAATGTCTCTTGACTTCATGCCAGATTCCATTGTCTTTTTAAACAAGCCGAGAGAAAATGTTCTTTAAAAACATGTATACCCATAGGACAGAGACCAATTGCCTTACTAGATTCTAGTAAGTCAATTAACATTAAATCCATCTCCACAGCAGCAACTATTTATTTAATGTCAACTGCTCTTCAAAACTGCAAGATGAATTGTTTATACAGTGTGCTCCCTGGGAAACTGGAAGTTATAATGCTTATCCCATTAATAAATTGGTATAAAAGCTATGTTTTATTCCATTGTCACAATATAGATCACAGCAACAACAATAACAGGTAGAGATGTCTCAGCTTTAGTACGAAAATAAGTGTAAGTTTATACCAAAAGGGATGGCAGTTCAGCTGCTACCTAATAACAGATATATATTTGTACTAAAACAATACGAGGTTAAACATTTACCGGTGATAAATCCTTAACATTTCTACCTATTATTAGATGGCAGCTGAACTGCCTACCTTATTGGTATAAACTTACTACTATTACCGTACTAAAACAATATGAGTTAAAACATTATCTGGCGATAAATCCTTCAAGCTTCTACCTGTTATTAGGTGGCAGCTGAACTGTCATCCCATTTGGTATAAACTTCCACTTATTTCTATACTAAACAATACAAGGTAAACATTTTCAGGCGATAAATCCTTAACATTTCTACAGGTTATTAGGTGGCAGCTGAACTGCCATCCCTTTTGGTATAAACTTATACTTATTTTCTTACTAAGGCAATATGAGATGAAAAATCCAAGCGATAAATCCTTAACATTTCTACCTGTTATTGTTGTTGCTGTAATCTAGATCGTGACAATCAAATAAATTATAGTTTTTTAAGCAATTGTAATGTTACACAAGGATCAGTTGCAGTTCTGCTGTCACCAAATTCCGAAATGTATGCTATGTAACTGTAAGTTTATACCATAATGGGTGGCAATTCAGCTGCCACCTAAGTACAGGTATAAATGTTAAGGAATTATCATTTGAAAATGTTTTGACTCATATTGTTTATTGCACAAAATTAAGTGTAAGTTTATACTATAAGGGATGGCAGTTCAGCTGCCACCTAACAACAGGTAGAAAAATTAAGGACTTATCACTGGAAAATGTTTTACTGCAGATTGTTTATTGCATAAAATAAGTGTAAATTTATACCATAAGGAGTGGCAGTTCAGCTGCCACCTAACTACAGGTAGAAATGTTCAGGACTTATTACTGGAAAATGTTTAACCGCAGAATGTTTATTGCACAAAAATAAGTGTAAGTTTATTCCACATGGGGTGGCAGTTCAGCTGCCACCATATTACAGGTAGGAATATTAAAGAATATCATAGGAAAGTGGTTTATCGCAGATTGTTTATTGCGCAAAAATAAGTGTAAGCTGCTACCTAATTTGGTTTAAAGCTAACACATTTGTTTTACAAAACACACATAAATTAAGATTACTGTTATGCATTTTTTTCTTCAAATGAAACAGTATTTAGCCACTTATCATCTGCTTCCCTAGTCTGTTGATGTTCTTATGTAGCTCTTATGTAGCTTATATAACAAATAATATGGACACAGATCAGACTGCTCCCCCGAAACACTGTCTTCCATGAAAAGAAATCTCCATGAAAATCTAGTCTGAAGTGCATTTAAATTTGTGCAGCAGACTAGAAATGCAGACAACATTTTAAGAAAAAAGTTATTGCTGGCTAAACATTAATGTAGATTTGTAAAAATGCTTGTCACAATGCCAGATGCAGATTGTTATTTTAACAACTGAGAGTCTTGCTAGCAAAATGATGTTGACAGATTTTTAACACTAAAACAAACACTGATTTTGAAGCTCCTCCCCACATTTTAAACTCTGGTCGTGTGTCTCCTGGGTAAATTTGGATTGATGTCTGGTACTCAGGTACTGGTGGAAGAAAGATACGTTTATTAAATTCTGAGCCCCTTGTTAGAATTCCACAGCGCTAGAAACCCATGAGCATAATTTGCATGACCTGAGGTGTGTCATTGATTGGCATCAATGTCACATGGCCTCTAAGTTTGCTGTGTTTGTTGACGGGTTTGGGATCATGACACACTTCCTACGTTGTGCTGGTTACCCAAACTTCATAAATGACCATATTAATCCCGTTTTATCGGTACTTCTAGTTCGTGTACTGCATGTACTACATACCCATAGGACAGAGACAAATTACCCTACTAGACTCTAGTAAGTCAATTAACATTAAATTCATCTCCCCTGCAGCAACTGTTTATTTATGTCAACTGCTCTTCAAAATTGCAAGATTAATTGTTTATACAGTGTGCTCCCTAGGAAACTGAAAGTTAAAATGCTTATCGCATTTATAAATTGGTATAAAAGCTATGTTTTATTCCATTGTCACAATATAGATCACAGCAACAACAATAACAGGTAGAGATGTGAAGGATTGGTCACTTGACTTTTTTTATCTCAGCTTTAACTTACGAAAATAAGTGTAAGTTTATACCAAAAGGGATGGCAGGTCAGCTATTTCCCAATAACAGGTATATATTTTTATTAAAACAATATGAGGTTAAACATTTTCCAGCGATAAATCCTTCACATTTCTACCTATTATTAGGTGGCAGCTGAACTGCCATCCTTATTGGTATAAACTTACCACTATGACCATACTAAAACAATATGAGTTAAAACATTTTCTGGCAATAAATCCTTAAAGTTTCTACATGTTATTAGGTGGCAGCTGAATTGCCATCCCTTTTGGTATAAACTTCCACTTATTTTCATACTAAAACAATGCGAGGTAAACATTTCAGGAGATAAATCTTTAAAATTTCTGCCTGTTATAAGGTGGTAGCTGAACTGCCATCCCTTTTGGTATAAACTTACACTTATTTTCGTACTAAAACAATACGAGGTACATATTTTCATGCGCTAAATCCTTAACATTTCTACCTGTTATTAGGTGGCAGCTGTACTGCCATCCCTTTTGGTAATTACTTACACTTATTTTCGTACTAAGGCCATATGAGATGAATCCTTACCATTTCTACCTGTTATTGTTGTTGCTGTAATCTTGATCGTGCCAATCGAATAAAACATAGCTTTTAAAGCAATTGTAATGTTACACAAGGATCAGTTGCAGTTCTGCTGCCACCTAATTTGGTTTAAAGCTTACACATTTGCTTTACAAAACACAGATAAATTAAGATTACTGTTAAGCAGTTCGCATATTTTTTTAAATGATTCATTATTTCGCCATTTATCGTCTGCTTCCCTAGTCGGTTGATGTTCTCATGTAGCTTACTGTTGGTTTTATTATGTAGCTTATATTGCAAACAATATGGACCAGATCAGACTGCTTCCCCGTAACATTGTCTTCCATGAAAAGAAATCTCCATAAAAATCTAGTCTGAAGTGCATTTGAATGTATGCAGCAGACTAGAAATGCAGACAACAATTTTTGAAAAAGCTAAACATAAATCAAGCTTTCCGGTGTAGATTCGTAAAAGACTTGCCACAAAGCAGGATACAGATTGTTATTTTAACAACTGAGAGTGTTGCTAGCAAATTGATGTTGACAGATTTTTAATACTAAAACAAACACTGGTTTTTAAGCTCCTCTCCACATTTAAACTCTGGTCGTTTGTCTCCTGGGTATAACATATAATCGTGTGTGTGTGTGTGTGTGTGTGTGTGTGTGTGTGTGTGTGTGTGTGTGTGTGTGTGTGTGTGTGTGTGTGTTGTCAGTTTCTTTTTTCATATTTTGTCATTATTGATTTTATCCCTTTCAAAATAAACTTTTTCAACAAAATATTTCAGGAATAGCATCAGCGTACCAAACAGTTTGAATCCAGGCCAGGCACGACGTTTTAACAGGTCTGATCTAGTTCTAAACTTTTTGTAAAAGCTATCAGTTGAGGGCACTATTTTATTATTATTATTATTATTATTATTATTATTATTATTATTATTTAGTAGGTGAAGAGTAAATAAGGCTTAATATAAACCGTTTTATTGGATAAGAATGATTAAAGATGAAACAGTCAAAGGCTCAGACGAACCTGCGCATTTGCAAAGTATCACAAGAGTATTTCTTTGCTCGCATGCAAAACATAAATGCATAGTTCTAAGGTACGCAATTACTAATGATCTCTTTCATAGTTACACCGGTTCAGACGAGCCTGTGCATTTCCGCATTCAAAATTCATCAGTTATCAGTGATAAGTAGGCATCAACGTTGGTGCTATACAAATCCATGACGAGTTTGTGCATTCACGCAGGCTCGTCGGCGCCTTTGCTGCTTGCAACCCAAAGCGACTCATTCCAGAATGTCTCCAAACCTAAAATTCGTTTATGTGCAAGCTCACAGGACAAATACATTAATAGCCCTCCGCCCTGATTTGTTCTCTCAATTATGCAAGGAATATCATATTTGCTAGACATAATCAGATATTCTGTAGTTATGTTAGCATCTAGATAAGATGTAATAAAACTATGTATATCAAAATCTAAGAAATTCTCTGTTATACAATTTAATTTGTAACGTATACTTCTAATATTGCTGTGTAAAATAGAAAGTTATTTATAATACTAGGTCCTGGGTTCATCTCTGTCACCAGCCTCCAAGAGTAATCAAAAAAGCATTATCTTAAAATATAATTTGCTGACTAAATTCTTTAAAGCAAGTGATATAAGTTTGAAATTATTGCCAGTCCATTTTTGTAGATACTTCATATCGCAAAAAATAAAAGCCATTGAGAAACTGACTTTGACTCTTTGGTTGAATATACATCTACTGTTGAAAAGACAAATGCTTGCACGCCATTTTTCTAAACTATTATGAAAAAAATGCGACCAGTTAATTTAGACGGGGGCGTGTCAGACAGAGCGCTGTCATACACTGTCAAATAAGACTAGTCTACAGTAAATCGGGTGTAATAGCCTATGTTAGCTATACCAGTGCAACCAACTGAAGCGCAAAAGACAAGTGTGACCAATTTTATATGTGAGAATGCCTGGTTAACGTTTAGCATTAGTATGCTGCTGGGAACCTGCTGCATTTCATGATGTGAAAATTTCAGGGGCGGGTTGGTTTGCACTTTCTTCAAATTCTGTCTGTATGGCAAAACTGGTTTGATTTTTAAGCCCGATACAATAATAATGAATCACCAATTAGAATTCAGCAGGACAAGGGTTAAGTATCTGGATAATGAGAAAAGGGCATACAAAAATGAGATATGGTCTTATCGCATATCCACAAAAGTCTCTAATTATCGCTCATTCTGCCATGCCCAGAGGGACTAGATGTCTTAAAGTTGTTTGGAGTCTTCTTCAACTTGCGTACTTTGTTTATGCGAGAAGCGAAAACCCTGGGGAAGTCATGCATACATGCAGACTCATAGGAGCCATTGCCACAAGCCGATGTAACAAGAACGATCATCTCGTGTGCTGACCAATTTATAGTAAAACGTAAGTGTGATTAGTATTTTATTTATTTTCTTATTTAGTATGATATTTTGAGTAGTTCAAATTTCGAACATTGTCTGAGCACATAGACTAGTCATTCTCCTTGTTATCCAAATGAAATCGAAATGCCTTTTTCTCACAATGGGGCTCAAAACTACTACAGGTAAACAGGTGTAAAGCATCTTTCTTATCTGGTCGAACTACTGCCGTTGGAACACGACCATGGACAAACCGATTCACGAGCGTGAGCACAACGATTGTCAGCAGCTCATCACAAAAGTCACATGGTCGATCCTGATTTGATTCATATATTAGGAAAGCAACCCCTACCTTGTGTAAAGGGAAAGGTCACTGTATATAGGGAGCGCAGTGGCTCAGTGGTAGAGTGCTTGACTCGAGACCGAAGGGTAGCGGGTTCGAGCCTCACCGGCGTCACTGCGTTGTGGTCCTTGAGCAAGACACATTTATCCTAGCTTAGTACTGGTTAAACCCAGGAAGAACCGTCCCGCATAACTGAAAGATTGTTGAGTGGACGTAAAGAATCAAATCAAACAAACAAAAACAAAAAAGGTCACTGTATACGTAACGTGTCAGTGCTCCAAAAATAGATGCTTTTGGTGTGTCATAGATCACAAATATAAGGCTCTGTGTTGTGTAGCTTTGTGCACAGTTTTATTCCGCAGCATATTAACGGATCATGTATCCAATACAATTCTCTCCTGGGTCTGTGTAGAAAGAATGTGATTGCAGTAATCACACATTGTGTTTGCAGTAATCACACATTTCTTGACTGTATTAAACAAACAACACTTTTAAAGTTTGTTGCTGTCTTTTAATAAAAACCAAATAACGAACGACATTTCATGTGAATTGTCTGCTGGTAGATCATTCATATGAAATATCAAGGTCTATTATCTCCCGGAAATTCAAGAGTGTACAGTGCAATTTGTTATGATCGACGTTCTAAGGGTAAAGATCAAAGCAGTATTTTCAAACTCCAGATAAAAAGATTTTTGACACCGACGTGATTTGAAATGAGCTTATTATAACTCTTTGCATGCTGGATATGTTTTTATATTTTTGTCATCTTTATCATGTACAATTTAATGTCAAGACTATTTTAGGAACATCACCAGTCAGACTGTTTGATCATGTCTGATCTGGGTTCAAATTGTTGCAAGCACGCAATCTTTTAGTGTCACTTTCCGGACAAACTGATCTGTTAAAATTGTATGCAAAGGTAATTAGCTCCAGCAGGCAAAGTTAAATCTATTTGTCAACAAGCGATTATGTCACCCAGACAGTTCGAAATGTCTGTCTGAAGGCCACAGTATCCAGGAATAGATCTAATGCAATAAGTATGATGCAGCTTTTGTATACGTGCTATTTGACATATAGAACACTGCAAGGTACGCGTTTCTTTCCTGTCCCGTTATTTATTTGACAATCCAATCAGCAACAAGGCTGTGACTTTGACGAGCGTCCGATTGTAAACATTGGTCATCGCAAAGTCCATGGTCATGCCCATGCTGATATAAGATAACCTTAATAGACTTTTCATTTACTGTGAAGGCGGCAACTTTAATATTCATATCTGAACGTGGTTCGGCTATTTCATCTGCTAAGGAAGGGAAATCAGGTTTTATCTTTAATTTGGTAAAGAGTTAATAAGCTTTTTGGGCCACAAACGTGCGTGCATTACATGAAAATCCTAACCGTATACACACTGAACTCATATTTATTAACCCTTAAAGCGCATAATCACAAAGTGTATTTTTTGTCGCCCACTAAATATTTGAAGACTCATAGACCAACAGTGTGGACCCAGATCAGACAGCTCCTATAGGAGCAGTCTGGTCATGGTCCACAATGTTTGCCTCTATGCTTATGTTAAATAGACATTTTCAGACGCAGTTATTTTGCTGGCGTTTTAAGGACTAAAAATTGTGTTTTGCGTCTATACTGAGATAATGGCGCAAGATGATACAGTTACTTTTGAATAAAACCACGCCTCATTTTGAGCTTTTACCTATGTGGAAGGTTGACCAGTCCTAATTACACATTCATGATGCGCCGCCTTTATAGTAAGCGAAAAGTCAAAGAGTAATCAAAACAGCGGGCCTGCATGCAAGCGTTGCATCTAACCTTCAGTATATCCGCTCAAACAGTACTTGTGACCAATTGGGATCTAGTTTACGTTTGTATTGGTGGAATATATAGCAGTCATAGTCAAGAATTCTTAGAAAACTCCAATTAACTTGCATACATCATGCAATGTCATATGGTATGTACATATAGCTAAGGAAGCGTCCAATTTTGGATATTCTTATTTCCAGTATATGTGGTTTAATTTTACTTTTCAAACAGTAAGTTGATCATTCGAGACAAGCACAGAACAGGATTCTATGGCAGGGCATACCCATTAGAGATATCTGAGAAAGTTACATCTCTTTCGGTCATGTCTTGTATGTCGTCATACTTAGTGATTTAAGGACATATGCTACTAAATACTTCCCATATTGAAATATTTTCAATACTTTGCATACAGTTTGTTTTATGTATGGGCTATCCATTTATGAAATAAAAAGGGTATGTCACCGTGCTTATTTTTTCAGAATCTCATATTGAAGTTTACAGAATTTGGTCAATTTTCTAGAAATATAAAATAATAACACTAGTCCTAATTATCGAGCTAAAACGGTTGTTATCTTCAGCCAGCTTCTTTCTTTCAACTTAAATTACTGCCCATGACCTCAAACTTTTAAGAAAATGTGCATGTTTACTTGTTATCCCATGCTGTGACAAGATACTGCATGATATATTTTGGCAATTCGTCGAAAAATGGAATTTGTTTTTAGAATAAATCATGTATTAAAAAATCTGATATTGAAAATCTTGAAAATTTATTTTTAATTCATGGACTATTATAATACCTTTCAGAAAAAAGAATAAAAATCTGGGGTCACCGAACTAATTCTCTTTCTAGAGGGCTAAATTTAACCCCACCCCCATAGGTTTCATGCGTAATTCAATATAAAAAGTTCGGGGATGACCATTTCGGTCGTTTTGATGATGCCATTTTACTAGTATATGAAGTAATTTAGCATTAAAATGTTAAAAAAGAAAGAAAAAACACACTGAAAATATGTGCGCATCCGGGAATCGATCCTGTTCCTCTGGCTTTGTAGCCAGACACGCTAACCACTAGGCCACGAGGTCAGGTCGTGCGCCGCTCGAAATAACCATACAAATAGTATAGACTCGGCCACTATCGTATTCGTAACCAGGGTTATTGTGTACGTCGTTTGATTTCGTCTGAACTACATTTATCTGTCTTTCGTGCTGAGACGATAAGTTCTGAAAAGATGTCAAAAGATATTTCGAAAACACTTAAATTAGTTATTTTGTGAAGAAAATGTCGGAACACAGATATGACATAAGAATATCGGAAGCTGTGTTGATCCGAATCCATTAAGGGTCGAAAGACAGGACCCAGACAACTTTCCCCGTTTGCAGACGCGGTAAAGGTGCGCATTGGAAATAGCCGCATATGTCTTTAACAGATATGTATGTTATAACCTGTCTGAAAACCAAAATTATCTAGAACATGTTTAGATAAACAAACAAACAAAAAATAAATCGGCGTTAAATTGTAACTGTTTTATATATTTTAAGTATATGTGTTGTGTACTCAAAAGAACCGTCTCACTGAAAAAGTTCTTTTTAATTACACACAACATATGTATTGATTGAGAAATTAGAAAAGGGTACGTGCATTAAGAGGCTATTTTGGCCCCCCTATGAGGCCAAAAAATGAATTTCGCTTTTCACCAAATTTTTCATATTGGTTTATTAAGAAAAATGGCCCAAGTGTATAAGTATGATATTAGTTTGACTTTTACTGTTGCTATGGTAACAAAAATGGCCGCCAAAACAGGCTGAAAATAGGAAATTGACTATTTTGGAGCAAATTTGAGACGTTTGACAGAGCAATTAACATAGAGCACAAGCAAATACCAAAAAGATATTTTAACAGATGATGAGGATTAACGTGGCACACAACATATTAAAATGATTTTTTAGTATTTGGCTGTGCTGATATCTAATTTTTGAAAATTCGGTCCCTAAAAGCCTTAAATTTGTTCAAAAAAATGCAATTTCTCTATTTCATGCCGATTTTGTCAGCCATTTTTGTTACCATAGCAACGGTAAAATTTAAATAAATGCCAAAAATTTACACTTCAGCCATTCTTCTAATAAACGAATCCAAAGAAATTTGTGAAAAGCAAATTTTGGTTTTTTGCTCCAAAGGGGGCCATTTTAGCCCCTTAATGCACGTTCCCCTTTGCATTCCCCTTTAATATATGCTATTTAAACTAAAGGCCTGTAACTAGTGTTTTCTGCTGATAATATTTTGACAAACATATTGGATCCAGATCAGGCCCAACAAAATGTAAAGCCCGACCATGATTTACATAACCACTGAGGCCCCCAGGGGTTTTGGGGATCTGGGGAGAATTGCTATTTATTTTCAGGGAGCTGGGGAGCACTGGTAATTATTTTCAGGCATTTGGGGAGCAAGCTCATAGTTTTAGGGATTCAGGGAACCCTGCAAAAAAAAGTAAAAAATAAAATTTAAAAAAGTCACCTTAAAGGAAAAGCCTTCATTTCGTTTGATTTTTTTAAATCTTCGGCTTCTGGGCATCCCCCCACCTCGGAAAATCTAAGTGCATTTACTTTCGTGCTAACATGCTAATCTGGGCTGATGTTGGTGAAAGATATGGCTAATAATATTTGCTATTTTGGGTTTATTATCCTTAAAATTGTTGATTATTAGGTATATAGTTACGTATTTTGGAACACTCAGAATGCGCCAGATTGCACCATTTCAATAAAAAAAATCCAGGGGATCATGCCCCCAGGCCCCCTATCACAAATCTGAATCAACATCATTACAGGGCTATATACGCGCCTATTATGTAATATTTGATGTAAAAAATGGAAAAGTCAGACCCCCCCCCCCCCCCTTGTAAAACATGAATGTATTTTTGTACTTACGTGCGCAACTGGAATGATCTTTGAGAAAAATATGGCACAAAGTTTGAGTTGTTGATTTATTATCCTAAAAATTGTTGTTTTGTAGGATGATTATAACATACTTTGGAACACTCAGAATGCACCAAATCGCACCCTTTTATCAAATATTTTCCGAGGGAGCATGGCCCCGACCCCCTAGCACAACTGAATCCAAATAGTAGAAGGGCTAACTATGCGCCTGGTATGCAATTTACTATCTAGGTAATTAGATAATTTTATTAAAACTTTGATGAATGCTGATCAGATATATTCTTCCTTGTTGAAACTGAAGTTAAACTTGCGTATAGGGCTAAATAGCAATCATAAAAAGACTTTCTACGGTTGCAAAAATAAATGCTTTCCCTTTGTCTAAGAAAATCTAGTTTCATCTATTGGAAAAAAAGCCCCTCCCCCACCTGAAAACCAAATGGTCTAGCTGCCCCTAATAAAAAAAATCAGATCTAGAGAGCATTCCTCCATACCTGCTTTACCAGGATGGCCTCATACTTTGAGCTACATATCATGCATTTCATTAAAATAATTATATATCATGTATTCCGTGGCTAAGCCCTATATTTACATGTATAATGTAAAATATTAAGTGAATATCAAGTCATCCGCTCGTGTAAACATGTAGCTTCATAGTTTTTAAGTATGTGAATTTAAACCTATGGAAAAAAATACATTTTATTGAGAACTGGCTTATGTTTATTGGGGATTTGGCGAGAAGCTGAAATAATTTTAAGGATTTGGGGAGCAAAGGAAAAATACTTTCAAGGAGCTGAGGAATTTTCTTTCAGGTATTTGGGTAGATCAATGCATTATTGTCAGGGATCAATGGAGCACAGATCCCCCTGGGGGGCCTCACCACTTCATTCAAGATGTCAAATAAATCAATCAGGTTTGACCTTAGAAAGAAGAGAAAAAATATGTGGACGGAATCAGCAGACAATATCGCCAGCAAAAAACAAAAATGTAAAATAAAAAAATAAAGAGAGAGGGAAAAAATCCCATAGTGCGTAGTCGGACTTTAACCGTACATGTATAAGTAGTGCATAACTGGACACACATAGACGAACGAGAGTAGTAAAACTATCTTACAGCATACAGCAACATTTCGATTTAAACTACAAGAGACCAATGCAGCCACTAGCATAGTCCAAAAATATGGTCATTTTACTAAATGACCATATTTTCGGACAATGCTTCATTTTTTTTTATTTTACAAGAGGTTCTAAACATGCATTCCTTTAATATGTACTTGTACATTAGGTGGAATTTTATAATGTGTGTGTGCAAATTTTTTGTCGAAATTTAATCATTCCACATATTTCAAAAAGAAAAGGAAAAAGATCTCCAATTTGAAACCTTGAAAGCACAGTTATTCCATTGAAATTATATACCAGTTTAGCCTGGATTATTCTTTATGCACAGTTTTTAAATTCTCGCCTGGTACCCAAATTTGAGTGACAGCAATGCTATTGTTATATTTTATAAGACAGTTACATGTACCAGCCCATTCAGTATACTGGCATCCAATGGGAATCGGACAGCTGTTCAATGTTAAATCGGATATCCAATGAAATACCGCTTTACTGCAACACAAATGCTCAATTGTTGGTAGGGTGCCAAACGATGTCTGATACACCATATTCGCCTTTTGTCTTTGTTTTGAAAATATAAATCATATTTGACAACAATTAGTGAGATAACATAACTGAGCTGTTCATGTGACACACTGCGTTAAGTGAAAACTCAGATCAGCATGGGCATCGTCCAAACTGGCCTCGAGGTTATAAAATTTGAGTACAGTAAAGCGTAACGATTGACTGCTTGCGCTTTATTTTGAGTCTGAGAATGAACTCAAGTTTTATAATCTCGAGGCCAGTGCATTTGCTGTGCGCTCAAGGAGACACACGACCAGAAATTGAAATGTGGGGAGGAGCTTCAAAATCACTGTTTGTTTTGGTGTTAAAAATCTGTCAACATCAATTGATGATAGCAAGACTCTCAGTTGTTAAAATAACAATCTGCATCCTGCATTGTGACAAGCATTTTTACAAATCTACACCGGAAAGCTTGATTAATATTTAGCCAGCAATAACTTTTTTCTTAAAATGTTGTCTGCATTTCTAGTCTGCGGCATACATTCAAATGCAATTCAGACTAGATTTTTCATGGAGATTTCTTTTCATGGTAGACAATGTTACGGGGGGCAGTCTGATCTGGGTCCATATTGTTTGCAATGCAATGAATATAATTTACATAAGAAGCTGCATTAGAACATCAACAGCCTAGGGGAAGGAGCGCGGTGGCTCAATGGTAGAGTGCTTGACTCAAGGCTGAGGGGCCGCGGGTTCGAGCTTCACCGGCGTCACTATGTTGTGGTCCTTGAAAAAGACACAATTATCCTAGCTTAGTACTGGTCCAACCCAGGAAGACCGTCCCTGTTTAACTGAATGATTGTTGATGGGACGTAAAGAATCAAATCAAACAAAACAAAACAGCCTAGGGAAGCAGACGATAAAAGTTATATTATGCGAACTGCACAACAGTAATCTTAATTAATGTGTGTTTTGTTTTTGTTTGTTTGTTTGATTTGATTCTTTACGTCCACTCAACAATCTTTCAGTTATGCGGGACGAGTCTTCCTGGGAAGAACCAGTACTAAGCTAGGATAAATGTGTCTTGCTCAAGGACAACAACGCAGTGACACCGGTGAGGCTCGAACCCGCGGCCCTTCGGTCTCGAGTCAAGCACTCTACCACTGAGCCTCTGCGCTCCCTAAAAGATTGTGTGTTTTGTAAAACAAATGTGTAAGCTTTAAACCAAATTAGGTGGCAGCAGAACTGCCACCCCTTATAATATGAACTTCAACTTATTTTTGTGCAATAAACAAACTGTGGTAAAATATGTACTTAACATTACTACCTGTAATTAGGTGGCAACTGAACTGCCGCCCCTTATGGTATAAACTTACATTAAATTTTATTTTTGTGCAATAAACAATCTGCAGTGAAACATTTTTCAATGACAAGTCCTTATCATTTCTACCTGAAATATGGTGGCAGCTGAACTGTCACTCTTTATGGTATAAACTTACACTTATTTTGTGCGGTAAAACATTTTCCAGTGATACGTCCTTAATATTTCTACCTGTAGTTAGGTGGCAGCTGAACTGCCACTCCTTATGGTATAAACTTAAACTTATTTTGTGCAATAAACAATCTGTGGTAAACATTTTCGAAGATAAGTCCTTAATATTTCTACCTGTCGTTAGGTGGCAGCTGAATTGCCACCCCTTATGGTATAAACTTACACTTATTTTTGTGTAACAAACAATCTGCGGTAAAACATTTTCCAATGATAAGTCCTTAACATTTATACCTGCAGTTAGACGGCAGCTGAATTGCCGTCCCTTATGGTATAAACTTACACTTAAATAGCATAAATTTCAGAATTTGGTGACAGCAGAACTGCAACTGATCCTTGTGTAACATTACAATTACTTTAAAAGCTATGTTTTATTTGATTGTTACGATCTGGATGCAGCAACAACAATAACAGGTAGAAATGTTAAGGATTTATCACTTGGATTTTTCATCTCATATTGCTTTGTACGAAAATAAGTGTAAGTTTATACCAAAAGGAATGGCAGTTCAGCAGCACTTAATAACAGGTAGAAATGTAAAATATTTATCGCTTGAAAATGTTTACATTGTATTGTTTTAGTACGAAAATAAGTGTAAGTTTAGACCAAAAGAGTTGGCAGTTCAGCTGCCACCTAATAACAGGTAGAAATGTTAAGGATTTATCGCCTGAAAATGTTTACCTCATATTGTTTTAGTATGAAAATAAGCGGAAGTTTATACCAAAAGGGATGGCAGTTCAGCTGCCACCTAATAACAGGTAGAAACTTTAAGGATTTATCGCCGAAAATGCTTAAACACATATTGTTTTAGTATGGCAATAGTGTTAAGTTTATACCAATAAGGATGGAAGTTCAGCTGCACCTAATAATAGGTAGAAATGTGAAGGATTTATCGCTGGAAAATGTTTAACCTCGTATTGTTTTAGTACAAATATATACATGTTATTCACGGGTAGCAGCTGAACTGCCATACTGTATGGTATAAACTTACACTTTTCGCAAGTTAAATCTGAGATATCAATAAATCCAGTGACCAATCATTAACTTCTCTACCTGTTATTGTTGTTGTTGTGATCTATATTGAGACAATGGCTTAAAACATATAGCTTTTATTTTATTAATGTGATAAGCATTATAACTTCCAGTTTCCCAGGGAGCACACTGTATAAACATTAATCTTGCAATGTTGAAGAGCGTTGACATTAAATAAACAGTTGCTGCTTTGGAGATGGAGTTAATGTTAATTGACTTACTAGAATCTAGTAAGTCAATTGGTCTCTGTCCTATGGGTAGTAGCTAATAAGGGCCAAGCTTTCTCCATTTACCATTCAAGTACTCGAATTAGACAGAATGGATGCTAAAATGCACAGTGTCATTGCTTGGCACAGTAAAATTGTGGGTATTGTCGCTATTCTTAGACCCCCGTGTATAGCATTTTGAGCTGCAAGCTTGTCAACAGGTTCTTATCAGTGACCTATCTTCTGATATCTTGGTTTAAAAATATTTTATTTTTTCTCTATAATACAGCATACAAAGCACAATAATATAACAAGCCATGTGAATGACAACGATCTGACAGTAGGCATATTTAAGCTTATATGAGTCATCTCCTGATCTGATGTATTTTGTTAATATGATGAAATCTTCCTAATGCGCACTGAATATCGTTCGAGACTGAATTAAAGTGCTATGTGTTATATTAACAAACGGACAAACTTATTTGGTCAGTGGAACTGTCCAGGTGAAAGGATGAAATTGTTGCCCACCAAATAACTTTTTATTAGCTCAACTGAGCCGTCAGGTTCACTAATAGTGTCAACTTAGCCGTCAGATTCACTAAAAGTGTACTCATGCTCCGTCGTCTGTCGCCTGCGTTGTCGTTGTTATCGTCAACGATTCCAATCATGCTTCAAACATGCTTAGCCAGTCAAATTTAAATTTCATATGCGGCCTCCTTTACTGAGGATGGGGAGATGGCCGCCATGCCAATATATGGTAAAAACCTTAATAAATTCCTTTCCAGAACCAGAAGTCCAATGCTCTTGAAATTTGGCATAATGATAAAAATTAAAGATAAAGAAGCCTTATCTAACGGCGCGTAATGAAACGGACAGCTAGCTTAGAATACAAAGTATGTATTTGATAAACAGGCTAAATGTATTCAAAAAGGGAACACATAAAAACAGTGAAGACCCAGGGAACGGACTGTTTGTCATGGTATACACGCTTTTGGTAATGGTAGATTGGAGAATTCGTTTATGATCAGACCCACATTCACTTTGCGTTAATTGGTGGATACAAATATCACAAATTCTGTCAAAATTGTATATTAGTTCTACGCACAAGTTTCGTACACATCAAGAACCCCTCAGAACTGTGATGAAACTTTCCATGCTTGGTCCAAATGTGGACGCATCTGCGTTTTGCGTATATGTAACTACGCCCCTGGCAGACAACATAAGCTCACGAGCTATTCTGCGCAAAAGAATATCTTTAACAGAAACTTACTTGCCTTCCTAGCACAACCCTTTTTTATGCAACGTCAGCAACAGAGTTGCTAAAAAACCCCACTTTTTTACACTTTGGTATGGTGCGTCTGCCTGATTTGAACCGGCGACCTCCCGTTCCGAAAGTGGACACTCTTCCAACTGAGCTATCTAGGGGTTATGTAACATGTTACATCTAATCTGGTATACATTCCCTTGTTCTGTCAAATTTACTAAAGTAAATATAGAACTATAGAAATATATATACCATGCTTATATATTCGTTTCAACTGTTTTCAGTATACAATGGCAAAAAGCAGTCAGTTAATGCCCCTGATAAACACAGGTAACTACCGAGGTGGAACAAATGATAAACCCGGTCCAACCATTTGAAATCCTCTGCCTTTATCATAGGGTCATAATGGTGATTAGGTGATAAATAAGTGTAATTATTTTAACAGCTGTGCCAATTAAGAGATGCTGATAAGCATTAACTGAGTAAAAATGTTGAAAAGATTATAAAATAAGATGTTTTAAATTGATTTGGAATATTCTGAGTCATATTTCAAGAAAAAAATGTTTTCCAATATTTGCAATAAAAGCAGGGATAAAAACCGAGGAGACCCAACTATTCTGAGAGAGTAGTCAAGGGAGAAAACTGTCTGCTGTCTCCCATTGAGCCTGAAAAGCTTAAACAAATTCCACAAATTTCAAACTATCTTGTGTGGAGATATGTCAATTGAAATTCAAATACAATTCAAGGTCTCTTTGTCACACAGTTTCTTACGCTTGGTTGCATGGAAGGGGAACTGTCCAGGGCATTATATCTTGCACCCCCCCCCCCACACACACACACACGTAGACACCTTGGTGTCAACAGTTATTGCACCCCCTCCACACACACACACACACACACACACACGTAGACACCTTGGTGTCAACAGTTATTGCAACCCCCCCCCCCCCCACACACACACACACACACGTAGACACCTTGGTGTCAACAGTTACATTATTTCACTGATTCCAAACAATCTAAATTTGCAAAATGTTTCAATTATTATCATTACTCAAGTCAAATTGAGCTGTTTTCTTTCTTGGTTTCATACGCTTAGCATCAGGAGTGGGGACAAGCTGTCCAGGGCGGCTTAACGTGTATTTAACATGTTTAACCTAAATTATTTTGCTCATTCAACTTACTTATTTCAAATATCTGCATGTGAAGATGTATAAATCATACTTTTAATTAAAGTCAAGTCAAATTTAGCTGTTTTTTTCTGTCGCATGGTTTCATCCACTAGATTGCTGTTAAATGTTGTGGTTTAAAACGTGTTTTACATTTAGATTGTTTGAAATTTTGGAATGATCAAAATAATTTAACTGTTGATCCAATTTGAGTGGTGGCAAGATAAACTACACTGGACAACTTCTTCTTTTAAATATTAGTCAGTACTCTTCAAAAGAGTGTACAGTTGGCCAGTGATTAGCTTGCCCCTCCCCCAACCTCTCCACCCTCCTCACCCGCAACCAAGCTTATGAAACAGAGCAACAAAGAAATCAGCTCAATTTGACTTCAATTTCGATCATTAATTATTCTTCTTCACATGCAGATTATTTAAATAAGTGGAATGAGTATCCAAAATACAGATTTTGGTATCCAGGTGGCAGGCAAGATAAACCGCCCCCACACCCCACACAGACAGACAGACACATACACACCCGAGCAACAAAGCGTATGCGTTTGTGTGACAAAGAAAACATCGCAATTTGAGTTGGTTAATGATTATAAATGATGATACACTTGACATTCAGATTGTTTGAAATACGTAGAATGAGCAAAATAATTTAACCTTAAATGCCTGTGTGGATGGGGGAAAGATAAAATGCCCTGGACAGATCACTCCCCTCCCCTGCAATCAAGCGTACGAAATTTTGCGACAAAGAAACAGCTCAATTTTATTTGATTATGATTGAAACATAAATTTTGATATCCAGATGTGTGGGTGGATATACAAACCGCCCTGGACAGTTTGCCCACACTCCTGCAACCAAGAGTACTATGCATCTTCACAAACAGAGCGAACTGAACAAGATGGTAAAATGTCCCAGACCACTTGCCTCAACCATATTTATTTTATTTTTTATTTATACAATATTTATAGAGGGTAACACATTTAGCTTTGAAAGCTAGTCTACCTTATGGCCCTCTGTAAAATAACTATTTACACATAAAACATATATACAGAGATTTACATTAAAAGAAGTGGTTATATCATGTTATATCACACATACATATAAAATACATGTACTTGGGCATATAAAACAATTAAACCAATAATAATACAGCAGGATTAAAAAACACATTGGTGTTCTCTTTAAAATGTTGAAGTACCATGTTCTAATACAGTGGTATGATATTCCAAGCTATAAAAGTTGTTATAACATCCATCATGCACACAAGAGGATCAGTTAAAAAAAAAACAGGAATCTATCACATGCTTGCTTAGTTAATATTAAAAAATAAAATGTTATCACAGTCTTCAAGCAATTGCAAAGTATTCTTATGAATAGCTGTAAGAGCCATCCATATTGTATGTTCCATATAAAAAAGATCTCCCATCTTTGCAGAAACGGTGTGCCTGCAGTAAATGGGAGAACTAATGTGTAAGGGGAAATGACCAATTGTACAAATGTTATAAAACTTAGTTAACAACTTTAAAATCACAATTTCCTGCTGTATTTAGCAAATCGTTCTTACGTTTCTTTTAAAAGCACTTAGTGATGTTGAATTTCTTACTTCTTGGGGAAAGGAGTTCCAGAGTTTGGGAGCTGAACAAGAAAATGCACCACTATACACTTACTTACTGACCATGATCAGCCTGACTGCTCAGCAAAGCCTCGCCCATCATAAAAGCCTGTTAATCACCGCTATGCATCTGTGGTTCAGTAGAAAGTGCTTCACACTTCTTTCTTAATACCCCCCCCCCCCGTTACTTTATGGGAATGCTTCACTTCCATGCGCAGCTGATGGCATCATATTCCAGAAAATACAAAAATAAATGTTTTACTAAATTGTAATACCCTTGGGTCTGCAATATAATCACTATCAGAGTCCCTCCATCAATCCGTCCATTCATCCGTTAGCTGTTATAATTCTTGAACCACATGGTATATTTGATCACATTTTGCATGTGCATGCCATCATTTCCCAATTACTGGTAACTGCTGACATATAAATAGCGCTTCACTATTTTCACAAAATGACATAGCTTTCCATCACATTCATGATGCTATTTCAATTGGGTTAGTAAAAACTATCTATAAGACTAATTGTTTTTGCAACACTAATATCACTATAAATGGGTCATCATCGGCTCGCCACAAACGCCATTTAAATTGCATTTCGCTGGCGGGCCGACGATGGTCCAACATTGAATCATGGCTTGGTAGCTTTTGTGATTTTTCAGGGGATACGAACCAGTATTGCTAAGAAAATCTATATTTTTGTGATTTTTTCAGGGGGGCGGGGGTCCGGACCCCCTGTCCCTCCTCTGAATCCGCCCATGCTTCTACTGTTTTTACGCATAGCATGACCCGCATATGTGTCCCAGAATCACTGTACGAGTCTGTCTGTCTGCCAGTCCGTCCGTCTGTTAGCGGTTAGTGAAAATGCTCATGACATTTCGGGCAGTTTCCGCGCCTGCTCGTTCAGTCAACATGCTTTTTGAAGAAATATATGCACCTGCCCATTTTAAACATGCGTGAATCCAGAAAGTTGTGTCAGAATGAGTCCTTTATTATACTGACGACAAGAAAAAAAGGCCTCGAGAACATCTCTTAGACTGATCGTACTAAAGATATGAATTTAAGTTCATTATAATATCTTATCAGTCAAGCTTATCTGATGAAAACAAAATCGCTGAAAGAATATTTGAGGCTGAGAAAACGACCTCGGTTTGAAACAGAGGTCACCAGTTTCGTGTGACACAGAATTTTAGCCACTTTTTCTTTATTGCCAGACGCAATCTGTTAACAAGAAAAACTTGATATTTACCATTGTAAAACCGTCTCTATCGTACCGAAAATGCGTAAATAATGTTCAGACAATGTTTGCATGCGTCTGCTGAACAAAGCAACTTACCCCACCACCTTTTCGCCATGCATTTGAGAAAAAAAATAGACGTAATGGCTTTGCAAAGTGTGTGAAAATATTATAACGAATCATTTGCAAAATTCTAAAGTCTTTAACCAGCGATGATTGCTGAGGAAACGCAATCTGGCACTTGTTCCAGACGGCCGTTTTGGATGACGTTAACGTAGACCAACGATTGGCCATTGAGCCTGACAGCTCATCTTAAATGGCGTAATTTTATTTAGGCACATTGTTTGTACATTAACTAATATACCCCCTTATCGAATTTTCGATTATTTAAAACAAAACGAGAATGTTGGTCAGTTTCATAGACGGACCTTACATTTTGTCTTTAAAGCTGCATACTCTGTAACTATGAACTTTTTTCGAAAATTTTTATTTTCTTTTTATATCATTTGTAAAAGAAGAATTAAGCTATGGTTTCACAATAAAAATGTTCAGTACAGCTGAAAACTGCATGGAAAAGTGAATTATCTTATCAAATAGGTGTATTTTTCTCTTGTTGGTAATTATTTGCGTCCCTCCAATAATTCTAGACCGTTGAATTTTAAGATAAATGCAGTTGTTTCGATAGAGATAACTTGTTAAGATTTACGAAAATGGTAAAATGTTTACCTGAATTTGAGTATTTTTACTGTGTTCTTGAAAAATAAAAACATTATTTTTAAAATTTGAAGATCAAATGTTACAGACTATGCAGCTTTAACATCACGTCATAATTTTATAAAAAATAACTGTTTGAAAAATTGATTTAAAATTTGACCATAGTTTAGCAAAACAATAACTGCACAAACTGAGAGCAAATTTAAATTGAAATCATAAGCAATTGATGCATATACATTCATGTGTGCGTTGAGCCTATATGACATCATCGGAATAACGCGTCACCTGCATATCATTTTCCAACTTCGTCCAGACTCTACATACGTAAATAAACATTACGTTGCTTTTCATTTTTGTTTACCATCGCTTAGAAATCAGTGGAAATGAGCGAGACGTTTTTGTTGAACTCAGTATAGTTGTGGGGGGGGGGGGGGAGAGGATCCAAACACCACTATAAGTGGGCAGTCATCGGCCCGAAGGCGAAACGTTTCGCTGGCGTGCCAATGATTGCCCAACATAGAATTCTGACTTTGGTAGCTTTGTTTTTTTTCACGGGATCCAGACCTGTATTGCTAAGACACCCTATAATTTTGTGATTTTTTGAGGGTGTGTAGAAACCGTCCCCTGCCCCTCCGGATCCAAGCATATTAAACTGTTTACTCATTGCAAAGTTATGCGTAGGTCAATGCCGTGTGGTGACTGATGAGTATACATTGTACAACGTACACCTGCCGATAAAGCTCGTTAGGGCGTCTGACCTTATATAGAGAAAGAAAAGTACAAAGTAGGTTCATGTGACTATATCCATAGATGACATATGAAACCCGATTTCCAACAATGTGGCATTTTGATTAGTGTAGACTCAGACGAGCCTGTGCAAACTCCCATTAAGCATGATGTAAGAGTCATAGAATATCGACAAGCAAAGGCTCTGATCAGACTACCTGCGCATGCGCAGGCTGGTCAGGGTTTTGCTGGTCGCACACATTGTTGGAAATCTAACGTCGCAGCTCATATATAATTACAAGGACTTCAACGTCTTGTGTGACCTTTTATGCGCAAGTCTCAAAATGTTTTGTTCCGTTCTGGCATTGTTTCGGACAGAATTATCCAACTTATTCGATACGGTGCCCTGACATTCCTCAATATTGTAATGGAAATCAGACATAGCCAAAATCAAGGCCACCAATCGATTAGACTTTATACATGAGTGAAAAACCCAAGGGAACATTCTCCATTATAATATACTGAATGTTTTTAGAAACGCGCCACTTGTTAAAGTGCTTATTTATTGTCAAAAGTTTAATAATTCATTATGTGAAAAACAAAATAGACAAGATCCGTCATTTAGCTCGCACTCAATAAGAAAATCGAAATACTGTGGCTTATGGTTGCCGTTACATCGCCGCTCTTTCTTTGACATTCCAAATTTAAGAAGTCTCATATTATTTATATCTTCCATACTATGAAGCGCAAAAAAATTGAACCGAAGTTCGTTCTCGAAAGCAAAAGGAAAGCAAAATCAAATCACGAAGTTTTAAGCCTCTTGCAACGTTCATTTTGTCTACCTGGCGTCATTACTTTTTGCGTAATTGGCTTCTTATATCCAAAGAAACAGGAATAATCAAAACCCATAAGTGCCACCAGATACTCCTCAACCCGCATGCGCGGATCCAGAATGTTTTGTTAGAGAGGGTCCAACACTGACGTTTTTATTTTTGTTGTTTATGGGATGGAGAGGATCGAAATGCCACTAAAAGTGGACCATCATCGGTCCAACAGCGAAACGCCATTAAGATGATGTTTCGCTGGTGTGTCTATAATGGTCCACCATTGAATGCTGGCATGGTAGTTTTGTGATTTCTAGGGGATCCGGATCAATATTACTAGGAAACCCTATTCTTGTGATTTTTCAGGGGAGGGTCCGGACCCAATGCCCCCCGCCCCACCTCTGGATCCGCCCATGACCCGATGCATAACAGACACTGAAAAGTATCGAGTCGTGCGAGAACGTCATCCGCCTGTTATTGCATGCGGTACTGATGTCAGCAAAGAAGAAGATGATGATGATGATGATTATTTGTTGTTGTGTTTGTGTTTAACTTCCCGCCAACAGCTGGGGTCATATGGAGACGGTGCCACGGCTTAAAGTCTCATCAAACAGACCGGTGAAGCCAGATCGAATCCTGCGACCACTGGTTTACAAGGCAAGTGGCTTATCCACTACACCACAGCGTCTCCTTGATGATGATGATGATGCACATATTAACTAAACCAAGAATTTGGCTAAAACAAAAATTGGGCTACAAGCAAGGCGTTCAGTATACCCCCTCAAAATTATGTTCTTCCTTAATTTGGACCCAAGCTTTAATTGACCAAAATAAAAAAGGACCAAGTTAAAGCTGAGAAATGACAAGGTAAGGTTCTGTTGCAATCAAAACAATAGGCCTGCCCTCTAAACTGAAATGGAAAACCATTCAAACAATGTATGCACTGCAAATGGCTAAGTTTAAAAAAATGATATCACAATACTTCATGCACATCTTCAATATGCATGTAGCATACTCACAAAATACTGCAAGGATACACCAACGCTGTAAGAAGAGTTGATTTCACAAAAAGTGCACTGTTAACCATCACTTTATATATTGAATGGCTCAAACCAGTCTTAAAACTTAAAAACTCTTCTGCACCAAGGCACCAAGGCATATCAGAACCTATATTTTATGGTGATTTAGTTTATAAATTCAAACGAATTGTTGGAAAATCTAATTTTAGTGATCAATTCAAAATGATTGTAAAACGTTATATAAGGGTTGGATAGTATAACTTGGATATCATGCGACAGTCTGCATGCCCAATCACGGTTTATAGCTATGGTTTCCTCTTTAATTGCACGACGGTGGGTCAGCCCTCAGACTCTATGACGGCTCTGACCTAAAGGTTTAATCGGTGGGTTGGTGCCTGATGCTTATCTGTAGCTGGACCCGCCGTGGCTCAACTTGAGGTTTTCTTTAGCTCTGACGCTGAAGGCTCTAGGAGAAGTTGATTTCACAAAGTATGCACTATAGTCCATTATTCAATATGTGCATTGGTCGAAAATTGGCTCAGTTAAAAATGCTGTAAATTTATCAAAAGTTATTTTTTCATCAATAAATTTCTTCATATACATCTTCAATATGTCTGTAACATACATGCAAATTTTCACAAAGTAGGCACTAGAAGCCATTATTTAATATGTGCATTGGTCGAAAACTGGCTCAGTAAAAATGCTGTATATTTATCAAAAAATATTTTTTTCACCATTAAACTTCTTCATGCACTTTTCAATATGTCTGCAACATAACTACAAAGTATCAAAAGGATATTCTGAATGCTCTAGGAGGAGTTGTTTTCACAAAAAAGGCACTACATGCCATTTTTCAATATGTGCATTGGTCGAAAATTGGCTAGGTTAAAAATGCTTTAAATTTATCAAAAAATATTTTTTCTTCATTAAACTTCTTCGTGTACATTTTTAATGCGTCTGTAAAATACCTGCAAAATTTTTTAAAATGATACACTGAATGCTCTAGGAGGAGTTGATTTCACAAAGTATGCACTATTTGCCATATTGCAACACCATACAGTTAGAATTACAAAGTGACATAACTCTTGCAATACTGACCCTTCAGCCACTTTTTTCCTACCAAACATGCATGGTTTAATGGTAAAGGTGTTGTGCAAATTTGATCAAAATCAGACAAATGCTATGTAAGTTATTCAACAAAACCTTGAAATGTTGACAGAATGAAGGACAGACAGGCTGAAAACAGTATACCTCCCCTAAAACTTCCTTTTGCAGGGGTATAATAAATTCAAAATTAAGAGTTTTGAAATTGATGGTTTGAAAATTCCAGACATGAGTGTCTCAAACAATTTTGGTCTTAATTGGAACAGAAACTTGTTATCAGTTGAATTCTACTTCGGGAGTACAATGAGTGCCACAAATGGTCCTTGCGCCGAGAAACTTGACTTTATTGCATGCCAACAATAAAAGCCCATACCATCTTGAGCCTCCGGAAAGTCTGCTCAGTGACTTTTTATTCCTAACTGCAAAAGTATTAGTCAAACTTGCTACATGAAAAAAATAAAGATTCTATCTGGCCTGATCATATGATTTCCAACAATGTGGCATTTTGACAAGTGTAGACTCAGATGAGCCTGTGCAGCTTCCTATTAACCTAAGAAACTCCAAATGCTGTTCTGTCAGTAGTTTAACAGTCAAAGAATATTCATGGGACTAGCAAAGGCTCTGATCAGATTTTGCACAAACCACATTGTTGGAAATCTCATGTTGCGGCTCATTTAGTCGTTATAGCTAAACAGACTAGTTTGAGCCTTACAATTGGTCACAAGCCTCCAGGACTGGTTTTCCTGCATCATGGCCCAAAGTAGTGGCTCGTATGCAGTTAACAAGTTTAACACATTAAATTTGAACAAGCAATGTCCATTAGAAGGCTATTAAGGCCCATTGGAAGCAAAAATTTAAATGTTGTTTTTTACCAATTTCTTTTGATTGGACTTTTAGAACATAAACTCAAAAGAAAAAGTCTGGTATATATTTGCCTTTTAGCAGCATAGCTAATTAAAACACTTTTTAATATGTTGTGGTTTACTTATTGTCTGTTAACCCTTAAAAACCAATGGAATTTTCCATTAAGTTTGATAGCGTTAAGTCCTGATGGTCCATTGTATGTATTGATGGTTACATGTTATAACTTTTTAAAAAAAATCTTTCTCTGAAAATTAATTTTGCAAACAGTGCAGACCCTGATGAAATGCCCCCTTGTGCGGCATTTCATCTGTGTCTTCACTGTTTACAGGAGCGCAGTGGCTCAGTGGTAGAGTGCTTGACTCGAGACCAAAGGGCCGCGAGTTCGAGCCTCACCAACGTCACTGCGTTGTGTCCTTGACCAAGACACATTAATCCTAGCTTAGTACTGGTTCAACCCAGGAAGACCTGTCCTGACGTAACTGAAAGATTGTTGATTGGGACGTAAAGAATCAAATCAAACAAAACAAAAGGCACTGTTTGCCATAGTACCCATACAGAGGTTTCCATTCCTCAATTAGGGCTAAAATTTAACTTTTTGGATGTAGCAGCGTTCCCACAGAAATTAAAAGACACAATTCCATGATTTTTTTTAATGATTTTCCATGATCAACAATGTAATTTTCATGACTAGTTAATCCACTGCCTCCAACCTACCCTTTTAGCGGCATATTCACCACCTAAGCATAAATGCGGAATGATAGGCAGTGCAGTGGCTCAGTGGTAGAGTGCTTGACCCGAGACAGAGGGGCCGTGGGTTCGAGCCTCACCCGCGTCACTGTGTTGTGGTCCTTGAGAAAGACAAATTATCTCAGCTTAGTACTGGTTCAACCCAGTAAGATCCCTCCCTGTTTAATTGAAAGATTGTTGATGGGACGTAAAGAATCAAATCAAACAAACAAAAAAAGCGGAATGCAGCAACAGTAATGTATGTAAATAAGCATGCAAGTAGACCATGCATGCATTTTGAAATAATTAAAACTTGAAACCACCAGTAGCCAGAAAACTAGCTGTCAGACACAAAAAATTTGTGTGTCTGACAGCTATTTTTTTGGCTAATTTTGTGTGTCTGACAGCTATTTTTCTGGCTACTTGTGGTTTTGTCAAATTACAGTAGAACTTCACTGGCTCGATATTCAGGTTTTGTCAAATTACAGTAGAACTTCACTGGCTCGATATTAAGTTTTGTTTTGTTTTTTCAAATTCTATGGTTTTCCATTTGTGATTATCCAGGTTTTTCATGATTTCCAGAGCTTGTGGGAACCCTGATGTAGGGTATCATTAGGAGCCGTGACATGAGATTTCCAACAATGTGGTATGTGCGACCAGCAAAGCCTCAGATCAGCCTGCACATATGCGCAGTCTGATCAGAGGCTTTGCTAGTTGCTTGAATATTATATGAGAGTAAAGCTACTGACTGAACATCAATTGGAGTTTCTAAGCCTAAAACGAGGCTGCACAGGCTGGTCAGGGTCAACACTTGTCAAAATGCCACATTGTTGGAAATCACATGTCACGGCTCATTTCACAATAAGTCAACATGAGAGTTCTTTAATGGATATACCTTAATATGTGTAAACCCTTAAAGACCAATGGAATTTTCCATAAAAGTTTATACCACTAAGTCTTGATGGTTCATTGGCTGGTGACTGGTTATTTTCCTAAAAAACGCATTTTTTCCTCTGAAGATCGATTTTGTCTTTGCAAAAAGTGCAGACCCTGATAAAATGCCACCTTAACATTAGGCGGCATTTCATCTGGGGTTTATCTGTTTGCCATAGTACCCATACACAGAGGGTTTCCAGTTCTCAACAGGTTAAAATGACTCTTTTTGAAACCGCTTGTGATCTATATGTTATATCCTCTATCAATATTTTTGGGTCATTTAACAAGTAGTAGGGTTCCCACAGATATTTAAAAACACAATTCCATGATTTTCCATGATCAACAATATAATTTCCATGACTATTTTATCCACGGCCTCCCACCTCCCCTTTAAATGGCATCTTCAACACACTAAGCATAAATGCGGAATGTAGCAACAGTAATGTATTTAAATAAGCATGCCTTTAGACAATGCATGCATTTTGAAGTAATCTAAACTTGAAACAACCAGTAGCCAGAAAACTAGCTATTTTTCTGGCTACTGGTGGATTTGTCAAATTACAGTAGAACTTCAATGGCTCGATATTCAGTTTTTTTTCAAATTCCATAATTTTTCAATGCATGGACCTTCTTTTGTGATAATCCAGGTTTCCATAATTTCCAGAGCGTGTGGTAACCCTGATGTAGGGTATCATTTCAAAATTAGTCAACATGAGAGCTCTTTAATGGATATCTTCTTCTTTCCATTGTTGGAGAAAAATGGCCCTGAAAAAAGAAAGGAAATAATTTAGGAGATCCCAAAATATGAATATCTGGGCAAAAGATTCACGAAAGTAAACTGACTTTCTTCTGAATCGCTTTTTTTGCATGTTTTGTACAAAAATTAAATAAAAGTTTTAACTAAAAATGAATAAAGCTCATAGATTATCTTCCTGTACAGACATACAAAACATGCAATAACTTCTGTTTATTTCCAAAGTATAACAATGCAATACAGTACATTGCTCTACAATTCATAAGAAAAATATACTAAAGGAATCTTCTAACGCACACAGTAAATACTTTACTACAAAATCTTAATTAAGTTGAACGTATTCAATATTCTGCTGTTAATCGAATATTTAATATTATTCACATCATGTGTGAAAATTTCAGAACAATACCTTGTATATTATGCAAAATACAGCTACTTATATTTGAAGGGGTCAAAATCTAAAGTCACAAAAAACAGAATTTTAGGCTCAAAATAATCTGGAAAAGTCTGCGTTTCACTGAGGCAATTTTAATTCATTAGTCATGCTGAACAATGAAAAACGTCAACTACAAATGTATAAAATTCACGGTGGGTCATGCTTAAGACTCCATTCTAGCCCTGGCATACAGCTTTTATCAATGGATCAGTGCCTGATCTTTGTCTTTGGCTGGGCCCACCATTTCTTTAGCTGATTGTCTGTGAGTTGAGGCCCCTTTTCTTTGTTTCATCAGATTACATGTATGTATATAAATTTGATTGTTTCCCAGTGAAGATACATTGGATGCATGTAAGGAAGCCTGTACCCGAGCTTTGCTTTTTTTTCTCTGGTTTGACATGTTACAGCAGTATCTAGGGCGAACATTTGGCAAAGAAAAATAGTTTAAGCCCCCATTGACTTCGGCAGTAGTTTTGTTGTTGTTGATGCATTGTTTATTGTTGCCCCCATTGTTTTGTGCGGTTTGTGTGTATGGTTCTTATATTGTTGTGCAGTACTTAGTGTCGTTTCTAGTTTTGCAATTATCTCACTGGGAAGAGAGAGAAAGAGAGAGCTGGTTGCTTTACATTGATTGTCTTTAAACTTTAAATGCCATTTGACGGTAAGTGTTCTGTGTCTCTTCCTCATGGGTTGTCTGCATTGTGTTATTGTAGCATTTCCTGGTCATACTTACTTTTTCATGTGATTTTTTCTGAAGTTCAATTTTAAAAGTCAACATTAGAAGTACTGTCAGCAGGGCTCTGCTTCTGCTGTATGCCAACCAAGTAAATGTTTACCATGACCATCCTGCTACCCTGTTCGAAACCCAATCGAGCACATATGCGATTTGATTTTCAGGAAATATTAAATTACTTGTGTGTGCGTATTGTCTGTGCAATTTTATAGATGCAGAAGATAGAAGTTGGGTGATTTTCCAATTCTATTAACAATAGAAAACAGAGAGGCGTACCTTTAAATACTTTAATTCTTATCGCACAAAAATGGAATGCATTCTGTTTTCTGTAATGATTTTTTTAAATGGTAAATTTGCGACGTTAGCTTTTTAAAATTTTCAGTTCAAACTTCAATATCTTAAATGTTATGAGTCAGTTGTCCCTGAAAATAGCCATGGGCTACTGGGAAACATATTTCCAAAGTAATGTTTTAATTCAAAATGCATGTTTTCAAGAAAATGCCAAAACAAAAGTGAATGCTTTATAGATTCCTTAGGTGTAGTATAAGAGCATAAGCCACTTCTTATAAAGAGTACTTCTATTGTTAAGGCGGGGGGGGGGGGTATGTGCTCCCTTGATCCATGAAAATAATGCATTGATCTCCCCAAATCCCTGAGAAAATTTCCATGTCTCCCTAAAAGTATTTTGCCTTTGCTCCCCAAATCCCTAAAACTAAATAATAATAAAAAATACTTAAAAACTATGAAGCTATATAAGAGCGCATGAATTAATGATCACTTAATATTTTGCCTTATACATATTAAGACAGGGCTTAGCCACGGAATACATGATATATAATTATTCCAATGAAATGCAGGATATATGGCTCAAAGTATGAGGCCATCCTTAAAATGTTGTTGCTGTACCCGGTAGAAAAGGCATGGAGGAATGCTCTCTAGATTTGATTTTTTTTTTCAATTAGACAGACCATTTGTTTTTCTGGTTGGGGGCAGGGGCTGATTTTTTCCAACATCTTAAACTAGATGTTTTAGACAAAGTGAAAGCATTTATTTTTGGTAACCGTAAAAAGTCTTTTCTACAATTGCTATTAGTCCCTATACGCTTGTTTAACTTCAGTTTCGTGCATATCTGATCAGCATTCTTCAATGTTTTGAACTTTTCTTATAAAAAATGAGCCAAGTATCTAAAGAGAGGGTTACATAGCAAATTTTTTATATAAAATGTCGCCATCTGGTGCATTCTGGGCGTTCCAAAGTAAAGATCAACAATTTTAAGGATAGTAAATCAAGAACAACCAAACTTTATTGCAATATTATTCTCTCTTCCGATCAATGTAGAGGTGCTTGTGAGTACGAAAATAAATACATTTAGAATTAGAATTTACAAGGGGGATCAGAAGCAGAAGAAATTTTTAAAAAATCAAACAAAATGGAGGCTTTTCCTTTATCTATTTTTTTGCTTTTTGGCAAGGCTCCCTAAATCCCCAAAACTATGAGCTTGCTCCCCCAAAATAGTTACCAGTGCTACCCAGATCCCTGAAAATAAATATCCATATTCCCCAGATTCCCAAAACCCCTGGGGGCCCCATTGTTATAAAAGGAAGACTGTATCATATGTCAGCTTAAAGCAGAAGTCGATATATTTACATTGACCTGTCAAACAACTATACAATGAACATTGGAAACATTACAAAAAAGAACAAATGATAAAATACTAAACATGCTTAATAGTACAGAAACTAGTCGCTGATAAACAAGTCGCTGATAAACAAAGAAAATTAATGTAGAAAGGAGCTGCGATATGAGATTTCCAATGTGTGGTATGTGCGACCAGCAAAGGCGCGGATCAGCCTGCTCAGTCTTATCAGAGCCTTTTCTAGTCGCTTGAATATTATATGACTGTTAAGTTCCTGACTAGACAGCATTTGAAGTTTTCAAGCTTAATTAGAGGCTGCACAGTCTATTCATGACACAATGCCACATTGTTGGAAATCACATGCGGCGGCTCACAGTGCGTCTCAATTATGTGCCTGTCCATAAGGATGTGATCCTTAAAAGAAGGGACATGACTTCGTTATAATTTTTGTGCCTTTCAAATCAGATGACACTTTCGCACTGGTGGGACTGTTTTGACAATTTATGGTGTCTGGCACTTAATATACACAGCGTCGAAAGTTAAGCACCACTAACTTCGTAGCAAACATTTTCAGAGTATGGTTATCATGGGCGGATCCAGAGAGGGGGGAGACAGGGGGTCCAGACCTACCCCCACCCCCTGAAAAATAACAAAATAGGGTTTCTTAGCAATATTTATCCGGATCCCCTAAAAATCACAAAGCCACCAAGCCAGCATTCAATGGTGGTCCATTATCGGCACGCCAGCAAAACGACATTTTTTTGGCGTTTGGCTGGCGGGCTGATGATGGCACTCTTTTAGTGGCATTTCGATCCTCTTTCCATCCCATCAACAACAAAATATACGTCAGTGTTGGACCCCCTCTGACAAAACTTTCTGGATCCGTGCATGGTTATGTGATGTTTTTATCAAAATTTGTGATTGTGAGTTCAACAAAAACCACATAGGGGTCAACTTGTTTTCATTGCAACTTCGAATACATGACTAGGGGTTGATAAATTTGTGTGAAAATGGCACACATTTTGTTTATAGCTGTGCGGAATTACCTGTCGAAGTTTCTATGGCGATAGCAGGAAGTTTTGACTCAAGATTTTGTAACCGAATTCGAATAACATATTTATTTTTTAATTTTCATTTAAATATTAATGCAAAGTTTCACAGCAGATTTTTCATGTTCAATACAAAAAATCGCTGTAGTTTGAAAATGGTTTTAGCAAAAAATTAGGCGGTGCTTAACTTTTGATGCCGTGTATATCGTGTACTGTAAATTCGAAATTTTCGCGAGGGTTTTATTTTCGCGATACTTCGCATATATGGTTTCGTGAAAAGAAAAACCCCACGAAATGATGAAATCACTTTCCTTTACTGATATAGGTAAATCATGCCTTAGTCGCGAAATTTTAACGTCGTAAATATGTCTTTTAAGGCTGTTTGCAAAAATAAAATTCTCGCAAAAATTTCCGAATTTACAGTATATCTCTGGCACTTAGGACAACCCCTGTTCAATTTTTACAGGTGTGGACTAGTCTTTTTTAAGGGGTGCATAAAATTTCTTCAAGTTAGTGTGAAAATAGGCTTAGCAAAAATTAAGATGGTGCTTAACTTTTGATGCTGTGTATATCGTGTACTGTAAATTCGGAAATTTTCGCGAGGGTTTTATTTTTGCGAAACTTCGCATGCGAAGTTTCGTGAAAAAAAAACACGAAATGACGAAATCACGGTCGTTTACTGCATATAGGTAAAGCATGCCTTTGTTGCGAAATTTTAACGTTGCAACTTATGATATGTCTTTATACGCTGTTCGCGAAAAATATAATTGTCACTAAATTTTCGAATTTATAGTATATCTCTGGCATTCGTCTCATATTGGTCTGCACATTCATCTACATCCATATTTCTTTTTTGCGAGCAAAGAAGGCCCAGGCAAGACCGTGCATATGCATGGACTTGTTTGGGCCTTCCTTGCTCGCTAATGTGAAAAGTACTGAAATCCCATGCACTGGCCCATGTGTTAGGTCATTCCTTAAATGTGAATGTTCAGCTATACATGGCTACAAGTTTAATTTTATGGCAATCCTTTCCTTTATGTCCATACTTTGAGTGTGGAAGCAGCTAAGACTCTAGTGAGACTGAGTGTA
Organism: Loripinus fragilis; assembly: GCA_964019695.1. NCBI lineage: Eukaryota > Metazoa > Mollusca > Bivalvia > Lucinida > Lucinidae > Loripinus > Loripinus fragilis. The sequence continues at coordinate 55,949,879 of OZ026517.1, forward strand.
TGCACAACCTCGCAAAAACCTCGGATATAGATACAAAAAAAATATGGAGTTGTTGGGAATTGCTATAAATTACGAAATTTACTACAATACTTGAAAGCTTTATCTGTCAGTAAAAATAGAGAATTGGTCATCAAGCAGATAAATCCTCCTAGCACTTGGGCAACCACTAAACACATAAACAGGCAAGAGCACCAGATATATAAGGATGCATATTTATTTGAAATTTGACTTTCTGATTTCCCAACCAAAACATATGTTGTGACTACCCAAAAGAACCGTCTCAATGTCTTGGACCTTTAGGGCACCTATAAAACTCATGGTTTAAATATCAATAAGACACTAATCACACCGTTATGATGTATTCAGCTACTTTTTTCTCAGACATGCAGAACATGAGAGTTTTAATTCTGTACTTATATTATGACAATTACGAGCAGCGTAGGCTAAGAAGGGCCTGTAGAATCATGCAGACGCAATATGCGGATGTAGATGAAGGCTCAGGCCTTGCTATAACGCATACAGTCATCAAGCCTAACCTATGACTTTGCGATAAGAACTATAACGTTGTATTTCTTAGATTGCCTTGTAACCCATTACCCACTATTCGCGACAATTTTCACCTGCTCTCTCTTCTGTTCCTGTACTTTGGTGGCCCATGAATGATGATACAAACAATATAAACACAGATGGAGCAGTCTGATCAGGGTCCATAGTGTCTGTTTCCATTATGAAAAGTAGGCTGAAGTGCATTTGAATATATGCAGCAGATGTAAAAAGCAGACAACATTTTCAACAAAAAATGTAAGCAGGATATGGATTAAGACTGGTCTAGAATTTTGGAAATGTTTTGTTCTTCCGTAAAATCAATATTTGTCTGCCCATTAGCTCTTTGCCTTCTGGTTTCATCTGCTGATAACCTTTGCAAACAGTTTGGACCAGGATCAAGCCGGACTTATTGTCGGGTCTGATCGGAATCCAAACTGTTTGACACTCCGATGATATTCCAGGAAGAATTTCTCGGATTACCGTAGTTGACTTTGGAAAAGTCCTCAGACAACCAAAAAGCATGAAGAATTATCCAGTAGGCTGGATGGTTAAAGAAAATTTATGTGTTTTGGCTGCTTTGGGAGGGGAACGAACACCCATCCCTATAAACAATCCCCGAACTGAGATATGGAAACAAGTGACTAAGTCTGTTACCCTCATACAAACCAAAACGGTATGAAAAATAATATCCCACAAAAATCCCTTACCATGCTAAACCAGCCTATATCTTGCTTTGTAAACAATGTGTATCCTGATCAGCTGGCTTCTCAGAAGCCAGCTGATCAAGATCCACAGTGTTTTCACTCTGCTTATGAACATTCTTATAAGTGGAATCCTGCAAGATGATTTGATATGAATTAGGGAGGAGTGTAGTGCACGTACATTAAATTTATCCTAGGGAGCGCAGTGGCTCAGTGGTAGAGTGCTTGGCTCTAGACCGTAGGGCTGCGGGTTCGATCCTCACCAACGTCACTGCGTTGTGGTCCTTGAGCAAGACACATTTATCCTAGCTTAGTACTGGTTCAACCAAGGAAGACCCGTCCCTGTTAAACTGAAAGATTGTTGATGGGACGTAAAGAATTAAATCAAACAAAACAAACATTAAACTATCCAGCATGATAAGGGTTGATACAATATGAGGGGTGTCAATGAAAAAAATACCTTGCCTCCAGATAAGAGTGTGTAAATTTGAAAATTATAACTCTTATTTCTTAACCAAAACCTATGTTGTGGGTACTCAAAAGAACTCTCATTAAAGAACCGTCTCAATGAGAGGGTTCTTTTGAGCACCCAAAACACATGTTTGAATTGATGGGTAAGGAAATAAATGCAATTTCAGGTGCATGAACGATCCTTATTTGGACGAATGAAATACCTTAGCAGAGGTTAGCCTACAGATATCAGTTCAAGCATTTGTTTAGGGTGTCCAAAAAGGGACCGACTCTGGTTGCACACTTCTTTTGAGTGCCCACAACATACATTTTGGTATCAGAAATAAGAAAATTATTTTCGATTATGCACTTTTATCTAGAGGCCTGGCCTTATTTTTATACATTACAGAAGGACAGTTTCAACTGATCTAGGCACTGATCTTAAAAGACATATTTAATTTTTTAAGAATGTCTGAAACAGTGAATATGCATGGTACAATGAGTTTTATTGTTCAGGAATAATTCTTTTTGTTCCTACACTTAGGTACCACAGGTTTAGATAAGCAACAATTTCCAGCGTAAAATTGTAAATACTTTCTTACCTATCAATTTTAACATATGTTTTGGATGCTCAAAAGAACTGTCTCATTGAGTGTCTCATTGAGACAGTTCTTTTGAGTACACACAGCATATGTTTTGGTTGAGAAATAAGAAAAATAAATTTTCGTTACGCACTCTTAACTTAAGTCCTGCTAAGGTATACTTTCATTTGACACCACTTATTGTCTACCATAGTTTTCCCAGGAATATGCATCAAGCAAGACATGTACACAAGACAAGATGGGGACCAACTTTGTTATTTTTCTTATTTCCCAATGAAAAGATTTAATATGAATACTGATTGAAAGCATCTCCTTGAAATGCTTTCAATGAGCACCAAATCAGGTCCGACGTTATAAAACTGCTTTCATGCTCAATTCAACTGAGCATTAAATTAATCATGCTCAAAAAATGTTGAAATGTCAATAACTGTTGGCATTTTAACAAAAACAACATCTGAGAGTTTGAAAAGCATGAAAAGTGTTTATTTTACAACATTTTACATTTTATGAGTAGTTGAAATTTCATGCTCAATTGAGTTTTTTTCCTTAAGTTGAGTTTCCAGTGCCAGATGTTTTTGTTGCCAGATAAGAGCAACATCACCATCTTTGGACTGACAAAAGTCTTATCTATATGTATGCATGGGTGAAAGTTCAAATTTCTAAAATCCTGAACTTTAGAAATTCAAATTTTTAAACTTGCAGGATGCCAACAAAAATTAATCATTTCATGTTTTAAACGTTAAATGTGTTTAGATAATCTGAAAATTAATCAGAGAAGCTATTAAAATCTCCCTAATTCAGTATTTTGAGGCTGACTTTCTATGGAAAGTCAGCCTCAAAATCCTGAATTCAAGATTAATTCTGAAAACTTTCACCCATGTGTATGACTTTGGATCATATTAGATTCACCTGACCAATGAATTTTGACTTAAAAAAACTTATTGAAGAACTAAATTCAATTTTGGTCTGTTCATGGAATAGTCTGTTCATGGAATCATGAACTGATTGGGTATAGTGCAAAGTTAACGTTAAGCCCTTCATTCATGGAAACATAAACAAATCTGTCTCGCCCAAAGTTAACTTCACACGAGTCCAGATGAGTGTTTGATACAATGTACAGACCAAAAATTGAATTTATTATTTATATTTACATTTTATATTATCAGTCACGTATCAATTTTCACCAAACCTGGCTGGTTTTCCAGCTATTTTGGAATTAAATCAGACATAACAGAGGTATGGGAATAACCAAAACACCAAATTTTCGCGCTTAAGGTCATGCCGATATGCGTTCAAGGTCATGCAAATGTCAGTAAGCAACCAATGCTATTGGATGGCGTTGATATTGGCGCCTTTATGGGCAATGGCTTAAATTGATAAGTTCATAAAGATATGAACGAATTCTCAAATGTAAAGGTTGCCATGGAAATGAAAATTAATATTATACAGGACTTTAGTTAAGTGTGCGTACCAAAAAATTGATTTTCTTACTTCTCAACCAAAACATATGTTGTGGGTACTCAAAAGAACTGTCTCAATAAGACCGTTCTTTTGATCACCCAAAACATATGTTAAAACTGATGGGTAAGAAAATATTTACACTTTCACTCTCAAAATATTTGCTTATCTTAACCTATGGTTCAGCAGCAAATTGGCAATGTAGACCTAGATGGGATGCTGCATTCAGCATCTCCACTATCTTTATCACCACACACCTCTAGAGGCCAGAATAAAACTGAACAAGATTACAATTCATTGGTCATAATAACAGTAAAACCTGTCTAAAACTACCACTCAAAAAAGACAAAACAAAGATCTTACTGCCAAATGGTAGCTTAATGAAGCTCAAAAGTATTGCAGAATGCTCCCATTGGAGCATTCTGCAATACTTTTGACCTGCAGTAAGCAATAATCTGTCTTAAAAACCAATTTTGATCTTCATTTTGAGTTGCCACTTAAGACAGGTTTTTCTGTATGCTATAGAGGATATTGTGGATAAAGCAGAAAAAGGCCACTGTAATGTCTGTCTACCTGTCAAATAATCTACCAGAACTTGGCCATTTTCTACAATTTAGCAACAAGTCATAGAGTTAACCCTTTGTTTACAAATGGGTTCTTCCTTCTGGTTTCATACAACAGAACTGGGATAAATCATTGTATTTGTCTTGAGGTGTAAGGTTATAATTTCAGAATAATATTGCCTTTTTTTTGGTTTTGGTCTAGACTGGCCCCAGTCTCTAATGTCAATTTTGTTGTAGTAAAACTGCAATTTATAAACTTTACTTGGAGTAGTTCTTGGCTTGAACATCAGCACTAAATTTAACTATCAGAGAGGATAGAATTTTTATAAGTTGATTTTTTCTCATAGCTAGATATAATTATAAACGTAATTATATACATTTTAGTAGACTAATGCCAGTCTAGTTTTGGTCTGAAGATCTTTCATTACCTTAACAGAATAGACCCTGATGAAATGCTGTATTATTTGGCATTTCATCTAGGTCTTCAGGGTCAAAATACCTGCTTATGGTTTCCAGTATACAAAGGGATATAAGAAAAATTCAACTTTTAACGCTTTGCATGCTGGTTTATTCTTCATGCTTTTGTTGTCGCCTGCTTTCTTTTTTCAAAAAAATCTTTCAGGAAGTTCAACACTATCAGAGTGTCACATGTTTTGGATCCAGATCAGGAACAGCATTGTCGATCCTGATCTGGTTACAAAATGTTTGCAAAGGTTATATTATCAGAAGATGACTTTTCATGTTTTTTTGTCATCTGCTGACCTTTTTCCAAGCTAAATTTTTCAAAAAAAATCTTTCAGAGACACTATTAGAGTGTCAAATGGTTTGGATCCAGATCAGGAGCGACATTCTGTCGGCCCTGATCTGGGTCCAAAACTGACTGTAAAGGTAACTTATCCGCAGACCACAAAAATCACTGCTAGCAAGGGAAGAGTTTATTTAAAAATGATGCATTATTTGACCATGATTTTTTGTAATGATAATTTTTTCCGACTATCAATCAGATACTCTACAATCTTATACCAAGTGAACTCAGACCAATATGCCATCAGAACATTAACAGGTTTAGATAAACACAAATTTTGAGCGTAAAATTGTCAAATGTTTTCTACTTACCCATCAGTTTTAACATATGTTTTGGCTGCTCATAAGAACCGTCTCATCGAGACGGTTCTTTTGAGTACCCACAACATATGTTTTGGTTGAGTAATAAAAAATTATTTTTTTGTTAAAGGCCTGACATTATCAGAGCTGAGAGCTCTACATTAACTTTCAAATCCACTAGCCTGGTCGGACAAGGACCTTGAGAAATGTACTTGTCCTGACCTCAAATGCACTAGCCCTGACCTAAAATGTATTAATTTGCAAATTATTAACAAATTGTACATTGTATACATTAAAACATGTCGTTTGATTTCAAATTGAAATAAACAACTTGCCACATTTATTTGAATTTCATAACCCTTAAGGTAGCAAACTGTTTAGACCAAGATGATAGTATTTATTTTAATATTTTCTTTGTACTAGCCCAATCAGACAACCAGGACACAGAATTCACTTGTCCTGACCATGATTCTACTAGTACAGGTACTATAGGAACATGCTTACTTTGGAGCCCTGATTATCATAAATGAGTGAAGATTGTCATCATAACCTAGTTAAGCATTTGTCAAGCGTTTTAAGGGTTAAGAAAAGGATTCATAATTTTACACCCCAAATATTTTTTTATCTTGACCTATCATCTAAGGTTCAAACAATTATAGAGCACCACATACCATAAAACAATCAAACACAAAAATTACAATGAAAAAACAACAGCCAAAGCAATCATGACCTAAGCTCATTTAGGCTGTTAATAAGGTAAAAATCATATATCTATTGTTCTCAAACAGGGCCAAGAACTTTCATCTTTGTTTTTGTTTGATTTGATTTTTTACATCCCACTCAACAATTTTTCAGCTATGTCGGGACAGGTCTTCCAGGGTTGAACCAGTACTACGCAAGGATAAATGTGTCATGCTCAAGGACACAACACAGTTACGCCAGTGAGGCTGGAACCTGCGGCCCCTCGGTCTGGAGTCAAGCACTCTACCACTGAGCCACTGTGTTCCTTAGAACTATAATCATTTTTGAGAGCTAAGCATTGGTATAATTTCAACATGATACTTTAAATATTGTTAATATATTGAAGGCTTAGGTGCAATACATATGAAAGAGGTCATTATAAACTAAAGGCAGCATGAAATGACCTTGGTTTTATTAATAGGGTAAACATTCTAAACTTTCAAACACTAGTTGCCTGCCACAAAAGCCTAGACAAACAGGGCAGACCCAGATCAGACTGCTTCTGAAGAAGCAGTCTGATCAGGGTCTTCCCAGTTTGCTTTTCTGACAAGTATTTTATCAGCTCCGATAACTAATATTTTATTTGAGAAGAGAATGAAAAAAATGTTTCGAAATTTTAGAACATTAACCTTATACAATGTGATAATACCACGTCTCACAGAAAAGCACATCTTTTGATAAGTACGAGGCAAAAAAATTGAGGGTTGGTGCCAATATGAAGAACTTTTTTTCTGAGAAAGGCTTAACCCTTAAGGCGCCTGCAAAATAATCTAAACAGGTTGTCTGTTTTAGTTGTTTGCTGTATATTTTGCTATCAACATTAATTTGACATATAAATATGGAGGGCAAACAGTGTGGACCCAAATAAGACTCCTCCTATAGGAGCAGTCTGATCTGGGTTCACCCTGTTTGTCAAAAAGCTACCAAAACATATCAGCAGATGACAATAGCAGACAACTTTTGTTGTGATTTGCACTTTAAGGGTGAAGTTTGATGTGAAAAGATAATGCTCAACCCTTTTCCTGCTAAACCAGAATTTATCCTTTTATTCCAGATCAGCTGAGGAAGCCATCTGATCAGGATCCACGCTGTTTTCCACTCTGGTTGAAAATAAAACATGCTTACAGCTGGAATGCTTTTGGTTATAGCATAAACATTGGGGAGGAGTGTTGTACATCAAAGAATTCAGATTAATTCCGGTTTCGATGAACTGTTGCATGTGCTCACATTTTTAACTGTTGCACAGTCGTGACAGGCTGATCACTGATGACGCCAAACTTCAGCAGCATCACGGTGTAAGAGATGCGGTTTTGTTGCAAAACAGAAAATTTCGCCTAATCTGCTAATTTTTGGCCTCAAAGTGTTCCGCTCATACTTTTGGCGTAAATGTTAAGATTATTTCATTATGTATGCAATGTTCTTATGGATGTCATTACATATTATTACTAAATATGTAAACCACTAGTACTTTATCGATGTTAATACATGCCATCATGTGATAAATTGAAGTTTGCCGATTTGATGGTTTGACAGAAAAACAATAAAAAAAGACCTTACCTCTCTGGAATAATATCTTCTTTCAATAACCTGAAATATACATGAAAGTGTTCTTTGTTTGTTTCTTTGTTTTGATTCTTTATGTACGACAGGCCTTCAGATTGATGGTGGGCTGGGTCATTGTCCCATGGTTTCATAATATGGCCAATCACTTTCCAAGGCAGTGGGCTCAGTGGACCCATCCTTTTTAGTTGTGAAAAAAATCTCACTTTAATAAGAATATTCATCTTACAGAGAGTCTACGAACTCCACAAAACAGAAAGTACAAGTAGCTAGCAAGGTTGCCAATACAGTAAAACCTGTCTTAAGCAGCCACTCAAAAAAAGACAAAGCAAAGATCTTGATAACAAATGGTAGCTTAATGAAGGTCAAAAGGATTGCAGAATGCTCCCATTGGAGCATTCTGCAATACTTTTGACCTGCATTAAGTGATAATTGGTCTTCTTTTTGAGCGGCCGCTTAAGACAGGTTTTAGTGTATAATCAGCAGTCAATATACATATATGCATACAAGTGTCTGTGTCAGTGTGTAGGTAAAGTATACTACCCAAATGTCAACTGTGTTTAGTTTGATATGCTTGGGCCCATCATTTCAGAAAATGACCCACCATTTTTTGCTCCATGGGTCACTTCGGCCCACCAATCTTGAAAAAAATCTGAAGCCCTGTGTATGAGTCAACAATTTTTCAGTCAGGTCCAGATGGGTCTTCCCGGTTGAACAAGTACTGAGCAGCGTATTAAGTGTCTTGCTCAAGGACACAACACAGTGACGCTGTCGATGGTGAGAATGGAAGTGTCATACAGCACAGGTTTAGATAAATAGAAAAAAAAAATTAACATAAAATGTAAATATTTTCTTACCCATCTTTTTAAACATATGTTCTGGGTGCTCAAAAGAACCGTCTTATTGAGAGGGTTCTTTTGAGTACCTACAACATATGTTTTGGTTGAGAAATAAGGAAATTTTATTTTCGTTACACACTCTTGACTAAAAGCCTGAACTGTATGTTCATTTTCTTGCCATTCAAAACAAATGTCATCTGCTTTGGGATCTAACTATGGATATTGATTGGCTATATTACAAACAAAATAAGCCCAGATCAGACTGCTCTCTTATGAGCAGTCTGATCTGTGCTCATATTGCTTACCTCCATGATAAAAATATAGTATTTGTATGAAAGGCCTGAGCTCACCTGAGATGTTGGCCTCATGGTTTCAGAGTTTTTATTTATTTCTTTAATTGTGAGTTCAAAGAGAATTTGACATCCCCAGTGTGTGGTATATTTGAACCCAAGGGTCATATTTGTTATGGTTTATGCAGACAACGACTAAACATTGCTTCGTACTAAACATATACCCTGTATGCCTCATGGTTTTATATGATAAGATTTTTTTCTACCTCAGAAGTCTATTGAAGCTAATGACTCCCCTGGGCATGGCCAAGTTGGACCTCAATGGCATGGCTGGTGGACAACTAACCAATGCTATAATCTAAATATATAAGCTGTGGGTCTCATGGTTTCAGAGAAAAAGATTTTTTAAGTTTTTCCTATTATGACTATGGGAGCAAATGACCCCAGTGGGCCTGGCCTGTATGGACCTCAGGGGATTGATTGGCAGGATTTATGTGGAGACTACTAGAAAATATTATATACTAAATATATAAGCTGTGGGCCGCATAGGTTCAGAAAAGAACATGTCTCAGGTTTTCGCCATTATAAGCCTATAGGAGCTAAATGTTGCCATGACAACCAAAGTTCCAGTCCAATCAGTCAAAAAAACTTATGCAGCATTTGTCTCTACCTGTGGATGCTTTATTAAATGAAAAAGTAAGTGAGTATGATCATGAAATACCACAGTCACAAACTGCAGAACAACCGATGGCACCGTGAGGAAGAGCAAAGTTTGATCAAAATTGGCCAATTGACTTTGAAGATATATTTCTTTGAAAATGTGAACCAACAATGACAAAGCTGACAGGCAATGGACGCCAGACCATTGGCATACTAATACCTTACTTGAGCCTTCAACTAATGTGTTAAAAAGCATGAATTTTTATGATAACCTGCGAAGAGCTTTTGCACTCATTTCTAAAGCTACTGTACTGCCAGCCAAGAGTGACAGTTATATCATGTTTTGTTTACAAAGTTATCAGGGACTTAGAATCGATAGATCACTTGTGTATTAATCCTATCTACAGGATAGGATTAATACACAAGTGATCTATCAATTCGCGTTAGCTCAAGTGAAGTGTACACGTTAGTGTTTTACCTAGCAATTGTTAACAAAGTATTACGTCACTGTCACACTTGGTTGGCACAACAATTCTTTACAACTTATTAAAAAAAAGTGAATATTTATTTTTTTGTAGATTTGAAAATACTTCCTGTAAAAGAAAATTCACCCCATAAGTTTATTTCCCAGTGCATTTTTTTATGAGTGAAGCAAAGAAGGGCCCTTAAGTTGCATGCTTGAACCCTCGATACAATGAAGTGAGTGTCAAAAAGGTCTAAAACATAACAATTGAGAGAAAAAGCTGTATGGTGCAATATATTTTTCGCACACCAGATCAGAATTTACGCTGAATTTACCCATATGAGAAAATTATACCTCACATACCTCGTACCAACCTGTGGGAAAGATAAAAATCGAACAGCCAAACATCAAAAGACAAGTGAAGTCATTGTTACGTTTAAGTGATGTCATTATGTTATATGTAACATTCCAGCATATTCAAGTGCTTCTGGTAGCCTTTTTTAAATATTAAAATGCGGTATTTAATAGTGAACAAGAAAAAGAATCAAATATTAGAGTGAAGACAGGATAGAAAAACCCGTCCCTCACGATCACCGCTTGTCATCCCTCGGCAAATCTCGTGATGCCAAACGGTGATCATCAGGATGGATTTTTCTATCCCATCCTGACATTCATGTAATATGGATTCTTATATTCTTTTCTATGTAAAAGCTATTTTTATATTTGCCAAATACAATAACACTCTATTCATATGGATTCTGTCAAGTATGACCTTGTGTTTTGACAACAATGCTTTTGTTTGTTTTGATTCTTTACATCCCAGTCAACAATTTTTTGTCATGTCAGGTTAGATCTTCCTGGATTGAACCAGTACTAAGCAGCAGAAATGTCTAGTTCAAGGAAACAGCACAGTTACTCTGCCAGCAAAGAGACTCAAACTATAGCAACCATTGGATCCCCAGTCAAAAGCTTTACCAACTGGGCCACTGCCCCTGGCATTGACAACAATGCAGGAGCTATGGTGATGGGGGATAGACTGTTTTAATGCCATGTGAATTTTCACTTACCTTGTCAAAAAATCTAGATAGCTTCACAGCATTTGTTGAACCTGGAGCCACACATTTGACTTGCTGACAGTCCTATAGAAATAGACATGATACCAGAAATGAGCCATAACATGACTAAGCCAACAAAATGAGTGTGCACAGAGCAAAGACCCCGATCAGACTGGGCATCTGCCCAGTCTGATCAGAGTCTTCGCTGTGTGCCCAGTGGGTAACTTAGCACCGAAGCTTTATTCGTGCGGACAGCAAAGACCCTGATCAGACTGAGCTGATGCCTAAGCTGATCCGAAGTCTCGTGATGCAGAGCCAAATATAGGGATCACACATGTTTTTACATGCATTAACATTTGCACAGTTCCGAGGATGCTGTTTGAACAGGAGGCTGATAGGCTGAGTGTTCAACATCATCCGAGGGACCCGGCAAGTGTTAATGCAGTGAAACAAACATGTGTGATCGTTGTTCTTGCATATTTTACCTTATTCCTACCAAATTCGCGCTGGAAAAGCTGCTCAAACATTGAATTTTCCATTTTCTTACACTGGATTTCTCTAAACATAATGGCGTTGGCTGTGTACTTTCAAACGGCATAGCGTCGTCACAACGTCATAACCGTACGCAACGTTTTCGCAATCAAAAACATCGGCGAAATGGGTGTAAACAGCTATACAAATAGACATATATGCAAGAATTGTTGGTTATCTTAAGTTATGGCTCGAATAATTTATCCACCAGCACCACAGGTTTAAATAACAAAAAAATTTCAGCGTAAAATTGTAAATATATTCTTACCCATAATTTTTAGCATTTGTTTTGGATGCTCAAAAGAACCGTCACATTGAGACGGTTCTTTTGTGTACCCACAACATATGTTTTGGTTGATAAATAAGAATATTTTTTTCTGTTAGGGGCTCTTAACTGAAGTCCTGCAGCACTAACTATTGTTCATAAATTGCTTGTTCAATTTAAAGTATTTATTTATAATTGTCGTTGCTATGTTTTTTTTTTGTTTGATTCTTTATGACCCAGTCAACAATCTTTCAGTTACATCGGGACGGGTTTTCCTGGGTTGAACCAGTACTAAGCTAGGATTAATGTGTCTTGTTCAAGGACACAACACAATGACGCCTGTGAGGCTCGAACCTGTGGTTCTTCGGTCTCGAGTCAAGCTGGTTATGTTTGTGTTTAACCCCATTTTTCAGTCATAATACCATATTCAGTTATCATATCACACTGTTCCTGGGCAGGCGCTCTTAACTATTGCCTTGCTAGCCGCGACTTTTATAATTTACTGATAACCTTTGCAAACAGTTTGGACCCTGATCAGGACCGACAGAACGTCGGTCCTGATCTGGATCAGAAATGTTTGACACACTGACACACCTAAAAGAAAATTTTTAAAAAGTTAATTTTAAGAAAAACAGCAGGTGAAAAGCTTGAAAAATTACCCATCATGCAAAGAGTTAAGCGGTTTACTAGTATAAGGTGTATGCATACTTCCATCAGAAAATGACATCTTCCCAACTAGAATCAGTTTTGTTTGTTTGTTTGATTTGATTCTTTACGTCCCTTCAACAATCTTTCAGTTAAACAGGGACCGGTCTTCCTGGGTTGAACCAGTACTAAGCTAGGATATCTAGAATCAGTGATCAGCTGGTCAGAAGATACTAATATCTGCAATAGACCCCTTTCACATTGTTATCTCCCTTAGCAATTGCTCTTCAATTGAAAAATTGATAAAGCTGTTTTTGAAAATGAAGGGGCAGATTGCTTATAAGTTACATTGCAAAACACATAGTGTTGCTTTATAAGTCGATTGTTTTGGCCTTTCACCCCTAGAATGAGATATCTTATTCTAGAAATCAAATAAATTAATGTTTTCATATACATTTTATAAGTCTTCAGAATTTTTTTTCACTTTAATTAGTGTAAAATATACTTTATTATTGAGCTAAAATCGGCTTCTTCATTAGGCACGAAATTGCTTCTTCTTCGGGCACAAAACAGGGCTTCCATTAACTTTCAAATCCAGGAAGTCCAGACTTCCGACCCTTGAAATTTGGAAGTCCCATTGAATTTTTTTGGAAGTCCAACTTTTTTTCTGTGATAACGTCGCGGTGTGGCGGATTGTCAAACTTGCTTTGAAAAATAAGATATATATTTCAGAGATCATTCTTTGTTCCTTACAAGATGGGTAGGGTAGGGTAGGGTAGGGTAGGGTAGGGTAGATAGATAGATTTGTTTGGGAGGGTGTTTGTGCAGCAATTTTTATTTTAAAAGCTAGTATTTATTTGTGTAACAATTATTTTTTATAAGCTTGTACTTATACAGAATGAGATCATTCTTTGTTCCTTACAATGCATAGATAGGTAGGGTAGGGTAGGGTAGGGTAGGGTAGGGTAGGGTATGGTAGGGTAGGGTAAGGTAGGGTAAGGTAGGGTAGGGTAGGGTCGGGTAGGGTCGGGTTAGGTAGGGTAGGGAAGGAAAGGGAAGGGTGGGGTAGGGTAGATAGATAGATTTGTTTGGGAGAGTATTTGTGTAGCAATTTTTATTTTAAAAGCTTGTACTTATTTTGTGTAACAATTATTTTTTATAAGCTTGTACTTGTACAGCGTAAAAATTGCAACAAAACAATATTCGCTTTTAATATGTTGTATGTTCGTTGGTGTAGTGCCTGTGCAGAAGGAGCGTTCAAGTACTAAATTATCGCATGCGCAGGATCTACACAATTAATACGACGCAGACGTGTAGAGTTTATAAAAGTAATTTCACAAGCGTGCAAAGTGTCACGTCGGCACTTCAAACAAAGCGGATAGTGAGTTTCACTTTATTGCTCAGGGACTGGACGTCCGTCTCGCGCAAATGGTTTCTAAGGCCGTTGTCAAGATGTGTCGATGTAAAATTTCACACCTGTTGGATGACACGCTTTTATAATTACGCTTCCGACTGAAGCCTACACGTGACACTGGCTGTCAATAAAACTCTCGAAATCAGTCAAGTGGGACGTCCTAGCGTGGTCAATAAACAAAATAAATGAGTTTCCAACACGAAGGCGGGACATAAATCGCGTAATCTGGTAAATGTGGGCGGGTTTTTTTCTGCAGACAGGACGTCTCGATATCCATTTTCGACCGACTAAGGAATTTTCAGAAGTCCGCGGTACGTCTCTGATGTGTAATTTCGGCGTACGCAGCCGATTTTTGGACGTAATATACGGCGTACGTCCGCCTAACGGAAGCCCTGCACAAAAGTCGCAAAAAACTATTTGAAACACATGCCAACTAATAAGACAAACTTGTCTGTTTATATGCGAGCACCGATAACTCAGACGAGCCTGGGAAAATGCACAGTCTCATCAGGGCATTCGCTGCTCGCACACACATCGGATCCATTGTTGTGTCCGAGCCCACATAAAGGCAGTGCATGTAGATGGAGGCTCAGACTAAAGTAGATCCCACCAGATAAGCATGCAGTTGCGCACGCATGCTACCAAATAGACGTGCGTGTAGTTGCACATAATGACTAAGCATATGCGATAAATGTCGAAATTGAACTATAAGAAAAATACCTCCAATCATAGACCCATTAAGTTACATCAATTCTACACAACATCTGCCTATGTGCAGGCTTGCAAGAATCATCGCAGCTCGTACACACAAATTATGGATGTAGATGAAGACTCAGATCTATCTTTTGAAACACCAGTCCACTGGTTAAGAATGTGTGGGTATATATTGGCACCTTATACGTATATGTGTTGATTAGTACCAATTAAATAAAGTTACACATCACGTCATAAATCAATCGAATACCGTCGAATCACAAACGTGTGCCAGGCACGTGTGCTTTTATTATTTTAAAAGAGCCCCTGACATAGGATTAAAGGACCGGATGCACAGTAGTAGATATTAAAATGGGCCTCGATGCGAGAAAACCTGACTTTGGTGCATGCGAACAACAAAGGCGCAGGCCTGTATTCGTATCCACTCCTGTCTGATCAGCGCCTTTATTGTTCTCTTATTGGAAAGTATAATATAACTAAACTTGCCTCATGCAAAATTTCATTTTAACTAGTATCTGTAGCTGAACAGGCTGGTTTAAGTCTTACTCAGAAACCCGCAAGACAGGTTTCTTGCGAGATGGCCTTAATGTATCTAACCACTTATTAAACCAGAAGACCCTGTATGGAATGTTATCATAGACCATGTCTCGGATCCAGTACATTTATCATTTAATTTTACTATTTGTCTTATCTTTATTCCCGGATTTATTTTTCTTTTAATCGTTTTCCATATTCCATTGTGTAATGTAAGGCAGCGGTATAAAGGTTGCCCCTTCATGTGTAGTCTCGTGGAGATAACGCGGAACGAGGCTGTTTGGCGCATGCACGCTAACAATGTGAAAAGAGTCTATTGGCTGGACTAGGGTTCAAAGAAAAAAGTCAATTTTCACATACGTCAAGGGCACTCTGTTTATAATTAATGAAAAAGTGAAATGTTAATATCCAAGCCTAGATCTTATCATTGTATTGGATAACACATTTTTTTAATAAAAACCCATTCACAAGTTCAAAGGATATTGAGCTAAATGCAAATTTGAACATAAATCAAAGGCCATAACTCTGTAGTTATTTGACTATCGCAATACACTCTTTCCATGCAAAGTTTTGAGAATATCAGACAGGAACAGTTTTTTAAACATCAATCAAGGGCCATTTCTACCAACAATCCTAAACCATTCCTTGCCAATATCAACTCTTCTACAAACTTTGAAGAAAATTGGTGAAAATGCTAAAGACAGAGAGTGGAAAATTAGCAATGATAGACATACATTTTTTAACATCAATCATTCAAGGGCCATAACTCAGTACATTTTTGACAAAGTTTATCTGTCTACAATACCCAACCACTCCTTCTCAATATCAACTCTCATACAAAGTTTGAAGAAAACATGTCAAGATAGAGAGTAGAAACCAAGCTCTGACTGAGATTGATGAACAGACAGACAGATGGACACTAAATTGCACATTTTTAACATAGGGTACGGTAAACGTTCTAAAAGTTCGAACACTAAAAAATAATTATTTTTTCTTCTGTTCGTAATTTTAGAAATTACGTTTCAGAAAAAGTGCTAGTGTTCGTAATTTTAGAATGTGGTCTTTATCGCGAGCAAAAACGGTATATATCCATGTAAAAATGTGGTAGAAACGTGTAGATAACACGGCGATATGATTCTGCGCTATCTACTTATTAGAACCGCCGCTAAATTCTTGCGGACTGAGTCAGTAAAATGTCAAGTGCGTGCGGTAATTGCCAAGTCGAGAGCCAGGCACGTGCATGTTATGTTACTCAATGTACATGTACTTACAAGTCGTAAAAGTCCACTTATTTAACTATTCGATAAGCCAGGTCTCCTATTCACTCGTCTCGGACAACCGATGAATCGACTTCAGAAAACGCGCAAATGCCGACTTCGACTTCCAGACAGTCACTCAAGGACATCTCGTACGATCAGATTTTTTTTGCAAAGATCTGCAGACGAAACTTTGATATCTCAGAGTTAAAAAATGACGAAATTCAGAAAGAACACACACACACACACTCACAAACACACACACACACACACACACACACACACACACACACACACACACACACACACACACACACATCGATCCGCCGATGCACTTTGATTTTCCCGAAAGTATGTGCATGCACCAGTCTCCCTCTCTCTCTCTCTCTCTCTCTCTACATTTGCAAAAACGGTTTGGATCCAGATCAGACCCGAATGGAATTCAGGAAAGAATGTTTCGTTGTGACAAGATTGATTGGTTGACCCAAAATTGTGTTTCAGATTCTAAGAGACCTAGCCAAAACAAAAGATTCGTGTGCAAGCACCATGCAGTCTCTCTCTCTCTCTCTCTCTCTCTCTCTCTCTCTCTCTCTCTCTCTCTCTCTCTCTCTCTCTCTCTCTCTCTCTTTCCCGAGATTCTAGGAGACCTAGCCAAAACAAAAGATTCGTGTGCAAGCACCATGCAGTCTCATTCTCTTTCTCTCTCTTTTCTCAAACTTGCTCGATTGAAAAACTGTCGACGGACATTTCATTACAACATGCGAAAAGACTCAGATGAGTCTGTGCAAATATGCATTCACTACGCAAAGTGGGGAGTAAGCATCACCGCTTTTATGTTGAATGGTCACGACTCAAACTACAACATGGGAAAATGCCCTTTTGTATAATAAGCAAACTTAGCAAATTTACTCGATTGTTTAACGCTGTGGTTTATATGGCTTTTTTAAAAAGTTATAACATCTACTGTTTGCAAATATTTAATTTTGACGGACAAGAAGATGACCAGGCAGCGTATGACCTAAGTCCTTCATGGTGAACATAAGCTTATAGATGGGCGTTTTCTCGCGGTAATTGTAACTCCTAATCCCTCTCTCTCTCTCTCTTTCTCTCTCTCTCTCTCTCTCTCTCAACTTCTATTTACATTTACAAACAGTTCGGATCCAGATCAGATCCGAATGAAATTTAGGAAATAATGTTTCGTCAATTCAATTTAAGCATTTGGGCATGCGATAGAAAGCATGCAAAGCATCAATACTGTCGACCTGCAAAAGCTGAATCAGATGCGCACCAGAAGCATCTCGAAGCATCATTTTCAGTACCGATACGTAGTATTTTTCGAGATAACAAGAGATTATTATGCAACAAGCGCTAGTCTCTCTCTCTCTCTCTCTCTCACATGGTTTTCAAAGTTTGCAGATAGTTTGGATCCAGAAGACCTCCGATGTCTTGCCAAACCAAATCAGGGGCAAACAGGCATACCAAGAATTAATCTATATAGTAAGCAAACGTCCGATGCCTCAAAAGATTAATTCAGATATTGGCTTCGAGCCCATGCGTACGATACGCTGGGTACATTCATATCTCAAAGAAAAGCAAAAATTCAAACAAGTACGTACCACAAATCTAGTTTTTCATGCATGCAGTGCGCCGTTTCATGCTCGAGTTCATTGAAATTGTTATTTTTTTTTCATGCAAACCCATGAAAAGGAGACACAGCTAGGCAATTATGTTTAGTGTGCTAAGTCCGCTTTCGTGCGTCAAGCCCACCGCATGCCACCCGAGTCTTAAAACAACAACAACATGTGGTCTGATAGTCGGCCTCTTTGATCTCAAACATGTCCGTGAACCATTATCCTGTCCCTTTGTCTGCTGCTGATGCTATTAACAGTGCCGGACCCAGGGTGGGGCCTGGGAGAGACCCCCCCCTAAAAGAGGCTGTGACAAACTAATTTAGCAGACCTGTTTAATGTTTTCTTCTAGAAACAAAGGCGCTGTAAGACTGTGCGGTGCGCAGGCTGATCTTCGCATGTAACAAAGTCGGGGTACATGCATCTACAGACGTGTGGTAAATAAAGCGAATTCTGAGATGTCGCGCAGGCTTTACTGTACTGTTTTTAAATTCACAGCCACTTAGTGGGGCTTTATTACCCGAAATTAAGACATGCACCTTCAGCTACATTCCTTCAATGTGCATGTGGGCAGTTAAGGCGCTGGCGATTTTCCGCGGATGCGCAGGCTCGTCTGAGCCTTCGCTGCTCGCATATGCGATAGGTACCATAATCCCATGAACTGGCTTATTTCATGAAAATAAATATGTAAATATTGAATTCATCAAGATGCAGAATCGTGCTACAATCAATTTATATCTTGGCGCATGTATGTGCGTCTGTGCGTACATTATCGTAGGACCACCCATGTGCAGTTTCATTAGGACAGCAAGACAAGCTGCGATGGGCTCAACAGTTTTGTTAAAATGTTCCATTTTGAGGAATTTGATGTTTTTGATCGATAGGAATAGCCATTATTGCATGTACCTAGAAAACTGCCGACAAGTATTTTAAACACAACGAACGTAGATGTCTAGATTTTTTTTGTCCACTTTAAACTTCGTTAGTGAGCGAGACCCTGACGAGATTGTACAAACGCACATGCTCTCCTGAGCCTTCGCTTATCACATCTGTCGTAATTACCAGCAGGGTCTGGGGCTCCGCGCAAGTTGATTTCATGCTCGGGTCCGAGCTGTGTTCAAGAAGAGCACACGCATAGGATGATAGAAGTGCCCGCTTCGGAAACTATATTGCCGAACTGGGAAATCCTTTAAAATGGTTAAAAGGGAGGGGAGGGGAGGGGTTGTCAGTCGGATAACCTGAGAATCACACATATTTAAGCCTTAAGTTAACGTAAGGTAGCGTGAATAAAAATGAGATGATGACCACGTGCGAGTTCTTGCAGTCATGTTTGTCTCTTTTTCCGCAACTTCGGGACTGGTATTTTAGGGGGGAAACGAGCACGTGTCACAGCACACTATTGAGAATTGCTCTGCGTGTGTGAACATGCATAATTCACGTGAAGGTCAAGGTTTGGTCAGTAATAAATAATGGGTGGATACATGGACTCAAGCAGTTCGGAATCGTTGCAGGAACTTGTCCGTGCATCAAGTTCATCAATGCTGGTGACCTTGAATAAACATCGCGCGCTGGCATGCGAAATAGAACGTCACGTGACAGATTACCCATCTAACTAGAATGGAACCTTCCAAATGTCGCCACCGCTCACGTGCTGTACGGTAGAAGTATACCGAACACAGATGGGACAAACAGATAAACGGACATCGATTTTCCGCCGAAAATAACGTGTGTTCGTAATTTTAGAAATTGACTTTTCCAAAAAAATGGCAGTGTTCGATTTTTTAGGATGTTTTAAAAATTATTTTCGGCGATAATTTTAGGTGTTCGTAATTTTAGAGTGTTCGAAATTTTAGAACATTTACCGTATAACATAACACCCTGCACTTTTTAAAGTTGCGGGGCAAAACAAGCATTTATTTTTCATCATTTTAGCTTTATGAGAAGTTGAAATTTCATGACCTTCAGTTGCGTTCACTGTTGAGTATGAAAATAGTTTTAAAACATTGGAGCCAGGGCCTTCACTGTTTACTATTCTGTAAAGCATTTAGTAAATCAGCGCATTGATTCTTTGGACATTCACTACAATCCTTACCAGGTTGAACTGGTCAGCACCACACTCTTTGGGGACTGTTGATACACAAGCTGCCACCAAATTTGGTGTGATTAGTTGCACTTCCTTTTTTACAGTTGTACTAATCACAGTGTTCACAGTGTTCACTGTATGCTATTCTGACAAGCATTTAGTGAGTGATGTCTTGATTCTTTGGACATTCACTTTTACTCTTTTCATACCAGTGACTCCTAAATGCATACATAAAAGTAGGCAATCAGTGAAGACCCAGATGAAATGTGGCATAATGCCACATTTCATCAGGGTCTACACTGTTTGCTAAGGCGAGAAAGAAATACAATTTTATTAGAAACTCATAGCCTGTGACCCCTTGATATATACAATGGACCATCCAAAACTGATTGTATCAAACCGTAAGGAAGAATCCATTAGTTCAAGGGTTAATTCTTACCAGGTTGAACTGATCAGCACCACACTCTTCTGCTACTGTTGATACCCTAGAGACGGCCTTCTCTCGTATACTCTCCGCCTGATCAACTTTGGTCCCTATTACTAATACTGGTATTTGGTTCCCAGCAAACTGTTCTGGATCATAATCATTGTACCTGCAGTAAACAACACCTGCAGTAAACAACACCTGCCTTAAACAACACCTGCAGTAAACAACACCTGCAGTTAACAACAGCTAACACCTGAGGTGAGTTCAACTATGCGAGTGTTGGCGGGCGCTCGTTGTTCTGGTACCTATCTTTATTTGTAATGTGTAAAGCCTGGCATCAGTACAATGACAAATAGCGCCCAAGAGTGCTCGCATCATTGAACTCGCCTTTGATCTACCTACTAGGGTCATCTTCTGATAATCTTTGCAAACAGTTTTGACCAAGATCTGGCCCGACAAAATGTCAGGCTTAATCTGGATCAAAACTGTTTGACCCTGTGATGGTATTCCGGAAAGAATTCTTCGAAAAAATTGATTTTGAAAAAAATTAACAGATGACAAAATAGTATGCAAATTTACCCAGCAGGCAAAGAGTTAAACTTCTGAAAATACAACAGTTACTCTGCTTTTCAAAGAAAATAAACCAACCATCATAACAGCTTAAGGTGACCATCAGTTGAATAAGGCAGAATCTAAGTCTGAAAGTAATAACCTTGAAAACTAATTTGGAACATATCTCACATGGCAAGACTGAAAGTTTAACACTTTCCTTGCTAGCCGCAATTTTTGTTGTCTGCTGATAACCTTTACAAACAGTTTAGACTCAGAACAGGACTGACAGAACATCATTGCTGGTCTGGATTCAAACTGGTTGACACTCTGATAGTGTTCCTGAAAGAATCTTTTTAAAAAGGTAATTTTGAAAAAAAAAGTCAGCAGACAACACAAAAAAGTCAGCAGAACAACAACAAAAGCATGAAAAATTACCCAGCAAGCAAAACTGTAACCAACTCTCCATCATGCATGCAGACTTTGTTGAAATCAGTCCAGCAGTTCAAGAGATGTAATGCACACGAGCAAGTATGACTTTTGTTTGGGTTAACTCTTTGGCAACCAGTTCCAACCAAATCAGCCCAAAAACCTCATGCAGCCACTCCTACCCGATAATGCTCAACATGAAATATGATCATAATTGGCCAACTGACATATAGATATACCACACTGGATAGGCGGCAATCCAAAACGCTCTTAACAATAGATGCATGTGGATAAAAAATCGCTAGAAACAGTGTTTACCATTGCCATTAGTCGCCACTCTGGCGTCAAATGGCAATCAATTTTTTATCTACCTTCGTCGATAGTATTAATGTTTTCCTTTGCCGTCTATCCGGTGTGTATACTTTTGCTGAATATCTCAATAAAAATTACAAAGGGAATTTAATCACATTAAAACACTATGTTTACTCTGTTTCAAATTTTCGGCCACTTGGCTTTTATCAAGAAACAAATAACTGAATAAATGTTGTGAACTACATCTCCATTGTTTTAGCCAACCAGTAAATATAAATATCATATTGCCCATGCGTTTTGGCGTACTGGAAGTGACGTCATATTGCCCATGCGTTTTGGCGTACTGGAAGTGACGTCATATTGCCCATGACAATATCATAACGTTATTTATATTTACTGGTTGGCTAAAACAATGGAGATGTAGTTCACAACATTTATTCAGTTATTTGTTTCTTGATAAAGGCCAAGTGGCCGAAAATTTGAAACAGAGTAAACATAGTGTTTTAATGTATACTTTTGGATTGGAACTCTGGTTGCTTGTTTGAGGTTTACGTCTTAGTTAACAGCTAAGATCATGTCCAGATGGCCAGTTCACCTTGCCACTCTTTTTCCTGGGCAAACTTGACTAAGCGGTTAACCAGTACTTCGTACACAAACTTTGGATTGTAGATGATAACAACCCTTCTTGAATCAGTGGAAGGAGGAGAATGACCATAAAATTATTTCATGCTCCATATCAACGAAAGTATGGGACCGGGCTGAAATCAAACTCACGACCCCTGGATCGCTATGAGGCCGGGTAGAACTCCGGTTGTATTTAGGCCATTTACTTGTGCCTTATGCAAGTATCAAATTTTGAAAAGACGACACCCCTAAGGTTAACCCTTTACTCCATAGGCTATTTTTTATCATGACATCATTTTCTATTTTTAGAAAAAACTGGAAAAAATTCAAGAAATTTTAAGTAAAGTTTGATATTTTTGAAAATGTTATGGATAATGGAGCATTTTCCAATTTTTTTTTTGATTGTATACTATTCAAAGGCGTCAAAAGGCGATATCATGGAGTAAAGGGTTAACACACTACAATTTTCAAAACTTTCACTTACCCATTTGCCTGAGACTTGAGATTATCTCTGTTCAGTATCTCAGCTAGCCATTTTCTCAAGTTCTGGTGAGATTTTCTGTTTGTTAAGTCATGAACTAGAATAATACCTATACAAGATAGAAAAATATTAACCCATTTAAGCCGAATGGAATTTCCCACTCTTATCACTTGGACCAGTCCATTTCCATTTTTAGGATTGTAACTTGTATAGTGTTGTTTTATTTTATTCAAATTCTAAAAGAACATTCTGTGAGCAAACAGTGGAGATCCAGATCAGACACAGCATTATGCCACATCTGATCCGGGTCTGCACTGTTTGCCTACATGTATGTCCAACAAAAAGTATTTGTTTGTTTGTTTAGTTTGCTTTGTTGCTTTACGTCCCAAGTCAACAGCTATAGTCATGGCGGGACGGTCAGTTCACCTAACCGCACTTTTTCCTGGGCAAGCTTGAACATGTAGTTAACCAGTACTTTGTGCACATACTTTCGCTTAAAATTGACAACAACACTTCTTGGATGATTCAGTTGAAGGGAGGAGAAGGACCATAGAAATTATTTCATGATCAATCTCCACAAAAGTATGGGACCAGGCCGGGATCGAACTCACGACCCCTGGATCTGCAGCCAGACTCGCATCTGTTGCCAGACACGTTACCGACCGTGCTACGTGGCCCAAGTATGCCAGGCTTATATGCGTTAATTTCAATTATACCATCCTTACCAACTTTAGCACGAAAATAACTTGTGATGTGCAAGGTCTACACTGATTTAAGTGGTATAAAATAGTTATACCATGTTTGTCCAGATGTACGTAAGATAATCTACTCGCTAAAGCTTAAATTGTGGATTATATCCAAGTACAGGCGGATAACCCATGATAAAACTATAACATTCAGGCCTCGAAATATCTGAAAATAGGCACTTGCCCTGCATCACAAAATTTATTGGCATACACGGGGAAAATTTAATTTTCAGTAGAAATATCAAAATATTCACTTGCCCTGCAGCCTGAGACACTCGTAAATACGAGCGGACGAGTACTATTTTCGAGCCCTGAACATGTCAACTAAATTTTCCAATTAGACAGTTGCGCCAGCTGTTTGTATTTCTGCCAGTTTTTTCATATAGCTTAGGCCAGAATTTTTTTATTAGTTCATTTACGAACCCTCCTACTGTAATTTTTTGTAAAGTAGAAAAGAAAAATTTAATTTCTAAAATTATTTTTATATTTTCTCAACCAACTCTAAATATTATTTGGTTCATTGAAAAAAATAATATATGTTTGAGGTTCTGTCTGTGTATTTTTGAGGGTGACACTGTTAAAAGTTTTTCTCCAGACAAAATTTTAGGAAATGGTTAAATATTTAAAGATTCAATACTGACTATTGGTTTACCTTACTAGTTTTACTGTTTTTTCTGGAGATATTAATTTAAAAAAAAAGCACTCAAAATGACCACTTAACAGGTCATTTTTAGAGCTTTTTTATTTACTTTTTTCACCCCCCCCCCCCGGACCCTAAATCTGAAAAAAAAATCCCGTCAATCAACTGATAAAAATTCTGGTCTTAACCCTATGTAGACAGGAAACCCCTAAATGTGTACTTTTGCAAAAAGTGATGACCCAAATGAAATGCCGCATAATGCAGCATTTCATCTTGGTCTGCACTGTTTGTTAAATACAAAACCAATTTTCAGAAAAATACAATTATTTGGGGAAATTATAACCTGTGACCCCACCGTATATACAATGGGCCATCCTGGTTGTATTGCATGTAGCTTTGTGGAAAATTCAATTGATCTGAAAGAGTATATATACTTGTTGATGATAGATGTTTGCATAATAAACTAGAGCAGCAGTCGATGGTACACCATCGCAAATACCTGCTTTTATACTTTGACTTTTACCTTGGGGTCAAGGTCACACAAAAAAATGCCCCAGTAGTACTGGGGCCAGTACCTTCCACATCATATGACCTATGCACCTGCAAAGTTTGAAGTTGCTACATCCAACGGTTTAGGAGGATATGCATTTACAAGAAAATACATTATTGGATCTTGACCTTGGGGTCAAGGTCACACCAAACATTGCCCAGTACCCTCTACATCATGTGACCTATACACCTGCATAGTTTGTAGTTGCTATGTCAAATGGTTTAGGAGGAGATGCAATTACAAGAAATGTTATGGACAGACGCACAGACGGAGGACCGACCGACTTTGGTACAAAATTAATATACCCTATTTTTCTAACGAAAAAGTGGATATAATAAATGAAAGTTTCACAATTTGAAATATATCTGAATTTCTCTATTTAGATATTTTTCATCTAAAAATTCCGAAAACATATTATCATATACATCATTCCTTTGAGAATGGGGCTAATTTTTCAGTGCAATTTGAGGATAGAAAAATCTACAGTAACAAATACGTGCTCTACTTGATTTAGAGGTAGGTATAGTGCCAATGCTTGAAGTAATCATTTCAGGATTATGCAATTAGAGAGTAACTAGTATTTGTATTACTTGACTATTTGCTTACTGTAAAGGCGGCACCTCATGAATGCGAAATTAGGACTAGTCATCTTGTGCCACCACCTCAGTCATTATTTAGTCCTTAAAACGCCAGCAAAATAACTGCATCTGAAAATGTCTATTTAACATAAGCAGGGAGGCAAACATTGTGGACCCAGATCAGACTGCTCCTACAGGAGCAGTCTGATCTGGGCTCACACTGTTTATCTATGAGGCTTCAAATAGTTTAGTGGACGACAAAAAACAAACATTTTGTGATTATGCGCTTTAAGGGTTAATAAATGTGAGTTCAGTGTGTATACAGTTAGGATTTTCATGAAATGCACGCAAGTTTGCGCGGCTCAAAAAGCTTATTAACTCTTTACCAAATTATAAATAAAACCTGATTTCCCTTCCTTAGCAGATGAAATAGCCGAACCACACCCAGATATGAATATTAAAGTTGCCGCCTTTACAGTAAGCGAAAAGTCAAGTAATATTAAATAAGATAACTTTACCTTGAAATATGGCTATAAATGTGTGAAATAAGAGTGCTGATTGTACAATAATAATTCACAGTGTCATAGCCTAAGTCAAGGGTTCTTGAAGTATATTGGCTTGAGGTCTTAATCAAATTTACTTATGCCATGGACACAAACTTTTCCAGAGCATAAATTCATACATTTTGTTTGATTTTTATAAGACTTGGCACAAGTGTCCACCATAACAAGGTGATGTGTTGCATATACATCATAACAGATCATAACTTGTTTGACCTGCCAAGATTAAACAGATAATCTGTTTCCAACTTTCCAGGCAGTGCAAAGCTTCTACTTCCTTTGCCGGATTTTCTTATCATTATGCACAAGTGTTCACCATAACTAGACAAATTTTCCATATATAACTCAGGCATATACATGTTTGTTTGTTTGTTTCATTTGATTCTTTACGTCCCATCAACAATCTTTCAGTTAAACAGGGACGGGTCTTCCTAGGTTGAACCAGTACTAAGCTAGGATAAATGTGTCTTGCTCAAGGACCACAACGCAGTGACGCCGGTGAGGCTTGAACCCGCCGCCCCTCGGTCTCGAGTCAAGCACTCTACCACTGAGCCAGGTATATACATGTATGTCCAAGGTCAAGGTCACAACTCAAGGTCAAATGGAAAATTTGTTGGGAAATTTCGATTTTTGCTAATTATGGACCTGTGACAAGGATTAACCCCTTGCTCCATGGTAATGTCTTTTGATGCCTTTGAAGTACTATGTATGTGAAAATAATATGGAAAATCGAGCATTTGCTCCTTTTGGAGCAAATGCTCCATTTTCCATAATATTTTCAGAAGTATTCAAAACTTTACTTAGATATTTCTTGAATTTGTTTCAACGTTGTCTAAAAATAGAAAATGATGTCATGATCTAAAAACAGCCTATGGAGTAAGGGTTATAATAGTTAATTACCATTAACAGGATTATAGAATATTGATCTACTATTTTCATGACTAGTGCAGCCTCCAACGTCCCATAATTCCACAAAGTATGTCTTCTCAGATGGCGTTCCTGACTTGTACTCATGTAACTGTAAAATAAAGCAAAAACCCACATACACATTTACATGCCATGGAGGAGAATCTCTAATGTTTCAGTGAGAATGGTATTTGAGCCGTGGCATGTGATTTCGAACAATGTGGCATTGTGACAAGTGTAGACTCGTACGGGGCTGTGCAGCCTCCTTTAAAGCTTAGAAACTCCAAATGTTTTCAGTCAGTAGCTTAGCAGTCATAGAATATTCAAGCAACTTGCAAAGGCTCTGATCAGACTGTGGGTATGCAAAGGCTGATCTGAGGCTGGTCTCACATACCACATTGTTTGAAATCTCAGGTCACGACTCATATGGTAAATGTTGTAAAATGTTGAACCCTAGTGCCTGCCAAAAAGGCTTATACAAACAGTGCAGACCCCGGTCAGACTGCTTCTTCAGAAGCAGTCTGATCAGGGTCTGCCCTGTTTGCTACTCTGGCAAGCATTTGGTGAATTCCAGCCTTTATACCCACATTTTATTAGAGAACAGAGGGAGTTCCATGCTTCATGGTAACACAGGTGTGACAATAAAAAATCTATTCTTTTTTGCCCTGGGTGACCTTTGAGATGGGGTATTTTCTTCCTTATTATACTGAAACTGTGTTTGAAAAACACTATGCACTGATCAGAGTAAAAGATAAGGTTCTGTGTGTAATTGGTAAGAAAAATAACATTTCTGCATCGATCATGGCTCACCTCCACATAAAAGACACCTGGTAGATGTAATGCACATGATAAACGTAGTGCTGTCGGTAACATATCTGACTGCAGATACGTGTCTGACTGCAGATCCAGGGATTCTGAATTTGATCCCGGGCCACTCCCATACTTTCATGGAGATTGATCATGAAATAATTTTTTACGGCCATTCTCCTCCCTTCTGCTGATTCAAGAAGGGTTATTGTCAGTTACAACCAAAAGTATGAGCATGATGTACTGGCTAACCGTTTAGTCAAGCGGGCGCAGGAAAACTGTGTGGTAAGGTGAACTGACCATCCAGACATGACCATAGCTATTGACTGGGAAGTTAAGCATCAAACCAACCAACCAACGTTTGGTTTCAGATCGCCAAAAGCAATGTTCTAAATTTTGATCCTCTGACAGAATATTGATCAGTATCTGTGTTTTTGCAATCAAAAATGTCATTTTTAGGAGTCATAAAAGCAGCTGGTGTTAGACCGGGGCCATGCTCATGATTCAAAGGGTTTTTTTCTTAAAAATAAATGGTGTGTATTTTCAGCACTGGACTCCTTCCTGGATTAATATACCTGCTTACATTATGTAGGTATCCAATAAAGAAAAACTAAATACTACCTTCACTTCCACAGAACAGCCAATTGTCCAGTTTGGATTGGATGTTGGTTCGTTGTGACATATCAGATGAACTAGTGAAGTTTTGCCAACGCCTGTGAAATTGAAATAAGATCTTAAAGTGTTGTCTGCTGATAATCTTTGCAAACAGTTTGGTCCCAGATCGGGCCCGACAAAATGTCAGGCCTGATCTGGATCTAAACTGTTTGACACTCTGGTGACATAATTCATGAAAGAATTTTTCAAAAAAGATGATTTTGTAAATAATCAGTATACGACATACATGTAACCCATGAAAAATTACCCAGCATGCAAAGAGATATATCCACTAATTGTGAGGTAAACCTCAGATTAATTATGGGAGATTGAACATGTGTGATTTTGTTTGTAGGACTATGTTGCGTGCAAAGTTGTTGTTGCATTGGTCATTTATACACTATCAGTTGAGTTTTTAGTGATATTCTGGGCGTGGTTCCGAACAGGTCAGTTATTGGGTTTCTTTTTAAAATTAACAATTAATATCATGCTGAAAATTTCCATCATTTACAACACGCCTCCCCAATTTCTATCTAAATTAACTTGCATAATTCCAATTAACATCAGAAATCGACCTAAAAATGATAAAAGTTTCATTTTTTTACTGTAACTTGTAATATTTCAATTGTGCATACCAGGAATAACTTTGTAAAAATCTTGGGCAAGTGCGGATCCAGAGGGGCTGTGATTTTAACCCTTTAAGCATTAATGGATTGTTCCTACTTAACAAAACGAAATATTTTTTCATGTAACCTGAACACACATTTTTTTGTTTGGCCTTATCAAAATAAAAGATTAAACTGTTGGTACTTGTTTTATTCATTAACAAGACAGACAGACAGACAGCAGTCCTCTGTTTTGTATAATCTTATGCAGATGGAAGTTTTTTTCTTCTAAAAACGCATCTCGCTAGTGTCAATGGCGATTGCAATAAGGCCTAAACGAAATATATGTGTGGTTCCTGTTGCATACCAACAAAATTTAGGGTAGGTAGGTAGGGAAATTATTAAATTTTGTTATAACATTTAACAAAGAAAATAGTGACAAAATCTGAAAAAGTGCCCATTTTAGGTATTTTTTTCTCCAAAGACCATTTTAATGTTTAGGGTAGGGTAAAAAAATTAGGGTAGGTAGGCAACAGAAACCACACATATATTTCATTTGATCCTAAATATACTGACATTACTTCGCCATTTAACATGGCTTCCATGATTTAGAATGAACGATTTTACTTGCTGAAAGTGATTTGTTTGTGTTTATTCATCTAGACACTCGGCTTGAACCGATGATATATTTCAATGCACGGCTTGTAGTATAGCTTCATTTGGAACTTTTGACAGTCGGACGTCACCCTATATGGCTTACCACTGTACTGGTTTTTTTTTTTTCAACAATTCTCAGACTCTTTTGTTTGCAGTAGCAATGAACGAATGAAGAAATGCAAATCAGTAAACTTATTATTTTTTCTCCATGTTTATGTTGCTCAAATAGCAAACGAGTGCAATTAAATATGTTTTCTCTTTCATCCCTAATCAGTTGAATTCGAAAGTCGGTAGTCCGATGTTGTTTACAATACCCTATTAGTTTTTCTCCCTTTAATTAACGGTAAATCTGTAGCGCATCTGTTTCAAACAATTATCTGATAATCCTTGCTTAATCCTTTTATAATCTTCTCGTAATAATCACACTGTCCTGCATCGGTAATCCTGTCAATCACCTGTCAGAATTGCTTCACTGCAGTCTGAGTCATACGATTGGTTAACAGAAACAGGACAATAATCAAGTCTCCCGCAGCTCGAAAAGCTTGTCGGGATCGATAATATCAAAGGGCTTTTGTTTCCGGGTGTGTATTTATCTCTCAGCTACTGGATTTTTAGCGTGTGCCGACTAAAAAAACATGCGTTAGGGGGACTCCCACCAAGTGAAAATCATGCGTCCCAGGGAAAAAACTTGCCTACCAATACGCTTAATTCTACGTTTCCGAAAGCTCTGTATTTTATTCATTGATTTTTATCTATCTATCTCTTTATACTGCCACTTGTCCTCACAGACTTTATAGGCAGGGATGTATTTTGTACACTCATGGTTGCAGGATAAAAGCCTACAAATAATCGCTATCAAAATTACAATAGGATTCTTTAACCTGCACAGTGGTGGCTTTCCCTGCAAAGGGGACATCCAGTAAACGTCCCAGGGACAGTGCACTTATTTAGTGTCATTACTGCAAATAACACTAAGGAAAGCATGTTTGGAAACAGAAACATTTCCTCACCACCAGCGCGGATCGAACCTCAGACCTCTACATCACATGAGGCAACTGCGCTAACCACTGAGCTTCATATTTTTTCTATTAATTCCTCATGAAGAGGGGATAATCTTCGACATACTGAACACTAGCCGAGCATTCGGAATACCTACATCTACATCGTACGTTGATCCGTCATCTTTGACAATTATTCAACGGTTGACTTCGTCATGGTAGCACTAGAAAAGATGAAAAAACTAGAGAATATAGGCAGTTAGAAGTAATATACGGAATAAAAAGAGTAAACAGGTCTAATATGATATAAGAAAAAACAAACAAATAAGAATTCTATGGGATAAAAAGACTAATAAATAAAAAGATAGAAGGAGGAAAGTATTCCCAGTTGCTTTTGGCTAACCAGATAAAGACCACTCTGCCTTCCGTGGCGGTACCAGGGCCCTTACGTCCCCGACAGCACAGCTCCTCACCTGGTGAGTTAATAAGCAACCGGGCCCTTAACGCTGCTTAGAAGGATAGGGGGGATAACCCCTTCTTGAAAGATACCAAAGAAGGGGCCTCAGCAACTGATGCTGGGAGGGAATTCCAAACTGGGATGGTGCGGGGGAAAAAGCTAAATTTATATGAGTCTGTGCGTGTAGATATCTGTCTGTACTTCTTGGAGTGGGATTGTCTGGTTCTTCCTGTTGAGGAGGTAAGATAATCGTCAGCCCTTATATCCACCAGATCATTTATGATCTTAAACAGTAGGGTAAGCTGGATTTTTGTCCTCCTGGATTCGAGTGGTTCCCTTCGGAGAGCATCAAGCATCGATGATACGCTGCTGGTGTTTCTGAAGCGGTTGGAAACATATCTTGCAGCCCTGCGTTGGATCATCTCGATCTTTTGTATTAGCTCTTTCTGGCTGGGGTTCCACACGGATGCACAGTATTCCAGGTTTGGCCTGACCATGCTGATATAGGCATTTGTCTTGGTTTCGACGCTGGTAGACTTTAAGTTTTGACGCAAGAATCCGAGCATGCTGTTCGATTTCTTTTGGATCCGGTCGATGTGGTTTTTCCATGACAGCGTTGACTGGAGATCTACGCCCAGGTACTTGGTGGTGTCTTGTACCTCAAGAGTGTGTCCTTTTAGCTGATAGGGATATCTGAGGGGGGAATGTGATCTAGTGACGCTCAGGGTACTGCACTTTTGAGGGTGAAATTCCATGCCCCACTTGTCTTCCCATTCTGCTAATCTGACAAGATCTTCTTGTAGTGCCTCTTGGTCTGCATGGTCTCTGATAGTGCGGTAGACGATACAATCATCTGCAAACAGTCTGGTGTTAGATGCTATGTTGTCCGGTAGGTCGTTGATAAACAAGAGGAACAGTAACGGACCGAGCACTGAGCCTTGTGGGACCCCGCTGATCACTGGTGCACTTTCCGATTCCGAACCTTCAACAATAACCTTTTGAGATCTGCCTGTAAGAAAGGATGTTATCCAGCTATGCAGGTGTCCTCTGATGCCGTAATGGTGGAGTTTCCGTAGAAGTCGTTTATGCGGGACTCGGTCGAACGCCTTGGAGAAGCCAAGAATCACCATATCTGTTTGGTCACCTCTGTCAAGCGAAGATGATAAGTCGTTGATCAGGGTCACTAGCTGAGTTTCACAACTTCTCCTGGCCCGGAAACCGTGCTGGCAATCGGAGAGAATTTGATGATGGTCCACATGTTTCATTATGCTACTGGTGATGATATGTTCAAGCATCTTGCAGCACAGGCAGGTCAGTGAGACTGGGCGATAATTGGCTGGGTCGTATCGCTGGCCTTTCTTGAAGACTGCAGAGACGTTAGCTTGCTTCCAATCCTCAGGGACACATCCTGTCTGTAGCGTCCTATTAAAAACAATAGTCAGGATAGGGGCTAGTTCCTCTGAGCATTCCCTAAGGATTCGGGCTGGTATCATGTCAGGTCCAGTTGCTTTCTGTGGGTTGCTTTTCTGTAGAAGCTTCTTAACTCCTTGTTCTGTGACAGTGATATTGTCCATGTCAGGTAAAGGGGTACCATCTGGGTCTGGAGTGGCTGAACTAGGGTCCTCTCGGGTGAAAACAGAATGATACTGGTGATTGAGTATGTTGGCCTTGTCTGTAGGTGAATTAAACAATCGTCCATTATCCTTCAGTGGCGCAATACCTGATGAGTCTTTGCGGAGGGACTTAATATAACTCCAGAACCGTTTCTGTTTAGGTTGGCATGCACTGTCTTGGTCTCCAACTTCGATTATGTTGTTTACATAGGACCAGTATGACTGTCGCTCTGATTTCTGTAGAATCCGCTTGCATTCTCTATATTTCCGCACATCTGTCTCGTTCCTGGTCTTCCGCATACGTTGAAAAAGCTTCTGTCGCCGGCGTATCAGAGATCTTACTTTCTTGTCAATCCAGGGTTTCTTCAGCTTGTTTCCCTTGATGAGTCTTGTTGGGATGTATTTTCTCATCAGTTCAGTGGTGAGCGTCCTGAACTTTGCCCAGAGTTGTTCAGCAGATGAGATTTCCGCCATGTTAATGAAATCTTCCTTGGCTTGTCGCAGCTCTTCCTTGAGAGAATCAAAGTCTGCTTTACGGTAACAGTTGACCTGTCTTGGAGGAGTGACTATCTTGGCTGGACGAAGGCTTGATTCCACATAGACTGTTTCGTGGTCAGAAATGCCAGGAATTACTTCAACTCTGTTTACAAGGGACTGGTTGTTGGAGAAGAATAGGTCTAGGGTGTTTCCTGTATCCTCTGTAATTCGTGTCTACTCCAGTACCAGTTGATCCAGAAAGTGGTCCTTGCTAATTTGGAGTAGCTGGTGGCATAATCCTGACTTGTACGGGTTTGGTTTTACAGTCTCTGTTTCCCAGTCAATGTCTCCCAAGTTAAAATCGCCTCCTAACCATGTATGAGCTCCCACTGGAATGCAAGACAGGCAGGTGTTCAGTTGGTCAAGGTAAGCAGGATCATTTTGGTCGGGGGGTCGATAAAGAGAACCAATATATAACTGTGTAGCTCCAGGAATTTGTACATGCACCCATACCATCTCACAATATGCATCAACTTTCAGCTCTTCAGGTTCACTACTGATGAACTTCTCAGAGACCATGATGAAAACACCGCCACCTGCTCTGTTGACTCTGTCTTTTCTATAGACTTTAAAGCCCTTGGGAAATATGGCTGTTGATAGGTGCTGGCTATTTAACCACGATTCCGTTCCTAGAACAATGTCAGCCTGTGTAGACTCTAATATGTTCTCTAGCTGGGGTCTTTTCTCAACAATTGAGTGGCAGTTTACTATCAGGACTCTGATCGGGATGTCATTTCGCTGCCTTTGGCTGCGCTGTACTATTGTTGGTTCTTTACTGTCATTTAGGCTTGGGTGAGTGAAGAACTCAGGTGATGTAGAATTGTCTGGTGCAGTAGAACTCGAAACAGACACCGCTTCATGCACGCGAGTGGTGGTTTTAGGTGATGATGTGGCCTGTGGGCTGGTGAAGCTTAAATCCGGATAAATAGTAGTATCATGGGTGAGAGGCTCAAAGGTATTTGAGGTCTCAAACAACAGAGTGTCAAAGAGGGCAGATGAAAAATTGGGTAACCCACACTGAACACATTCCCAGGATACATTTCTCATGGCTAAGTAAATACAATCCTTCATTCCCAAGCATTCTTGGTGATACCACACATTGCAGGAATCACAGCAGATGCCTGGAGTAGTCCATTTTACCGCTTTGTGACAATATCCGCATGGGTACTTACAAGGTCTTGGACCAGGATTTGGTTCTGGCGCATATGACTCAGCAAGGAGAAGACTGCAAAGATAGATTAACACTAGTTTGTCTCTGCATACTGGGCCTTTTGCTTTACTATGTGTACTTAACATGGACAGAACAAATTGTGAACAACAACCAGGTGAGGGTGATGTTTCAGCATATCTGATGTTTACTATTTCATCTCCAGAAGGTACAGAGTCAGGGAGTTTGGCTGAGAGTAGCCTTAAGCAGATAAGCAGAGCGGCTAAGCATAAAAGCAACAGCTGATTCTGAAACATTTTAGCTTATGCCGGATGTTTACATTGCTGCGGTCAAGGTCAATAGCACTTGCATAGCAGCCCGGTGGGTGGGGAGTGTAAGTAGTTAGAATAACAAGAATACACAAGTGAAACTGATAGTGTCAGAATATTCCGGGAGGATGTCACAAACCATAAGCAACTAGGTGCTTTATTTGATGAATTTGTGTCTGCAGATAGTTTACTAAGCAAAAACAGTTGAAAAATATAAGGAGCTCAGAGCGGATGTTGTAGCGTCCGCGCTACCGGAAGTCATACCCTAAATGCCCAGGCGACTCTAACCAATCCATTACCAACAAAAACATTTTTTTTTTGAAAAGCCAAACTTGTTATTTCATTCCACTCGATTTGTCTTGATTTTACAGCATGCTTAAGCCACTGAGCCTATAAAACCATATAGATCCCTTTGTTAACAATTAATTTATCACGTCCGAACAACAAAATTAATACCTGAATCACCGACAACAAGAATTTTCACTTTATCGAAACTGGCCATCGTAGCAAATTTATCAGAGTCCAAAAGAAGCTTTCATTTTTGAAAGGGAGGCAACTCTTACCAGAAACTCTCCAACTTCGACCTCCGACCGACTCCGGCCTGCCTGCCTACGTGCGCAGGTTGTTGTTGTTGTTGTTGTTGTTGTTGTATCAGGGATGCAGCCTGAGAAGGCTCAACTCCCAAAGCCTGGGAGAGGCCCGCCACGCTAGCATCTGACACCCCGAGACCATTGTACGGTCAAAAAACTCCCAAAAAACTAGTTGGGTTTAATGTGAGTTTCCGAACCGTACACTGGATACGAATAGGTCATGCCAGCGTAACGGTCGGAGTCTGTTTTTACCTTGTGGAAAGAAGCCGGATTGCCCGGAGAAGAAAAACACGGCGAGCTTGCTCGGAACAGACAAACCGGAACAAGCCGCGTTGAAGCTGGAGGGGTACACTGCATCATCAGCTCGACTAAATTTACACAGGAGCCTCAGCGTATGCGTCATAGAACAACACTGTTCTCAGCAAGAACCCCAAAAGTCGCACGTGCTCGGAAAACCCCCCACCCACTAAAAAAAGAAAGAAAAGTCCGAAAATTGATTACATTCCCCAGGGAGGGTACTCTCATTTTTTCTTCATACGTAGGCTCGGGCCCCGCATCTACTGTTCACGTAAAAACAGTATCAAGAATTTCAAGGACCCCAAAATATTTGAAATTTTAGCAATCCAAAAAAATACTCCCCGTCCTGTACCTTGACTTTAAGAAAAGACCCTAAAATGCATAGAAATGACCCATAAATATAGTCCAATTTGTGATGACCCCCAAAAAATATCCACAAACCTTCATACCCTGAAAAATATTCATTTTTCTGAAAACCCCCAAAAATATTGCAATTCAAAATTTTGAACCCCCAAAATGACCCGAGCCTACATATGTATGAAAATATCAGAATCCCAGGTGGGGGGGGGGGGTACTCTCATTTTTTCTGCATACGTAGGCTCGGACCCAGCATCTGCCCTTCACCCCAAAAAAATATCAGGAATTTCAAGCAGCCAAAAAAAATATTTGAAATTTTAGCAACCCCAAAAAATATCCCTAATTCTGTGCCTTGACCTTAAGAAGAGACCTTAAAATGCATAGAAATGGCCTCTAAATATAGTCCAATTTTGTGATGACCCCAAAAAAGTATCCACAAAATTTTCATACCCCAAAAAATATTTATTTTTCTGAAAACCCAAAAAAATATCGAAATTCAAAATTTTGAACCCAAAAAAATGGACCGAGCCTACATATGTATGAAAATATCAGAGTACCCCCCCTGGGATCAGAATACCCCCCCCCCCCGGGCCTACGTGTCTGTATATCTGTCTGTCTGTCTATTTGTCTATCCGTCTGTTTTTACGTCCGCCCGAGCACACGAAATTGGGGTTATGTGACAGTTTAAACCGTCAAAATAGAAACTACCTTCGTCTGTCCGTCTACTAGTCTTGCCTGTCTATCTATGTTTAAATGTAACTGCCTATATCATTGACTGTGAGATTTGAGGTAAAGTTACCCTTTACAGGCTAATGAGGTCCCCGAGGGGGGTCTGCGCTCCCTTGATCCCTGAAAATAATACATTCATCTCCCCGTCTCCCTTCAAATAATTTCCTTGTCTCCCTAAAAGTATTTGCATTCGCTCCCCAAATCCCTAAAAATAGTTCAGCTTCTCCCCAACTCCCCAAAAATATAAGCCATTTCTCCCTAAAATGTATTTATCTTTCCGTAGGATAAAATCACATACTTATTTTATAGTATTAGGCTATATAAGAGCGCATGACTTAATGATCACTTAATATTTTGTCTTATACATGTAAGACAGGCCTTTGCCATGGAAAACATGACATATAAAAGTCATGGAATGCATGGCATATAATTAATTTCAATGAAATGTATTATATATATATCAAAGTATGAGGCCATCTTTAAATTGTTGTTGCTGTACCTGGTAGAGTAGGCTAGGAGGTTTAAAGACATACCATTCGGTTTTCCTTTTGGGGACAGGGGCTGATTTTTTCAAACAGCTTACACTAGATTTTTCTAGACACTTTATAGTGAAAACTTTTAACTATTAAAAGTCTTTTGTACAATTGCTATCAGTGCCTATACGCTTGTTTAACTTCAGTTAAATGAAGTAGGGCATTTAAAAAAAACTCCTTTAAAAAGGGCTAGTTACCTGAAAAGATAATAAAATAGCAGGTGTGTAGGTGGCCCCGTAACATTGTGTACACACACTATTGCTAGGCGGGGGGGGGGGGGGGGGGTCCGGGGGCATGCTCCTCCCCCTCGAAATTTTTGACAAAAATGGTGTGATCTGGTGCATTCTGTGGCGCCCCTAATTAAATTAGTACCAAATTAAAAATCAACAATTTTAAGGGGGGAAACATCAACAAGAAAACTTAATTACCATATTTGTCTCTCAGACCAATCTAGATGAGCATGTTAGTATGAAAATTAATACATTTAGAATTGAAAGGGGGGTCTGGGGAAATTTTTAAAAAATCAAACAAAATGGAGGCTTTTCCTTATTCTTTTTGCTTTTTGGCAAGGCTCCCTATATCCCCAAAATTAATTACCAGTGCTCCCAAGCTCCCTGAAAATAAATAGTCATTCTCCCCAGATCCCCAAAACCCCTGGGGCCCCGCTAATGACAAGATATATTATTGCACGATGTGAATGATTACTTCACGAACTGCTTGTCTGGTATAATTGAACGTTTTGGTCACTGTAAAGAGGGTAATTTAAATATTCACATCTGGGCGTGGTTCTGCTATTTTATCTGC
Organism: Loripinus fragilis; assembly: GCA_964019695.1. Classification (NCBI taxonomy): domain Eukaryota; kingdom Metazoa; phylum Mollusca; class Bivalvia; order Lucinida; family Lucinidae; genus Loripinus; species Loripinus fragilis. Next base: position 55,987,897 of record OZ026517.1, read on the forward strand.
TCAAGAAGGGAAATCAGGTTCTATGGATAATTTGGTAAAGAGTTAATAATTTGTTTGAGTAACGCAAAAGTGTGCGCATAAATCATGAAAATCATGACCATACATGTATATACACTGAACTCACATTAAATTTTATTAACCCTTAAAGCGCCAATCACAACAAATTTCATCTGATTTCATCGTCTGCAAAAATGTTTTAGAAGCCTCTTCGACAAACAGTGTACATCTACACTGTTTGCCTCTTTACGTTAACCAATAAACAGACATTTTCGGACGCTGCTATTTTGCTGACGTTTTAAGGCAGGTCACGTTATGGCGCAAGATCGAATAAAATCACGCCCCATTTTCAGCTTTTACCTATATATATGTCTAAGGTTACGCATTCATGACCCCATGGGGAGGTGCCGCCTTTTGCAGTGACGCAATAGCTTAATATTTAAAGTCGTCTCAAATAGACGTTTGTAATGTCACCCAAAAGTCACCTGAGGTGAGTTCAACAATGCGAGTGTTCGCCGAGCGCTCGTTGATTGGTACCTATCTTTATTCATAATGTGTAAAGCCTGGCATCAGTACAACGAGCGCCCCAGAGCGCTCGCATTATTGAACTCGCCTCTGGTAGTATAAAACAGACCAACGCAACGACGACTAATCACGTGACATAAACCGGGACATCTAATCCCACTTACAAAATCGCACATGTTCAATCTTCAACAATTAATCTGAGGTTTACCGTACAGTTAATGGATGGATGCATACCTGTTTACCATGCAGATGACAATACAATATCTTTTAGCTCGTCAGATTTTAATAGATTAATTCAGGTCTTACAGAAAGAAAGTTCTACTCTTATAAACTGATTCCGTATAACCTGAATGCAGGCAAACCCTGAAAAATTCCAGGCCATTGGAGTTGGGAAGAGGACCCATGGCATGAATATAACTATAAAAGTTTCTGACACTCAAATAAATTGTGAGGATGTAGTGAAATTGCTTGGCGTAGACATGATTTACCAACTAAATTTTGATTAACATATCAGTAATCTTTGTAGAAAAGCAGGTCAGCAGCTGGTTGAGTCCTTTTTTATCAAGACTAAATAAACTTACAATTTTTCATACTTTTATATTATCTAATTTTAATTACTGCTCGCTTGCCTGGCATTTTTGTTCTGAAAGTAACTCTAAAATTGGAAAAAAATCAAGAGCGTGCATTGAGATTTGTCTACGATGAATTTAAATCAACTTAAGAAGAGTTACTAAACAAAGCAAACATTCCTTTCTTTCATATTAAGAGAATAAGAACAATGGCGGTGGAGACATTTCGCATCTTAAACGATATATATCCCACTGTATTGTCTGATCTGGTTAGGATAAAGGACTGTTCTTCTTATAACTTTAGATATCAAAATGTTTTGTAGGTGCCGCAAGTTCGCACAACAAAATACAGTAAGAAGAGTTTCAGATTTGCAGCTGCCGTCCTGTGGAACAGCTTTCAAGATGATTTTAGACAAGCAGCTTCAATCAATTCAAAGCTCTAATTTCCAATTGGAGTGGTAAAGACTGCAAATGTAAGTTATGTAGGTAGCTGTTCTGCAGGATGCCCAGCTGCCTGTCTGAGTTCAATCGCATGTTTGTTTATTGCGCTTTCTGTGTTGTTTAGCTTTGTTTGTTCCATTTTAAGTTTAATGTTAATACACGATGGGGCAGTATTGGCACCAGCATGGATTGCTGGTCTCAAAACTGCAACATGATGTATTTTTGTGTTATAATATATGTGCTTTTGTTTATTTTAGCTGGAATGCCCTAGTTTTATTATTTGTTCTTATGTGCTGAATATACTCTCTTAATTGTAAAGTACTAATTTGCTTCTTTTAGCTAATGCTTTGAATGTATGAAGTCCTAATGCCTTAAGATAGCTAAAACTTTATATGTTTCTGTTTCAGATATACATTAATTTTTTAATCCTTTTTAAGGTTATCCCATGTAATTATTATCAAAACATTATCTTATCTTATAATGTATTTTAATTTATAGACGGTCAAAAGCTCATTAGAGCTTATGTTTCTCTGTTTAACTGTCATGCCGTCTTTAAATAAAATTTCTTATCTTATCTTATCTGTTTAACTGTTTGCAGGATGGATACTATTTCATGTATTTTGTCGTCTGCGGATTTTTTTTTTCAAAATGATATGCGAAAAAATTAGTGGCTCTAGCTGCTATTTAAACTATTGTCAATATTTTATTTTATTTTTATTGCGAAAAAAGGCCAGTCAAAGTGAAGTAAATCTCGTGTGTTATTTCGAAACTGTTTGAAAGCGTTACCTCCCCTAATTGCACAAATACCGGATGTGCTGATTACGTGGCAATTATTGTATTGGCAAAGAAAACGTATTTACAAACACGCGATTTTCTTAATATATCCCAAACCATGTAAGTCTATTTAATCCAATACTTTAAAAGGAAAGTCGTGTTTTAATTTTTATCAATACATGTTGGTCTAGTGTGAGTTTCTGCCATAGTTTTTTTCCACTCTGAAATGAGTATAAAAAAGTAAAGTTGAATTCACGTTTTTAATACAATTAGAAAAAAACTAAAATTCAAATAAAAATGGGTAACTTCTACACCGCTGTATTGAAAAAGGTTACTGGAAAGAAGGATGTGAGAGTTCTTTTTCTAGGACTTGACGCTGCTGGGAAAACAACCACTCTCTATAAACTGAAACTTGGTGACGTTGTGACAACGATCCCAACCATTGGCTTCAACGTGGAGACGGTTAGCTATAAAAACGTCGATTTCACAGCCTGGGATGTTGGCGGACGAGATAAGATCAGGCCGCTATATAGGCATTATTTTCAAGGTACCGACGCTTTGATCTACGTCCTGGACAGTAACGACCGTGAACGGTAAGATAATACTTCTCTTTCATGTAAAAAAGATTCTCTTTCATGTAAGAAAAAGAGCATGTACACTAGCACTGTGTTTTTTAAGTCGTCTGCTGATAACATTTGCAAACAATTTGGGGCCAGATCAGGACCGACAGAACGTCGATCCTGATCTGGATCCAAACTGTTTGACACTCTAATGATGTTCCGTGTGTGTGTGTGTGTGTGTGCGTGCGTGCGTGCGTGTTTTTTAAAGTTCATTAAAACAGCAGACAACAACGCTGAAAAGCATGGACAATTACCAAGCATGGAGAGAATTAACATGTGTTGTCATATAGAGCAACGATCGAGTGCATGAACATGTATACTTTCCATTCATGCAATAAGACATGCAATGCAGCATTGTTTTTTTGTTTTTTGTTTTGTCTCCACATAAGTTTTTCATACTTAGCGTTAATGCCTCTAATAAATGTCTTGCTGGCTAATATAGATGTCTAAAACTTAATCTGAATCTTCAGCTACAAGTACACTCGTAAGTAACTGTTGTGTACGATAGCAGCAAATGATATGGCGAGTCTGCGTATATGCGCAGACTCGCCTTAGCCTTCGTTGCTCTACACCGCGGTAAATACTAAAATCTCATGCGCTAACTCATTTCTTAAATATTTTACAGAAAGGAAGAGGCCCTTGATGAACTACGAAGAACCGTAGGAGAGTCGGAACTGGCAGGGGTTCCAGTCTTGATCCTCGCCAACAAACAGGACCTACCCAACGCCATGTCTGGGGAGGAAATTTCCAGGGGGATAATGTCGGATTCATTTTTGAGGGACAGACATTGGTGCGTTTTCTCCGTTTCCGCAACTTCCGGTGAAGGTCTTTACGAGGCGCTTGGTTGGCTGACCAATATCATGGCGCACAATAAATTTAAAACCTACTTGAATGGTGCCAGTGCAGCGACTGAAAGCAAGATGGAAAAGGATCAGAACCAAAATGTCAAGAAGCAGGAGGAATCTAAAAGTTCTTATTTCGTGGACCTGGTACATTCGTTTAAGAAAATTCTTTATCGATCGTGAACTGATTTAGCCTACTTTCATTGCGAAAAATTACAAGAAGCTGATGCGTCACTATTCAGGGGCGGATCCAGGATTAAATTTTCTGGAAAGGGGGTCATATGTATAAAGGTGTTGGTGGTCCGCTTTGCTGATTTTATCTCATTTTTCTTAAATATTCCATGAAAATGAAATAATTTGGTCTCACTGAGACTAAATTATTTCAGTTTCATCGGATATTTAAAAATAAGGGGTGGGGGGGGGGGGTTCAAGCGAACCTCCTGAACCCACTCTGGATCCACCACTGCCGAAACTTTTATTAATGGGTTCATGAAGTACATGTGTCAATTCACGTTGTGTAATTTTGCATGCTAATTTGTCCTCTGTGGTAGTTTATAAAAAACATTCAAAAAAACTGTTTGCATGAGAAGCAGGGGAAATATGTTGCTTCTGTGGGCCATGTCAGATAAACAATGGCAGAACTGTTTTGTACTGATAAATTTGATAACAATGCAAACACCTGAAATGGTATCTATAGAAATCTTGTTTTGGTTGTTGTTGTTGTTGTTGTTGTTGTTGTTGTTGTTGTTGCAACAGTAACCACAATTTTGATAGGACCTGACGTAAAACGCACATGCTGTTATTCCTCCACCCAACAAATGGTACAAATAAATGACGTCAGCTTGTTTGTCAGTTATTGCATGGACGGACGGGCGGCAACGACGGACGAGGGGCGACTAAAGCCCTTCGGCTGTGACCCCTACGCAAAGCAAAAAAAATGTGCAGATATTGCCAACATCCGACACATATTTGAAGCATGTTTGTTAATTAGCAAGCCAGCATACAATCTAGGGCCACTATCGGTCCGCCAGCGAAACGCCATTGGAATGGCGTTTCACTGGCGGGCCGATAGTGGCCGATTTAATATGCTTTTTGGGTACATGTATGTAACTTCTGTATCACAGTGACCTTTAGTTGTCACTCTAAATATGGTAGCTATACCGAGGGCAAAAGAAACGCTTCATGTATAAGCTTTGCATGTGGCTCACACACACATGAGCTGCACAAGCTTACCATAGCCAGAATCTTGATTAGTTTATTTTGTCGATTTTGTTTACCAGGTATATTGGCTAATATACATGTATATATTTAAACTGGTGTCTCTTTTTTCCATCTAAGTAATTTATCGCAAATTTTAGATGTAGCGTTTCTTAGCCCATCAGTATATAAAGGAAACCTGAGTAGCCAGCAATCATCTCGCCGAGAGAGAGAGAGAGAGAGAGAGAGAGAGGTGGTAGCTTTATTTAAATCGTATTCTTTTATGTGCGTGTCTTTGTTTGTGTTCTTATGTCTCGTCCTCATGGTGCTATGAGTTGGTTCTATGCCTGGCCATACTCACTTGCGTTTAAGATGTTGGTTAAACCACAATAACTTAAATGGATAGATTGTAGATCTTCCTTCTATAAGAGGCATTTGTTTATTAGGTGTTCATTGGAAGCGTCTCCAGACGCTTTCAATGAGCATTTTAACAAATGTTAAAATTTGTAGATAATTGTCCCATTACCAACTCTAAGAGGGGGTTCAATATGTAATGAAAACAGTCCAATGAATCCAAAAGTTTTATATTTGCATGCATTATATTTACGTTTATAAAAAGGCCTGCTTCTTGGCTATGCATATGTTTAGCTCTTATCCAAATAAACACAGGCCGCTTTCAAGATAGGGTACTGAAATACACTGCAATATGAAATGAAACGGTGTTTTGAAAAATATAAAACTACTGTACATGAACTAATGATGTTTTCAGCCTGTTACTTCGCATGGTGAATATCTATAAATAGGTTATTAATAACTGCAATAATCTTTGAAAAGTGTATTAAATTCTACCATGACGAAATAGAGAGGCCGACATTTTGGTCAAAATCCTCCTGGATGCCACTTTCTCTGGCATTCGGTTCACATTGTCGTTTTGCGTGAACGATTACATAGCTTGTAACATTTCTTTTGGTCACTATGGTATTTGTTTGCGAGTAATACAGCCGTTTTTGCTGCTACCTTAACACAATTGCATGTTAGAGAAGAAAAAACACACGGGTTTCTTCCATTTTTGTTTGAGAACATATATCACTTTATTGATTTAAATACATCATTGTCTTACATTAGGATGGTCATGGGAGAAAAATTATCTTGAAATTTGCTGATTTTTCATAATTTTGCTAAAATCCAGATTATAAGTACCCCACCTCCCAATACTAGTTTGATTTTCGTGTACGAGTTATCATAATACAATTGTTAGTATATCATTTATTAAAGCCAAGATCAATCTACAGAACTGATATACCAAATTAACTATTCTACTACCACGGCACAAACTCTTGGTAAATCAAAATAACCAAAAATCAGCTTTTTTTGTAGCATTTACACTGGAAAATGAGGTAAAATTGAAAATTTTTGGTTGCCATGGCAACGAGCTTCCAATCAAAGAAATATTGTACCAGTCTGTGTTTGGTGACAAGTACTACATGATAGGACACAAATTTACAATTTCTGTAACCATGGATGTATCGCCATTTGCATGGTGCTTAGCAAGAGCTGTACTTAATATACTGACACACCCTTCCAACGCAAAATGTTTCAGGAATGTAACTAATTAATATACGAGGTCTTGCCAAAATCATTGTACCGTTAAGGGGTTATGGCAGACTTTCACCCAATCTGGTTATGATTAAAAGGGAATGATTGACTGATAAAGTTCTACTTTCATTTTCATAAAAAAGTGTTTCAATTTTTGATAAAATTGCGTTACAATGGATGAACCATAATAGTGTAATATTTCAGGTTCAGTTTGATTTTGCGTTAGAAGTGTGGTTCAGTATATTTTTCTCACTTATAAAGTATCTTTAAATACGTTATTTAAATAAAGAAAATCACTTAAAAGAATGCCATCTCTGGTGGGTAACAAAAGAGAAATCAGTACTGGTCAAAAGTTGGCAGCGTTTTAGCGGGTAAAACGGAATTGAATGCGAAAACAACGGATATGCGATTCATGCTTGTTAAAGGCTTGTTTAAGAAAACACAGTATACCTTCCTGCCTTTGTAAAAATGTTTCTTTGCAACCTGGAGGGAAATATATACAGTGGATATGAGTGTGTTTCTTCAAAAATTATGTAACTCAATAAGTTAGAAAGATAAAATAATGGTTGATGCTCCGTGTGAAAGGCCAAGCTTTGATCTTCTCTTTGGCATAGCGTAAAGAATCCTAACGCAGTTTCTGGATGGAGTTATGAATGCGTTTTCATTACATTTTGAGCGCCCCTTGTATATGGTAAAAAGATTCGTAACCATGATGTATATATTACCAGCTTTACCTACCAAGAGTTTGGTAATATAGACGACATTCATTAAATGTGTTTTTATACATTTTTATTTGTTTAATGATAATATCTTTTTTGCACAAATTTAAGATTTATAAAAAAAGTTCATAAAGTTACAAGTAGAAAATAAAACTATTAACAAAAGATTGCGTTGTCATATTTTTTTAAATTTAAAATGTATACACGTATATTGTTATCTGACTGACTGCAAAGTCCATCTCTCCATGGCTGATACTGCCTGCAATAGGTTTGTACAAAAGCTCATGCTTGGCTGTGCTTGGTATGTGAAATAGTTGCCATTAATCATTTCACAATATAAAGCTCTTTCTGATATGCCCTATAGCAGAAACAGGAGTTACTGAATTATCCCTCTAATGTCCTTGCATCTTTATTAGCACATTGACACAGTCGTATACGTGATATCGTATAGACGTTTAGCTACAGTATAGAGCCTTCAAAGATGGCGGACATACAAAAGTAGCTTTTCATTCGCAAGATATACCAGGTTTATTTACACACAGCGACTAGTCATAGACGCTAACATAGATATTATGATTTTCCTATTATCTTTGCGCAGTTTGATCTGTTGAGCAAGAATTTGACAGGGGGAAGTGCATGACTTACAGAAAGTGGAAACGAAGCAGTAACCCGACAGGTTTTCTTGTCATTTTGTCTTTCAAACAGCAAATGTCGCGATTTACTGATGGCTGGAAATGGTTTCGCCTCCCCCCTCACTTGTGTCTACACAATATACAGCGGAAAAGTGCCATGCTCTACACGATATCCAGGCCTGTATTTCATCATCCAAAACGGTTTCTTTGGGCTATGAATTTCAAGTACATGTACATGCACTGGGCTTATGGTATTTAGTAAGAGAATCGCGACATTTGCTGTTTGAAAGACAAAATGACAAGAAGACCTGTCGAGTCACCGCTTCGTTTCCACTTTCTGCAAGTCACTCACTTCTCTCTGTTAAATTCTTGCCAACAGATCAGACAGCGCAAAGACAATTGGAAAATCTTAAATCCATGTTTTGCTGAGTATGTCTGGCCACCAGGTGTAAATAAACCTGGTAAATCTTTCGAAAGAAAAGCTACTTTGCATGTTCGCTGACCTCTTAATTGGCTGTCGTGTTTGTTGCCTTTTGTCACTTTCCCAAATGTGTCCTGGTCCACATCAGAATTAAGGGCGAGGTTGGCGCCGTGAAACTGGTTTAAGCCCTCCAGTAAAATATTTTACTGACCGTTCCAAGGCGGTACTTCTTTTGTGGATCTTCTATGTTTTTTCTGTCTTGTGTTTGCTATGCCTTTGTGCGCGTCTGATTATATGTGCCTTGTGGTCACCTGCTGGGAAAGGGCTGGCCTCTTGGCTCTCGTTTGTGATGTCTAACTGTGAGTTTGTCACTTTCCCATTGGTATCCTGGGTCAGGTGCGGTACTTGATTGTATCGATTTCTGCTCTTTGCACCCTTACTTACTTTTATACTGTAGCCAAAAAGTCTACACGATATCACGTATACGACTGTGATTGAATCAATACTGAAAAAAGCAATCAAATGAAATTGAATAACGGATGAACTGATGAAGTATTTAGCAGCATATGCCCTTATTAAATTGCCAGATGATCAAAGAGGCCATCGTGATCTAGAGAATACATGAAACAATTTTGATTTTTAACACTATAAGTCAATAATTGACTAAGGTAAGAAGGCGCTGTAATTTTCAGCCCTGGCTCTCTCGATAACGCAAATACTTCAGGGGTGCAAAGAGATTATCCAAACTTACATAATTAAGATCATAAACTATGCAATACCACGCTGGTTTGTTTTTCCAAATTTACGACAAGCCTAGTGACATTGTGCTTTAGTGCTAAAACACTTTGACATTTTCCAATACATAGAGCTATTCGGTCACTGTTTACAATTTCCCGGTCCCTAGTTAAGCGAACCAAGATTGGCCCGCCATATTTTTATAGCTTGTGAAGCTACACAGTGGAATCTATGTCTGAGCCTCAGTCAACATGTACTTTTTTATACTAACGGGCTTTAAAAACGCAACACTTACGTCCTGTTATATCTTTCAAAAGACAGTTGATTGTAAACTTCATTTGCTTCGATGATGTCATCATGAAGTGGCTTCTTCAGTCAACACTTAAGTTTTAATTGTACATCCTAACTCGACGACGTTATTGCTTCGTTTAGTTTTAGTCACTGAAACATTTCTTAAGTAGCGGATTGAACGGGTATACACAGATTAACGCCTAAAGAGCAAACCTGCTGTATCACAGACCTGCCGATCAAAATGAAAGCTATTCCTCGATGACTAACACAAAGTTCATGACACACTTTTGATGCTTCTCGTGTTTCTTGTTTTAAAGCAGCAGGGGATCTTTCACTTATAAAATTTTAAAATTTTGTCAAAAAATTGACCCCTATCTCTTATAGTTTACATTTTCAATGCTTTAGATTTATTTGAAGTGGACAAGTTTTTCATGTGTTACACACAAATGCACACTCTTTAATATACAATCAAATTGATTGCTTTTCATTCGTTTTTTAGACATACATTAACGCTGCTATCCTAGTGTAGCGTCAGTATAGTTTATATGGGAACAGCGAAGGCTCTACAAAATTACTCGACAATGCGATGTAAGTACCAAAATCTCGTACATGCTCGCATACTGCCAGCAGAACGGACCCATTTTTAAATTAGTATTCTGTGTTTGTGTTCTGCCTTTGCGTTTGTTCTGTCTGTGTTTGTTCTGTCTGTGTTTGGTCTGTCTGTTTTTGTTCTGTCTGTGTTTAGAATGCCCTTGTGGCCATTGGGAATTGCATTCTTTGACAGGCCCCGAAATTATAGAACTTTTTTCAGCCATGTTCAACTCAAACTGCTCATGGAAACTAAAATGCTGACAATAAAGAATTTAACCCATTTGTGCTGAATGTTTTTCCCCATCCTTATCAATTGGACGAGTCCATTTCCAATTTTAGGGTTGTTAGGTAGTATTTTTCATTTTTATTCAAATTTTAAAAGAAAGTTCTGTAAGCAAACAGTGGAGAACCTGATCAGACGCCGCGTTTTGCGGCGTCTGCTCTAGTTTTGCACTGTTTGCAGATGTCCTACAAAAAGGACGCAAGGCTTATATATGGGTTAAACTGAATATTTCAAACTCTAAAATGTTGTATTTATCATTCTAATAAATGTTAAAATGCCAACAATTGTTTGCATTTTAACGTTTATGAGAATGATAAATTTCGTGCTCAGTTGAATTTGAGCATTAAAACCTTTTTATAACATCGGTGTTAGATGTCTGCTTTTGAAAAGCTTGGCCGTAACCATGTAGTAAACGATCCTTTTGATAAACAGTGTAGATCCAGAACACACCGGATAGGCAGCAAAACAATGATCGTCCCTTTCTTAAAACGATGCGATGGATGTACGAAATTAATACGTTATCGAACGTCAAAATGTGTATTTTTAAGATCGAAATTGTATTTGGGAATTATCATTAAAGATTGCGTTCAGATTGATGAGATAACTGGCGTTATCAAAATAAGTAAAAAAGATTAACAATGACCTTTTCTGGCATATTACTCTGAAGATATTTTGTACTGATATATCGATAAGTGGATAGGGGCTGTTTTTCAGGTGATTTAGATTTTATTGTTGAATTTTCAAGCCAATATGTAAAACTGATCGTTCCCCACAGTTTCATATTTTTTCAGTGCCAGAAGTATTTGGTAACACTTGTGCCAAGATTTTGGTCTAATAAACACACATACTGACGTATCCAGAGAGGCCAGTGGTCTAATTTTTTGGTCTGTGTCTTCACTTATACCCATACTTTGTGTATGCGAGTAGCGAAGGCTCTGGGATGTCTGCGCGTGTGAGCTGAATCGCCTGGTCCACCATTGCTGGGTGATGAGATAAATGCATTACAACTTTTCTCGTTAAATGTGAATACAGCATTGTTTGTTACAGAATAGCAAAAAAAAATAAGCAACTCTGTACGACCATCTTGTGACAGCCTTCGGCTAATCGTGCGAGCATCGTACTTTTAGTGAAAATTAACATGGGGCATTTGCAATGCTACACGGCCTGGCGCCTGCGGAAAATCACACGGCCAAAAATGTAAAACAGGCTCCACCCACTTTGATTTTTTAGGGCAGGGCTGTGACTGGCTCTGAGGCTTTTTCCATTTTCGCACATCTATATATGAAGCTTTTCCTGTATCTATTTACTGTACTTTAAGCCCGGAAGATGCAAATTTCGTGACTCGAGGATGGGACATTTTCAATCTTAAGCCAGGCGTGAAGATTGAACCGATCATAACCCTGTGGTTGTCTTCTTTGAAAGAAATTAGGACATTTAGCTGACGCATATTACTATTTTTAGCACCTAGTGTCTAAAATAAGCAGTCAGGAACTTTTGTCGTGTGAATTAGCGGCTCGGAAAGCCAGCCTGGCGAGACGATTGACGTCATTTTCACAGCTGGTTGGAGCATGCTGGTTCACATTCAAGGACAAATCGTGGGAAAATCTACTAACAATGGTGTACAGCGATAGCTTTTTATATTTGCAACGCTGTGAACCTTTGAAGCTATGTACAACTTGAATAGCCTTTATCGCGTCTCACAGAAAAGCCAATAAAAAGGAATTAGAATGGGGGTAAAGCATTTACAAATGTAAGAGTTTATGCCAGTATGGGACCCAGTCCTTCAGAGATAAGCTGCCAAAATTGTTATTTTTCTACGACCAAAATAATAATTTTGGGCCGCGACATGTGATTTCCAACAATGTGGTACTTTGACAAGTGTATGCTCCGACGAGCCTGTGCAGTCTCCTTTTAAGCTTAGAAACTCCAAATAATCTTCGACCAGTAGCTTAACACTCATAGAATATTCAAGCGACTGGCAAAGGCTCTGATCAGACTGCGCGTTTCCGCAGACTGATCTGAGGCTTTGCTGGTCACACATACGACATTTTTGGAAATCTCATGTCGCGGCTCACATGTATAGTCACTGGTATCCGTGACCCAGATGCAATGTTCTTTTATTGAGCTGACAACAGGTTTTTTAAATATTTTTTTTTAATTCTATTATGATGTTACAGTTGCGGATAATGTGCAAAATATGAAACCTGTGCAATATGCACAGGTGTCATATTTGTGCATGATCGTGGGTGTACGTTTTTAAAGTTTTTGGCACTTGAACTGTCGACCATAATCGCCGCTAAAAGTCGTCTTCTGCAATTTTTCGTTAGAACAATACATGCATGAAAACACCATGGTCCCAAATCACACTGCTCTATATGGTCAAACTGATCTGGGTCCACACTGATTGCTTTATTGACATCCTCTCTGTTTTCAAATCAGGAAATCGGAATTCACGCTGATTGTTCTTTCTTTTCACTGGACAGTTTCCTATTCAATCTGCCCAAATTTTGACAGCCTGTGGCTAGCATAATGCATAACTGATAGTCAGGAAAAAAAATCAGAAAAAGACGCTTATTTAAGAAGGTACAGGCATTTTGTGAAGAAAAGGTTTTGAGATACCTAATAGGAGTATTTTGGTATGCTGAATCCAAAAACCAATGTTGGCAAGCTGAAAAATGGCGTCTTCACTATTAAATTTGCATATTTCCAAGATGGCCGCCAAATTGAAGAAAAATCCATAAAAATCTGTAGAGTAACGTATTAAGGATGCCAAACTGGTACAGATCAATCCAAAAACATCTTATCATGATTGGAGGTTTTCACTGACAACAATTTATGCAGTTAGAATTAAAAATATGACCAAGAGGTAATCAGGGGAGACAATTTGAGCAAAAAAATCTTGCTTCCAACTAAGTTAAGTTTTTCACGATACTCCATGCATCTTCATTATCTGGCTCAAACATGTCGGGAATGATTTCATTAAAGTGAGAACATTAAAAACCGCATCGCAGTTATATCACTATTGTTTGCAGGAATATATGCCAACTTTAACAATATTCTGTAAGTTTCAGCTAGGGGTGGGGTAGACTAGCCACTAGTCTGATATCATATTCTTTTTTATAAATGATAATTTCAATTTGAAATAATAATTTCTTTAATCTCCCTCTTTTCTCTATGATAGCAATATTTGTGATAAGGTGTGGATATCAGACCTTGATGTCAAAGAGGAGAAAGAGATTAATCAATTTATAATGAATGAAACGTAAAGTAAAATTGACAAAAACATCAAGGTCTAGGAGCTAGACTAGGGGTGGGGATTAATGCGATTTCAAAGAAAGTGGACCTGTACCTAAATAATGACTCGTATCTCATCAGCAACTCACCCTACACTATTAAAATTGCTAGCAAATTAAAGCTTAGATATAGTACTTTCATCCGATGGAATGGTCTGATATGCAGATTTATTATATAATTGCATATTCATCGATACTGATTGAAATTTCAGAAAATAAGGAAAAATTATAGAAAGCAAATGTAAACTGAATGCTGCCCAAAACTGTCCTTGTTGCATGTTATTATATCATCAGTGATACAATTTGACAAGTCCTTTCATCCAATAGTCATATATAAAATTATCTCATTTGCATATTCATGAATATTTATGAAACTAAAAATAGAGGTAAAATCATGGAATAACTATTTGCCCCCCCCCCACACACACACACACATACACCTCTGGAGGGGGAGGGGGCTTATAAGACTTACCTTGCACCCAATGACAATTACTCACGGATGCCAAATTGTTTAGTTGGACCACTAAATACCAAAAATTCTTAAATTCTCCGAAAAAAACCTGTTTCGATTACATAAAATTGCTTGGTGTCCATGGCAACCCATCGGACACTGTAGCTGGGTCATTTGCAAACAGACCCAAGATCGAAACTTGCTTGCCGCACATACTTTCGTGAATTTTTTCTCTGTTCCACTAATTCAGAAAAGCAAGTTGTCAGTTACTGGTGAAACAAAATGGTCGCTAAATAGCAAAGAAAAGACTGACTCAGGGAGTCTTGCCTAGAACAATTCCCCCCCCCCCCCCCATGTGAAAATCCACAATAAGATTCTAAAGAAAGTGGGTGTACCTACAAAATGATTCGTATCTAAGCAGCAACTTATCCTAGACTACCAACCCTGGTACCAAATTAAAGCCCAGACATATTTTTATTCCATGCTGATATGCATTTTTTTTTGTTTTTGCATATTCAAGATTATTAATAAAAAAAATAGAAATAAAAGAAAATTCATAGAAAAAATAAGGGGGTGTACCTATACACAGTACCAATATGTCAATTGCTAGTTATCATAAACTATCAAACTGGGTACCAAATCAAAGCCTAGACAAAGTACTTTTACCCAATGGTACGATATGCAAATGATCTCATTTGAATATTCATGAATATTGATGAAAACATGACAAACAAGAGAAAAATGGTAGAACAAACAGGGAGGTTACGTACAATCTTACCTTAATGTCAGCTGGTAACTATTCTAGACTATCAAACTTGTTACAAAAATAAAAGTTGAGACATTACACTTTAACCCATTAGAATGATATACAGATGATATAATTTGCATATTCATGAATATTAATGAAAACATTATAAATAAGAGAAAATGTTAGAAATGTTAAAGGGGTGTACGCACAACTTAACCAATATGTCAGCTGCTAACTATTATAGACTTCCAAAATTGGTACAAAATGAACGATGAGTCATAGTACTAATAGTCTAATATACAAATTGTAATTACAAATTTGTGAATATTAATGAAAACATTAAACAAAGAAAGAAAAATTGCAGAAAAATTAAAACAGGTATATCTACAAAATTACCTCTATCTCATCTGCTAATTGTCCTAGACTAACAAGCTTAGTACCAAATAAATGCTAAGACTTAGCGCATTTATGCCATGATCGGATATGCAAACCATTTTATGATAATATTCTTGAATATCAATTTAAATGTTACAAATGAGAGAAAAATGGTAATAGAATAAAGGGGGTGTACCTTCAAAATTACTCATATCGTAGCTGCTAATATTCCTAGACAACCACACTTGGTACCGACTTAAACTTAAGACATTTTACTGTACTCAATAGTCATTATATGAAATTATCCATTTTTAAAATTTATTAATATTAATGTAAACATTAGAAATGAGAGAAAAAGGTAGAAAAATTAGTGGGGGCCTACTTCTAAAATTACTCCTATCTCATATTTTAATTGCTCTAGACAATTAATCTTAGTATCAAATTAAGGCTGGGATAAATTATTGTATTCCAACGGTCAGATACACAATCATTTAACAAACATATTCATGAATATTGATAAAAACTATAATAAAATAAAGCAAAATTGAAAACAAATCAATAAGGTTTTATCTTCAGAAAATACTCATTAATAAACAAATTAGATAATTTGCATATCAATCAACACTATATTAGACCCTTTTCTGGACTTTAATTTTGGAACAAAATTAGAAAGTAAGTGAGTATGAAATCTAGTATAAATAGCAGCTGAGATATGAGTAATTTTGTATGTACATTCTATTAATTGTTCACTAATTTTTCTCATTTCTAAAATCTAATTACTATTCATGAATACAATTTTTAGATAAATTTGCATAATGTACCACCATTATGTAAACATGCTCTGTATTGGCATTAAATTGATATCAAGGTTGGTAGTTTAGGATAGTAAGCAGCTGAGATGTTGAAAAATTTGCATGTACACCCCCTTAACTTTTTTATGACATTTCTCTTACTTCTAATGTTTTCATTGATATTCATGAATATGCACATTTGATCTTTTGCATAGCTGAACATAAGATAAAAGTCCTATGTCATAATATTCAGTTGGTACCAAGTTTAAAAGTTTCAGATGAGTTGCTGCTGAGATATGAGTAATTCTGTAGGGACATCCCCATTCTTTAGAAGCGCATTATGCGTTGCCATGGAAACCATGCAATTTCTCAAAGCTCAAATGGGTTTTTCTTTATGGCAATATTTTCCCCATTTAGGTGATCTTCCAAAACAATTTGACACACATTAGAAGTTTTCCTGATGGTGCAAGGTTGGTCTAATTAGACCCTAGGGTACTAAGGAATGTCCATACTGTAACTTTTTATAGATATAAAATGTACCATATATTTGGACATGGACTTGTGACATATTTGTTTTAAAACAAAACAACTTGTTGATTATCAAAGTTTCTTTCTCATTTATTACTTGAAAAGTTGGTTAACATTCCAAAATCGTGCTATGATTAAAACTAATAAAAATAGCAGGATACTGAATAAGGCCAGATTATATATGATTTTATAGACTAACGGACATTTATTACCGTGAATACGGTAATATCCCGGAATAATTATCTAAATTGTCGCCTAAACCATGAACTATAATGGTAAAACAATATTAGGACATAATACAAATGATTCTGGATAAAAACAATGTCAAAAAATAAAATATTTCAGTAATATATCAAATTCCATGATTTTTGGCGGCCATTTTGAAAATATGCAAATTAGGTCATTAAGACGTCATTTCTCAGCTTGCCAACATTGGTTTTTGGATTCAGCATATCAAATTACCCCTAATCAAGGTGTCAAACCCTTTTCTTCACAAAATGCCTGTACTTGTTAACTTTTCTGATTTTTTTCCTGACTATGACAACTATAGTTTTGTGCTTAAATCAAACCCTAACGTTAAGTGCATCTAACAAAATAAAAATACTTTGAAAATATTGCATAATTATGCCAGGACTTTAGGGTTTAGGGGGTGGGGTATTTTTGTGACCAAATTTTATTCCACAGAAAGTCAAAGTTTGGTCGAGTATTCACCTAAATACATGTTAATATAATGGTTGCGGCATAAAACTTGAGACCAAAGTGATGCATTTGCATAAAATTCGGGTTGAGAAAATTTCATTGTTTCGTCTAAAAAAAGTGTACTGTCAATTACTTTTGACTATTACCTGTAATGTTTCAAGCAACCAGTTTGCCTTGTGCACTGAGGTGTATCATATCTGTATACTGTATAAATCATAGTCTAGATAAACACAGTTTTTTTTAGCGTAAAGTCGTAATATTTTCTTACACATCAGATTTAACCTATAATTTTGGTGCTTAAAAGATCCGTCTCATTACGACGGTTCTTTTGAGTACCCACAACTTAATGTTTTGGTTGAGAAATGAGACAATTTATTTCTTTGTAAGCACTCATAACTAAAGCCCTGATTTATGCCATTGCAAATTGATATTTACCTACAGGTTTTTACAAAATAAGTTTTTAATAAGTTTTTATAATAAAGTGTTTTTGAGCATTTTGACAGCGTTCCCCCCCCCCCCCCCCGTGACCAAACATGCCATTTTTATATGATGTGTGAAATGTAGAACTACAACTGTATGCAAGAGGATTAGTTTGGTCACGGGGGGGGGGGGGGGGGAAGCACCTCAGTAAAACTTTTTTCTATTTTCTATATGTTGAATAGCAAAATAAGAGTTTTCAACCCATATTTTTCAATTGTTACTTGTCCAAAGAGAAAACGGCTTTGTGAATAAGTCGAGGGTTGAACCTACTATCTTTTTCATAGAATAAATCATTTTCTTTGAAACTTTTCTCTGGTCATTTTATGGGCAATCCTTCATTAAGACTGTCCAAGGTCCTTTCAATTTGTGTTGTCGTCGAGTCTTGTTTTGTTTTTTTGTTTATTGTTTTTTTTTTTTTTCTTGCTCTCTTTTTGCGCATGCATCTTTCTTTTTTTATTTTGAACGTAACAATTAGATCTTAAAGTAATGTGCTTTTTACGATTTTTTTCGCGGAACAATTAAGCTGATTCATATGACAGCGTTTAACATTGAAATTTTAATAGGAGTGATACTGACTTATTGCCATTAAGACGTAGTGGTGTTGGGGATGCTAAGCACTTTTTTTTATCAATGAAGGTAATATTGTGGACCTTATAGCACCTTTAAACTGTACAACACAGTTCGTCTAAATGCTCTAATCAGTGCATATTACTGGCATTGAACATATACATGACTGCATTTCTAGTTTGGGACATGTCACTTTCCCTAGAGTGATTACAATTGGTAGGGAAATAAAAAAAAATCTTCCGTAAAATCAAACATAACACTTATTGGCTCATTGTCGCTCTTGCAAAGAATTTCTAGCCCAGGCCTAATCTCTTGTCCTTATTGTGATGGCTAAATATGTCGCATGCTGATTGCCTTTATAGTTTAAATAATATTTTATTTCGAAAATACATAGCATGGGTAAATAATACATTATTATACATGAGCACATGACAGGATCTGATAACAAGCATCACTGCTTATAGCAATTGCCTTTGGGTAACATGTCAGCGGCCACTATCGGCCCGCCAGCGAAACGTCATTGAAATGCCGTTTCGCTGGTGAACGATTGTGGCCGGTTATTCTTGAAAGTTTTATGTGTTTTTTTTTGGAAAGTTAAAAAAAAACTGCAGGCTGCAAAAAAACGTGATACATTACCCAGTTAATCTTTGGCACCGTTTAATATGACTCATGCATAGCGGTAAGAAGTGAATAACCAATGAACGGCTCCAGCTAATCGCTTTATTTCCGACACCCGATTCTATTGGTCGAGACGGGTATATCGTCACATCATGAAATTTAATCTATTTATGAATGAGCATTGGTTAAATAGTATTACTAGCCTGTAATGCCATTCGAAAATATAAAGCTGTTAATTGTGTGAAATGTGTAAGTTCTTATCATTGACCCGTGCAAAATAAGTATTCTAAGAATTAAACATTATATAGCGAGATACGAGTACCATTCAATGCCTTAGCCTGGCCAAACATGGCGCGTGTGCATGATATCCTGTTTATACTTAAGGGTATACTGGATCACACACGCAGACATGTTTTCCCTTGACACAGGTCGACTTTCATTGATTTTGTTTACTGTGTTCCACCCGAGTAAGCCGGCTTAAGTTACTAATAATAGTTATTTTAAAGTTCGAGTTCAGCCAGATTTGCGCACTATTGCTTCTGAGCAGTTAGAAGGCGATTATTGGTCTTGCTATATAAACGCATATTGTGGACAAAATTTCGGACATATAGATTATGGAAATATATTGTGGACATATTTTATTCTTATATTGCGGACATTTAGAGTAGATACAACTCCTGGAGACTGATGCATCATGATTTTTGTTGTTTTGTTGACAAGTTTTCTCGCGGTAGCATCAGGAATACCACATGGTAAGTGTCTGCTTATTTATTTATTTATTTATTTATTTATTTATTTATTTATTTATTTATTTATTCATTTATTTATTTATTCATTTATTTATTTATTTCGACCAGCTCATGTAGATATTAAAGCGGGCCACTATCGGCCTGCCAGCGAAATGCCTTCTAAATGACATTTCGCTGGCGGGTTGACAGTGGCCCGAGATTACACGTTGGCTTGGTTATCGCATATTCGCCAAATCAGTCTTTAAGTGTTTATGTGTTCAGTTTTGTTTTTAGCGGAAAGAATAATGTCATATTTTCATGAAGAAATGTTCAAGGCAAGAACTCTTAACGTCTTATAGAAAAAAGGGAGATGCAAAAACCAAGATTATTTCCGTAAATAGAATATTTTTAATACGATCCTGATCAGGGCGTCTGATTCAAGGGTGGATCCAGAGGGGGACATGGGGTCCGCCCCCCCCCCCCCCCCCCCCCTCGTGAAAAATCACAAAAATATAGGGTTTCTTAGCAAAACTTGTCCGGATCCCCCGAAAAATCACAAAGCTACCAAGCCATCATTCAATGCTGGGCAATCATGGGCTCGCCAGCGAAACGCCATTTAAATGGCGTTTCGCTGGCAGGCCGATGATGGCCCGCTTTTATTGGTATTTTCGATTCTTCCCTCATCAACTAAAAAAACATCAGTGTTGGACCCCCCCTGACAAAATTTTCTGGATCCACGCATGTGATCTGTGTCTTCACAGTTTGCTAAAGAATGATCAATCAAAAACATCAGTCGTATAAAAGTGGAAAATACAATAAACAACCCTAAATGTGGAAATGGACTCGTTCGTTTTGTATGGGACAGTTTAGCTTAAGGTAAATGTCTCTTTTGTATTGTCTTTTTTCAGAAATCAACTTTTGCTCCGGAGTATCTATTCATGACTTATTTTACCCCTCGTCGAATGTGGACTTTCAAGATTCGAGAATCTACAGCCCGCTTGTCTTAGATGGATCCGACTCCGCCATTACTTCGGCGGGAAATTGGCATTCGGGTGTCACGTCATGTACGTGCATTATCCGGAATGGAAATTACGATATTCCAAAACTCAGAATCAGACATTCAACTGATGGATACAAAACTTGCGGAAAACGGATAGAACTAGTGAAATTTGGGGAAAAGGCTCTGCATACCTTTGGCTGTGGGTCGAATACATTGGAGCTGCAAAACTTTATGAATGGAGGAAATATCACGGCGACTTTGTTTTTGGAAACACCGAGGATTAGAGACCAGACGTTTCAAATGACCATTGATCTAGGTAATCCTCTCTCTCTCTCTCTATTCATTTCAAAGGTACTGCCCAGCAAACATATAACGTCAAAACAACGTCGCATGAACCTCGATGCGACGTCATTACAAATGACGTCGTATTGACGTTCATGCGACGTTGTCGATGCGATGTAATTACGAATGACGTCGCATAGACGTTCGTGCGACGTTGTTTTTGCGTGTGTCTACTATACTTCTACCACGACCTCTAAGTAATGACCCTCGATGCATTCAATTCATATACCGTTACAGTCACGCCTCAAAGCGTTTTGTGGAAGTTTAGGCTACAGAAGCCTTAGATATGAAGATACAACCTCACGCAGGCCCGATACGATTACGTAATTAAACTGATTATTTTTTTTCTTATTTCTCAACCAAAAAATGTGTCGTGGGTACTCAAAAGAACCGTTTCTTCTGAGCACTCAAAACATTTGTTACAAAATATTAACTTTTTACGCTTATCTTTTGTTTGTTTACCAGGGCCTATGACCTCAAGGATTTCTTTGCAGAGTATCGCTATCCTGTACTATCAAACTTCAGATTAACCAAATTTTCGTGGATAAAACCAAAATACTTTCGCTTGTTTTGTATGCCTTAATTGATTGTAATATCGATTGTTATCATTGTTATCATTTTATCGTCTGCTTAGTACTGAACCAACCAAGGAAGACAGTTAACATCAATTCTCTGTAACTACTGAGCCTGTTATAATAGAGGTTGTTCACGCTCGGTCTCGGATTTTATTAAAAATTGCTGACAATGATTCTTTCTTGGTAAAACCAAAAAAAATAATGCTAGTTCACTCATTTGTCTTTCCGTTGCCATGGCAACAGCTTCCAAATATTTTGGCCAAAAATCAGCCAAAATTACCTTAAAATTCAATAATTTCACTGCAAAATTGCCATTTATACTGCCTTTCTTTCACAATATTTTTCATTTTGTCTGGTAATTCTAACTTAAACTTATCTAAATCATACCTCATACCATCCAGAAAAAAAAAGTTTTTGTTGACTAAATTAACACTGAATGTGGGTGGGGTAACACAACCCCGAAATGTGTCGTTTTTTGCACTTTTTGACAGCTTATATCATTAAGGGCTCGACAGCCGGACACATTACAGGACTAACCTGAAAATCAATATAACCCCATCTTTCAAAAATTAGAATAAAATTTTTGGGAAGTTACCATCTTCCATGTGTTACCATGGAAACAAGAGGTACACCGTTCCAAAATGCATGTTTTGATTTTAACAAATATTTATGAGGTGTGAAATTCACACAACGGCCAGACTGTAACACTGAACAAAAGAAAGTGTTAAGCTACCATTTTTCTGCCAATATCTATAAAAAATATTATCAGAGGCCCCAATGGGGGTTTGATTGAGTCATTTTAGGGGCACAATGGGGGCAAAATTTAAGAAATTATTTGAAAAAAAGTCAAAGCTCTCTTACATTATAGAATTAATTGTATCAAAGTTGTTTTGAAAAGCCATGTCTACATTATAAAATTGTTATTAAAGAATAAAAACAATTGTAAATCTCAGGAGGGGCTCCCGAAGGGGCTGAAATAGATTGAATGTGGGTGGGGTAACACAACCCCGAAATGTGTCGTTTTTGCACTTTTTGACAGTTTATATCATTAAGGGCACGAAAGCCGGACACATTATAGGATTAACATGAAAATCTATATTACCCCATCTTTCAAAAACTACAATAAAATTTTTGGGAAGTTACCATCTTCTATGTGTTACCATGGAAACAAGAGGTACACCGTTCCAAAATGCAAGTTTTGATTTTAACAAATATTTATGAGGTGTGAAATTCACACAACAGCCAGACTGTAATACTGAACAAAAGAAAGTGTTAAGCTACCATTTTTCTGCCAATATCTATAAAAAATATTATCAGAGGCCCCAATGGGGGTTTGATTTAGTCATTTTAGGGGCGCAACGGGGGCAAAATTTCAGAAATTATTTGAAAAAAAGTCAAAGCTCTCTTACATAATAAAATAAATTGTATCAAATTTGTTTTGAAAAGTCATGTCTACATTGTACAATTGTAATTAAAGAATAAAAACAATTGTAAATCTCAGGAGGGGCTCCCAAAGGGGCTCAAAATCGATTGAATGTGGGTGGGGTAAGCCTACCCCTAAAAATCATACTTTTTGCATTTTTGATTAGCCACAGACAGCTTGTGCGGATAATTTGACATCTTGGTGTATGCTTAATTAAAGCATTGAGTGTGAAATATCATGAGATAGAAAAAGAAATGGGAAGATGATTCAAAACATAAAATTAAATATGCAGCGAATATCCGTCAAACATTTTGCAAATATGCGACGAACATGCATTTAAATATGTAAATTAAATATGCAGCGAACAATAATTGCGACTATCCTGCGAACAAGCAGCAATCAATGATTTACAAAAGTCAAAGCTTGTTAAACTCAAATAGTCAAAATTAATTTATCCATTGTGCACTGACCTCAGCAAGCAACACCATTCCAGAACAATCAAAAGGTATCAACTCAAACATCATAGGAACAGAAAAACACATCAGAAGAGATAACATTCCGTAAAAAAGACTTCTCAACATGTTGTCAATTATGCATCATGGCAATTATGACAGCCATTTAATGGCAAAAAGCAGTCAGTTAATGCCCCTGATAAACACAGGTAACTACCGAGGTGGAACAAATGATAAACCCGGTCCAACCATTTGAAATCCTCTGCCTTTATCATAGGGTCATAATGGTGATTAGGTGATAAATAAGTGTAATTATTTTGACAGCTATGCCAATTAAGAGATGCTGATAAGCATTAACTGAGTAAAAATGTTGAAAAGATTATAAAATAAGATGTTTTAAATTGATTTGGAATATTCTGAGTCATATTTCAAGAAAAAATGTTTTCCAATATTTGCAATAAAAGCAGGGATAAAAACCGAGGAGACCCAACTATTTGGACCTAGTTGTTCTGAGAGAGTAGTCAAGGGAGAAAACTGACTGCTGTCTCCCATTGAAGAGTTTTAAGGGGAGATAATTTTGAATCTATCTCCCCATTAAAAAAATAAGATCTAATGATTGGTCACTTACTCCCTTTACCTGGTGGCCTGCATTACTAATTGAATCAATGCCGCAGGGCTCCCGGTTTTTCGGACGGTAGAGTCCCTTCTGTAGTTTATCTTGAAATTTAACCTCGGGGTACTTTGTTAAATTATGCACATGGAACGGCAAACAGTGTGGACCCTGGTCGGGCAGTTCACAGAGGTATGTCTGATCCGGGTCTGCGCTGTTCGCTTTGACCTATTTGTCCGAGGGGTCCGGAACCTTGCGGTTTGTACTAACCACAATACTCCCGAGTGCCGTCAGTCTGATCTAGTCACCCATGAAGCTTTCTTCTAATTGTTTTTGCTGTTTTATGTATTTTTGACATGTGTATATGTTGTTGTTTGACATATACCCCAGCTAGGGGTCTTGTCTTGAATAAACACCTGAAGACCTGATCTTTAGACTGAGAGCTATATGAGTTGAAGTTCCTTAGATGAACTCTCCGCGAATACATAAAAAGTTAAAGTCACTGTTACGAACATACAACGAACAGTATCCAGAACTAAGTTCTTATTGCGAATACTGGGCGAATAGTACCTTGTGCTTGAAAAAAAGTTAAGTTTTTGCTGCGAATATGCAGCGATTATATGACAAACTGCAAACATTCAGCGACCACTTTTTTGTCAGACCAACATTGTTCGCTGGGTATTCGCGACAAGAAGTGAATATATAGCGAACAATTACTGTAAACAATGCAGTTCGCAGAATATTCACAGCATTTTCGTCAGATATTCGCACAAAGACAGCTTTTCCGTAAGGGCCCCTGGAAAATGTTGGACCCGAAAAGTATAGTTTTCTTTGAAATTAACCATTGATAAACCACTGTAAATCTGTAAAATAAGTTGAGGACTAAAAAAACTATGTCACAGAGCTGTTTCTGGCACTTGGGCCTGGACCCCCTCCCACCCTGACCAGAATTCCTGGATCAGCGCTTGTCGCATTTATCCAATCAATTGACGCTGCCTAAAATGGCATCAAATGAGACATCCAAAAAAAAGCTGTTCTCTATTGGCACCAGGTGGTGCTATTTGGGATACAAGTTTACCGAGCCTTTTGAACAGTACGCTAATTGAGAGCTAAAAGTGCGAATACGGTATTTTATGGGCATGTGTTTCTTCAACTTTTAGTTTAAAATTCGCACTCCCTGGCGTAATGATCGAGCTCGATCGAGCTAGTAGTTATTTAAAGGAATAAAGTATTTATGTTTATGTTATAAGTTCATTATCTCTGGAGTATCTCCCATATGCGGATCCAGAGTGGAGTATAGGGGGTCCGGACCCCCCTTGAAAATCACAAGTTATATGGGTTTATATAGAAATTAGCATTTGGATCCCCCCCCCCCCCTGGAAAAAGTTGGACCCCACTGGAAAATGTTGGCTCCCCTCTCGATCCTTTGGAAAGTATAGTTCTCTCTGCAATAAAACCATTGGACCACCTCTGTAAACTGTAAAATAAGCCGAGGACTAGAAAAACGTTGTCCAGGCTGTTTTTTTGGGCCGTTGATCCTGGAACACCCACCCCACCCTCCTGACAAAACTTCCTGGATCTGCGCTTGTGTCCATGGGTGCTTCGATGCACCAGTGACGTATATTAGAACATGGATCCCTGGTTGCACTTCCACATGTAATGTAACATAGTGGAGTGCAACGATCGAGGTACCAACGTGTAATAGAATGCAGATTAGCCAGCTGATCTCGCTATTAGAGGTGGGGGAAATGGAACATCATAGCCTAGACATTGAGGTAATATACTCTGAAAATTTTTCAGGGTTTACCCTGGCTCAGAATTTGTTGCAGCCAGCACTTTAGCCAAATGGAAAACGTTGGAGCCAAATGAAACTAATTTCAGCCAAGGTTTTAGCCAGAAAGTAGAAAATCAACAAGTTGTTTTGTAAAACTCTTTGCCCGCTAGGTGCGATTTTTGTTGTCTGCTGATTACCTTTGCAAACAGTTTGGACCTACATCAGGCCCGACAAAATTTTGTGCCTGATCTGGATCCAAACTGTTTGACACCCTTTCTTTCTTTTTCTCTTCACTGTCCTCGCTCATACTTACAGGGAGTGCTAATTTAGACTGCACTTTTAGCTGTAGCCACTCTACAATTTTAGTAGCAAATGGTTCCAAAAGCTAATGGCAGGATAAACCCTGCTTTTATCTTTTCCTGAATTGTCCAGGAATGCTTACATCTATTATGTTCTTTATTATATATATTGTTCATATTTATCATTATTCAAATGCTACTTTTCAGTATTTTGTTTGATTTGATTCTTTACGTCCACTCAACAATCTTTCAGTTATGCGGGACGTTCTTCCTGGGTTGAACCAGTACTTAGCTAGGATAAATGTGTCTTGCTACTTTTCAGTATCTATGTCATTATCATTACAGCTATCTGACATCTAGTGACAGAAATATACATACCGGTACATACAAACCTGAAACATTCTTCATTGTTCTACTCTTCTTTTGTCCTATGGTAAGCGATACCATAACTGCCTTGTCCTTCTAGCTCATTTGGGAGATATCCTGAGAGCAGATTTGGTAAATCTGCAACACTTCTGATTGTCAAATTTACCGCGGTAAAAAGCAAGGGATATCACTATATCTATTCAAGAACAGTACATTCTTGAACTTTTCAAGAACAGTTTTTAAGAACAATTGCTCTTAAATATTTGTCCAATTTTACATTCATAAATTGTATTTGAGCTGATCTTGAACACTTTAAGAGCAGTTCATGTCCAGTTCTTGATCCTTGTTCTTGAATAATGAAAGAACTTTTCTTGGACCTTTATTTAAATTTTCGCAGGGGCCGTCTAATTTGGGCCTCTGGTAATATTTTTTTTAGCTAAATGACACAGCAAAATGCAAGGATAACATTCATATCTGCTCTTAATTTCAGTGATGAGACACTTCGTAAATATTAGATAAATTTAAAACTAGGCTATTATTGTATAATGGAGATATTATTTTTCAAAACACCTTTGATACAACTAGTTTTAATTTATTAGAGAGCTTTGACTTTAAGTAATTTCTAAATTTTTGCCCCCTTGCGCCCTTACAATGACCAAAATCAAGCCCCCATTGGGACCTCTGATGATAATTTGTATAGATATTGGCAGAAAAATATTGGACATATTGCCTCTGTTTTACTATTTTGCACTTATTACTGAACAAAGTTGGTCAATTGCATTTATTCTCTAGATGCCAAAGAAATTTAACCCTTTTAATCCGTTTTGAGCCCCTTAGGGAGCCCCTAATGAGATTTCAAACTGTTTATATTCTTTAACTACAATTGTATAATGTAGATATGACATTTCAAAACAAATTTGGTACAGTTAATTTTGATTTGTAAAAAGGCTTTGATTTTTTTTCAAAAAAAATCTAAATTTTTGCCCCCCTTGTGCCCTTAAAATGACCAAACTCAAACCCCCATAGGGGCCTCTGATAATATGTTTTACAGATATTGGTAAGGAAATGGTAGTGTTACACTTTCTTTTATTCATTGTTACAGTCTGGCAGCTGTGTGAAATTATTTGTTAAAATCAAAACTTGCATTTCGGAACGGTGTACCTCTTGTTTCCATGGAAACACATAGAAGATGGTAACTTCCCAAAACTTTTATTTTAATTTTTGAAAGATGGGATTATATTTAATTTCATTTCAGTCCTATAATGTGCCCAGCTTTCGTGCCCTTAATGATATAAGCTGTCAAAAAGTGCAAAAAACGACACATTTCGGGGTTGTGTTACCCCACCCACATTTAATCGATTTGAGCCCCTTCGGGAGCCCCTCCTGAGATTTACAATTGTTTTTATTCTTTAATTACAATTGTATAATGTAGATATGACTTTTCAAAACAACTTTTATACAATTAATTCTATTATGTAAGAGAGCTTTGACTTTTTTTCAAATAATTTCTTAATTTTTGCCCCCGTTGCGCCCCTAAAATGACTAAATCAAACCCCCATTGGGGCCTCTGATAATATTTTTTATAGATATTGGCAGAAAAATGATAGCTTAACACTTTCTTGTGTTCAGTATTACAGTCTGGCGGTTGTGTGAATTTCACACCTCATAAATATTTGTTAAAATCAAAACATGCATTTTGGAACGGTGTACCTCTTGTTTCCATAGTAACACATAGAAGATGGTAACTTCCCAAAATTTTTATTCTAATTTTTGAAAGATGGGGTAATATTAATTTTCATGTTAGTCCTGTAATGTGTCCGGCTGTCGAGCCCTTAATGATATAAGCTGTCAAAAAGTGCAAAAAACAGCAAATTTCGGGGTTGTGTTACCCCACCCACCTTTCAGATAGAACTTCGATATGAAAGAGACCAGAAATTCTTTAAACATTAATGTTCGGATATTAACCAAGGGCAATTCTCCAATTAATAAACAGCTTTATAGCTAACATGTTTGTATTAAAGAAGATATAACAGTCCGAAATTCGCCAAATTTCATTGATTTTCTGACAAATTTTAGCCAAAAACAATTGACCCCGCTACCATGGCAACGGATATGAAAATGAAGGAATGATGCATGATTTGCGTGTTTTGGCATGAAAACAAACAATCATGGAAAGTTTCATCAAAATCTGTGACTATGCGTGAACAACTAGGTTCGATGGTTACAGAGAATTGGTGTTAATCATCCCGATATGACTGAAAAATATTGATTGGGTCGTAGAACATCAAGAAAAACAAAACTTTTTGAGCCTTCCGCATACGTTAAATCAACCCGTTCAAGCCGAATTGACTTTTCTGATGTCAATTTCGAATGTGTAGGTTATTTGGCAGGATTTCACAAATTTATTCAAAATATAGTTTAACATCTTGCAAGCGTAAACAGTGAAGACCCTGATCAGACGCCGCATAAAGCGGCATCTGATCTGGGTCTACATTGTTATCAACTGTCCCATAAAAAAAGACGATATGAACATGTGTCCTTGAATTAATGTGCTACCTCAGTAAATATTATTACAAAGTTGAAAAACGAAAAACAGAAATTCGAAACTTATTCAAATAATAACAATTGAGCCGCGACATTAGATTTCCAACAAAATGGTAGGCTATGTGCTACCAGCAAAGGCTCAGACCAGCCTGCGCGTACGCGCAGTCTGATCAGAACCTTTGCTAGTCGTTTGAATATTCTAAGAATCTTAAGCTACTGACCGAACATCATTTGGATTTTCTAAGCTTAAAAGGAGGCTGCGCAGGCTCGACTGAGTATACCACGTTGTTGGAAATCTCATGTCACGGCTCAAATGCTTGTGCGGTCTTTAGTAAACATAAAAGTCACAGTGTTTACATTTTCCACACCACTCGTAAACAAGATATGAAAGAGTACTTGAAAAAAACAGTGAGGATTATTCTTACTATTTTTCTTTTGTTTTCCAGATGTACTCGCCGATTTATACGTTAGCTGTTTGGCGCCAGATTTGACTGTAACGTCATCAACAATGTCGTCGGCTTCGACGTCAACGTCATCCTCAACAACGTCTTCAACGCCATTCTCAACAACGTCTTCAACGTCGACAATACCGTCAACCAAACCTAACGCTATAATTGATACGTCACAAGATACAGGTAATTATATTGCGTGGTGAATGTCCAGCATATGTGGGCCTTGAAACCCCAATTTCGTTGCATGCTAGCATCAAAGACACAGACCAGCCTGCACATGTGGAAGCGTTTGCTCGATTGAGCATTGCCTGCTCGCCCATGCGAAAAGTATCAAGCACACTTATATGTTAAGTTGTATTTTACTTACACACAGAGGAATGCATCATTGGTCAAAAACGAATTTCGTTTAGTGGCCTATCGTGAATGATTAACAGGATTAAAGACTTTATGTTTTAACGATTAAGCTGATTTTTTTATAAGCAAGCGCACTCGATTTTGTTACATGTGGGCCTACTAATTGCATCGGTAAGGTCGAAGACTTAGGCAAACCGTCACAAAGTCTCGCAAAAGCCCACGCTGCTCGCATACACGAGGTTTCACGTGACCTGCGAAGTGAATCCAAAGACAATGGGCCTCGCCGCGAAAAAACCTGTCTTCGAGTTTTTGCGAACAACAATTGCGCAGACCATCCTGCGCATCCGCGCAGTCTGATCAGCGCCTTTGTTATTTTATTTGAAAAGTATTATTTCTAGACTTGCTAAGAGCAAAATTTCATTTTTCTAGCTAGTCTTTGTAGCTGAGCAAGCTGGTTTCACTTTGTCGGAAACCCCGAAGACAGGTTTTCTCGCGTTGCGGTCCATTAATGGTAGGGCGCTAATAGCAAACATTCTTTTGTACCATCACGGAGAAGATTAGCATAAACACCCTTCAAGGCAAATTGCATTTTATGTTGAGACAATAAAGACCAGTCAAGCCATTTTATCTTGATGACCAACGATGCGATAGGTTTTAACTCTTTTTCTGCCGGGTAGTTTGTCATTTTGTCATTTGGTCTTCTGTTGTTGTTGTTGTTTTTAAATCTCATTTGTTACGAAAACATCTTTCAGGAACAACATAAGCGTGCCCAACAGTTTGGATACAGATTAGGCCCGACATTTTGGTTATGAGCAAATGACTAGCGGACAAAGTGTGAAATAAAAGCCCAAAATAGCTAAATATAAATTCAAAATGAGGTTATTCCATTTTCATGATTTTATACTTAAAAATGTTATTTTTCTATTTTCAGCCATCATGATTGCAGTTATATCCTGTGTGGTGGTTATGATACTCTTAATCATGGCTTGTACAATCTGGTACATTTGGTAAGTATTTTTGGTCCCTGTGACTTTCTAGGAAATCACCATATAGTTTTCCTATTCTTCACACAGTACAGGTTTAGATAAACAAAATATTGGAGCGTAAAATTGTACATATATCCTTACCCGTCAGTTTTAACAATTTTGTGCTTAAAAGAACCGTTTGATGGGGACGGTTCGTTTCAGTACCCACAGCATATGTTTTGGTTGATACATAAGAAAACTAGTTTTTTGTGACGCACTCTTCACTAAAGGCCTGCAGTAGTCCTCTGTAAATGTCATTATAGGGATCAGTAATAGGAATTATAACTATCGAACGAAGCTTTTACTATTCGGTCTCTAAGGGATGTGCAGTTCTTCTAGTTATTTGAATGATTGCTAGTTTATCCATTGAAATTTAAATGATACTAGAGGATAATGCCAAACAGTAGACTTTTGAATTCATTTTACGTTCATCTGTAAGCGACAACAGCCTTGTTCAGTTTCAAAAGTAAGATTATCAAGTAAATTCCTGGGCCCAAAATTACAATGCTTCCTTTAAGTTAAGGAAGACTTAAGGTAAAGTATTGATATTTCAACATGTTACATTAAATGTTTAATAAATTGTCATGATCGATGCAGTGCATATGGTCAAATATATCATTGTGATCTACATGTTTGATTTGCCTCTTAAAATATATTCGTATTGAACAGGCTGCATCTATATATTATTTTATTGGTCTCTTTTCAGTATGAGGCGAAGGGACAAGCGAAAGAGCAGTGACTCACAAGGCACCGCCCAGAAAGACGCAGAGAATCCAGACAATAAACAGAATATCCCAAAGCCTGTTCATGAACATATCTACTCGACCATATCCCATATTTACACCAGTATTCGAACAAATCCCATCGTTTCTGGGGCCCGACGTAAACTTACGTTGCCGAAGAATCCGCTTGACAGAGTTCGTGGTAAACCTAAAAGGGAGGAGACAGATATCAGACCATCTGGCTTTTATGACAGTATCAAATCAAATGCTGGGACAGAGAGCAATAGAATAGTGGATATGCATGCTATGTCGATTGATTGCTTACCTACATCAGGCTTGGACAAAATAGTATTAACAAAAGCAGATTCTTGTGATTCGACAAAATACATTCATCCAATAACAAGAGATCATTATAAGCCAGCTGTTTCAGCACAAGAATCTAGCAACTCATCCGGCTATATAAATCCTGTGATGGCTGACGATAACGAGCTAACAAAAGCTAGTACAAAGTCAGCGGCTCATGATAGTTCCTATTTAACTTTACCTAAACATTCCGATGATTATCTGGAGCCTGTCCAATCTAGAACACATGATGAAGTTAAATCAAGTGAACAGGATGCTAATCAGTATACAACTATGGGTAGGAACACATTAAATGAGTTGCTTAAATCAGAACTAAATGGTAGTTATATATCATCACGACCACGATACATAGACGATATTACACCTGATGTCTCAAATGAGACTCTCATTGTGAACAACGACAAACACACACATAACAATGACTTGATTGGTCGAGTGCCAGACAGAGACCAGGGTTATATGAGTATGATAAGCAACAGTATTTCGAAATTACCAGTTTCTACGCAGGCAAGTGGTGATTATGTTCCTATGGATTGTATGAATAAAAGTGAACAACTTGAAACTGTTACAGTGAACACTGACAGAGACTCTGGATATGAGGAACCCACAAAAACACAATCTAAAGGTCCATCTAATGATGGAAAGGAAAATGAAATACTTAGTCATCCCAAAGAACTTTTTAATATGGCAGATATAGATCTCAAAAATGAAGAGAAAACAATAACAGTTGGTGAAGATATTGGTGCTACTTCTAACACACAAAGACCAAAACTAAAACGTTATGTTAAAAATATTGAAAATTAAGCGAAACACAATATCATCTATAATTGTCTGAGAATATTTAGCTATGGCGAATAGTGGCTATTCATTTGTTGGGGGGATAGTAGTACAGTAAAACCCGTGTAAAACGGCCACTCTCAAAAAGACAGCAAATTAGTTTTCAAGACCAATTATCGCATATTGCAGGTCAAAAGCATTGAAGAATGCTCCCCTTCCATGCTCTGCAATACTTTTGATCTTCATTAAGCTACCATTTGTCATTAAGATATTTGTTTTGTCTAATTTTGGGTGGCCGTTTTAGACAGGTTTTATTGTACTTCTAACCAACGACGACCAAAACTAAAACGTTATGTTTAAAATATTGAACATTAAATGAAAGAAAAAACATGTAAGCCATGACATGTGATTGTCAACAACGTGGCATTTTGACATGAATAGACTGAGACAAGGCTGTGTAGCCTTATTTTAGCTTAAAAACTTTAAATGATGTCAGTAGTTTAACAGTCATAGAATAATCAAGCGACTAGGAAAGGCTCTGATCAGACTGCGCACATGCGTAGGCTGGTCTGAGCCTTTGCTGGAAACTCATACCACATTGTTGGAAATCTCGTGTCGCGGCTCATGTATTATTGTCTAAGCGTATTTAGCCATAGTGATTAGTGGCTATTCTTTTGTTGGGGACAGTAGTTTGTCTGTGGTTTGTGATTGTGGTATTTCCTGATCATACTTAATTACTATTTTTCACATGCGACATTTCAGTATTAAAAGTAACATACACATGTACATGCACTAAATCTTTGCCAGCTAGTGCTGTGTGCTAATAACGTCAGCAAATAGTTGTAACCTAGATCCAGAATGAAAAACGTTGGTAAAAATTGTGTCTGACTGCATATTGGGTATTTTTTAATGATTTTGTTGTCTGCTGACTTTTTTTCAAAACTAACTTTTTCAAAAAAAATCTTCCAGGAACACTATCAGAGTTACAAGACCAGGACTGGCGTTCTGTCGGTCCTGATCTATGCCCAATTCGCAGCTCGCAGAAACATAGTTGTAAGCGCTTCTTAAGAGTGATGATGGAACATCATAACATTTTGCTGTAGTTTCTTCTGTACAATATAGTCTTTTTTTCTTTATAACATAACATGTAATAGGCCAAACAATGCAAAACTGCTTTTTGACTTGCCATCTATCTATCTATCTATCTATCTATCTATCTATCTATCTATCTATCTATCATTGTGTTTGTATGTTTGTGTGTGCCATGCATGATTTGTATTTATAGTGTAGGGGACAGGCTGTAAGAGATACTGTAATATACCTAATAAGTGTTCCCTATAGATACTTGACATGTTTCAATTGCTGACGGTTGTACATTTCATTGTGTTGCAATGCGGCTTGTCGTTGACCAATCACTGGCAGTGGGCTTTATTCTCATTAATACATGGCAGCAGAGGGTTTCATTGCCATTTAAGCCTGGCGTGCTGGAAATGAAGGTATATTACAATGACGATATACATTCTTTCCGTTTTAACGTTTGCCAAGCCAGAGTTTGCTAATGTGTTGCAGCCCTCACTGCTTCATGGTTCGGACTGCAACACATTATCACACTCTAGCTTGGCAAACGTTAATACTCGGAAACGAATGTTTTAGCCTCCTATTGTAATAATTTGTAGCCTAAGCCTAGTGTTGATAAAAGACAATAAAATGATGTTCAACTATCTAAATGTTTACTTTTTGCCTGGTTTTTGCATTTAAGAGTTAATGAATACGCTGCATCTTTTACACTCATAAGAAGTGGTTTCATCGGTATTCTTCTTTCCCATGTGTTCAACTAATAATCATATAGGATCAGCAAAAACATGTTTTTGACATAATAAGCACACATGCTCTTATATATGGGCCTCGACGCCACAAACCCTGTCTTCGGGGTGTCTGACAAAGTGAGACTCAAACCAGTATCCTCAGCTTCAGAGACGAGCTAGAAAATTGAAATTTTGCTCATAGCACGCCTAGATATGGTACTTTACAATAGGCGAATATCAAAGGCGCAGATGCGCAGGCTGGTCTGCGTCTTTGTTGTTCGCAAAACCCCGAAAACAGATTTTCTCGCGTCGAGGCCCATATTTACACTCAGTGCTTTATCAAACTTCTGGATGGCGGTCAATCGTGTAGTATAAATCCATAAATGATATCAACTCATTCATTGTATGGATGATTTTTCTATATCAGGAACATCGAAAACAAGACCAAATTCTGCTCTAGACCTGCGTCGACAAAATACTTATTGTATATTGAAATATCTATTAGGGGATGCTATGTAAATCAATTGACCCCCCCCCCCCACACACACACACACACAAACACACACTTGACAAGAAATTATGATGATATTTGTATGTAATGCAAGATTTGTATAAAAAGGAATGGAAGCTGCTGGCTTGACAAATTACACAAAGCAGGCACCCAATAAGTGTTGAGTATGTAAAAATACCAAAGTTCCATGTGTTGTGGACGTAAAAATGTTAACCTTCAACACCCAAAACATATGAGAAAATATTTATCAAAACTGCACAAATTACGAAATGCACATCTTAAATATGTAAGGTATCAGCATGCAATGTTTTAATAGAAAGGAGTGAAAAAAATTGGAGTTACAGATTACACAATGTAAGCACGCCAAAGATGGTGTAGACGTAACTTTATCTACACTCAAAAATATAATAAAATATTATCAAATTAATGTGGTCCACATCTTCATTGTGTAAACAATCGTTATGCATAGTTTGAATATAAAGGAATGAAAACTGTAGGAGTTACATATTACACACAGATTAAACAAGTGTCAATGCAATAAAACAAACGTGTGATCGTTATTCTTGCATATTTTACCTTATTCCAAGCAAACTCGTACAGAAAATATTAAAATATCCCCTTTTCTTTCTCCGGATTTCTCTAGACAAAAGCATCAGTGAAATGGTCAGTCTGGTCTACAATGCTTTCCGTATAATGTCATGCAAATAACTCTGGGCTCATTTTAAGTGTTTTTTTTTCAAGTTTAATCCCATCTTCTAACAACACGTGACTCTCCTGATTTGAACATGATTTTAGTTCATTTGACAACGAGTTAAAACGGCTTTACGATTTGTTTGTTTGTTTGTTTGTTTGATTATTTACGTCCCAGTCAACAATCTTTCAATTATGTTGGAACATTTCTTCCTGGGTTGAACCAGTACTAAGCAAAGATTAACGTGTCTTGCTCAAGGACACGCAGTGACGCAATTGAGGCTCGAACCGGCGGCCCTTAGGTCTCAAGTCAAGCACTCTCTCACTGAGTCACTGCGCTCAATAGATATTCACAGAAACTGCCACTATGTAAACGTTAATATCTTATTTTGAGATCTTTCTTGTTATGCCTTAGTATTGAAAGCAAAGGGGCCTACTTGCTGTCGTTGTTGTTGTGCGTACGTGCGTGCACGCGCGTGTGTGTGTAACTTTGGCCAATTCCTAAGGCCTTTATAATTTACATGTGCATACCTTCAAAAAACCCTGATAATGCCATGTTCTAAGGTGATGGTTATGTTGTTGTTGATTCATTGGTAATTGTTGCTCCAGTTTTGTGTTTGGTCCTTCTATTGTGGTGCGAAACTGGTGTCCTTTTTGATTTTGCAATCAACTCGCTGATGAAGAGAGCAGGCCTCGAGGTTATAAAACTTGAATAAAGTCTCAGGCTCAAAATAAAGCGCAATGATTGGCTACTTGCGGACACCTGTCCGCAAGCAGCCAATCATGATTGCGCTTTTTTTTGGAGTCTGAGAATGAACTCAAGTTTTATAACCTCGAGGACAGGCTAGTTACTTTTCTTTAATTGTGTTTTTGATATCATGTTGTTATTAGTGTTCCGACAGTGTGTCTCTTCCTGACGGTGCCGTTGGTTGCTCTGCCGTATGTGAATGTGGCATTTCCTAGTCATATATGTCTTTGACCTTTGACCAACTTTTTTATATAAATAAACATAAGCCATAATGTTCGCGTGAGACCTAACCTTTGAACTGAATATAAAGTTTAATTTTGCTATACTGCGAAATTGAATCTTTTACAGAGTCATAGTGTTTCACAAAAACAATGTTGTTTTTTATAAAACCACAAAATCACATACATGTACATAATGGGAATATCTACGTGAAAGTTGTATGTTTTTTGTAAAGAAAATACCTTATATACTTGTGGGAGCCTTTTTTTAGAGATAAAAATGCGGTATTTACTGGCGATCAAGAAAAATGATCCATTATTTGTGTAAAGATGGGATAGAAAAATCCGTCACAAGCGATCACCGTTTGTCATCACTCGGCAAGCCTCATGATGCCAAAGGGTGATCCTCGGGATGGATTTTTCTATCCCACCCTCACACTCATGATGGTTTCTTATATCATATACTGCCATTTTAAGACTTTCTATATATTAACATACACATTTTCTGGCAAAAATCACACTTTGAGCAAATTCATGAGATTTTGGTGTGCAAAACCCTTTACGTCCTAATGGATTCTTCCCTTTGGTTTGATGCAATAAACTTGGGATGGTTCATTGTATATACTGAGGGGTCACAGGTTATAATTTCCACATAAAATTTTATTTCTTTCGTTTAAGATTGTTTTTGTCAAAACTAACAGTGTAGAGTCTAACGAAATGACCCTTTATGCGGCTTCACTGTCTGCTAAAGAAAGCATTTAGGTGTTACTAGTAAACAAAGTGTTAATGTTTTTCTTTGGACATGCATACACAACCTTGTATTGGGACTAAAGGCTTTGCTCTTGGCCTGAGTCTTCAACTACATTCCTATTCTGTATACATTTGTAGGGGCTGCCTGAGC
This sequence comes from Loripinus fragilis, assembly GCA_964019695.1. Lineage (NCBI taxonomy): Eukaryota > Metazoa > Mollusca > Bivalvia > Lucinida > Lucinidae > Loripinus > Loripinus fragilis. The sequence goes on from OZ026517.1 coordinate 56,025,359, forward strand.
CTTTCACTGCTTGCATATCCAAAAAGTACAAATATCTCATGAAATGTCTTATATGTATTTGTGTAGTTCGTACATCACAAATCCACATGATATCAGGTCAGGATTGTGAGTACAATCTCATTCCATTGTGTTCTTTTGTCGATCATTTATGTTATTTCTGTCTTGTTGTAGTTATGCTTTTGTGTGCGTCTGTTTATTGATACCTTGTGGTCACCTGCTGGCTTGGCTCTCTTTTGTGATGTCTAATTGTGAAGTTGTCACTTTCCCAATGGTATCCTGGGTCAGGTGTGGTGCTTGATTGTATAGATTCCTGATCTTTGCCCTATTTCTTACTTTGTATGATTGATGCTTGAATATTTTAAGTATGAAGAAATAATTACATAAGAGAAATAAAAAGCATGAACATATATCTTTATTATTTTGATTTAAACTTCCATTCTTCTATAGTTTCATGTTATATACACACTGCAACTCCTATAATACATGTATAAATAAACCAGCTCGTGATATTTATGTTTCTAAGGAAACCCTTTAGCCACTTGTGTTTTACGAGGGGGGATCGGGACCCTCTTTCCCTCTTGATCCACCCAATTAGCAATTATAGTACATTCCTCTTTTATAAATATTATACAGCATATACACTATGTACAAGGCTAAAACTATTCAATTTCATATAAAAACAATTATAACTACAGAAACAAAAGTATCAGATTAGCGAAATTTTAAGTATTCAGAATTCAATTTAAAACATTAATTATGAACCTAAGCTATTGCATGTACTGTGGTTGGTTAATATCGATATTGGATGGAGCGTACAATACATTAATTGACTTCAACGAGGTTGATATAAGAATAAATCAACCTGAAAAAGGTCGAGGTGAATATCACTTTGACGGTTCACAATTCCTAACTTCCACCCTATTGAAGTTAATAACTGTTTTATTATATGACCAAACTCAAAGAACGACCCAGTTTGAATTTGTAAAAATGAAACGCTTAAAATTATTATGTGACAATTCTGAGAAAAACAATACCTAACATTATTATAAAATAAAATGATTATTGAAAAAAATACAACTAAAAAGGCCATTGGATATATGAGATAATTTTATTGGCAAAGTAATTGTTTTGGTTGACTTCATACAATTTCAATCAACAATTAATTGCAATAACTCATGGAAAATGCGCAGATCAAGAATATTCCTTCAAAGGGATGGTCTTTCAGTTTTTTAGTCACCAACGTTTTTTGCATGAGGCAGCATGGACCTTAATCGAGGGTAACTGGACCCATGGTCCAACTGCTTCTCGAGGGGAGGGTACCAGAATTTCTAAGGAAACCTATAGCCATTTGTGATTTCCCAGCGGGGTCTGGAAGCCCTGTCCCCTCTCTCTGGATCCGCGTATGTTTTATTGAATTATAAAAGCATACACGAAAACAATACATTTCACGTTTACATGCATCCATGCATTAAAATATCTAGCAACGTCTTTTAAACACAGTCATTCTATTAAAGGTTCTATGGTATCATTGTCTCCTTGGTGGTGGTAACCCTTATTCTGCCAATATGTTGCCCTGCAAATGTCGTCTGCATTTTACGTAAAATACATTCCAAAATAGTTTTACCTTGGAAGCAAACGCAAGCAGTCTGACCTGGGTCAATATTATTTGCAACATACATTACAAACAGGCATACACAGATGAGAGAGCAGAGGACATTTATCGTGAATGGCGAGAAAAGGGATAAATATTAGTATAATCAAGGTCTAAAAAGGTGGGCTGTAAATTGTAAACAACATTCATTTAGAAGCAAAGCTAATTTGCTGAGTGACTATGTTCTTCTGACACGCCTCCAACAACCTCCACCAAACAATTAACATCAGGACATTTTCAATGGGTTGAAAGAAGCTGCCTGTGTTCAACCAATAAAATTTCACCTATCTGTAGATTGTACAATAACAGTATTTCTCGGTTAATATCAACTTTGACCTGAAAACAGATCTTATAGAGTCCTCTCAAAAATATGTGTTATTATTATTATTTATAAATTTGGAAGTGACCAGTATAAGTAGTAGCTTGACAGCAGTTTTATTATATTCTTTGCCCCCAAATTATTCAATGCAGACATGTACATTAAAAGCTTAGCATTATAAAGAAAGTTTTTTTATATTGCCAGAGCTTCTCAATGAACATATTTGGTGTGGTAGCCATTGTATTCATCTCACAGAGACACAATGAGTACCAACAAAATAATTGAGCGGTGGCATGGGATTTCCAACAATGTGGTATGTGCGACCAGCAAAGCCTCAGATCACCCTGCGCATACCGGCAGTCTGATCAGAGCCTTTGCAAGTGGCTTGAATATTCTATGAGTGTTTAGCTACTGAAAGAACATAATATGGAGTTTCAAAGCTTAAAAGGATGCTGCACAGGCTCGTCTGAGTCTAGACTTGCAAAATGCCACATTGTTGGAAATCACATGTCAGGGCTCAATTATGTTTTTGTCAAGAAACATACACAAGAGCGAACACATGAGATTTTAGTACTTATCTCATTGTCGAGCCACTAAGACTCAGACACAGACTTGACAGAGCCTTTGCCATTTCCATTCATAAAGTATGGATGAAGACTTTCCCTAGCCATACTGGATTTATTAGCACGAACGATCAAAGAATGTTTAGCGCATATCTGATAAGTACAAAAATCTCTCGAGCTACCCAGAATAAAACTTTGCTTTTTTTCTAGTTTTGCAAACATCTCCCTGTAGAAGTGAGAGCTGGTTGCTTTACTTTTGGTGTGTTCTGGATGTAATGCTGTTGTTATCGTTAATTGACTCTTCCTAGTGGTTTTACCGGTTGGTCTGTAGTATGCAATTGTGGCATTTCCTGGTCTGCTCACTTTCATTTTGGTTATTTTTCTTATCTTTAGGGACAAATTCAATCAGCTTGTTTATACTATTAGAGTTTTAGAATCTTTTCTGAAAGACGTCTGAACCATTTAACACTTTCGTGTCCTCGTATGAGATCTGCAGCCTTTTCAGCAACCATCACTGTTGTGGCGTATATGTCACCTGAAATACTAGTTGGTATCACACTGGCGTCAGCAATACGAAGATTTTGAATCCCCTTAACTCTGAAAAAAATAAGGAAATAATTTTAGTTGGTGCGTGTATCACACTGGCATCAGTAATACGAAGGTTTTGAATCCCTTTTAATCTGAAAATATAGGAGAATATTTTAGCTGGTGCATGTATCACACTGGCATCAGTATTACGAAGGTTTTGAATCCCCATGACTCTGAAAATATAAGGAGAGTATTTTAGTTGGTGCATGTATCACACTGGCATCAGCAATACGAAGATTTTGAAACCCCTTAACTCTGAAAAAAATAAGAAGAGAATTTTAGTTGGTGCATGTATCACACTGGCATCAGTATTACGAAGGTTTTGAATCCCCTTAACTCTGAAAAAAATAAGGAGAGTATTTTAGTTGGTGCTTGTATCACACTGGCATCAGTATTACGAAGGTTTTGAATCCCTTTTACTCTGAAAATATAAGGAGAGTATTTTAGTTGGTGCATGTATCAAACTGGCATCAGCAATACGAAGGTTTTGAATCCCCTTGACTCTGAAAATATAAGGAGAGTATTTTTAGTTGGTGCATGTATCACACTAGCGTCAGCAATACGAAGATTTTGAATCCCTTTTACTCTGAAAATATAAGGAGAGTATTTTAGTTGGTGCATGTATCACACTGGCATCAGCAATACGAAGGTTTGAATCCCTTTTAATCTAAAAATATAAGGAGAGTATTTTAGTTGGTGCATGTATCACACTGGCGTCAGCAATACGAAGGTTTTGAATCCCTTTTACTCTGAAAATATAGGGAGAGTATTTAAGTTGGTTATGTATCACACTGGCGTCAGCAATACGAAGGTTTTGAATCACCTTGACTCTGAAAATATATTGAAAAAAAGTTATTTAGATAGGCCGCGGCATGTTATTTCCAATAATGTGACATTTTGACAAGTGTAGACTCAGGTGTCAGCCTGTGAAGCCCCCTTTTAGGCTTAGAAAACATTACTACAAATGATGTTCAGTCAGTAGCTTAACACTCATAGAATACTCAAGCACAAGCAAAGGCTCTGATCAGACTGCGCATATGCGCAGGCTGATCTGAGGCTTTGATGGTCGCACATACCACATTGTTGGAAATCTAATGCAGTGGCTCATTTTGAGAAATAAGTTATTTAGATGGTAACACACCAGTGTCAGCAACACGAAGTTTTTGAAACTCTTTTACTGAGGTAAAAATTAATACATTTAGTTAGCATCACACTGGCAACAACAATACTAAGGAATTCTGAAAGAAAAACACATGGATTATATATTTATAGATAACATCACACTGGCAAAAGAGGCTTTGAATCCATTTTTCCTGAAGCAAAAAAACAACATATGGAACATATACTTTATCTTTTTGGAATTACAGCTGCACCATCAACACTAAAGGTTATAAACTATATTTGCTTTGAAAAACACCAAAATATACTATTTTATTCCAAAATTTAATACTTGGGAATACTCTTTTTATAACAAGTTGGCTCAGAAATTCCGTTGAAATATGGTAAATATACATTAAGTTTCTACCACACTTCCACCAATAGTAGATGTTTTGAACTCATTTCTCCTTCAAACGTGTAATATTTCATTTAGCTGGCTTTACACCTTTGAATCCCTGAAATGCACAGACAAACCAAATATCTTACTTTGTATTACAGCTGCATCAGCAAAATTATGATTTTAAATTATCTTCACTCTGAAAAAATAGGGATTGTATTTCGCTTAGTTGTTATAACATGGGTATCATTAATATGTATTTTCTAAATTCATGTTTATCTGAAGAAAAAAAAACAAAAGATACATTTTTTATTTTGAGGTCAACAAAATGAAGATTTTTAACGTCTTTCACTCTGAAAAGAAAAACATATAAGGATAGTATTGTTTTAGTTGATATTAGACAGACATCAGTAATACGACAGTTCTGACTTTATATCACTATAAAAACGGATCCTATTCCACTGGCAACACTAATGCGAATGTTTTGAACTCATTTTTCTACCTGAAAAGCAAATTCACTTATACATATATTATAGATATATTGAATCGATCATTTAAGTGTGTACATGTAGCATATTGCATGTGCAGATGAGTTTAGTCAGCTGTTATAATTTTGTGGTTTTGAACAGTGCCAAAAACCTAAACAAAATCAGTAGATGCATGCTTGGAAATGTAAATATATCGTTGTATTTATAATTACAGTCTCGTTATGTTATTATTACCATTAAAAAGTCTAAAGATTATTTCTAAGTCAATTTTACAAACATGGTGGGATTATAAGCATTTTAAATTTGTAGTTGCAAAACAAGCATTGTGTTTGCTTCTTTGGCTGTTTGAGTTCATGTTTGCTGTTTTGATGTTCCATTTTACATACAAAAATATTATTATAATTGAATATAAATAACGTATTGTTTTGTATTATAAGATATTTAGAAAAATTCACATTAGACACTTAATATAAAATGTAATCATAAGATATACGTTTCCTTTTAATCATTTTTCCTCTCAGTTTAAAGTTAACATGTCATGGCACTCACTAAGAAGTGATCCTATGGCATGGATTATTTCATGAGCACCTAAAAATAAAATTATTTCTTAAAAAATCAAACTATTATTATAGAAACTCAATCAAGTCACAACAGTAACTGATATGGTTTCATGAACTTATAATATAAAAACCATTGAACATACATACCTTAGGAATGAATCCAGAACTGCTTTCTCATTAACAGAAGCTCCCATTGGACAGGTAGAGGACAGTTGCCCAGCGCTGTCTGCTTGGTGTCGTATCATACACTCCCAGTAACCATCACTGTTGAGACGGTGTTGTTTGCATGATGGCAAGGGTTTGTCTGCTAGTTTGGCTCTTATACTCTTCAATGTTGGGGTACTCAGTAATGAAAGACTTAGTTTGATACCTGCATATACAATTCACATAGATAAGCCAAACTTATGAACGAACATTTGTAAATATTTTCTAATCCATCAATTTAAACAATGTCATGTGTTTTGGGTGCTTAAAAGAACTGTGTTGCCAAGACGGTTATTTTGAGTGCCCACATCATATGGGCATCGACGCGAGATAACCTGTCTTCGGGGGTTTGCGAGCAACACAGGCGCAGACCAGCCTGCGCATCCGCGCAGTCTGATCAGCGCCTTTGTTATTCACGTTTTGGAAAGTACCATATCTAAGCTTGCTACAAGCGAAATTTCAACTTTCTAGCTAGTCTCTGTAGCTGAGCAGGCTGGTTTAAATCTCACTTTTTCGGAAACCCCGAAGACAGGTTTTCTCGCGACGTGGCCCATATGTTTTAGTTGACAATTCTCAGGTCAGTCTAGGCATCAGCCCAATCTGACTAGAGTAATGCTGACCACATGAAGAAACATTGGACCCATAGTTACCCAGTGGGCGTGTTGCGAAGACTGATCAAAATCAGGATATGCTAAGGCTGATCTGAGTCTTCACTTGGCACACACTCATTTTCTGGTTTTGTCATGTTTTGACTGATGTACAGTAAAACCTGTGTAAAACGGACACTCAGAAATAGACAAAAACATAGATCTGAGCCAGTGCATGAGATTTCCAACAATGTGGTATGTGCGACCAGCAAAGCCTCAGATAAGCCTGCGCATACGCGCAGTCTTATCAGAGCCTTTGCTAGTCGCTTGAGTATTCTATGATTGTTAACCTACTGACTGAACACCATTTGGAGTTTCTCAGCTTAAAAGGAGGCTGCAGAGGCTCGTCCGAGTTTACACTTGTCAAAATGTCAAAATGTTGGAATTCTTATGCCGCGGCTCATCTAAATGACAAATGGTAGATTAATGAAGGTCAAAAGTATTGCAGAATGCTCCAAGGTGAAGGTCGAAAGTATTGCAAAATGATTCCCACGTCGTGGATGCTTAAAAGAACCATCTAATATTGTCAAAATGAGACAGTACTTCTACCTTATTATAAGGAAATAAGGGGTGTAATCACGTTTTGATTGCTTATTATAAACAAAGGAACATCTTTTATTTTGTGTTATATTGTATTCTACATAGAGGATCTTACATGAGTGCTCATGTTTTATTGAATTTATTAAACGAGTTGGGGAAAAGAGATAAAATGCGAGGCTTGCCGAGCATTTTATCTCTTTTTCGCAACGAGTTTAATAAATTCAATAATACAAGAGCACGAATGTTAGATTCTATTTATCATATGATAAAATCTCATTTCTGCCGTAAAAACGTTATAATTTTGTCATTATTTACGCAACGTTGTTATGGACGTCATAACGTTTCCCGAGAATCGATAAACCACTAGTGGTTTACAGATTTTACTGCATGGCGTTATTTCACTCCCAGACGCGACGTCATATGATAAATTGATTTCTAGCAGTCTACTGATCCTGTTTGGGTACGAAAGGACTGGTTGTTATGCTCGTTAAGTGCTTGTTACTATACTCGTTCTTTAGGAATTACATTCCTCTTAGTGCCTTGTATTTGGGTGTACGGCAACTTATCATTGAGGCTCCTTTAATTTTTTCACAAGCCTGTTAAGAAGCAAAGCTGTTATCAATCTCAAAATATGTGACGTTTTCTGTGATGCACTGATTTTGCCTCATGTTGAAGAATATTATGGTTTTATGACAAATGGTTGCCATATTTGGTACCTTTTAGCTCCATTAGACAGCAGGATTGGCCAATGCTATTTCAGTAAGGCATTGGGTATATTTAACATTCCTGTGAATTGGCTTTTGCTGGCTTAATATCATACTTGGAAGTTTTTTTATCATGATTAGGGTCTTTGATAAATACTTTTATCTTCCATGCGATACCTAAGCTTACAACAAAATTGATATATGGTGCAATAATTACTTATGTTGGTACTTATATATTTTTAGTAAATTATTATGTTATACACTGATACCAACTTTGCATTAGGACTAAAATAAACACTTCATTAGACTTAAAGTGTGATAAAATTTTACTTTCAAAAATTTAGGAAGCCTTCCTTTAATACAATTACGAGGGTCAGTCAAAAATAATTGAGAGTTGGTTAATATATTTCGATTGGGTTGGCACATTTGACTGAAATTCAATACACATATAGAATGAGCCTTCTAGCTTCATTGCATATAGAGTTTGACGCCTCGTAATCTTTAGTGTGCTGTTGATATGCCTCTCAGCGATGTGCGTTCACTCTTCGGACATTTCTCACTAAGCAGCTATGAATTTAAAATCATAAATTTTCAAATCTAAAACAGTATCATAATGAACCTTTTATCTCGCTAATTGTATCAATCAATGAGTTAGCAATGTTTTGAAGAAGTGAAATAGAATGTAAAACAATACATGCAGTGTCCGTGGCTTAGCATCAAAAATCGATGGAAATTCTACCTTTTACAAAAAACACTAGATTTTGTTGCTATGGCAACTGTTTATTCCTAAGATATTCAAAATATGCATTCAGGTAATATAAACATTAAATTAGTAAAATAAAATGGTAATATGGTATGATACTTAGTTAATAATTTTGCTATAGAATGAACCGTTATTAAAAAAAATACTAGTGTTTATTTACCTTTGATAAGTGTCTGAACATCTCTTTGAGACGACAGATATTTTGGATCAATGATAGGTGGTGCGAATGGATTGGTGTTCTGTAACCTTACTACCCCTATGCTCTCTGGATGAAGTAACTCCACATTTATTGTAAACCCATCTGTTTCTGTGTAATTGTCGCTAGTTACTGGGACATCTTGTTTTACCTGGAAATTGGATCAATAGAGAATACTAGTCTGGTTATTAAATATAAAATGGACCAGTCTATATGAGATTATTGTATTTATCACAACAGCATTAAAGGGGAAAGCAACATTGAAAACAAGTGAATATGAAATGCACGCCCTTATTAAACTGAGCGATCTCCTTAAAACCGAATCTCAATTCAATAAAAAATAATGTAATTTACAGATAGATACATCAACTTGATACTTTAAGATAATGAGGGCAGCCGTCACACAGCCCAAACTAAATATGCAAAAACACAATAACACATTGAAAAGATTTTGAACATCCATTCAGGTTTGTAGCGCTGATTGATATGAAGTTTAATTTTGATTTATGAAACTGATAATATACTAATGACATAAAATTAAGCATATTTTGATTGTCTATTACTCATTAAAGAGTACTGTTATTCTACTATCCAAAAGTCAGAAATATAGAACTCAACAAATCATGATGACATCATAGGAACGTGAGAACTGTGCCTACTAAAACACTTCCGAAAAACCAAAATTTTTATTTCCTCCAAAATTTGGGAATGATTTTGTTGGCTGTCTGTCAAAAATAATAAGTGAGTATGATCAGGAAATACCACAATCACAAACCGCACACAAAGTTTGCAGACAATCAACCATGCTAAATCACACTGGTATAGCTGTATGACTCTGGCAATAACGAATGGGTTCAAATAATGACGAAATTTTGCCCTTTGAGACTAAGCTGCAATTAGGATAATGGCTAGGAATCCTGTTTCCTGGATCTTATCGTTGGTAAATGCCACAACAATTCTTTTCACATCACCAAGCAATATTTTGCAGCAAATGGGGACAGATTAAACAGCCAAATAATAAAATTATTGCATGAATTGCATTTTACTAACATACTTCATGACCAAAATTTGTACATATTTGCTTTTAATATGCTCCATACTAGGTCGTCTGACATGTCAAACGTTGCTGTCACAACTTAGAGGGAACATTGGTCTAAAAAGTCTGAAAAACTTAGCCCTTTCCTATCCGTTGTTTGTACAAAGTTTGGCATTTTGCATACTGAGAGTTGATCCAGAAAACCCGTTCTTTTGAGTCACTGAATATTTTCGGAATATCAAAATTTTGGTTTTCCACTCAAAATAAGTATGGTAGACTAATGTAAAAAGCGTTTTATGTTAGACCATCAAAATTTATTATTTTTGAATATTGGAAGTACAATATCCTTAGCTTTATGTCAATGGTATATATAACTTGGCAGGGTTCACCTTGTGAAGCTCCTCTAGCATGGCTGAGAAGGTCAGTTGAATATCTGGAGATCTTTTAGGAGATCGTGGATCTGTTTTCATCTGAGCAACACCAAATATACCTTTATTAGATGTCAACATCCCTGAACAAGAAATATAAGAGGCTGTTCATAAACCCGTTATCGGATCAGCACCTTTGTTATTGACGTTCTGGTAAGTATAATATAACTTTTTGCTTTCTGTAAAGGCGGTAACACAAATATTCACATCTGGGCGTGGTTTGGCTATTTCACATGCTAAACAAGGGAATCAGGTTCTTTTTATTATTTGGTGAAGAACTAATAAGTTGTTTGGGCCGCGTAAGCGTGCATGCATTTCCGTATGCACACTGAACTCACATTTACTGATCAGTATTAACCCTTAAAGCGCATAATCACAAAATGTATGTTTTTGTCGTCGACTAAAATATTTGAAGCCTTATAGACAAACAGTGTGGACCCAGAACAGACTGCTCCTGTAGGAGCAGTCTGATCTCGGTTCACACTGTTTGCCTGCTTCTGTAGGAGCAGTCTGATCTCGGTTCACACTGTTTGCCTCTTTGCTTATATTAAATAGACATTTTCAGATGCAGTTATTTTACTGGCGCTTAAAGGACTAAAAAATGTATTATGTGTCTATACTGAGGTAATGGCGCAAGATGATACAGTTACTTTTGAATAAAACCATGCCTCATTTTCAGCTTTTACCTATGTCTAAGATTGACCAGTCCTAATTACGCTTTCATGATGTGCCGCCTTTACAGTAACCAAAAAGTCATATGATATAATTGATTAACTTGCCACATGCAAATATACAATGTTCTAGCTAGTATCTGTAGCTAAGTAGGCAGGTTTAAGCTTCGTCCTAAGACAGACTTTAGAGTGACGAGACATGAGAATGTCAGCTCATGAGGAAATGGCACATATCGCATGTGCATAAAGTTTTTCTTTATACAGATGAGTTGAGCATGAAGAAAGTTGTATAATCCTGAGCCTGGGTGTAAATAATAGGCTGTCTATTTATACTATTGGAAATTTTGCTGTTAGGTTTCAGTGGCATGTAATGCTAAATTGGTACTTGTCTAGCACCCTGCTTTTGTATCCTATAAAATATGTCTTTTGTACCCTATAAAATATATGTTGTCTTTTGTAACCTATAACATATCTGTCGTTTGTACCCGCAAATACATTTTTTATACCCTTTAAAATATGTCTTTTTGTACGCTATAAAATATATGTCCTTTGTGCCCTATACAGTATGCCATTTGTACCTTATAAAATATGTCTTTTGTAACCTAAAATATGTCATATGATAAATAGAATCTAACATTCGTGCTCTTGTATTATTGAATTATTTAAACTCAATTTATAAAAGAGATAAAATGCTCTGCAAGCCTCGCATTTAATATCTTTTCCCCAACTCGTTTAATAAATTCAATAAAACATGAGCACTCATGTAAGATCCTCTATCTATATGAAATATGTCTTTTGTATCCTATAAAATGTATTTTGTTCCCTATAAAATAAGTCTTTTTACCTTGTAAAATATGTATTTTGCTCCCTACAAAATATATCTTTTGTACCATATAATATATGCCTTTTGTACACTATAAAATATGTCCTTTGTACACTTAAAATACGTTTTTGGTACCCAAAAAAATATGTCTTTTTTGCACCCTATTGAATATGTTTTTTGTACCCTATAAAATATGTCTTTTGTACTTCACAAAATATATGACCTACCTCTGCCTAGTAAAAAATACTGTATATACGAAAATACATTGAACGCAGATTCTCTACTGATGGTGTCCGACTCGTTGGTGTGTATATGAAGCTTGTAGGACATGTGATCCTGGAGATTCGAGCCAACTGGAAGGTCTGCGACAACTGGAATCTAAAGACAGAAAGGAGATTTTCCATTTATATGGCATCTATGATACATATGAGAGAGAGAGAGAGAGAAAAAGAGAGAGAGAGAGAGAATATACCTAAAATGCCGTAAGATGCTGACCAATCATATAGCCCATTGCGGAATTCAAACTCACGACCTGGACAACACGCCTACCACTGCATATTACGTAATCGCTACCAACTACACTACCGAGGCAACCACAGAAAGATTGTTTGATTAGTACAGTCATATATATAGATATATATTCGAAATATAAAACGACTTTACATGCTAAATGCCACATGCGAAATTCGAACTCACTACCTCGACATCCCAGCCAAGCACTGCACAAACACGTCACTGTTACTGACTACGCCAACGTGATAAAGTCAAAATAATGTTCAAGTTGTCATGGTATAGGTCAACCATTAGGTCTAGATAAGTCAAATTCCTGAGCGTAAAATTGTTAATAAACTGAACAAAAAAAGAAACTTTACAGTTTTCTAATCATAATTCTGAACTGTGTGTTTTATTGACTGAGCCAGATTTGCATTGATATGATTTGGGAAACATCCGACTTTAAAATGCAAGATCAAATAATACCCTTGCTAGATTATCGCAATAAGACGTTTTCAATCGAAATCAGTACAAATAAGGCACAGAAGTAAACTTTCTCATAATGATAATCTTTGTTGGTTAGACACTAAGAAAATCAAGCAAATTGAACATTTGTTCAGATTCCGGTTCTAAATTCGAGTTTGAAATGGATCTTGAAGCAAGTTTTTCCCTTTTGATAAAAAGTATAGTGATTTTCAATGCATCATTTCTTTTTACCCATGCATTTAATGCTGCCGTTTCTGTAATATTGTGTGAATTGTCCCTACCCTCTCTTGATGAGGTGGCAGTAGCTTTATGATATTCTGTTTTCCACCCGTTTTACTGAAATAAGTTTCCTATGCCATTCCACCTTCGAACTGAATTCCCGTGAATATTGGCACTGAAAATCACTTTTCCTACAACTTCAATGTGCACATTAAAAGTGGTTGGTGTATGGAAATTTTGGAAATCCTGCCCTTTAAATGCCTGAATGAACAAATGACAGCGACTTTTTGGGGATACAGTCAATTGTTGGTTTAACTTTACTGCTGCAAAAAGCATCACATTTTAACCTTCAATCTGTGGTTTGGAAAAACGACCCCTCCAAAAATTAAAGCACCATAGACATCGCCATAGGAGTAAAACTTCAAACTTTTATCTCCATTTCTACAGAAAAATGACCAAATATTCCAAGTAGTGCTATGCATGATAAAGGCTTGTATGTGGTTTCACATATTGGTATTAGAACATCAGGAGTAAACAATATTTTTTGTTCAGTATATTTTCTTATCAACCAGTTTGGGGTGCTCAAAAGAACCGTCGGTTATTTCGAGTACCCACAGCATATGTTTTGGTTGAGAAAAATGAAGAAGAATTTTCAAATACCCATTCTTATCTGAAGACCTTGAACTCTGGCCTCGAGGTTATAAAACTTTAGTACAGACTCAGACTCATAATAAAGTGCAATGATTGGCTGCTTGCGGACACGTGTCAGCAAGCAGTCAATCATTGTGTTTTATTTTGAGTCTGAGAATGAACTCAAGTTTTAAAACCTCGAGGCCAGGTTTGCAAGTAGCAGGACTGCAGAGATTTGCATGCTCGCTTAAACATTCGCTAGTTGCCGTTTTATTAAGCAACCAACTCTCGTGTGATAGCTCAAACGTATAACTTTAAACAGAAAAAGTATGACATGGGCCAGTACATTATCTTGTTTGATTGGATTCTTTACGTCAATGTCAAAATATCAGTCATGTATGGACGGTTCTTCCTGGGTTGAACAAGTACTAAGCAGAGAATAAAGTGTCTTGCTCAAGGACACCATGGAGTACTTCCAGTGATGTTTGAACATGCCAGTACATTAGATTTTGGAACTCAATATATGAGAAAGGGTCTCCTTTAAATGCCAATATTCACGTATTCAGTGGAGCTAGAGATCTAAATTTTGGTATCGACCTTCATCTACACACCTACTTTATGTTTACAAGCACCAAAGGTTCTGGCGAGCCTGCACATTTGCGCAGGCTCACCGGAGCCTTCGTCGCTCGATAATGCGAAAAGCACCTAATTCTCATGTGCTGGCTCATTTCATATATCACAAAACAATTAATCAAACTTACTTTAAGCTTTCCTAAATGTTCTTTGGGGCCTATACCAGACAACATGAGAAGATGTGGAGTACCAACTGCCCCCGCCGTCAGAACGACCTCCTTGGTCGCACCAACCATTCTTTTCTTCCCGTTGCGGATGTATTCTACTCCGACAGCTTTCTTGTTAGCTACAAGAACCTTCAAAGATATATGTAAGTTTAGAGTCAAACTATAATTATATGATTCACGTGGTCGTTCTAGTCCCAGAATTACCACCACTCTTAAAATTTAAATATGTTTTAGTTAAGTATTGATAGTTCAACTGTTTAATATATTGCCAGGCTGTGTGAAGTTAAAATCGTCAAATATGCCATGTTGCTCTACAAAATAAGTGAAAAAAGTTTGAAATGTTAATGTTTCTTGCCTACGAAATGAAAGGCGGACGAACGGACGGACTCCTGTCTGCTCGATGTAACTGCCCCCCCCCCCTCCTCATGTGGGTCAGAGATAAAAAAAAAAATATGAAAAAAAATGTTAACGTCATATCCGATTGTAAAACCTTCACTTATTTAAGTTATGGACTGATTATTCTGTTATACGAAATGTGTCAATTCTTTAATTGCCCATAACGTATTTGTGCATAAATAAATATGAAAAATGATTCTGCATTATGCCGTCTATTTTTAATCATGTACCAAAACTGAATTTAGAACGTATAGAGGTTATCAGGATTCGAGTTAAGGAGGGTCGTGGTATTCTATATTTAGAGAATGGCCAATCTTCTGTAATAAACATGAGCTTACTTTTATTGCAATGGAATGTGTAGAAACATGGATGTTTTGTCTGTACATGGCTGGTCGCAGGAACTCTCTGGAAGTACCTGACCGCACACTTTCTCGCACTGTTGCTTGGAATCGACAAAAACCTGTTAAAGAATATGCCAAAATGTAAACCAGGCCTTAAGTTAAAGTGTGTAGCAAAATATAATGTTCTTATTTCTCCACCAAAACATATGCTGTAGGTACTCAAAAGAACCGTCTCAACGAGACGGTTCTTTTGAGCACCCAAACCATATGTTGAAACTGATAGGTAAAAAAATATTCACAAATTTACGCTCAAAATTTTGTTTATCTAAACATGAGGAACATAACTGAATACAAGCATTACTGATCAATGTCGAAACTATTGCTGCTCAACAGCTACAACAAATGTATGATTTGAAATTGAGTTCAAAATTGTTTAACCAAGGACATTCAATTGCTTGTGCTAAAATGTGAAAAAGGTAAACTCTAAGAGAGCTGAGTGCAAGTTTACTCGTTTAAACTCGCTAAAGCTATTTCCAGTGAGAATTTAGAAGGACAATCTGTTTTGAACGACACACAATAGTCGCAGATGTCTTGTAAAATACAGGTGGTTACATGTGACTCATGTTTTGTGGTTACATATGATTTATGGATACGTTAGGGGTCTTTCATGCAGACCAAATATCTGTGTGTCTTGATCAACATCTAAACTAAGGGTGAGGTTGGTGCGCTGTGTAACCGCTTTAAGCCCTCCAGTAAAATATTTTTACTGACCGTTCCAAGGCGGTACTTCCTTTGTGGATCATTTGTGTTATTTATTTCTTGTGTTTGTCATGCATTCGCGTCTGTTCATTGCTGCCTTGTGGTCACCTGAAGGGAAAGGGCTGGCCTCTTGGCTTTTGTTTACGATGTTTGTTGTGATTTTGTTACTTTTCCATTTGTTATCCTGGATCAGCCGTGGTATTTGATTGTATCGATTCCTGATCCTTGCTGTCGTTTTACTTTTATAATTGCTGGTTGCATCAAGCTTATATTTTGTAGTTACACCTGAACTCATATTTGTGGTACAATTGACTCATGTATTTTATTGTATTGTATTGTTTGGCTACACTTGGCTACACTTGACTCATGTTTTGAGGCTATACTTGGCTAATGTTTAAGCTCAGACTTGACTAATGCTTTACAGCTACACATAACCCATGTTTTTATTACACTTGACCCATGTTTAGTGGTTAGACTTGATCCATATTTGTGGCTGTACTTGACTCATGTTGTGCTGTTACATTTTACTCATGATTTGCTGCTTCATTTATCTAATGTTCTGCCAGAACATTAGATAAATGAAGCAACAAATTATGTAATCACGGTGGTTACACCTGATTCTTGATTTTGTGATTTTGTGATTATACCATGAACTTAATTTTGTGATTATACCATGAACTCAATTTTGCGATTATACCATGAACACATTAGTCAAGGTTAACCACATAAATAATATTTTGTCTGGTTGCACTTGACTCATTGTTTGTGGTTACAAGTATGGACATACATATACACATACACATACAAGCAAAACACAATAAACCAAAAAAGCAGCTCTTTTCAGACATGTGTTCTAAAGCACACGAAAGTATAAAATTTTACACATTGGCTTTTTAAACTTAACCAGATTTTTCACATCGGTGATATTACAGGAGTGCTCGTGTATTTTTGAATTTATTAAACCAGTTGAGGAAATAGATAAAATGCGAGGCGTGCTCGCAACGAGTTAAATAAATTGAATAATACAGGAGCAAAACTGTTATATTCTCTTTCTCATATGACACTAAAACTACCTGAAAATCGCGTTTTCGGTGTGTAAGTTAAATTTATGAGGGTCATTCAATATGTTCTGACAATCACCCTATAAAACAAAACCTATTTCTCTAGGACTTGTTTCAATAATCATCACATGTTATTTAGAATATTGGAAATTGCATCAACTGTTCAAATATTTTGCTAGGCTACGTAACAACACAAGCTAAAGGGTCATGGATGGGACACTGTACGCGGTATACATGCCCAAATATCTTAGAAATTTCAAACTCCTCTTTTAAACTTTTTATATAGATAAATGAGCTGATTCTGAACGTCATAGATAATGGTTTAGCTTGCAACTGTGGTTTTAGCAGGGTTTTGATTATGACATTACCGATTTTGCAAGAAATATTTCCTTAAAAATGGGTTTTACTAATAGACTAAGTGTATTATATTTGGTATTTAGCATTTATTGAAAGTTATTATTTTCTATGCGTTAAGAAGTCTATAGAACAGATTTATCGAAACATGTATCTATTAATATGCAAATTGATCGTAATGGCTTTTTAAGTGTTCAAAACATACTATTTTATAATTAACGCTTAAATTGAGGCAAAATGTAATTTTCTGTTGTTGCCTAGCAACCAAAACGTTCAAAGCAACTAAGATAATCGCATTGTGGTATTTGCTTTTATGGGTCAATTGTGAATTCAGACAACATCACCAACCACTAATATAACTTTCCAAAGAAACATTACTGCATCTTTAACTAACTCTACCCCAAGCAAAAATGTGTTAAAACGCGATTTTTCGTGACCATGGGCTCTCGCAGTGTTGTTTACAAATTTGCATAGCATTATATCAGGTTGTGATAAAAAATATATTTCAAACATGAATAGGCAACACCCATGGCCACATGCAGTGGACACTAGAATCTAGAATTCTGATTTCAATAAAAGTTTCTGAGATATGAGACCATTGTCAGAACTTATTGTATGATCCACGAATGCGACGTTACATAACGTTACTGAATATGTAAACAATTTGTGGTTTATCTGTTTTAATACAAGGCGTTATATCACTCCCAGACGTGACACCATATGATAGATGTTTTCATAGACATTAAGATATATATAAACATTGCAGGGCCTCCTTTCTCTTCAAAACATGAATAAATCTTCTGGGAAAACATAACAAAACGAGTGTTAAGTTGTGTTCGCTGCTTAATTAATTGGCCAAAAGTGACAAAGCATCAACGATATATACGAAATGCTACAAAGCAGAGGGGTATATTAGAGCAGACACTTTGGCTCGACCTGTCATTGCTTAGAAATCAAATAATAATGAACCACCTCAACACCAGCCGTAGTGCATTCTAACTTGGGAGCGCAGTGGCTCAGAGGTAGAGTACTTTACTCTAGACCGAGGGGTTGCGGGTTCCGTCCTCACCGGCGTCACTGCGTTGTGTCCTTGAGCAAGACACATAAATCCCTGCTTAGTACTGGTTCGACCCAGAAAGACCAGCCCCGATATAACTTAAAAATTACTGACTGGGACGTAATGAATCAAATCAAATCAAAAAGTGCATTCTAACCTACTATATAGCTGATGAAGTGAATAAATAAATTGAGGGCAGCTCATTAATCTTTTAGTTCATATCTCAATTGCGAGATGCGAATGCTCAGACGAGACTGCACAAGTGTGCAGTCTCGTCAGAGCCTTCGCTTCTCGCATACATGAAGTTGGGATGTAGATGAAGGCTCGGATTAAACATTAAGCATTTATCACGACCTGATAGCTGAATGTGCTCATTTACTGGGGGTGTATCATGTCTATGCGATAACTACTAAATTCTCGTGAGATGTCCCACGTGATCTCTCTTACCTATATTGTCTTTCCCAGTGCAATCAACCGGTTTATACTGCATTTCCTCACCAGCTGACAGAAACAGCTCGTGCATGTTGCTCAGCTCGGGAGGTATACCAGACACGGCTATAGGACCACGGGTTGAGTGGTAATCTGCAGAGAAAATAGCAAAATAATATACTCAGAAAAACAATTGAAGGATATTAAAATTCTTTTGGCTTTATAATATTTGAGAAAATAATTTCCAAACAAAGTAGTTTTGTACCTGATAGAACTATTAATATGCAATTCAGCAAAATACAAAATGAAATTTACGGGTTATTGGTTACGATACAGTACCACACCAAATGCACCTACCCTCTGTACCCAAAGTTCACAAGCCAAAATTTTAGCGTTTATATTTTTTGCTGAAACCTTTACCTCGTCATTGGTTATGTTCTAATTCCGACCACAGACAACTTTTCACACTCAGTTATCAGTCATTGCCCCTAATAATGCGACAACTTCTTCAACAAAAACGCACAGATATGGCATACCTGAGCCAATATGGCAATAAATTGGCAGTAAAACACAGACAACAACTACAAAATTATGTGTCATACTTTTGACGGAAAGCAAGCAATGATTTTGGAGCCAATCATTATGGAATATAAACGATAAAAATTGGTTTCAATCATTTTTGAATGTTTGTGACTTTTCATTATAGAGGGTTGCACCATTTGGACGTGTACTGTACTTACACCATTATAGCGTAAATGAAATCACGCTTCCATTTTTATTGCAGATATCTAGAACTATCAAATGCATTCATAATTAGTTTAGTTTTTATTGTATTGAATGAAAGAGATGGAACTGAATCTAAATATCCTTCAATTGTTTTTCTGAGTATATATAAAAAATCCAAGAAGTTCATGAAAACCCAATGCAATGACTTAATTAAATTCCTTCCAAATGAGCCAGTGCATGATATATATTTCCAACAATTTGGTATGTGCGACCAGCAACGCCTCAGATCAGCCTGCGTCTATGCGCAGTCTGATCAGAGCCTTTGCTAGTCGCTTGAGTATTCTATGATTGTTAAGCTACTGACTGAACACCATTTGGTGTTTCTAAGCTTAAAAGGAGGCTGCAGAGGCTCGTCCGAGTCTACACTTGTCAAAATGTCAAATTGTTGGAAATCTCACGCCGCTGCTCAAATATTATTCAGATTAGCCTGTGTGACACAGTGTAATTCAGATTGATCATACTCGTGGAAGTGTGCTTATTGGATTACTAAGGACAAGCGAATAAAATAATTACTTTTTGGCACTTAAAAGTTCGATTCAGATCGTACAAATTGGCAGCTCGTTCTTATCTTCTTTTTTGTTTTTTAGAGTGTGATTTAAAACCAACAACTTTTGCAATCATATCGGGAAAATTTCCTGAGTGGCAGTAACATGGGTGAAAGTTCAAAATTTCCCAAATCCTGATCTTTAGAAATTCAAATTTTTAAACTTGCAGGTTGCCGACATAAATTAATAATTTCATGTTTAAATGGTTAAATATGTTTAGATAATATGAAAATTAATCAGAGAAGCTAATCTTTACTCTGCCTAATTCGGCATTTTGAGGCTGACTTTCTATAATTCAGCCTCAAAATCCTGAATTCAGGAATAATCCCGAAAACTTTCACCCATACAGTAAGGATAAAGAGTTAAGATCAAGGACTAAACGCATGCGTTTATATGTGCCTTGTGGTCACCTGCTGGGAAAGGGCTGACCTCTTGGCTCTCGTTTTATGGTGACTAACTGTGAGTTTGTCACTTTCCCATTGGTATCCTGGGTCAGGTGTGGTACTTGATTGTATCGATTCCTGATCTTTGCACCCTTACTTACTTGGAGACATGGGCACAAAATTACAATGCTTAACTGAAATATTCAGCGCTAAATTGTAAAATATTTCTCACCAATACTTTTTGCATATTATGTTTTGGGTGCTTAAAACGTCTCATTGAAGCCGTTCTTTTGGGTACCCACAACATATGTTTTGGTTGGGAAATGAGAAAACTATTTTTCTGTTACGCACACTTAACTAAAGGCCTGCATAATGATACTGATGCCTAGTAAAAAGTGACTTGTACCATATTATAATGTTAAAGCTGCATAGTCTGTAACTTTTGATATTCTAATTTTGGAAATAAAGTTTCTATTTTTCAAGAATACAGTAAAAATTCCCAAATTCAGGTAAACATTTTAACACTTTTGAATATCTGAACAAATTAACACTATCAAAACAACAGCATTTTGTTAAAAATCAACTGTCTAGAATTATTGGAGGGACGTAAATAATTACCAACAAGAAAAAAAAACACATGTTTTTATAAGATAATTCATTTTTCCTTGCAGTTTTCAGCTGGACAGAACATATTTATTGTGAAAACACAACTTTATTCTGTTATCACAAATGATAGAGAAAGAAAATATATTTTTTTGAAAAATGTTCATAGTTACAGACTAGTCTCTTTAAGACTAAGTAAACACTATTGACTGAGCGCAATAAACTTTATGTTTTTTATGATATTAATTTCTCAAATCTTATCTTAAAATTCCATCTTTTTCAGAAAACTTCAGTACCTGACAGTTTGAGATCGTCTATAAGCATGTCTTCCGACTTGAGGAAGTATGGTAGAATATTCTGATATTCCCATGTGCCAGCTTTGTCTTTGGCCCAGGACACGAAGTCTTGGCGGTTACCACGTGAGTACAACATCCGGTTGGTCATGCTCGAACCACCAATTATCTTTGTAGCAGGGACAAAACATTTCTGAAATGAAAATCATTGCACTTTTTCTTAGCTAGCGAGGACTTATACCATCTGCTAATAACATTGGCAAACAGTTTGGATCCAGATCAGGATCCAAACCGCTTGAAACTATGATAGTGTTCTTTTATCTTTAACCCGTTGTATTCTGGACAGCCCTAAACGGGTACGTAGACAACCAGTGAAGACCCAGATGAAATGCAGCATGATTCTGCATTGCATCAGTCTGCACTGTTTGTTAAGTTAAAGCAACCTTCATGGACAGAAAAAAAACATCACAATAGAGAAACTCCTACCTTTGACCCCTTAAAATACAACATGGGCAGTCCCATACTTATTGTATCAATATAATACCCCACCAGAATACAAAGGGTTAGGACAATGACTTAATCCTTGAAGTGCCAGCCAAAAAACTGCATCTGAAAATGTCGTCTGATGCATATTTTACTAACATTTTTGATGTATGTAAGTATAGAGACAAACAGTGTGGACCCAGATCAGACTGCTCCTATAAGAGCAGTTGGATCTGGGTCCACACTGTTTGACAAAGAGGCCTCTAAAACATTTCAGCAGACGACAAAAGCAAACGATATAAGAAATACCATTTACACTGAAGCTGACACATTACTCTAACTTTTTTTTCTTCATTCCTGAAATAATGGCTTATTACAAACAAACCTGATCATATGATCACACATCCTTTGTTTTCAACTAATAATGTTGATTTTTCACGTGTTCTATAGCTTGAAACAATGGTGAGTTGTTACAATAATCCGACCAAATTCAGAGTTTAATTAGACAATGTTCATGGCATTTGGATATAATGACCATTTCGTTTTGGTATATATTTTTTTTGGAAATGTAAAATCTCTATGTAGCAATGAATTGGTGAGAGAAAACATTGTTTTGAGGTCAATCGTAAAGAATACTTATTTCGAGAGAGCCAGTGTGATTTAGTGGATACACCACTTGCCGTGAATCCTGGGGCCCCTTTTTCAATCCCTGGCTCTACCAGTGTGTCAGATGAGACTAAAAGCCGTGACCCCGTCTCCTGGGACGTTTTAAACACACAACCACTGCCTGTGAACATTCAATTGCTCAAGGACAATGTTTGTAATATAATGTCGAGAAACCTCCACACAGTGACCGACCAAATCGAATATTATAGTTTTTTATCACATGATGTCGAGTCTGTGAGTGATATAACGCCATTTATTTTAGCAGTGGATTCAATGCATATCAAATGTGAATAAAACTGATAATTTTTACAATGAAATGATATCGTATCAATTCACTGGCGAGGGATACGAATTATATCTTTTACTGTAGCCAAGCCTGGCTTTTTGATAATTCTGAGACTGGAACGTTTTCCAAAAACGTATCAATCAGGATATAATCAGAAATAACTATACGCATTTTCCAATCTAACGACATCACTTCTTGGTCTGGCGTGCGCTATTTTGCACGTGACGTCCGCCCTAAGGAACACTTACATGTAATAGGTTTTCATTAAATACAGGCGAGAGTTGCTTAACGCGAACGCTTATAATGTAGCGCTTCGTAGCGCTTTCCTAACTCTATGCAACGATTATGCCTCAAAAAAGCGTTTTTTTGTAACAGTCCGTTGCGCAACGAAAACATTCCTATTCAAGTTATGCATAGTGCGTACTTGATTCAACTGTTCTATCTTGTTCCAAAACATCACACCGACCTAGTACGAATAAAGTTCTGTTCAACGTAATAGAGTAGAATCTACTGCACTCGTTCTGGTTTGAATCAAATAGTAAAATGTAACTGTAACCTGAGTAGTGTTCTAGTGCAGCACACTAAAGTATGAATCAAGGGAGGTTAACAAATAAACCAAGATGGCGTCTTTTCTTCCTATATTAGCGATAGAAAGTCCCCAGAAGACTTGTTTTTTACATTTATTGCCATTCCAGGACTTGTTACAACTATGTTATTGTTCTCTTTTTTGCTACCTTCCTAGAAAACTTGCTTTCATTAAAACATATACACAGGTAATGGCTTTCTGAAAGAATCATGCCCCACTTGAATTATATTGCATCAGTAATAATGAGTGTGGTGATTTTATAGTAGTCTTAAAGCTAGAGACTGTTATATTAAGTGAAGCTATGGTCTTGTCAGGACGGTCAGTTCACCCAACCACATTTTTTTCCTGGGCTCAGGTTGTGGTATCTCTCGGGGTCGAGGTGGGGAGTACTATGATATTTTAGTATTATACGTAGGCGCGGACCTTTTTTTTTTTTTTATTTGGGGGGGGGGGGGGGGTTAAAAGCTTTAAATTTCAATACTTATTGGGATTTTCACGATAAGAAAATGAATCTTTTTAGTGGGGAGGGGGTATGAAGAAATTGTTGATATGCTTTGGGGCCAATTACAAATTGGGCTATTTTAGGGGTCATTTCTATACATTTTAGGTTTTTTAAGACCAAGGTGCAGAATGGGAATGTTTTTGGGAGATCACAAAATTTCAAGTGTTTTTTTTTTTATTTGGGGTGGGGGGGTTGCCTGATATTCCTTTTTTTTTTGGGGGGGGGGGTAAACAGTAGATACTGGGTCCAAGTCTACGCATGAAGAAAAATTGAGAGTAGCCCCAATAAATGATACCTTCTCAGTACTCTTATTTAAAGTATATAATAGGTGTTAAGAAAGCTTATTCCGCAATAAAATTATGTTCCTATTATTTTAGTTATAATGTGTGTAATGACATAAATGTCACCAAAACTCATTAAACACACATGATAAGAAATAAACGACGGGATGATATATCTGTCACGGAATAAATGATCTTCAAAATCTAGTATCCCTCGAAAATTTTAGGCTCAGGGAGCAAAATGGGGGTATGACAAAAAGCCTTTGACATTTAAGGCCCAGAGTGATAAGAATAATAATAGATCGGTTAAGAAACCCTAAATGGAGTTGTTATTCATCTTAAATCAGCCTTTAGTACGTTTACTAAACTGCAAGGCTGTAAAAGCCATCCAAATTTTTTTTTAAAATGCCACAATTTTTGGAAAATATAGGATTTTCTACAACGATTGAAAGACAGTACACAAAAGTAAACATAACTATGTGAAGACATTCGATGTCAGACACGATACCAAATACTATAGAGCATCGCTCATGAAAAATGCAAATTTTCAACATCATTACCTTTTTAAATGAATCGAAATTCACCCTTTACATGACCAGTATACCATTATAGTACCATATAATATATCCATTGCATCTGAGCGAGCCAATTTGGCCTTGGATAGTAATATAATACGGGAACTTAGTTAAATTATCATCCAGCAGTCAGATGGAACAGTGGATCAGACTTGCAACCCCAATACGACAAAGTTTAAAAGTAAAAATCAAGAACAAAATGTATTAAAATACATTGTCGATATTTGGGAATTAAATCTTGATCAAAGAGATTATCATGCCTTTGATAAATTGGGCTGAACGCAAGAAAATCTGCCTGTAGAGCCAAACCATGTAAGACTCCAACCAACCTGTTCAGTTACAGGGACTAGCTGGAAGGCTGAAATATTGTAGCCAGTATACCCAGCAAGCATCCTATCTCGAACAATTGTCGGCTCGCCAGCGAAAGGCCATTACAATGGCGATTCGCTGGCATGCCGATAGTGGCCCAACTTTAAGTGCTTACTGGGTATCAATCAGCGCTGTTACCCTGGCTCAGAATTTGTTGTAGCCAACACTTCAGCCAAAAGAAAAAGTTGTTGCCAAATGGAATTAACTTTAGCCAATGTTTTAGCCAGAATGTAGTATCAACAAGTTTTGTACTTAACTCTTTTCCCGCTGATAACCTTTGCAAACAATTTGGACCCAGATCAGGCCTGACAAAATGTCGGGCCTGATCTGGGTCCAAACTGCTTGACACCCTGCCTGGTGGTATTGAAAAAATCCAGCGTTCAAAGAGCAAAATATGACACAATAATAAAGTGTGAATGAATAATAAAAGCAACATTCGAATATTCAAAAGCTGGTCAAAATACACCTTTTTTGCAAATATGTAATTTTTGAACCATCTAGACTGTAATTTTAGCCAATGGCTTATATTTGTAGCCACTCTACATTTTTAGTAGCAAATGGCTACAATGGCTTATGGCAGGGTGAGCACTGTCAATTATACTTAAAGGGTGTTAATTTCATTTTAGCTCCCATGAACGAATTTACAGAAAGAGCGGCGTTGGCAGCGGCGGCGTAACAAAATGTTTTGCAAACGTTAACAGCAGACGACATTAGTAGGCAAAAGGTTAAAGTTTGAAAATGTATTATAAAATGTGCATGGTCAGTCAAGCCAAAAACTTGGCTGAGAGTTTTCGATCAGGGAAGATACAAACCAGTCTGTGACATATGCTAGTATAGATTCTTGTATGTTTGGATATAATCACTCAGGCCCTCATTTGAAAATTAATATTTTATTTCCCAACTAAAACATGTTTTTGGTTCTCAAAAGAACCGTCTCCATAAGACGGATCATTTGTGCATACAAATCATGTTATAGCCGAGAGAGCATTGTTTGATTGGATTCTTAACGACCCAGTCAACACGCAGTTAATCTGGTGAGCCTCGAACCTGTAACCTTCAGAGGCACTGCGCTTGAGAGAGAGAGAGAGAGAGAGAGAGAAAGAGAGAGAGAGAGAGAAAGAGAGAGAGAGAGAGAGTATAATATGATCATGTTCATAGCAGTGCTCCCGAGCCAATACAATCAAGTGTGGTGTAGAAAAATAGTTGAGAATTTAACCTAGCTTTTGACAAATAAATTACAGCTTTTGAGAAACGCTCTCATCCACTGGTGCTTCTACAACAATAACAATTTTATAAACAGGCAAGTGGGAGATTTGTTTTGAATTTTTGCTGGTGTGAGAACATGCACCCGGTGTAATGCACTTTCAAACGATACATTCACACCTATTTTAGAAGGGTCGGAAAGTATATTGCACCGATGACTGCACCTTCGACTTGATTCCCTAGAACACTGTAAGGTGTACACCAAACTGTGAATCAAGTACGCCCATAAACCGCTACGTAGCGCTCTGCTTTGTGCAACGGTTCGTTTCACAAAACGTTTTCCGCGAGACTGCCCAAGAATAGTTTTGTAGCGATACGAACAAACCGTTGCATAGCAAAGCGCCACAAAACGTTACAAAACGCTCGCGTTAAGCAACGCACCCCAGATTTCACAGGTTTAATTCATTCTAAGATATTTTCCAGGTGCAAACCCTGTTTACATCCAATGCTATACCCAATAAACACACTGGAGGGCTAACGCTATGTTGTGCTTTCTGTAATTCTCATTGGAGTATCACATAGAATAAAAATATACTTTTGGGGGGTAAATACCAATAGATTTCATCTCGTGCAGTTAAAATGTCAGCATTTTCACTCATGCTACAGACTCGATGAAATATATTTGGTATTCACCTTGAAACAGTAAATGACCTCTATGTGTTTAAATCGATAATGATGGTTAGCATATTCAGTAACGTTATCGTGACGCCCATAACAACGTCGCTTGTATAATTGTAATAATTATCTTGAGCTAAAGCATGACAAAAAACGCAACGTAATGTACTTTAAGTGTCATATAATGAAGATAATCATGCATTCGTGTCCATGTATTATGAATTGATGAAACTCGTTGCGAAAAGGCGATACAAAAATTGTAAGTGAGTATGATCAGGAAATACCACAATCACAAACCGCCGAAAACCCCATGGCACCACGAAGAAATGCCGCTCAACCTTCACGAGACACCAGGAAGACAAATTAAGCAAAGCAACCAGCTCTCTTCCCCATCAAGATGAATGCAATACTAGAATGGACATAAAGTAACGTACAACATGACAAAGAACATTTACAGACTCACACAATGGGAGTAACAATAAACAAAAATTCAACAACAACAGAACAACCGCCTTAGAACGGACAACAGCCCAAGCCACTGGGGGGGCTTAAATGCATTTTACTGGTACCAAATCTTCGCCCTAGATTCTGCTGTTGTTAAAGTACAAGAAATGTTCAGCTCGCATGGGGGCCATCTAACTAATGCAATGTATCAGCATGGAGAAACACTCTAATCGAATTAACACACCCTGATGAAACAAAGAAAAGGGCCCATGACTCAAGATAGTCAGAGCTAAAGAAAACCTCAAGTTGAGCCACGGTGGGTCCAGCTGCAGATAAGTATCAGGTATCAACCCACCGATTAAAGCTTTAGGTCAGAGCCGTCATAGAGTCTGAGGTCTGACCCACCGTCGTGCAATTAAAGAGGAAACCATAGCTATAAACCGTGATTAGGTTTACAACTAGGCATGCAGACTGTCGCATAATATTCAAGTTATATAACGATTTACTATCTTTTTGAATTGATCACTAAAATTAGGTTTTCCAACAATTCGTTTGAATTTATAAACTAAATCACCATAAAATATAAATTCTGATATACCTTGTTGCAGAAGAGTTTTTAACCCAACCTTGTATTTAACAATTAACCCTGAGTGTCTGCGGTAGAATTTAGAAAATGCTTTTTGAATTTTATGATATATATAACCTTGTTTAGATAACTTAGCAGTTAAAAATAAGTTTCTGTTGTTGAAGTCATCATTATTAGAACATACTGTAGCAAAACGAATAAGCTGAGAAAGTATATACACCTTAGGAAGGAGAGCGAGGAACATCTCCATCAAGAAATTGGAAATTTACTATTTCAAAATTAAAATCATCCCATTTATCATAAATTTTAGATGAAACTATGCCATTCGTTATTGACAATTTCAAGTCCAAAAACGGAGCTTCAGTATCAGAAGAATTCGCCTTATTTAACTGAAGTTCAGGGGGATATATCTGACCTACCATTTGTTCAAAATAAGGATTATTAACATTAAGTAAGTCATCTTCATATCTAGAGGTTGAGGTTAAAGCTTCAATAATATCAGTTTGATTATTGTCTGACAGAGACAACATAAAGTCTCTCTCATAACTAAACAAAAACATATCTGCAACATGAGGAGCACTATTAGTACCCATTGGAGAACCTACAATTTGTCTGTATAATTTCGAGCCAAATCGTATAAATATTTTGTCCAAAAGATAATGGAGCGCATCACACATTTTCTGACATGACCACAATTTATATCGTTTAAGTTGTTCAGAATTAAAAAAAGGCATTTTTATCATTACATGCCAAATAAAGTGAACCCTCTCTGTTAAATGTTTGTTCAATTAATTCGGTTAGTTTTTCTTTGATTAGATTATGAAGCAATGTAGTATAGAGAGTAGATAAATCATATGTAGACAAACCAGATGCTAGAGAATCTCTAGACTTCAATTTATTAGGAATTTCACCTGAATATTTAATAGACCAAAATATTTTTACCACTTCTTTCAAAAGTTGTTGTTCAATATTTAATGACATGGTTTGTAATCGCAGTGAGGCAAGAAGTCAAAAGAATAGACAACTCAGTAGTTGTACATGCCCTAGAATTAGCAATAAAACGCTACTTATAGGGCCGTTTATGAAGTTTAGGTAACCAGTATAACGATAACGTAGGAAGCTAGCTATGATTCTCACCAACAAACAACCCAAACTTAGCTGCCATATGGCATCGATGCCTATCAACGATAGACGTCTCAATGCTGGACAATCTTCCTACTTTATTGCTTTTCCGCAACTCGTTAATGAATTAAATAATACATGATGAAATCACAGGAACATGAAGTTAGGTCCTTACATCACCTCTATAGCCTAAAAACACTGACGAATACAGAAAATAATATAATATTGCTTTTCTCCTCAAGACGTTACAACATTTTTTTTAAATATTTACACGACAAACAGGATAGACACATGTCAGACAGTTCTTGGAAGATACATCTGGCTTGGGTCTATGGTGTATGTCTTTATCAGCTAAGAGTTTAAAAATTTGAGTCCTCTCCCTCTGTTACTACAAACTTGACCAATCTTCCGTTGATCTTATTCTTCATCCATAGAGCCCAGATTAGCAGGAGCATGGGCACTGTTAGTCTGGACTCTCTCTGCTATCCAGGAAAACTAAAGAAACACAAATATATAATATAGCAAAATGTTCACGTTATGTGACGTTATGTGATCTGCTCTTCAGAAAAAAGAGACACGAAGTCCACTTTATTGCTCACTGTATATGCTATAAGCATACTTGTATGTTTTATGCTATAAAATTATGTTATGTTATGTTATGTCAAAACAAAGCTTTTTGTTTTGACATAACATAACATAACATAATTTTATAGCATAAAACATACATTACGTAATGACATTGTGAGCCTATAGAGATGGTATAAGCAGCGAACTTCAAGCTCCTGTGATGAAATATGGCTTAGCATTTGAATGCGTTGTTCTTGCTGAAATTTACATGGCTTTTTATACTTTTCAGTGACGGCATAAGGCCATTTATCATATCTCAACTTTCCTCGACATGCTCCCCGGTATTAATCCTTAAAGCACTTGCAAATATGTATCTGAAGATCTCGCTGAGGAACCGAGAGCTTGTTGCATGACCCTTGTTGAACTATAATCACTTTGTGAGTCCGTCCGTACCCTAGAATAGACACTTGTTGGCTACTTTGAATTTCCGAAAAATCAATTACGGAATAAACCTCATTTGCATTTAAAGGGAGCTAATAAACTGAAAATGAGGTTATTCTGTTAACATTAAAGGGGGCATGTTGTTATTTTTTACTTTGTTGGCTACTTTTCTTACATAGAAAATACCCAACAAGAATATTTTTGTGAGTGCGTCCGTCCATTAGCAGTTAGTGAAAATGTCCATAACTCTTGAACCACAGGATATATTTTGATCACATTTTGCATACATATTTATATTTGCTACTTTAATTGAAGTCTTTTTGTTATTCGTTTGCCTTTGTGTATCAACGTTCTGGTTTCTTTTCCTTGTGGTGCCATGGGTTGGTCAGTGATATGTGATTGTGGTCTTTCCTAGTCCAAAGCGAGCATGTTAGAAACCTGTATATTCTTTTAACATATAAATTGTATTTATGTCATATAGATAAAGTGGGTCGTGCATATTAGCATTATTTATTTACCTTGTTAGTTGCCGCCATACATGCTTGCTTCTGTGGTACAGAATATAATCCCCAGTCTGCATCAGTACCCTGTCCAAGGGGGTTCCACAAGGGGACATTATTCCAAACCTTGGTACCCTCTTCTCCACCAGCCTCGATTAGTAGTACAGTGACGCGGGGGTCCTCTGACAACCTGCCGGCCAGCACCGACCCTGCTGCTCCTCCCCCCACTGAAAGCAGATGAAATATACACCTCGTGATAAGGTACAACTAATATCGAGGGTTGTAACGTACAATATACAGAAGATCTTGTGTGAGTGCTCATGTTTTAATTAATTGATTAAACGAGTTGGGGAAAATCGATAAAATCCGAGGCTAGCCGAGCATTTTATCACTTTTTCGCAACTCGTTTAAAAAACTCAATAATACATGAGCGCATATGTAAGATTAAACTTATCTCATGATATTACATCAAAATTACTTTTAAACCGCATTTTTGGCATGATAACGTCAATATTTTTTCCATCTTTTGCGCAACGTTATGATGGACGCCATTACGTAACGTTACAAAACTGTAAACCACTATAGAGATCAAGCTTGACTTTCTAGGCATTAACATTTGCTGGACCCCGAGGGTGTTGTTGAAACCCGAGCCTGGAAGAAGAGGATTTTAACAACCCTGAGGGGTCTAGCAGTTTTTAGTGTATCAGAAAACCATTTGATCGACATTATTGCATAATGTCATTCTGTCGCTTGAAAACTTTGGACAAACGCTTGGCAAAGCTCAGTTTGGTATTACCTATTATGGCGCTCAAATGCAAGAAGGATTCCATGGTATTTGAAACGCCTGTCCCAGATCAGAGACAAACGTCATCCTGACATCACTAAATTATATATTCATTTCTATGCAGGTTAATGTTGACGTCATTTTTGTGACAGCTGTAGAATGCACATGCGTATAGTAAAAAAGCTGTACATCAACCGCACGTCAATTGCTTGATTACTACATGCGTTTGTGACGGTTAACACGTGTGGCATAGGTTTTAATGCAATAATTAAATTGTGGTTAATCGATTTTATTGCATGACGTTATATCACTCCCAGACGCGACGTCATGTGATAAAGTGTGTTTTAGTGGTCAACTTACTTTATTGAATTTGTAATGCATGTTAGAACAGACCATCTGTCAGGGCCTGATATGTAGTGTAAATGTTTGCAATAATGTAGTGAAAATGTAAGTTTTGAAAACAAACAAAAAAAAACTCATGCACTCAAAATTACACAGCGGAAAAAGAGTTATTCTAATATTTAGGGCGTTCCTGATTAATCCTGAAACGTTTCAGCGATTTGAGTTGAATTAACTCTCCTTTACTTAATATCATGCTATTTGACACTACAGCAGGTAATGGTTAATCATTTAGCAAATACAGAATTGTTATTACATATGCTTAATCAATCAAGATTATCTAAAAATAAATACGTATCTACGGTATTATATAATTTCTCAACATGAGAAACAAATTTAGCAGGATCATGAGATAAAAGACAATCTATTGGTGCCTCATCAAATTTGACCTCATTTGATTGTCTCTCAAATAAATTCGCTTTGATCACCTCTCCCCGATAATGTTCATTATCTACCAGTCAGCAACAATCTTCAGTTCATCAGTCGCTTAGTTCTCTAGAGCAAATGCACTCATTGCTACATGAAATCAGGTATATCACCAAAACATAGTTGACAAGGTCAAATCACTGACCTTTTGCCTGTTTGGAAACCTACAGAGCCAAAATAATAAACCTCTAACATGCTGCTTAATTCTTCATTCAGTTGAGATCATCAGCCCAACAAAGTGAAATCACTCATCTTCTGCGGTGAGATTTTCATTCAATCCATTTATTGGGTCTCACCCATGATAATCAGTCTAAGATCACTTACCAAATCCAAGGTGACCCATTATAATTGGGCCTCGTCGCGGCAAAACCTGTCTTCGGGGGTTTGCGAACAATAAAGGCACAGACCAGCCTGCGCATCCGCGCAGACTGATCAGCGCCTTTGTTTTTCGCTTACTGGAAAGAATCATATGTCAACTTGCTTCAAGCGAAATTTCAATTTTCTAGCTAGTCTCTGTGGCTAAGGAGACTGGTTTGAGTCTCGCTTTGTCGGAAACCCCGAAAATAGGTTTTCTCACGACGAGATGTTTGGATCACCCACCCTATGCAAAAGGTAAGATAGAGTACCCATTCAAAGCGATGGAATCACCTTCCAATAAGATGAGTCCACTCACCTGATGCTTTGGATTATTCAGGGGAATCTTCTGCCAATAAAAATGAGCAGCGACATGTGATTTCCAACAATGTGGCATTTTGACAAGTGTAGACTCAGACGAGCCTGTGCAGCCTCCCTTTAAACTTAGAAACTCCAAATGATGCTCGGTCAGTGGCTCAACAGTCAGAGAATATTCAAGTGACTAGCAAAGGCTCTGATCAGACGAATTACTGTTGCTAGTAATCTAGGCAGAGTTATAGAGAAATTACATATAGCTGTCAAAGGATGATATCCTACATAGGCAAAATCCCCTCCAACGTGGTTTTACCAGCAAGACGTCACCATCCAATGGTAGCCTGCTGCTGACCGAGGCCATAAGTGAATCCATAGACACAAAACAAAGTTTAAAAGCAATATTTGTGGATGCAATTCAGGCATTTGATAGAGTATGGCACGACTCAATGCAAGCTAAGTTATATGACGTGGGCCTCAGTGGAAGAAAATGGTTATTCCTCAACAACTGGTACGAAGACCTGACATCACAGGTGAAATGGAAAGGAGATGTGTCCAGTTCTTTCAATGAGACTCTCGGTGTGCGACAGGGCGGAACTTGGTCTCCAACAGGATATAATTTCTTCATAAATCCACTTTTGAACACTGTAAAGGACCATGGTATTGGGTTTCACATAGGCATACAGTTCTGTGGAGTGATTGGAGTGGCAGACGACCTGTTATACTTATCGGCATGTCGTCGAGAGCGCCAAGTGCAGGCTAGCATACAGGAGGAATACGCCCAAAAGGAGCAATATATTATAAGTGATACAAAAACAAAACTTATGACCTTCAATGAGAGAAATGACACACCCAACCAACAGGATTGTATTCTAAACGGGAAAGAACTAGGGACAGTTGAAGAATACAAACATATTGGTGTAAACAGGCATAGCAACTTGAAAATTGCAAACAAGTGTTTAGTAGAAGAAAGAACAAAATCAGCTAGACGTGCAGCGTAAGCGTATGCACTTATGGGTGCTGGCTTCCATGGACAAAATGGACTAAACCCAAAAGTATCTAAGACCATTTATAACCTATATGTGTTACCCCGTCTGCTCTACGGACTTGAAACTGTGATTCTTCAGCAGAAAGATGTTGACATTCTGAATGATTTTCACAAAGACATGCTCAGACGTATACAGCATCTGCCGCAACGTACAGCCTTACCTATTGTCTATGGACTGGTTGGACAGTTTCCAATTGAATTTGAGCTGCATAGAAGGCAATTAATACTATTTGGAAACATCGTTAGAGAAGAGTGTATTGAGAAAGACCTTGCCTTTCGGCAGCTGTCAATCAAAGATGATAACTCCCATAGCTGGTTCATTATGATAAAGAAAAACCTGTACAAATATGGGTTTCCAAGCCCTTATGAGCTTCTTGAAAACCCACCTGCTAAATCTGCATGGAAAAGAACGGTTAATAAGAAACTGGTGGAATACTGGAAAGAGGTCCTAGTAAGTGAAACACAGAAAAAGTCTTCGCTCCAATTTTGGAACCCCAGCAGTCTTGAATACAACGTCTGCAGTCAGATCTGGACATGTGCCGGAAGAGACCCAGTTTCAGTACATAAAGCAAACATTCATGTCAAATTGGTCAGTGGTACCTATATTCTGCAAACAAGTAAAGCCAAATTCAACCAGTATGAAGTTAGCAGCCAGTGTCCTTTGTGTGGCATGGAACCTGAAGACCTAGTGCATTTCATGCTGACCTGTGAAAAACTAGAAGAGGTGCGTCAGCCTTTCATCTCATAACTAGAGACACTAATCACTTTTCATCATGGAAGTCACTGGTGGAATCAACTCGGCGACAGCGACATGGTCCAGCTAATACTTGATAATACCAAACTGAAAGAAATCAACGAACCGACGAGGTTGCAGATCTGGGATATCTCTCGTGGTCTATGCTATATACTGCATTCCAAACGAAGTGCGATTCTTAATATGCTGTAAAGTGACATTTTACGATATGTAAAGCTGTGATAAGGCCTTCAGAGATTTGTTGAATGCTGTGTAGCTGCTGATAAATATGTGTACATGAACTTTTAAGTATTGTACAATAACTTTTATTCTTGGAGCTTTCAAAGTTTTAAATGGTGTTGGAGCTGCACAAAGTGTATATATATACATAAACATAAACATTTTTAAACCTAATGGAGATTTGAGTGATGCACACACAAGAGGTCTACGAGCATTTTATAGTTTCATTGGTTTTAAACAAGAAAATCCTGGGAGAGATTGCAAGAGATTCCTTTTAGTAAAACAATCTACGTCGATACGGCGGTGCTCCAGGAAGTGGAGGAATTTCCTATCAACTAGATGGCAGATTTAAGGTGCCTGATCCTTACGCACTGAAAGATAATGAGTGGTCTCTCGACACCGGTTGAATATGCAGATTTGTTCAATTATTTCATAAACACACCAGGAATATATACCAAGGAAGCGCTGAAGGCCTACAAGTCATTGGATGGTTATGATTAGTTTATATCTGGGCACGTTTACGAAGTTTTTATTCTGATGTAAGCCCAGACAGCCCAGTATGTTTGTTCAAAGCAAGAGTAAAACCTTCACAAAGACTTAATGACGAACCCCATGACCCCTCGATTTGTGTTGACAGACTGTCAGGATACATAACAGCAGCTCATTGTACCTGCAAAGCTGGGTAAGTTATTTTTATTCAGATATAATGCCTCAGTCTTTTGTGATGCACTATTCATCTGTATTATAAACCACAACTTACAGGTAGGGTAGGGGATAGCGGGGCTAATGTGCAGGGAGATTACGGGGGAAGTGCCAGCCGCGGAGTGCCAGCTTTGATATTTGGATCCATACTCAGGTGTCAGTGATATTTTCTGTTATTGAAAGTTGGGGCTTCATGGTTATTGGTTAGTAATCATGCATCAGCCTGTTCCCACAGGGTGGGGCTTATACCAGGACTCTGAAAAATTGCATCACTAAGTGTATTAATTGAAATGAATTGGTCATGATACACCCTGAGTTTGATCTTGGTCAGATTAAAAGTGGACAGTAAATTTTGTAAGTAAGCTAAAAGATGTAACAATAATGATTTGGTTTGGTTTGTTGCTTTACGTCCCAGTCAACAGCAATCGTCACAACGGCCCGCGGGAAGATCATGCCACCTATTGGCACCTAACCACAATTTTAGACAAGCTTGTACTGTACAAGACGTTAAACGGTACTTCGTGCACATACTTTTCCTTGTAACTGACAAAAACCTTTCTTGAATGAATCAGTGGAAGGGAACAGAGTGACCATAGAATTTATTTAATGATCAATCTCCATGAAAGTTGGGACTGGGCCGTATAATGAAATAAATTCATTTATGTGTGTTCTCATATCATTTCAGATTAGGTGAGGCTTGCAGCCATATAGCAGCAGTGCTCTTCAAAGTGGAAGCTGGAATAAAACTGGGCTGCACCAAACTGTCCAAAACTAGTGCAGCCTGTGTGTGGAATAGATTCTACAAAAAAACATAGACTCACAGCCACTGAGTGAAATAAACTTTTCTAGATCCGTCAGAGTGCGCAGCACCAAAAGAACCTTTGGTCAAACCCAGGAAGTCAACATTGATCCAGTGGATGAGGAAACGGTGCTTCAGCAATTAAAACAGATATTTCCCTCTGCGGGCATTCTAACCAAAGATGATTCAGACACTGATACAGCTTCGGATGATGATGAACTGCCATCAGTAAGTCTTTGTTCTTGCATTTATTAAGCATTTCCTTCATGGATTTTCATGCTAAACTCCACCTACTATGAATATTTTTAGTAAATAATTTAAATGTTGGTACCTGTACCTACTAGTCAGGTCCTTTGGTGTTATTTAATAGTGTAGGATCAGATATATGATATTCCAATAAGCAAACGAAGTAGACCAGATCAGACAGCTTTTACAAGAGCTGTCTGATCTGGGTCTGCTCTGCTTGCAAAATGCCAAAAGGGGTCTCTAGGAGGTAAAGCGTTAATATTATAAGAACTGCTCAGCCTACATGTACATATTATTTAGGCCGAAAAAAAAATGTGTGTTTCAGGTTACATGGAATTTGAACATTGAGACGGTACTTCTGGAAAATAATTTTTATTTTGACTGCATTTTATTGCATGTGTACATTTTGAATGGTAAAACCACAATATTCAAATTTTAATATATACAGGACTTTAGTTAAGAGTGCCTAGCAAAAATTTTATTTTCTTATTTCTCAACCAAAACATATATTGTGGGAACTCAAAAGAACCGTCTCAATGAGACGGTTCTTTTGAGCACCCAAAACATATGTTAAATTGATGGGTAAGAAAATATTTACAGTTGTAGGTTGAAAATGTTTGTTTATCTAAACCTATGTGGGAGACAAACAATCGTTCATTACAAATTTCACAAAGGTAAAATTGTAAATAAGCGAATGATAGGTTTCGACTACATACACAGGTTTTGATAAACTAAAAACTTCAGCGTAAATTGTATATATTTTTTTACCCATAATTTTAGCATATGTTTTGGGTGCTCAAAAGAACCGTCTCGTGAGATGGTTCTTTTGAGTACCCACATATATGCTTTGTTTAAGGAATACAAGTTATTTTTCTGTTACACACTCTTCACTTAGTCTTGCTGAATTCCCGTGGGTGAAAGTTCAAAATTTCCCAAATCCTGAGCTTTTGAAAATCAAATCTTAAAACTTGCAGCTGCCTATAAATATCAACAATTTCAAATTTAATTGGTCAATTGTCTTTAGAAAACTGAAATTACATCAAAGAAGCCATAGGAACCTGCCTAATTCAGGATTTTAAGATTGACTTTCTTTGGAAAGTCAGCCTCAAAATCCTGAAATCAGGTATTATCCTGAAAGTTTTCAGGCATGAATTCCTGGAACAAGGTTTAGTGAGTTTTTTTATATTTTCAGTTGTTGACTAGATTTCATGAGGTTGAATATTCAACACTGAGACCAGAAGATCTGAAAGAAAAGTGTACCAATTTTCTCAGGGACTTCAAGCCAACAGAGACCCAGCTTACAAATCTTGAAAAAATAACTCGGTCTCAGTCACAAAGTGTTCTATGGCAACGGCACAGGGAAGGACGTATTACTGCAACCATTGCTCATGACATCAAAACATTGAAAACAGCATCAGTTGACAACATTTTAAAAAGGGTTATGAAATATGATGATGGGGATCTGTCAAAGGTTGAAGCTGTAAGCTTTGGCATATATAATGAAAGAAAGGCTAAGGAGCTGTACTGTTCAGCAATGAACTGATCATGATGACTTTCATATGAGAGATAGTGGGCTTGTTTTAGATGCAACCCGTCCAGTGTTTGCAGCATCACCTGATGGGATGAGAACCTGTAGTTGCCATGGGAATGCGTTGTTAGAAGTGAAATGTTCATTCAAACATAAGAATTTGGATTTGGATGTACGTGAGATAGTTCTGATAGATCACAGCTTTTATCTTGACAAAGATTTGAAGTTGAAGGAGTCTCACAGGTACTATACACAAATTCAGTTTCAGATGCATGTGTGCCAGGTAACATTTTGTGACTTTATCGTGTTCACATTAAAAGGAATTTCGACTCAAACTGTTGAGTACAACCCAACCTTTGTATCTAACCTTGTTCAAAAGTGCAGTGAATTTGCATTTAACCATGTAGTGCCTGAAACTTTGTGTCATAAACTGATCAACAGAGATACTGAGACCAATATTTGTTTGTGCAAACGCCCCTCCTTCGGAAAAACAGTAATGTGTTCAAAGCCTGATTGTGAAATTAAAAAGTATCATTTGTCATGTGTTAATCTTCAGAGGAAGCCTAGAGGACCATGGACATGCATTAGCTGCATTTAGGAAGTTTCTTTCAGGCACTACATGCATAGTTAAATACGAAATTCTCTTTGAGACGCCCTCTCAAACACCCACAACATATATGTTTTCACATGTTTCAGGTGCTCAAAAGAACTGTCTCTCTGATACTGTCCCTTTGAGTACCCACAACATGTTTTGGTTAAGAATTTTGATAACACAGACATATATGGAGGCCTACTGTAGAGCAGCAATTGTGAAACCAATCAAAATTTGCTGACTAAATGTGTCAAATTATTCAAGAATTAGATGACATGCATAACACATCATTGAAATTTGGATATTATATGGACCTCTGCGTGAGAAAATCTGTCTTCGGGGCTTCCCACTAAGTGAGATTCAAACCTAGCTGCTTAGCTACAGAGACTAGCTAGAAAATAGAACTTCGCCTGAAGCAAGTCTAGATATGATACTTTCCAATAAGCTAATAACAAAGACTCTGATCAGACTGCACGGGTGTGCAGGCTGGTCTGCACTTTTGCTATTCGCAAACCACCAAATTCAGGGTTTCTCGCGTCACAGGACTCACAGCCCATACTATTTAAGAACAGTGCATGTTATACTGGGGTAGATTTATGACAATTATGGCAATAATTTCAGCTGTCTTGTTTGATCCCCACTGCTTTACAGTCATAAAACTTTTTTATGCTCATCATGCTCATCTCAGATAAAGAATGAAATTAAAAATGCTGTCTTGATTTAATCCCCACTGCTTTACAGTTATAAAATTTTTCCATGCCCATCTCAGCTAAAGCATGAAAATTAAAATGCTTATAAATACAGAAATAGTCAAAATAAATGGAAATTTCAGCTTAAATCACAAAAGCCAGTCATTCATCATGCTGATAAACATTAAAATGCTTTCAATTGTTGGCATTTTAACATGAATGAGCATGATAATTTTCATGCTCTGCTAAGTTGAGACTGAATAAAAAAATTTATAGCCTTTGAGTCTGGACATCAGTCTTCGAGCTCGGTCTTTGTAGGCTAAAAATTCAAACACAAGTTCCTTTAGAGAAATTTAACCATATGGTATATTTTGAGAAATTTTGCATCATTCTGCATTTGCTTTCCGCTCATTCCTTCTGGCACCGGATACTGATTAATCTACGTTCCTCACGGGCCGTGCACATTACGATCAGTTGATTATGAATATTTAGTAACCTGCTCAAAATGCCACTTTGTTGGAAATCACATGCCGCTGCTCATTATTTTTTTGACATAAGTTTAGACAAGCAATATTTTGGTATTAATCACATATGCACAGAAGCCTCCATTAAACAAACGCATAATTTATGCTGACGTATGCAACAGGGCTTGAGATTTAAAGCTGCATACTCTGTAACTATGAACATTTTTCGAAAAAAAAAATTTCTTTTAAAATTATTTGTAAAAGTAGAATTATGCTATGTTTTCACAATAAAAATGTTCTGTACAGCTGAAAACTGCATGGAAATCAAATAGGTGTATTTTTCTCTTATTGGTAATTATTTGCGTCCCTCCAATAATTCTAGACCGTTGAATTTTAACATAAATGCAGTTGTTTTGATAGTGATAACTTGTTATGATTTACGAAAATGGTAAAATGTTTACCTGAATTTAAATATTTTTACTGTGTTCTTGAAAAATAAAAACATTATTTTTAAAACTAGAAGATCAAAAGTTACAGACTATGCAGCTTTAAAACTTCAGTATGGGTCTTCATTCTACATCCATAGTTTATGTATGCGAACAGCGAAGGCGCTGGCGAGTCTGCGCATATGCGCAGGCTCGCCTGAGCCTTTGCTGTTCAACAATGCGATAAGTGCCAAAATCACAAAAGAATGCTGGCACGTCTATTATCTATATCTTCATTTACTGGTTTATTCTGAAGTGTTTATAGGAGTGTCAATCGTAATTAAAATATATTAGGCAGCACGTGCAGATTTGGTACTTATGGCACGGCGACCAGCCAAGGTTCCGACGAGGCTGCGCATTCAGGCAGTCTCGCAACGGCCATCGCTGATCACATGCATAAAGTATGGACGTTGATATAGACATTTACAAAAAAACTTGGCCTCTACTCACTCAGGATAGCTGCATATGAACATTAAAAATCTGACTTTTCGCATATTTGATTAGCGCCATTAACTCCTGGTCTGGTTAAATTATCTGCATTATAAATATAAGAATTTTGGTTTTGTTCCATAAAAAACAAGGTTAGGTCAACAATTTTCTGTTACCTGTGATGGCTTGGATGGGGATGGAGTAGACTGGCTCCAGTCCTTAAAACCTTTTTTCTATCAATATGTCATTTCATAAACGTGTAGCTATAGTCTAATTCTGATGGCTATGTTTTAGATGAGGCAATAATTTGTTGATAAGACAAAACAAATCAGTATTGTTGCAAATCTATAATGATATCGTCTCGTCAAACTATGACAAAACTACTGACTGTAGCCAGTCTAGGGATGGATTTATATATTAAATTAAAACAAAAAAGGACATTTTTATATTGATAAGAGTAAATTGAGAAAGACTAGTGATATCGAAATAAGGGGCTTAAAATTTATACAGTCAAGTCTTGTAAATTCAAAGTCCTCGT
The DNA here is from genome assembly GCA_964019695.1 of Loripinus fragilis. Lineage (NCBI taxonomy): Eukaryota > Metazoa > Mollusca > Bivalvia > Lucinida > Lucinidae > Loripinus > Loripinus fragilis. The sequence continues at coordinate 56,066,723 of OZ026517.1, forward strand.
GACTAGATGTCTTATTTCGAATTAAAAGTAGTTAGAATTATAGAGAGGTAGATATGAAAAAAAAAACCTAAAGATGTATTATTATCATTTTTTCCTCTATCAGACATAAATTTTGGGCGCGAAATGAAACGTCTCATATAATCATAGACGTTTCTTTTACGCGCACAAAACATAAATAGAATAGGTCTTATTATCTGAATTCAGTGTATACTAATATTTTCGAATTAGCGAGTATCTCGAAAAATCGAAGTTCGGATGTTTGAAGTTTTACTGTATAAACAAGTATCTGAAAAAAAATAAGTTAAGAATACAAAATTGAGAATTTGATATTAAACAATCAAAAGTATTAAGACAATATAAAGTCACAATGCCATTTAATCACTTAAAGCTGCATACTCTGTAACTATGAACATTTTTCGAAAAATTTTATTTTCTTTTTAAATCATTTGTAAAAGTAGAATTAAGCTATGTTTTCACAATGAAAATGTTTAGTACAGCTGAAAACTGCATGGAAAGGTGAATTATCTTATAAAATAGGTGTATTTTTCTCTTGTTGGTAATTATTTGCGTCCCTCCAATAATTATAGACCGTTGAATTTGAACATAAATGCAGTTGTTTTGATAGTGATAACTTGTTAAGATTTACGAAAATGATAAAATGTTTACCTGAATTTGAGTATATTTACTGCGTTCTTGAAAAATAAAAACATTATTTTTAAAATTAGAAGATCAAAAGTTACAGACTATGCAGCCTTAAACAGTTTTGTTTCCTTTTTTGTATATATACAAAAAGGGCAAAATCTAATTGGAACAAGATATTAAATAAAAGCACTGCATGTATGCATAATACCCCTCCACGAATTACTTTCAGTCCAAAACGATCCAAAAATCAAGGGCCACAACTCAGTTAACATTAATGAAAAATTAAATGCAGTTGTCTCAATCCAGATCCATAAGCATACACAGAATTTCATTAAAATTATCACCATTGAAACTAAAGATATAGACAAACAGTCAAATTTCACATACACCATGGGCACTAACTTTGTTAAAATTATACACCAACTCTGATTAAATTTATAAAAATGGAAATGTTATTATCCAAGCCTAGATCTTATTAATGTTTTATAACAAAATCTATACATTAAGCAAAATGCAATTTTGAACAGCAATTAAGGGCCATAACTCTGTACTTATTTGACGAAATTTTCCCATCTACAATCCCAAACCACTGTTTTCCAATATCCAACTCTTTTGAAAATTGATAAAAAAAAATGTTCAAGTTAGAGAGCGGAACGGATTTTTTAATATCAATCAAGGACCATAACTTTGCTCTTATTTGACTACGCTTAGGTGACTCTGTCGTGACCGCAACTTGACAATGACCTTAAAGGGGACGGCAACATTGCAAAGCAAGTGAATCTGAAATGCAAGCCCGTATTTAACCATGCAGACTGTCGCAAACTTGATCAAAATCGGATGTAAAATAAAGAAATAGGGCAATCTGAATATCAAAATTTTGACTTCTAATTAGCAACTGGAGTCCGCCTTTCTGTAACCTTATACCAATTTAAACATCTCATTTTATAATATAAATACCGCAATTTTGGCAGTAGAAATTGGTTGCCCGCTGTTCGATTCAACGAAAAACAGGCCCCGAGGTTATAAAACTTTTTTTCATGCTCAATTCAACAGAGCATGAAATTTCAACTGCTCATTAAAACTAAAATACCGACAAATAAGGAAGCTTCTTGCTTTAAGTCTCTCAAATGTTATATTTATCATGCTAATAAATGTTAGAATGCCAACCAACAATTGTTGGCATTTTAACATTTATGAGCAGGATAAATTTCGTGATCAGCTAAGTTGAGAATGAAAAAGTTTTATAACCCCAGAGCAATCTTCATGTTGACAACAACTCCACTTTTTATCATCAGATTTGTTTTTTGTGTAAATGTAAGATTAACCATACTGACTCCAAAAAGAAACGATACATATAGATTATTCTACAAACGATCAATAAAATACATGTTTACTTAATAAAAGTAATGATTTATCATGTGGACGAAAGACAGTATGGATCCTGATCAGCTGGCTTCATCAGAAGCCAGCTGATCTGAATCTGCACTGTTTTCAAAGAAGGATTAAAATGGAAACATGTATGTGTAGTTTCTTTTTAGTGACTATATTACTAATATATGTATTGAACTTACCTATGACGTAATCATAGGTGGAATTGTTTTGGTTGGTGATGGCGCCACTTGGAGAGGAATCTAAAGTGCGCAAATAGGTGAAGCCAACAACCACGGCGAAAAGTGATAAAACTAGCCACCATCCTAGCGTCTTTCTGAAATCATAATAATAAGTTATCAGCTTAGAAACCACGTGCAAAGTTGATGGTAACTAGCCACCATCCTAGCGTCTTTCTGAAATCAGTATAACAAGTTATCAGCTTAGAAACCACTTGCAAAGTTGATGGTAACTAGGTACCATCCAAGCGTCTTTCTGAAATCAATATATCAAGTTATCAGCTTAGAAACCACTTGCAAAGTTGATGGTAACTAGCCACCATCCTAGCGTCTTTCTGAAATCAATAAAACAAGTTATCAGCTTAGAAACCACTTGCAAAGTTGATGGTAACCAGCAACCATCCTAGCGTCTTTCTGAAATCAATATATCAAGTTATCAACTTAGAAACCACTTGCAAAGTTGATGGTAACTAGTCACCATCCAAGCGTCTTTCTGAAATCAATATAACAAGTTATCAGCTTAGAAACCACTTGCAAAGTTGATGGTAACTAGCCACCATCCTAGCCTTTTTTTCTGAAATCATAATTGATAACTTATCAGCTAAGGAAAGTCATGTAAATATCCACCATCTCTGCTTCTTTCTGAAATCAAAATAAGTTATCAGCTTAGGAAAGGTAATGTATCTATCTACCATCCTAGCATCTTTCTGAAAATATAATTTATAAGTTATCAATTTAGGAAAGGTGATTTATCTATCCACCATCCAGCATCTTTCTAAAATCATAATTAATAAGTTATCAGCTTAGGAAAGGTGAACCATCTATCCACCATCCTAGAAGCTTTCTGAAATCATGATTAATAAGTTATCAGCTTAGGAAAGGTGATTTATCTATCCACCATCCTAGCGTCTTTCTGAAATCATAATTAATAAGTTGTCAGCTAATGAAAGGTGGTTTATCTATCCTACATCCTTGCATCATTCGAAATAATAATTTATAAGTTATCAACTTAGGAAAGGTGATTTATCTATCCACCATCCTAGCATCTGTCTGAAATCATAATTAATACGTTATCAGCTTAGGAAAGGTGATTTATCTATCCACCATCCTAGCATCTTTCTGAAATCATAATTAATAAGTTATCAGCTTAGGAAAGGTGATTTATCTATCTACCATCCTAGCATCTTTCTGAAATCATAATTAATAAGTTATCAGCTTAGGAAAGGTGATTCATCTATCCAACATCCTAGCATCTGTCTGAAATCATAATTAATACGTTATCAGCTTAGGAAAGGTGATTTATCTATCCAACATCCTAGCGTCTTTCTGAAATCATAATTAATAAGTTATCAGCTTAGGAAAGGTGATCCATCTATCCACCATCCTAGCGTCTTTCTCAAATCATAATTAATAAGTTATCTATCCACCATCCTAGCGTCTTTCTGAAATCATAATTAATAAGTTAGTAGCTTAGGAAAGGTGATTTATCTATCCAACATCCTAGCGTCTTTCTGAAATCATAATTAATAAGTTATCAGCTTAGGAAAGGTGATTTTTCTATACACCATCCTAGCGTATTTCTGAAATCATAATTAATAAGTTATCAGCTTAGGAAAGGTGATTTATCTATCCACCATCCTAGCGTCTTTCTGAAATTATAATTAATAAGTTATCAGCTTAGGAAAGGTGATTTATCTATCCACCATCCTAGCGTCTTTCTGAAAACATAATTAATAAGTTATCAGCTTAGGAAAGATGATTTATCTATCCACCATCCTAGCGTCTTTCTGAAATCATAATTAATAAGTTATAAGCTTAGGAAAAGTCAATCTGAAACCACTTCGAAAGATGATGATAACTATCCACCATCCTAACGTCTTTCTAAAATTATATAATACGTTATCAGCTTCTGAAAGATGAACCTGAAACAACTCAGAAAGGTGAAGTAACTATTCACCATCCTAACGTCTTTCTGAAGTCATTTATAGAAAAGGGATTCGTATTTAATTCATGTGAATCGCACAGCCATAGAAAATTGTGAATCTGTGAAATCACATATATAATTAGTATGTGATAAACCAAGCCACCACCCAGTAGGCACACAACGTAGACTCAGCATTGATTCAACGATGATTCAACGTCATGACGCTGAATCAACGTTGAATTAATGTTGTGTCGAAGTTCTGTGCCTGCTGAGCAGTCTAATGCGCGATGAGTGGGCCCACTGCAAAATATTCACGCTTACATCGAATATCACATATATACGAGGGTTGTCCCAGAAAGTCGTAGACTTTTATTATAACACAAGACTGTGTATCAGGAATTCTATGAAATTTGTTTGATTTTTTATATGCATCACATAAAAATTTTGCACAAATATTAGTGAAACCACAGTTTAGATAACACTGTTATGAACCTTTACTTGATATTGTGTCGGCGTGTGCGGAGCACGTCGAAAATTTTGTAATAAAATTTATCTAATCCAAATATTGGTGTACATTCAATTAAATTTCGCAGTTGTATTTCACACAATGTATTACCACCTCAATAAGGGACTAATCAAGGTATAGTGTTGAAAGTTTGAAACGTTTCCCGCCGTTGGCATTGGTTTTATAGAAGTTTTATCATGCCTATACTACATTTTATTTTTTCAGAAAATACAAACGTTATAAGAACGGTGCGGCGCAAAAAATAGACTCTCATTATAATTTGGCTAATTAAACTCACAAAATCACGTTCTTCTTATGTTAATTAATTGGCTGAGTAGTCGCTAGTATCATAAAATGGATTTCGTGCAAAACTGTTTTAGTAATACCGAAAAAATGCTCCTTTTCGTCATTTTAACTGAACACATGTTATCTTGCTGTCAGTTATTTTAATAGTAAATATGTTTTTCTCGTATGAACTCTAAACGATCAGGCTTGTTTGTTTGCTAAACATACATAAACTAAATATTAAGTCATTACTTTAACAAAGGAAGACTTACTTAACAAACAGATTGCAATGTTTGATACAGTTAGAGCTTATATACTTAAGGAAAAAAGAAACGCAACAGACAAAAAATATAATTTTAGCGCGTTTAAATGACGGTTCGGTGAAATCTCTTTTGAAAATTTCCTTTTGAGTGTATTTAGCATGTGATGAAATACCAAAACGTCATTTTAACGCTTCATTTTACGCCAGAAGATAAAAACATATGAAAACGTAAAATGTGACGTTAACGTCAGAATAAAGATCAAGTAACCGCGATTTTTCCATATTTGGTTATTTGGCGTCGACTTGACAATGTGCAAATTAAAAAAACGTCCAATCATACTCGTAATGCAGTCAAATATTGCGTCAAAACACGCTACTTGAATGGCAAGATACACAATGGTAGTGAAAAAACGATAAACGTCACTTAGAGCCGTCGGGTTTGGGTCGCTGGTGAATATACGGGATAAGTTAAACATAGAGACATCAGAACATGCTTTCTTGGGAAAAACTGACTTATCAGATACCGTAGAAATACGCTGGTAAGGTGTTTATATTGACGTTAGCCAAACAAAACACGGCATAATGCAAGAGAAAACATCTGATTTCATGCTGAGAGTGAACAACAAACTTGTTATCTGTAACCTAAACTTTGTCACTGGACCATTTTATCATTAGAAAAAAACATTAACATCATGGAAACCATTAAAACGTAGGATATCGAATTTTGACGTCAGAATTTAGGTTTTTTTGACGTCTAAAGATCTCAAGTCATAATTCTTGAACAAAACGTCCTTGTAATGAGAAAATCTAAAGCAGAAAAGAAAGTTTACGCGTTTAACGCAGTATTCAGAGTTTACGTTAATGACGTTACGCCGTTTCAGAATCCTACAGAAACGTCGCCATTTGATCATTTCCTTGATCCGCAATCTATGCCGAGACATTCTAAAACAATAAAACCGATGTTTGATTCAAGCTTTGCTTTTATTGACCTGTTTCAGCAGTTTATTACGGGGGTCAGGCTGGTTACGCGCATACCAAACTGATAACGTAATCGATAATAACGTTGAACCTGCTGTAATTTGACGAACACACACTGCTCCTATTGATAAACATCATTTGCCCGAAAAAATTGCATCATATTGTATGCTTACAGTGACTTGAAGTGTTTGTTGCGTTTCTTTATTCCTTAAGTATATAAAAGGAGTATAGACAAAACATTTGACAACCTCTCTCTGAAAATATAGCAAAATAATTTGTGACGTGCTCCGCACACGCTGACACACAGTCAAGCAAACATTCATAACTTTGTTATATAAACTGTGATTCTACCCATATTTGTACAAAAATGTTTATGAAATGTATATAAAAATATCATACGAATTTCATAGAATTCCTGATACACAGTCTTGTGTTATAACAAAGGTCTACGACTTTCTTGGACAACCCTCGTAGTATGATTTTTATATCTCGACCTTTGTCTCAAAGGCCATAACAGTAATCCAAAACATTTGATGTCATCTACACACAAAATACAATCAATGTATAGAATTATGAATCACTTACAATTAAAATGTATAGAGACAGGTGCAAGCTACACACCTTTTAGGCAATGAGTGGGCACAATACGATCCATATACATATAAAACATGTATAAAGAGAAATTTGTGTAACAAGCCTTAAAACCAGAAGTTAAGTAACTTAACTTGGCCTTTGCCCTTTACATTGATCTCAAAAGGCCATACCTGGAATCCAAAAGTTCCTTGTTATCTACACACCTGAGGCAAGCATTGTATCAAATATGATTATCCGCCGTCTAAAAAGGAAGATTTTTTGGCATTACATTCAAAACAAAACAGCCTGATTTTAAGTAAATTTGACCTTGACCTTTAACTCCAAGTTCATATTGGCAATCCGAAACAATTGTATAAGCCACATGCATCCAATGAACAAAATTTAAACCACCTCTTTCAAAATGTAAAATGAGGTGGTGTTTGGAGCCATGCAGACCGATTTTACATATATTTGACCATTGCCTTTGACGCCAAGGTCATACACTGTATCAGCTATCCGAAACCTTTGTCAATGGCAGTTATTGTGCTAAATATCAAAAACTGAAAGAAGTTTGCGTTACGATTTAAAGTATATATGACCTAGCTTGACCTTTGACTCCAACGTCATATCGGAGATATGAAGCCACAGACAATCATTGTGCCAAATATGAACAATCTCGGACAAAATCAAAGAGGAATTCACGTTACGAGCCGCAAGACAAATTTTAAGTATATCTGACCTTGTTCTTTGACCCCAAGGTCATATCGGTGGTCTGAAATCTTCGGTAAAATATATCGAAAGAGAAGTTCACGTTAAGAGCCAAACTGACTGATGGATGGACGCTTTCAGGAAATGCTGGTAATGTGACGGCCATGATGTAACAGTGAGCGACAGTTTTGAAGTGACCGTCGCGTAATTTTTTTTTCTTACATGTAAGTGACATAAGCTTTATTTGATTGTATTAACAATAACCCTAAGCAAATTCTAAGGACACAAGTCTTACTAACCTAATTTTCTGGGCACGGACCGATATATTTCAAAAAGCACAGATATGAAAAAAAACGTTTTCTTAAGAAATCAATGTGAAAAACATAAAAAGCAAGTCTTTTGTAAAGGGCACTTCAAGGCTTCAGTAATTTTAAACTCTTTGCCTAACCCTTTTTAGAACAGTGTACATAGTATTATTATACCTCATATAAATTCCCCATACAAAACTTCCATAGACAAATGACTGATATTTTGTATTGTTATATGACTGGAGAGAATCCTGTCTCCTGATTGGCCCAATTTGTCTGCATTAATCTCTATGTCTACCTGGTAACTGTTCTAAACCGGTACACAAGTTAATATTACATGAAAACCAGCTCGAACTAGTTTCCAGAAGTTAATATTTTTGACGCTTCTGCAATATTACCCTCTATAGAGCTAAAAATAGCATGATGAGTGTGAAACTAGCATGCGCAGCATGAAATTGACATGATTTGCTGTTTCACCATCCAACAGGTAAATTAAAGACTTTCATGAGTTTTTACAACAGTTTTGTTTTGTTTTCTTTACTTATTTATCTTTGTTTGGATAAACAATCTGTAAAAACAGTTTTATGATAACATTTTATATTCCCCATTAAGAGAATTGATATGCATTTAAAAATGCAAAATACTACATTATAATATATTAATAACAGTTGCTAAAACTTGTGAGAAAGTCCTTAGATGTCTTAGATTGAACGTTGAAAAGTGAAAGTAGCAAAATTTTCATTCTTAAATGAAAAGTCATATAATAAAACAGTTATTGACTTCAATGAGGTAGACATAAGGATTTATCTACCCTAAAAAGTGATTATTCACCGAGGCCGCCAGGCCGTGGTGAATATTACTTTTAAAGGTAGATAAATCCTTATGTCTACCGAAATTGAAAGAAAGTAAGGGTGCATAGATCAGGAATCCATACAATCAAGTACCACACCTGACCCAGGATACCAATGGGAAAGTGACAAACTCACAGTAGACACCACAAACGAGAGCCAAGAGGTCAGCCCTTTCCCAGCAGGTGACCACAAAGCACATATAAACAGACGCGCACAAAGACATAGCAAACACAAGACAGAACAAAAACATAAAAGATCCACAAAAGAAGTACCGCCTTGGAACAGTCAGTAAAATATTTTACTGGAGGGCTTAAACCAGTTTAACGGCGCCAACCTCACCCTTAATTCAGATGTGGATCAAGACACATAGATATTTTATTTGCATGAAAGACCCCTCACTTATCAATGCATCATCTCCTAAAACATATTAATCAAGATATAACAAGGAGATAAAGCAAGGATAAGGACTCAGCAGTAAATTAAACTGAATACTGGAGCAAAAGAAATCTAACAGGTAAACCCCAGTGGGCCTGACAAACAGCCAAAGCATCAGGCCCCTACCATCTCATCAATAGATAAGTTTTTAAGTCGGAACCATCATAGAGTCTGAAGTCCGACCCACCAGCGTGCAATTAAAGAGGAAAGCAAAGTTGCCAACCGTGATTGGGTTGACTACCAAGCATGCAGTCTGTTGCAATACATTAATGTTATAGCCAATCTTTTTATAATGGGAAATTACTTTAATGAACTGCGCTGAAATATTATGAGAGCCAACAATCTTCTTCAATTTATACACCAAGTCACCATAGAAATCAGGTTCCGAAAGTCCTTGGCTCAAGAGAGATTTAAGTCCAACTTGGAATTTAGAAATCAAATAAAGTATCGTCTATAAAATTTTGAAAATGTTTTGCGAAGTTTATGATACCGATAGCCTTGTTTAAGAAGTTTCTGAGTTTTATTGCAAGTGTTGAAGTCAGCAACATAGCTAGATGCTCTAGCAAAACGAATGAGTTGAGAGATATAGACTCCATAGGATGTAGAACGAGGAACATCACCATCTAAAAATGGGAAATTGACAATTTCGAAATCAAAGTCGTCACGTTTATCATAAATTTTGGTAGAAACAATATCATTAGAAATTGACAAATGCAAGTCTAAAAATGCGGCTTCGGTATCAGAGGCATTGGCTTTATTCAGTTGGAGCTCTGAAGGGTATATTTGACTAACCATATTGTCAGAATAAATATTATTAATATTTAATATATCGTCCAAATATCTGGAAGAAGTGTTAAACGCATCAATAACATCAGCCTGCTTATCATCAGAAAGAGACATCATAAAGTCCCTCTCATAACAAAACAGGAATAAATCTGCAACCAGGGGAGCACAATTAGTGCCCATAGGAATCCCAACTACTTGTCTATAGAGCTTGGTGCTAAATCGAATAAAAATGTTGTCCAACAAAAAGGTCAGCGCATCACATACATTTTGACACGATCATGCATGATATTTTTTAGGTTTTTCAGAAGTAAAAAATGCATTTCTGTCATTACATGCAAGGTAAGGAGAGCCTTCTCTCTGGAAGGTTCTTTCAATAAGATCAATAAGTTTATCTTTAATTAAATTATGAGGTAAAGTAGTGTAAAGAGTAGAAAAATCATAAGTAGACAAACTGGTCGCATTGAAATCTCTAGCTTTAAGTTTATCTAAAATTTCACCTGAATTTTTAATAGACCAAAATATGTTTTAGCGGATCTCTCATATACCTTTTCACGATGTTTGATAACATGTTTTTTTAAAAAAACAAAAAAAACATGTTTTTTAACAGCTGTAAGACAAGAGGTTAACAATTTGGAAAGTTCTGTTGTCGTACAAGAACTAGAATCAGCAATAAATCTTGCTTTAATGGGTTTTATATGGAGTTTAGGTAACAAGTACAACGTAGGAACTTTGTCTTGATCTTCTTTAGCTTTGACACCAAAATGTAGGGCTGTATGACAACCATGCCCATCAACAATCACCCTTTCACCTAATGAAGGCTGCAGTTTATAGGCATTAGTGTCAACAAGCTCACGCTTAAGAGTATTAATATAATACAATTGTCAAACAACTACAACATTGTTAGCAGCTTTATCTGCTGGAACCAAAATATAGTTCATATGAAAATCCTGGATACCTCGTTTAAGATGATGAAAAGAAGATTTAGGTTTAGGGGGCATTACGAGAGTAAAATGAAATACGAGTATCAATAATTTTAAAAATGTTAATCTTCCATTCCTTCAAGGCATCAGGTTCAACATTTTCCCATTTGCATCAACGATTACTAAAGCCATTTAAAGAAGCAGCGATCTCTATACGACATTTAGAGAAATCAATATTAGAGGTAAATCTATATTTAGGACCTTTAGAAATGATATTGCGAACTCTAGCGTCAGGAATAACATTTAGATTACCTGTAATAACATGCCCTGTAGAGGGATATAAATACATTGAATTTTTACAATCTCAGGAGGCAGGAGTATTGGAATCTATATCTCAATCATTTACAATTTTATTAAAGTTAAATATCGTAGACCTAATTGGTTTGTTATATTTATAACAAATGATAGGAGTTTCAGAATTATTAAAGTAATTTGGAATAGATGAAATCACTGAATTATCCTTGAAGATACTATGTTAATCAATAAACTCAATACCTTTGTTAATGAATGGAATTTTGATAAAATGTCGTTTATGGTTGACCTCAGAATCGATATAAGGACTAAGGAAATGTTGAACATAACACCTTGTAAGGAGTGCTGCTTATTATAATTTGTTTGCTCTATCGTAAAGTTTATTAGCCTCTAACTCTAAATTGCGTAAAACTGAGATAGGCAAGGAACTTAAAAATGAAAATAAGCCATGCCGACCATGATTAGTTAAAGTAAAGCCAAAGAAAGATCCTTAAGAGAAGTATTTAAGCGTTTTTCAGTACAAATTTCGCGCTTAATGTTGCCATTTTTACGTTTACCATGAGACCTACTTTTACGTTTTTTACATTCCAAAACAGAAAAAAACATCAAAATCTGGCATTTTAGAAATGTTGCCTTCATGGTATATATTAGTATTAAAGCCTAAAGGAAAAGGTGATTGCAAAAAATTAATCAATTTAAGTTCAGTTTCATGTTTCTTTGTAAGTTTTAATCTAGTTGATGAATTTAGATCATATGATTTTTTCAACCTGCTGAATTACAATTTTACTAGGTGAATGACCATTATTTTTGAAATGGCGATAAAGAAATGTGTCAAATTTTTTAGGCTTTTTCATTTTACGAAAGCGCTCATGAAACCTAGTCTTGAGGGATCAGCCAGTTTGTCCAACATATTGCATTCCACAGTTAGTTTCATTTCAAGTTATAACATAAATCAGATCCAATGAAGTTCAGTCCAAATCATTATTATTAATTATGGAAAATTGCCTACCATTTACAGATGACATGGTAACTTTTTTTGTTGATCTTAATTGATTGGTGAGGAGAGATGTCCAAATATTAAATGGCGTTTCACTGATGGGCCGATGATGGCCCAACATTGAATGCTGGCTAGGTAAAGTTTGTGATTATTCAGGAGATCCGGACCAGAATTGCTAAGAAACCCTATCGATTTGTGATATTTCGGAGGGGGGGGGGGGCCCGGATCCCTGCCCCTCCCCCATCTGGATCCGCGTATGCGGAGGGATGTTCTATCAAATCTACGCAGCACATTGACATCTGTTGCGATGTTCAAACGATGGAGGTGGGTGGGGGCGGGAGGGGCAGCGCAAATATCCGCGCTTACATTATATATCGCAAAGTAGGACATGTTCTTACCTCGAGTTTGTCTCAAAGGTCCAGTGTTTATTCTAGGATTTGACAACTAGGGGTGGGGTGTTACTGAGAAGCTAGTAATTTACTTTAATTCCAATGTTTTCTCCTCCTTGTCTTTATAAAACTATCCCTCCTCAAAATTAGGGGGTGGGGGTGGATAAACCTAGACTGATAAACACTGATGGTCATACCGGCAATCCAAAAACCTTTGTCCGTAGGCAAACATTGTGTTAAATATGAATATCCTCAGTCAAAAAAGTAAGAGGAGGTGGTATTTAGAGCCCAACAGCCTGATTTCATATCTGAGCCATGGCATGTGATTTCCAACAATGTGGCATTTTGACAAGTGTAGACTCAGGCGAGCCTTTGCAGCCCCCTTTTAAGCTTAGAAACTCCAAATTGTGTTCAGTCAGTATCTTAACACTCATAAAATAATCAAACGACTAGCTAATGCTCTGATCAGACTGCGCGTATGCGCAGGCTGATCTGAGGCTTTGCTGGTCGCACATACCACATTGTTCGAAATTTCATGCATTGGCTCAATTATATACTTGACCTTGGCTTTTGACTCAAACGTCATATTGGCAATCGTTGTACAAAGTAGGAAGCACCCCAGTCATAAAACACAAGAGGAGCTTGTGTTACGAGCCGTAAAACAGATTCTAAGTATATTTGACTTGACCTTTGATCCCAAGGCCAAAGCAATAATCTGTAACTTTTGTTATAATTTACACACCATAAGCAATAATATTTTAAAAACTATGAACACCCTCTTCAAAAAAATAAAGAGGAGTTCGCGATACAAGCTATAAAATTAATTCAAAGTATATTTGACTTTCGCTTTTGACTCTAAGGTCATAGCTGTGATCTGGTACTTTTGTTGTACATGTATCTACATACCATAGACAATGACTTTGTCAAATATGAACACCCTTTGTAAAAATGAAAGTATAAGATGTAAGACCTATTTTAAGCGTATAATGCTTTCCAAAATAAAAAGGTGTTTTCCGATGGAATTCCCTTTTTTTTTTTTTTTTTTTTTTGCTTCCGAACTGGAAATATGACCGTGTTACCTTTTGGCCTTGACCTTTGACTCCAATGAAATTAATAGCAGTGATCTATCTCTTCTGATGTAATCTACACACGATATGCTAATATTGTGTCAGATATGAACGCCCTCGATAAAAAAAATGTAAGAGGAATTTGCATTATAAGCTGTATATAAGTTTTAGGTACATGTATGTGTGACCTTGATCCTTGACTCCAAGGTCATATCAGCAATCTGAAACCATTATATATTCAATAATCTACAATAATAGGCAATCGTTTTTAATGAGCCGCGACATGTGATTTCCAACAATGTGGTCTTTTGACAAGTGTAGATTCAAACGAGCCTGTGTGGCCAGGTTTTAAGCTTAGAAACTCCAAATGATGTTCAGTCAGTAACCTAACACTCATAGAATATATTAAAGCGACTAGCAAAGGTTCTGATCAGACTGCGCTTATGCACAGGCTGATCTGAGGCTTTGCTGATCGCACATACCACATTGATGGAAATCCCATGCCACGGCTCATATATGAACTCCCTCCATCAAATAATGAAAGAGGAATTCGCGTTACGAGCCGAAAACAGATTTTAAGTATATGTGACCATGACCTTTGACTACCATGTCATAGCACTGATCTAGAACATAGGTAATCGTTGGGCCAAATATATATGAACACCGTCGGTCAATCATTCAAGAGAAAATTTGAGTTTAAAGTTGTAGACCTGTTTACATTTATGAGACATTGACCTTTTACTTATGGTCATATTGGTAAATTGAAACCTTTTTTGAAATTTACACACTAAACGAAAACATTGTGCCAAATATGAAGACCGGCGACAGAACAAAAACGAAAGAGGAATTCCATTTGGAGCAATTGGGCGGATTTTAAGAATATTTGACCTTGACCTTCGACCCAACATACATATCGGTATTCTGAGACCTTTGTTGCAATTTACATCATTGGCAATTATTATGCCCAATATGAACACACTCAGTAGACCCTCAGTAGAGGAATAAGCATTTGAAGCTGTAGATAAGTTTAATTGTGTGTGACCTTAGTAATTGACTCCAAGGTCATATTGACTGAAACCTGGTTTTATTTTACACACCATAAGCAGTCGTTTAACACACCAAAAGCATTCATTAAGCAATCATTCTGTTGTACTCTACACACCATAGGTAATTATTGTATCAAATATGATCACCATCGGTCAAAAATGAAAGTGGAAGTTGAGTTTTAAGCTATAGACAGGTCTTAAGCATAAAATTATGTGACCTTGACCTTTTAATCAAGTTCCTACTGGTAAATTGAAACCTTTGATGTAATCTACACACTATAAGCAATTAGTACGCTAAATGTGTACACCCTCCACCAATAAATCAAAGAAGAGTTCGCGTTTAGAGCAATAAAGCATATTGTAATAATATTTGACCTTGACCTTTACTCCTAAGGTCATATCCGTATTCCTAGACTTTTGTTGTAATCTACACACAATATGCAATCATTTTGCATGAAGACCCTCGGTCAAAAAATTGGAAGAGGAATTCGCGTTTCAAGACGGAGACAGGCTTTAAGTTTGTGACCTTGAACTTGACTCCAAGATCATATCGGTGATCTAAACAGCATATCGTTTTTTTACACCCAATAGTTAAACATTGTGCTAAATATGTACATTCTAGGTCAAAAATTGAAGGAGAGGGTTAGCGTTACGAGCAAGCGGCATCTGTTGGATTACAATATATCCGACTTTTTTTTCAAAAAGTGCGGATGGCATTTGAATGCAATAGTCGCAAATTCTGCGATTACCAGCCTAACATCAAAATCATCTTATAATATATAATAAAAATGAACACTAACTCTTCGTTTTGTTCCTCCTACAATTCACTGTTTACCTGTAGATTCTCAGAATAAGTCTAAACCCATATCCTGCTGAACACTTTTATACAGTCCATCCTTTGACAACTTTTAAACTGTTAACCTTCAGCATTCTAGTTGCAAGCATGCATTTTTGAACATACCAGAAACAATGTAGATCCTGATCAGATGGCTTCGTCAGAAGCCAATTGATCAGGATCTACAATGCTTTCTAAAAAGGGTGAATACGCGTTCAGCACTACAAGTGCCAATGGTATAAAAAAAACGTATAATTAGCCGTTCTGCAACAAAACCCAAAAGGACGGTAAAAGTTAACCAATCTGATTTGCATCATTTCTTCTTCATCAGACCTACATGTATGTCGATCATGGCCGAGCAGTGAAGTCTTTGGACAGCACACGCAGATGCGCAGGCCGATCAGATTCTTTACTGTAAGCATTTTTATATGCTGTTGGTTCAGTTGTGTGCGGGTCGATCTGTTGCTGTTATCGAGCTATGACGTACATTGCTCAAGAAATATTTTGTCAGTATTCATCTGTGAGATAGCTTTATGATCCTTAGAATAGCTGACAGATTACATGCGGAATCTGTTCGCTACATGCAGGAAGTGTCTGATAGGACGAGAGATCATTGGCCTTCGAGAACTCCCCAGCACTTGAGTATTCTACGGTCATTCTTGTCGTCCGGACAACTGTACTGTTACCGGACTCCGTAGCGTCCTTTTGCGGTCGTTTATTCGCTTGTTTACAGACGTTTGTTCGAGGAGACACCGTGTCGGGGAGTTTGTAATGTCACTCTGTCCTGAATTAGCACGAATGTTAAACAGTGTGATTTTGATGTATACCTATACAAGTCTCCTTCTTACATGTATATCATTTTTTTAATATTAATGAAATATATTTCGCTTCAAGTGCTGCTGAAGAAGGAAGAAGGGTGCCGGTGTTATCAGAGAGGACTTAAGATGGTTTTGTACTAAACTGGGCCCGTAATTACAATGCCTCGTTAAAGTTAAGGAAGACTTAAGTTAAGTATAGATGTTTCAACATGCTATATTAGATGCTAATTAAATTGCCTGGATCGATGCAGTATTTGTGGTCAAAAAATGATTGTGATCTACAGAAAAAAATGAAACTATTTTGATTTTCAATCAGTTTGAAACGTTATTTTTCGCATTCTGAAAAATCAATACTGAATTTAACTCTTCCTTAACTTTAAGGAGGCATTGAAATTCCGGGCCAAGGTCAAAATAAGTTAAGCCCCAGCTGAAAATTTCTCATACACTTAATGCACAAACTCCCATGTTTGCTTTATCATAACATTTTACCATATAAAGAATTTTGCATATAATTTTCAGCAAAGTAGGAGCAATGTTTCTCATCAACATGAGCTAGGTTTCACTAATCTGCTAATATTGATAAAGTTTCCATAGAGCCTCAGACATTTCAGTAAGTGTCCCGTTTCGTTCCCTATTATTCCTATAGTAAAATTGACAAAAATAAGGGTACTCTTTGAAAATTTAGCACACATCGAAAACAATCGGTATTTTCAATTAAAACTTTCTGTAATTACACCTCAGATATTGTTGTCTAACTTAATTTGAGTAAGAGTTTTCAATTTTTTTTACATTTTTTTTAAATAAACAGCTAAACTTTGTGAATTTAACATTAGGCCTATGGAAACTATGGAAAAAAACTGATATTGGGCTTAACTTATTTTGACCAGTTGACAACTGGCCTGCTAGCTTAATGCAGATCGAAAGTATTGCAGAGTGCTCCCCTTGGAGCATTCTGCAATACTTTTGAACTCCATCAAGCGATAATTGGTCTTGAAACCCAATTTTCGGTCTTTTTGAGAGTGGCCGTTTTACACAGACTGTACTGCATTCGTTGCTTGACAACGCCTGAGCATTCGTTGCTTAATATTGTGATAATAGATTAGATATACTGTTAAAACTAATGAGTATAAGTTTACACCAAAAGAGGTAGCAACTGAGCTGCCACCAATTTTAGATTAAACATACACTTATTTTCCTACAAAAACATTTTATCTCACATCTCTACTGTCGTAGCAACCAAGAGTGACAGTAACGTAATATTTTGTTTACAATTGTACGTAAAATTTTAACTTGCTCACTCCACTTGAGCTAACGCGAATCGATAGATCACTTGTGTATTAATCCTATCCTGCGGATATGATTAATACACAAGTGATCTATCGAATATAAGTCCCTAACGTCATGTAAACAAAACATGACGTCACTGTCACTCTTGCCTGGCAGGGCAGTACCTGTTTTACAGATGGTTCAAAGATGCATAATAATAAGATTATATTTTTTTTTCATAGAAAAAGGTAAATTACGGTGTATATTTTCTGCAGTAAATGATATATACCTGTATAAAGTACCCATACCTGGATAAGTTTACATGTTTTTGTTTACAACGATTCTTATGTATCTTTGAATCCAAAGTACATTGTAGTTGCAGTCATTTTGAAGGTCTATCCATTCGAACAGAACATAGTGTTTAGTTACCGCCAAATAAGGTATTTAGTTACACTGGTTTTACTCAAAATCTCAGCAAAAAAACACCAGTGACACTGTGACATTGTGCTATAAAAACAATCTAGCAACATAAAATCGCATTTTTCCACTTCTCATCATTGGGTATCTGAAATACTTATATTTAAATATAGACCATGTTGTTGGGATCTTTTTTGATTACTCAGATTATTTCTATTCGGAAAGTGCTCGGAGCTATTCGGAATGTGTCGGGAAAACTCGGTATGAAATATAAGAAAGGGTTGTCCCTCAAATATGCACCCAAACGGAGGTGAGACGAGCTGGTGGACATACGCAATCACGTCTTGCAAACACAAGTATGACAGTTTATAAAGGCCCAAAGCTAAAAATAGAAAATAGCCCCACTGCACATGCGATACGTATAATTCCATATGGAATAACCCATACTGAATGAATAAAAAAATTAAAAAAATCAACCAATCAATCAATCAAATGAATCAATTAATTAATTTATTAATAAATTAATAAATAATAGATGAGAAACAACCCAGCCTGCACACAGTATCGGGCCACCATCGGTCCCCAGCGAAACGCCATTTAAATAGCGTTTCTCTGGCGGGCCGATGGTGGCCCGCTTTTAGTTATAACTGGAAAACTCACCTTAATTCCTCTCCAGTCATATAACGCATCCTGTGGTTTCGAGGTTTACATCCCTATTATGCTTCAGAATTTGCTAGCGAAAAACTAAAAATACACTTTTACTGGAGGAGTCGAAAACAATAGTAAGAATGGAAAAAAGTTTGGATATTTGAAGAGAATATCCTTCACTCATTACAACTCACTAACGGCATTTTAACTATCAAATTGTGTTGTCATGGCAACCAGAAATCAACAGGATTTATTTTCGTACGATATGCTGGTCTACCTGTAATACAGGTAAAACAATCATTTCGTATTACTTGACTTTTCGCTTACTGTAAAGGCGGCAACTTTAATATTCATATCTGGGCGTGGTTCGGCTATTTCATCTGCTAAGGAAGGGAAATCAGGTTTTATTTGTAATTTGGTAAAGCGTTAATAAGCTTTTTAAGCCGCGCATACGTGCATGCATTTCATGAAAATCCTAGCCGTATACACACTGAACTCACATTTATTAACCATTAAAGCGCATAATCACAAAACGTATGTTTTTTGTCATCCACTATACTATTTGAAGCCTCAAAGACAAACATTGTGAATCCAGATAAGACTGCTCCTGCAGGAGCAGTCTGATCTGGGTCCACAATGTTTGCCTCCCTGCTTATGTTAGATAGACATTTTCAGATGCAGTTATTTTGCTGGCGTTTTAAGGACTAAATAATGACTGAGGTTGTGGCACAAGATGATACAGTTACTTTTGAATAAAACCACGCCTCCTTTTCAGCTTTTACCTATGCCTAAGGTTGACTAGTCCTAATTACGTATTCATGAGGCGCCGCCTTTACAGTAAGCGAAAAGTCAAGTAATACTTACCCAACTATTTGGGATCTGTCATGCTGAAGCTTGCGCTGGGAACCGAGATCAAAACTCTCGGAATCTGCTCAGTAGACTGCTTCACCGACCTCGTATACAGGTATTACAAGTTCATACGAGGGGGCAGTGAAGCAGTCTATCTGCTCAAACGTTAAACTCCCCAGTAGCCCGACGACTAGTCAGTCAACCATTCAACTGTGACAGCTAGACTGGCTACAGTCCTTAAACATTTAAAACAAAGTGTCATTTTATTAACTTCTAGATAGTCTAACTCTGGTGGTTCTGTTGAAACATCTGACTAGAAGAGGCTAGAACTTGATGATAAAAGATGAAATTTCATTATGATTGCAAATTTATATTGGTCATTTTCTTTCAAACCATAACAAAGTTTCAGACTGCAGCCAGCCTAACTAACAGTATTGGTCTTTAAAAAAAATGAGAAAAAAGTAAAAAAAAAAAAAAATTCCAACATCCCTAAAAGTCGTAATGGGTTCGTGTTTTTCATAATGGTGGGCCAGTCCATGCGGAATAAATGGGTAAAGCACACTCGGCAGCTCAATAGTAGTAACATATAATTTTCATGCCAAGCTGTGAAGATGAAGGGGTCGTTGAACTCTTGAGAAATCAACCAGTAGAAATTGTTAACCCATTTACGCCGAATGGAATGCCCACTCTTATCAACTGGACCAGTCTATTTCTGTTTTAAGGGGTTTTGGGGTGGTATTTTTCAATTTGGGTGGTACTTTTTTTACTTTATTCAAATTTAAATCAACATTCTGTAAGCAAACAGTGTAGACCCTGATCAGACGCCGCGTTCTGCGGCGTCTGATCTGGGTGTGCACTGTTTGCATATATATCCCATAAAAGTTGCATGGCTTCATGGGTTAAGCAACGCCCCTCTGGTGCATCAATTCAGTCTGCTCAGAGTATTCGCTCTCTGCGTGCGCGGATCCAGAGTTTTTTGTAGGGCGGGGGGATCCTGCCAAAAAAATTTTTGAAAATTATTTTTTGGTCCTCAACCTCTTTTAAAGTTTATAGAGAGGGTCCATTAGTACATGTGTATCTTGCAATGGACACTATGCAATTTCTAGGAGGGGCCCAAAGTCTTCAGGTGGAGAGTCCAAGGGATTTCCAGCGGGGGGATCCAATTGCTTAATTCTATAGAAACCTACGACACTTGCAATTTTCAGGGGGGGGGGTCCGGACCCCCTTTCCCCTTCTGGGTCCGCGCATGCATTTTATAAATGAAGCTTGGGTCCTTAGTTACAACTAAGCGCAAAACGTACACTCTGACCAGAAGACTGGGTGGATGACCAAGCTGATCAGAGTCTTCGCTCAGCGCACATTCATTTTGTTGGTTGTCTCTTGTCATGCATAACACCGCTCAAAATATCTTAAAGAAACGCCTGAAAAATTTCCATAGGCGATAGTATTTAACCCCTGCCATATAGACAAACAGCACACTTCCACAGAAAACCAGTTTCTTTTGGCAATGCTTTTCAAGAGGATTACACAACTGATTGGGATAAAACAATCGCTGCGAAAGTCAGTAGCTCATTATCGATTATTGTATTTTTTTCCTGAAAATGGTGTCTTTAGATAATCTTTGGAATTTGATCAAAGCGTAACCTTATGATATCTGCTACATAAAAATACAACAAAACATGCAATCAGTGCTCATATTTTGTTTTAAGTGATTTTTTCCTCTTAAATTTTGTTTTTGAAAAAAAAATGTAATTTTCAGCAAAATTCCATTCATTCCACAGAGACTTATGGGAGATTTTTCACCATCGCGTATACGTTAGTAAACTTCCATTGGCACAGGTATCATACCGAATTCTTGGACGCGGATATTTTTCGCCTAGTCTTTTCGCGGAGAATAAATATACTGAAATTGAAGGTAGGGGCTCTCATTTGAAATAGTAAAAACTTATTTACGAACACTTGTTAGAGTCGATTAAAGGCATATATGTTTTCTTGAATAGTCACCCTAACAACACATCATGGCTAAGGCATTACAGTGCTTAAAATATGCGAGTAAAATGCAAATACATCATGAACGAGTCCTTGAAATCGGGATACTTTGGGATTGATTGACAATTACACCTTTTTACAGAAAAAATCTATTTTTTGCGTTTTTGGTGAGACGACGTTTACTTGTTTTTACCTGTATGTTAATGATTCGGCTAAAATAAGCTCCAATTGTTTATGAGAACGGGATTTCTGCCCCTACCCCTTCAACGGTTGCACGTCTTAACCGCAGAGGTGCGTGAAAAAATGCTATAGCGTCCGCGGGGTTTTGTTATCTGGCCGCGGGGTAGGGCTTTTTAGAACCGTTTTCTCACACATTTATTAAAGCGGCAAGTACCAATTATGGGCTCAAAGGCACTTACATTTTGATAGTCTGTTGGTTTCTACCAGCAGGGACAGCCGATACTGGTTCCATTGCGAGTTTGATGCGAATCTGAACCATGGGGTGAGAGCATGCTCCTAATCTTACCGCGGATGTGACCATTGTCGGCGTTGTTCATGGCCGCGGGGTTCTGCAATATGCTTTCTTTTCCGCGGAAATCCTAAAATTAAAAAAAAACCTATCAGAATCATCTCTGACAAAAAGTAGGTAGGTGGTGTGCTGAAACCACTAGACCAATTACGGTTAATCAGAATGAAACCATTGGGTTTCGCTCTTTTTATTTCTCTGAATGCTCATTTAGCTAAATAATCTAGTATTTACGATAGTAAGCTCGCCTTACCAAAGTGCCAAAGGTTGTGAGCAGCAAAATCTAGCTGTTTGTCTGTCTGCCCGTTAATCAGTCTGTATGCATTGGTTCTTTTACTTGCATGCTCGTTAAACCAGCTTACATGTGTCCAGTGGCTCAGGTGGTTAGAGCGCCTGTCCAATTTTCTGAAGGCTGTGAGCAGCATAATGTAGCCGCCTGCCTGCCTGCTTACTTGTCTGTCCACTTGCCTATGACTCGCTGTATCGGTTACAGTCAACCCTCTTTATAACGACGCTGTTTGTTCCAAGCTATCTTTGAGGTTAAAGTGAATTTGCTGTTATAAAGAAATTCTGACCATTACCAGATTTCCATATAATAATCATTTGGTAAAAGAAAATATTATACAAATGAATCAAAATGCTATTATTCCAAATGTATACATCAGCTCAATTTCATATTGCATCAAAATGCACAAAGCTTCCCACTTATCAAGTGAGACAGAGACCTGTTCATTGAAAAAGACCTTGTTCTGAACACAAAATTGTCTGACACATGGTAACAATTCTGTTATAATGAATTTATTTTCAATAGAAATTGTATATCTGTTCCCAGAAGTTACTGTCAATGTCGTTAAATGAATATTCTGTTATAAAGAGGGAATTTTAATAGAAACAGATCCGTTCCCAGCAATTTTATGTCGGATATTGAATATTCTGTTATAATGAGTGACGTTATAAAGAGTTTTGACTGTATTTGCTCTTTTTACTTGTTTTGTAGGCCAGTTCTGCTAGATTATCTAGTAGCTCCGGTGGTAAGAGTGCCTGACCCCATTGGGGATACTTTCAATTTTTCTAAATACGTAGGCTTGTATCCAGCATCTACTCTTTTCCCCAAAAAATATAAGGAAAATCAGGCATACCCCAAAAATATTTGGAATTTAGCAACCCCAAACACATTTTACAATACTGTACCTTGACCTTTTAAGCCCCATTCTCACTGTGCCGATGTAGCCACGGTTCATCCCGATGCAGGACAGCCGGTATACAGTGATGCACCGGGACACATTTCATAAAAAATAAATTGCGTTCTCACCTTGCCGACGTTATCCCGGTATAGCCCCGGTTCTCGAGGAAGCAAGACGCCAGTTGATCCCCGATTCACCACGGAGCACTTACGGTGCAGCACGGTGGAGCCACGGTTCGTGCCGGTATACCCCGTGTTACCCAGGTTGTTTACGGTGATGTCCCGGTAACTGCCGGTTGCACCACGGTTACATGCCGGTAGGGCCACGGTTGCGTCTCGGTGCTACTCTACACTATAAAACCAGGATAAAAACGTGGAGTAACATCAGTTTTCTTCTGTCTCTATCGCATAACAGTTATGACACAAATTGGACTGCACAGTCATATACGAGTTACTAGAGGAATCATGATCTGTGTAGCGAGGGCAAATGCCTAGTAACCTCGCAGCTCATTTGCATGACAAATAAGCAGAAGCAGACCTGTTTTCTTACGACGAGGTTTAAATGTTGATGATCTGGGCTCAGAATTACTATGCCCCTTAAAGTTAAGGAAGACTTAATTTACGTATTAATACTTCAACATGTACATTAAATGCTTAATAGATTGTCAAGACAGATGCAGTACTCATGGTCAAAGACATCATTGTGATCTACAGAAAAAATGAAACTATTTTGGTTTTAATCAGTTTGGAAACGTTATTTTTCGCATTCTGGAAATTCAATACTTAACTTAAGTACTCCTTAACTTTAAGGATACATTGTAATTCTAGGCCCAGATTGTTTTGCTTTTTCTAAAATATATATAAACACTTTGAGCGGTGCATGTGATTTCCAACAGTGTGATAATTTGAGAAGTGTAGACTCAGACAAACCTGTGCAGTCCCCAATTAAGCTTTAAACTTGTTCGGTCAGTAGCTTAACAGTCATAGAATAATCAAGCGACTAGCAAAGGCTCTGATTAGACTGCGCCTAGGCCAAGCTGATCTGAGGCTTTGCTAATGGCAACTACCACAGTGTTGGAAATCTCATGTCGTGGCTCATATATGCTTGACTCTTCAGTAACTATAAGTGCATTTATTCATAAGCTTTGTAAATGTGCACATTTATACTGATCTGCTCTTGTGACGAATGGACTTTCCCATCCTTATCATTTGGATGAATCCACTTTCATTTTAGGGGCAGCAGGAGTGACTTTTCATTTTTATTTTGCATTTATTACACATACATAGGCAGTGGAACCGCACGGTTTATCACGGTGGAGACAATGATGTTCCCGGATTGCGCCGGTATCGCCCCGACGCCGTCCCGGTGGAGACACGGTTGCTCCCGGAATCTTCCCGGTTTATCACGGTATTTGACAGCTTTCCCGGTTACTCCCGGTGAGTCCCGGTTGTTTTAAACATTTTAAAACAACCGGGGACATGAGCCGGTTCAACACGGTTCATCCCGGATCTCCAAGGTTGTCCACGGTGCCGCCACGGTTGTGACACGGTTCATCACGGTTCATCCCGGATTATCAAACCGGGATGAACCGGCACCTTAAACCAGGACAGTGAGAACGGGGCTTAAAGCCCTAAAATGTATAGAAATGACTCCCAAAAAAGTCAAAAAAATTATTCATAATATCATCATACCCCAAAACATATTATTTATATTTCTACCCCCCCCCCCCCACCCCAAAAAAAAAAATCAAAATTTTGAACCTCAGTCAGCCAGCCAGCCCGAACAACCGCGTAGACTGAGCTTCTTTGTAAAAGCATATACTTGTTACATTAAAGTGGTTGCATGTCCCAGGGCTGGGGGGCGGATAACTCTCATTATTTCTTCAAAAGTTTGGTCAGGCCCAGCATCTACCGTTCAACCAAAAAATATCAAGAATTTCAAGTACCCCAAAAAATATTTGAAATTTTAGCAACCCCCAAAAATATCCCCCATTATGTACCTTGACCGAGTGACCAGACCCCAAAATGCATAGAAATGACCCTTAAATATAGTCCAAAAAACCCCACAATATCCACAAAATCGTCATGCCTCCAAAAATATTCATTCTCTGAAAACCCCAAAACATACTGAAATTGAAAATTTTGAACCCCTAAAAATGGCCTGAGCCTACGTGTGTATGAAAATATTATAGGAGTATCCCCCCCCCCCCCAAATCCTGAGCGGCGTGTCTTGTTCTTCGGGGTAAGTTATTGATAACAACAACAGAATTTTTTGGGCATATTTGTTACAAGTTATATGCATTGTAGACAACAGAGGAATAGGCTACTCGGTCCGTCCTACATGTGCGGATCCAGACAGTTTTTGTCAGAAGGGGTCCAACTATAACGGCTTTTTTCCTTTGCTTGTTTTTTAATGATGACGAGAGGTAGGATCCAGATACTACTATAAGCGGGCCATCGTTGGTCCGCACGCGAAACGCCATTTGAATGGCGTCAAATGGCGTTTCGCTGGTGAGCCGATGCTGCTGGCCAATCATTGATTGCTAGGATGATAACTGTGATTTTCAGGGGATCCGGACCAGAATTGCTGAGAAACCCTACATTTTTGTGATATTTCGGGGGGGGGGGGGGGGGGGCGTCTTGATACGCGGATGTCCTATGGCGGCGAATCTTTTGGCGTCCGTCCATTTTTTATTGTTGCTCCCATTGTATTAGGAGCTTGCCTAATTATGTTGTTCTCAGTAGACAAAAGAGGACATCTCGGAGAAAGAAATCAGTTGCAGACAACATTAATATGTCAGGGGCGTAGCACTGTGTTGTGCCCTTGAGCAAGACACATTTATCCTTGTTTTAGTACTGGTTCAACCCAAGAAGACCCGTCCCGATATATCTGAAAAAATGTTGACGGGGAGGTAAAGATTCAAATCAAACAAAATCAGGGGCGTAGTCAGAGGGTTTTATCATGTTGAAATTACCAAAAAATGAAGAATTAAGATATTTGACTTTGTTACTTTACTTTTCAGCAATGATTGCGAATACCAAAGACGCTGATCAGACTGCGTAAAAAGACCTGTGCCTTTATTGTTCCTTTGAGATTTCTCGCATCGAGGCCCATGTGATGTTGAAGCCCAGGCATCCTTGATTCTGCCTTACTGCGCGCCTTTATCTTGAAATAAATACTGGGGGCCCCAGGGTTTTAGGGGAGCTGGGGAGAAGGGCTATTTATTTTCAGGGAGCTGGGTTTCACTGGTAATTATTTCAGGGATTCGAGGAGCAAATTTATAGTTTTGGGGATTTTGGGAGCCCTGCAAAAAAGTAAAAAAAATAAATTTATGAACTCGGCTTACCTTAAAGGAAAAGTCTTCATTTCATTTGATTTTTTTTTAATTATTCGACTTCTGAGGGGAAGCCCCTATACCCCCCCTCCCCCGGAAAATCTAAATGTATTTACTTTCGAGCTCTAACATGCTACTCTGCCTTGGTATTGGTGAAAGGTATGGCGAAAAAATTTTGCTATTGCTGATTTATTATCCTTAAAGTTGTTAATTTTTAGGTTGATAATAATGTATTTTGGAACACTCAGATTGTGCCAGCTTGCACCATTTTAATAAAAAAAAATCGGGGAGTTACCCCGGACCCCCCTAGCACGAATCTGAATCCACATCATTACATGGAAAGGAAAAGCACCTGGTTTTTTACATTTCTTTGGCTTTCGGGGGCTATTGCCCCAGACCCCCTTTGTAATATGTGATTGTATTCATTTTTGTACTAACATGCGCATCTGGATTAATCTTGGAGAAAAACACGGCACAAAATTTGGGGTGTTGTTGATTTATTATCCTAAAAATTGTTGATTCTTAGATTGATAATAACATACTTTGGAACACTCAGAATGCACCAAATCGCACCATTTTACCATTTTTCCAGGGGGAGCATGTCCCCGGAACCCCCTAGCACAAGTGTTTATTTCATGAAACTAATTACATATCATGTAATAGTTGTATTGTAAATATATTAAGTGAATATTTAGTCATCCGCTCGTGTATACCTTCATTGTTTTAGGCATGTGAATTTAATACTATGGAAAGAAAAATGCATTTTAAGGAGAATTGGCTTATATTTTGGGGGATTTTGTGAGAAGCTGAATTAATTTTAAGGATTTCCGGAGCAAAGGAAAAATACTTTCAGGGAGCTGAGGAATTTTGGGAGATCAGTGCATTATTTTCAGGGATCAAGGGAGCACAGACCCCTGGGGGCCTCCATTCTATATTCGTTATGCTTTGATGTGTTTAGCAGACGATACATTCGCGAGGCCCTCCCAAAGTGGTGGGGGTAAGTGTCCCCATGTTCCCCTGAAATAAAGGGGCGTTTTCCCCTGCCCCCATCGAAAATTTGTTATCTTATGTTCCCCATTATTTTCTTTGTTCTTCTGTTTCCATCAAAAGTTGGCCTTATTTTCCCCGTTCACGTAAAATAAATGCCATTTTCCCTGCCCCAAAACGCCTGGGAGAGCCTCATCAATATTAAATTTACGATTCAGTTTAAATAAAATCGGAAGGCTGCAATTACTTTATTCTTGGTCATAATATTGCTTATTGCAAAGAAACACAAACGCAGTAGATATAATGTATTGTATGACGACTCATCCGGGAGTAGCTCAAGAAGTAGAAGAAAACTGTTGGTAGGTCCTCTATCTTTCGTGAGGGAAAGCAGTTTCTATAAAACTCCCCAGAAATAAGTCGGATCACATTTATTTTATCATTCTATTTTATTAACATGTTTTTAATTTTTTTTTTAAAAAAAGGAGCTTATCCCGATTCTATTCTACTTACATTTACTATAATAACAGAATTTCTTGCATGAATTATGTTTTGATTATTTCAATGTGGTATGTGCGACCAGCAAAGCCACAAATCACACTGCGCCTATGCGCAGTCTGATCTGTGGCTTTGCTAGTCGCTTGAAAACTTTCACCTCTTTGCCTCAATCAGTGCAGAGTCAGGGAAACGAGAATGGTCTTTTGTTACTAACAGTAACCGCCCATCCTCAGCATTCGTTGTCGTTACATTCCCAGTACGTCCTCTCTTCTCCTGTAAGCCTGTGTTTTTGGTGCTAAAAAGAACCGTTTCATCGCGACGGTTCTTTTGAGTACCAACAACATATGCTTTGGTTGAAAAATAAGAAAGTAATGTTACTGTTACACAATCTTAACTAAAGTCCTGCTTATGTTCAAAACAATATTAAGACCAACATAAGGGATTCATGATGGGAACTCCATTTGTATTAAATTGATCATAGAAATCAAATTATAGTGTTGTGAACCTAAAAGTTTGACTTTCCTCTCCAATATGGAGCAACAACAAGCACAAATATATTGTTTGGCCATATTTTCAAACATTTAGGGGAAGGATCGGGATACTGACAAACTATTTTATTTTGATTTGATTCTTTTATTTAATTCAAGTAAATTTCAGTCTAAATTCAGCAAATATATGATACCTATATGCACTTACGCTTTTCAGTATATCATTGCATACTTATTTTAAATAAAACATGTTCAATAGCGTAGCCAGAACGCTGGAAAAGTTACGCACATCAAATGCGAGTATGCAATGATATACTGAAAAGCGTATGTCCATATAGGTATCATATAATTGCTGAATTTAGACTGAGGTTTGCTTGATTAAATAAAAAGAACCAATTCTGTCCCTTTACAAAATGGGAACTTCTCTTAAAGGAAAGAATTTGCTCCCAGAGGGAGCGAATTCTTTCCTTTATGAGCAGTTCCTTATAGTATGAAAAATCACTATTACCACATTAGGTGACCTCCCTTGAATGCTACTATTTTTATAACGCACGTGCGTAACTGCGTAATGGTAGCTACGCCAATGATGTTGATTCAGATTATTGCATTTTAAGCAATTTATCTTTTACATCTTCGAGGACAGTACTAGGGTTCAACACCGTATCATCCGCGTTTCAGTATTAGCATTTTCCGTAAGTATTCACCTCGGTTAGACTAGCAAAATCTTGGAGTGCCCCGCGGACAGGTACACCAACGTCCGCGGATCAGATCAGCATTTTTGAGCATAGGCACCATGTTTATATGACATTATCTAGTAAATGCTAAGAGCAATTACTATATTATTTTTTGCAAAATTGCTATCGATAACCTGGCCTTTAAGATATCAATGTTAAATGAAATGTTTTTTTCAGGATTTTCTCAGTTCGATCGACTGAAAGCAATTTTTGCCTTTCAAAATAATTTCCACCGTTTTAAACCATATTTTGTGGTCCAACAGTAGAGTTTGCAAGGTTTGCGATATTCTAAGCACATGAATGAGTGTTTGGTTGTGTTAATACAATAGATTTGAGTTGGATATAGATAATAGAAATATATATTTTTTACCCTTTTACGGAACCAACCCTCCCCTCCACCATAAAAGAAATGACCCCCGAGACAAGACTAGCCGCAAATTCTCCGCAGTCAGAAAACGGTATGATACCTGTGATTGGGCGCGTGTTCGATTCGGGCCTGTTCCATTAGCAAGTTGCCATTCGTCAAAACTCGGATGTTTCCGTCACGTCCGTAACTCTAACATTACCTCGTCTGTATGAACACAGGAGCTTGAAGTTCTATCCTTATATCGCTTCTAAACCCTAAAACCGAAAAATTCATAATGTCATTACGTAGTGACATTGTGAGCTTTTGGTTTTGAGGCTATAGGGGTGATTGAAGGATCGAACTTCAAGCTCCTGTGGTATGAAGTAGGTTGATATGCGTCTACTCCTCTACCAAAAATAAAGAGGCTCTCGTCCGGCGATTTACCACTTCCGCGCGTCTAAAGCAAAATCTTATCAACGCTAGATTTAGACAAAATTATGAGTATATGAATGATAGAACAACCAAGTTTCCATTTTTAGAAAATTAATTAAAGATTTAAAATATAAAATATCGACAAAGAGCAAAATTAGACTTTGTACGAAAATGGGAGTGTGTATGTACGTCACAACAAGTTCACGTGATACGTCGTATTCAAAATGTCTGCCCCCGTCGCACAAAAGACGATCAACAGACGGGAAATGATAAAAAGGCATATTTTACCATAGCGTTACGATTTAATCTGATAATTTGGAGGAAATAAGCGTTGGTAATTTTCGTCACAAACAAATTCAGCAGCCCCATGCACCTGCTTGATCATAAAACTGAATGAAGGGATGATTATTATAAATACTGTGCTATAAGAAATAGAGCTACCAGGAGCATAAGATTCGCGAAGAAGCGCTACGAAAAAAGCATCGCTGAGAACATAAAGGAAAATCCCAAATCATTCTGGAGCTTCGTCAAAGAGAAAACTAGTGTTAAATCTGGAATTGGTGGCTTACAAAATGAACAAGGTCAGAAGACGAATGATGACACTGAAAAATGTGAAATATTAAACAATTTCTTTACATCCGTATTTACTAATGAACAGTCAGACCCTCCAAAATTTGAGATGAAAGTAGACAATAATGTGAAATCTTAGTGACTAAGGAAAAGGTACTCAAATTATTAAAGGGAGTAAACTCTTCAAAATCAGCCGGTGCAGATGGGATTCACCCTCGTTTTATTAAAGAAACAGCAGAAACTTTAACTACACCTGTATTTATCCTGTTCAACAAATCATTATCTGAAGGATCTCTACCTGATATATTTAAAAAAGCAAACGTTACACCCATACACAAAAGTGGTGACAAGTCATTACCTAAAAATTATAGACCGATCAGTGTTACCCCAATATTGTGTAGACTATTAGAAACTATTGTTAGAGAAGTTATTGTTCAGCATATTAAAACAAATGACATTATCATCAACCAACAATATGGATTTAGAGAAAAAAGAGGTTGTATTTTGCAGTTGTTAACTGTATTAGATAAATTAGTCACTTCATTAGAAAACGGTAATCCAGTTGATATGATATATCTAGATATACAAAAAGCTTTCGATTCTGTGCCTCACAAGAGACTAATTAAAAAGATCAAATGCTTGGGAATTGGTGGAAACATTCATAAATGGATCAAAGACTTTTTAACGAACAAAAAGCAAAGAGTAACATTAAATGGGAAGTCTTCCAAATGGTCTTCAGTTACATCGGGTGTGCCACAAGGGTCTGTCTTAGGCCCTGTGCTATTTATATTATATATAAATGATTTACCACAAAAAGTTAAATCCCACTGTGTTCTTTTTGCCGATGATGCTAAACTATTCAAAGAATTAAAACAATTAAAAGATTTTGAAGAAATACAAGATGACCTATATGAACTATGTGTTTGGGCCTCAAAATGGTTGCTCTTTTTTAACATTCAAAAGTGTAAGGTCATACATATTGGAAAAGGAAATCCAGCTTTCACATATCAAATGAAGGATAAGAATGAAAACATATATGAGCTAACAACGGTAACTTCTGAGAAAGACCTGGGAATAACATTTCAACATGACATGAAATTTGATATTCATATAAACAATATTGTTAATAAAGCCAACAGATTATTGGGCCTAGTTAAAAGAACTTTTTCTTATATGGATAGAGACACTTTCTTAATAATATATAAATCAATCATAAGGCCTATAATTGATTATGGAGATTCTGTTTGGAACCCAAGTCTAAAGAAGCATATTCAAATGATTGAAAACATTCAGAGGAGAGGAACAAAGCTGGTCCCAGAATTAATAAACATAAATTACACTGACCGACTTAAAATGTTAAACTTGCCCACTTTGAAATACAGAAGAAAAAGAGGTGATCTAATTCAAGTGTTCAAGATATTGAATGGACATTATGATATAAACTGGGAAGATTTTTTCACACTTGATACTGACAGAACCCACAATACAAGAGGTCACAGTAAAAAATTGGTTAAACATAGAACATTAACATCATTGCGACAGAAAAGTTTTTGTTATAGAGTGGTAGATCATTGGAACAACTTAACAGAAGAAATTGTTACTGCTAAAACAGTTACCAGTTTCAAGACATTATTAGATAAACACCTTGTGAATGAACGTTTCGACACTTTTGAGATCTATTAACACATATAGAAAATAATTTGCATCCAAAAAAACTCATATTGACTTTTAATATCACACCGGAAGTCACAGAGTTTTTGAGAAGATTACAGAGGGGGAAACATGAGCCGCCAGGGCTCCTCATTTCCCTACAGAAACAGTAAACAGTAAACAGAAGCACAGTATTTTCAATTAGCTCTCACCCGATGCCAATATCTACGTTCTTTCGATGCTTTCAGCAGTGCGATTAATATGTCACTCATTGGCATTCGCTGATCCAGATGTGTGTGGTGGTGGTGGGAAGGGGTATGGGGCACGGAGTACGGACCTCCCTGGAAAATCACAATATTGGACCCCCCCCCCCCCCCCCTCTGTAAACAATTGGAATCTTGGAAAAAGTAGGAACATTGGTTGGCCCTAAATGAAACATCAGTCAGTCTGGCCTGAATCGCCCAGGGATTTTCTCCAAGACTTAGACTAGCCAGCAGACATTGCCAGGAAACTGGCTTAACTCACTGCTTTATAGTATAACCTTATGGACAATCCAAGGGGGGGGGGGGTATTTTGATACATACGTAGGCTTCGGCCATTTTTTGGGGTCTAAAATTTTGAATTTCAATATTTTAGGGTTTTTTCAGAAAAATTAATTTTTTTTGAGGTATGAATATTTTGTGGATATTTTTTGGCGTCATCACAAAATTGGACTAGTTTTAGGGGTCTTTCTATGTATTTCTGGGTCTTTTCTTAAGGTAAATGTACAGAATGAGTATAGTTTTTGGGGTTGCAAAATTTCAAATATTTTCCTGATATTCCCAATATTTTTGGGTGGTAGCCTACGTATGAAGAAAAAATGAGAGTACCCACACTGGGGGACCAAACCAATGGTGGATCCAGAGTGGGCTTGTGCGACACTCCCCCACACACACACATACACACTTGAGACGGGGAAAGGCCATATTAATATGTATTTTTTTTTTAAAAAAAAAAGTGGGGAGAGCCGGGATTCGAACCAGCGTGAGAAAAATACATTGGTTTAGGAGACCTGGACGTTATCAACCGCGCTACTGGGGTGCTACTGTCAATCCGAATCTTAACCAAAATGTGTTATGTCTCTTGATGTATTTACCTGCTTATAAGACCAACCCATAGTAAATGGTTTCATGAAATTTATAAAAAAAAATAAAAAGATTGTATGGAGCAAAATAATTTTTGTTGTCTATTATTATTTATCGTAACCACACTTTCTCAAAGTTTTTGTTGTGGGTGCTGAAAAGAACCATCTCAATGAGATGGTCTTGACATTTTTTGTACTTATTTATCTATTTATTTATCTATCTATTTATTCACATTCATGTATTTGTTCACATTTTTTTTATTCATGTGCAAGTTGTTCATATGCTCTTAAGTGCTTTTGCAATGTTGAAAAGTTGGCCATATATATGTTGTTAAGCGGGAGATGATGTCATATCATTTGATGTTACCTTAGTCACCCTTTGGCAGACCAGTGTCTCTGACAATGTTAAAATGTATGAGTACCAGTATGCAAAATTTGATCAAAATATATGTGTAGTTCAAGAATTATGAGCATTTTCACTAAAAGACCATGACCGGCCAAAATTATGCTTG
The DNA here is from genome assembly GCA_964019695.1 of Loripinus fragilis. Classification (NCBI taxonomy): domain Eukaryota; kingdom Metazoa; phylum Mollusca; class Bivalvia; order Lucinida; family Lucinidae; genus Loripinus; species Loripinus fragilis. The sequence continues at coordinate 56,100,521 of OZ026517.1, forward strand.
GTAAACCCTCATCACCAATTTGCCTGCCAGTGAAGTAAAATAAAGAATATGGGAAATTTGATCCAAATATACCATGTGGTTCAAGAGTTATGAGCATTTTCACATACAGAGTTACTATTCTTGCACTGTGCACATCGACTCATGTTGGTTGATACTTGTATAAAGTTTTGTGAATATAGCTTAAGCGGTTTTCAAGTTATAGAGCGGACACAATTTGTGACAGACAGACAGACAGACGGACGCCCGGGGAAAAACAATATGTCTCCCAACCCTGAAGAGGGGAGACATAATGATGCTCAGCAAACCCTTGTCCATCAAAAAAGGCTGTTACATGCCAGTGGTTAGATAATGTTGACATGCATTTGTATGCAAAATTTGATCAGAATATATCATGTGTTTCCAGTGTTATGAGCATATATTCACTAACTGAAGATGGACATACTGACTGACATAGTGATTATAGTCTGCTCAGCAAACCCTTGTCAATCAAAAAGGCTATTACACTTGCTAGTGGTTAGATAATGTTGTATGGAAAATTTGATTTGAAAATAACATGTGGTTCAAGAGTTATGAGTATGTATTCATTGAATGAGAGTGGACAGACTCACATAGTGATTACAGCATATACCGAAGGGTCCTGCAATTTAATTTTAGCTCAATATCTGATATCTTAGGAATATCATGATGGAATTAGATCAAAATTTGCATAATGTATTGATATAACAAGATCTAGGTCATTTCAGGGAGACTTTCTCCCTCATACAATGACCCAAGGGGAGCATCTGTGGCCTAATTCACAGCAGGTCCCAGTTAAAGTTTTGGGAGTCTGAATTCAATGCCTGCATCAGGGAAAACTCAGGCAGGGGAAACTAATATGAACTTAGGCACTACATAGATGCTGACATGAGCACTTTTGAAGTTTCTCTCCCTCCTTGACGGTCTTATTCATCCAGCAATCCATGCATGTATATGACTGTATCTATCTCTCTAGCTCCATTTTGAACATTTTCATGCCAGTTGTAATTAAAAAGAAAATGTTTAACTGTCTGTTTTACTTAGGCCATAGAAAAGAATATATGTGTTTCAGGTTACATGAATTTTTGAAATAGGTACATCTAAGGTAGATCTACAAAAATATTTTTATTTTGTTAAAAAAGTGTTTACATGAGGAGACTGCAGTGGTCTAGATAAGGATTTGGACCAATGGGTTTTCCACACCCTACTTTTTAATTAGTGAGTATTTTACTCCATATTTAAAATATTAAATTGCAGAAAATGCAAAGCCTTGTAAAATGACCCAATATTTGTTTAACATATTTTAAAGAAAAGTTGCTTGTATCAAATACATGTTGCGTTTAGGAAAACTTCCAAGATTGATACAATAGGTGTATATTAAATAGTATTTTCTTACTAAGAATAAAAGATTTCACCACATAAATTGAATATCAACACTGAAACCTCAAACTGCAAAGGGTATTTTTACCCTTTAATTTAATTTTCAATGCAGAATTCAAAAAAATCAATGCTGAAATACTCTTTACCCCCTCTTGTCTGGAGCCCTGAGACTGATTGAACTGGGAAATCCCATAAAAAAGATTTAGGGACAAAAAAATCAGTGTTTATTCTACTATTCGAAAACAAAAAAAAGAAAAGTAAGTAAGTAGTTAACTTAAATTTTAGAATATTTTTTTCTTGGTTTATATAAAAAATATCACACCCACCCTCCTTAAATTTAGGGGAGGGGGGGGGGGGGAGATCTTTCAAAAACTGGGGGAAATCCCCCTGCCAAGAATGAACACTAAAAATTAGGCAGTCTGGTAACCTGAAAGATTTTTTATGTATTTTATGCCTAAATGACAACCATCAAATCTGGTTTGGGCAGTGACTGCACACAGAAGCTACAAGTTTGGTCCTTATGTCACTTCTGTAGCATCAAAAGCTCACAATGTCATTACAGGATTTTTGAGGGAATGCCCCCCTCCCAACCCCTGGGTCGAGACATGTACAAAATAGGGCACTTTTCAGCTGTAAGCAGAGTTCAATTACTTGTCAACAGAGAGTCAGAGTCTTTTTGAAGAGAAGCACAGATGATGATCCCTAATGGCCTGACAAGAGATGACCCCTCAAGCATGCCACAGTATCTACCCCTAGTTAGTAAACCAATATCTAACCATCATAAGATGGATATTGTTTGTATACCAGTAAGTTATTGGAGCAATATCATGTTGAACACACATTGGTCAACTATTGGACCGATATCGGTTTAGTCAGCAGGCCAATACTTTAACATCATTTGGTCCATATAGCATGCTTATCCGCAAGATGTTGTAAACAACATTTGACTGAGTGATATAGTTTTGTCATCGGCATAAAGTCAGACTGATATTGCTATAGAAGTTTTCCATTTAACAAAATGACTAAATTTATTAGGGTACATTTATCTAGTTTCTACTGGTCCAGGACTACCAGGCAGATTTTATTTACATGTGTGAAAGTTACAAACTTTCAAAATCCTGAACTTAAGAAATTAAAATCTCAAAACTTGCAATCTACCTACAAAATACTAAATGGTCAGTAATGAATTGTCTTTTTAAACTGAATTGAAATCGGATAAGCTACTTTAATCTGCCTATGGAAAGTCAGCCTCAAAATCCTGAATTCAGGAATAATCCTGAAAACTCAACGATGTATATAAGCATCTGCTGATGTATGGCTTTACACATTAGCATAGCTAGCACTAATCCCTTTTCATTTTCAGATCTAGCACTAGACAGTTATCACATCAATCATGAGTTTTAGGGCTCTAGTTTAGTGGCTTTTTGAGATAAAATCATTCTGTTTGAAATTATTTTGAAGAAAGATTATCATATTTTGATATAAAAACAACAGATCAGACTTTTTTCTGAGAAAATGACTTTTAAAGCCACTTTATACACAGAATCTTACTGTTTTTATAGGGGTACACAGGGGTTTCATCAAGAGGAGGGAGGCGGGGATTTTCCCATTCTACTCAGGCATGTTTCCCCTGTTACTTTTGATAAATTTGTATAGAGTCTATAGGCAAATACTATCAAATCACCCGCCTACTTTGCCTTGATACTCAGATGCCAAAAAAGTTAATGAAACCCCTGGGTACATGTATAAAACCTCTTGCATTTTGATCAAATCAAAGGTTGTCAATTATTTTAACTCTTGAGTTTTGTTCCTCAGAGATTGACTTTTAATTCTAAACCTTAATTTACAAGAGAGACAGCCTTTTATATTTCCTAAATGCTTTTCAAAAATGTTATATTTTGACTGATTTTTTTTTTTCATTTTTATGTTTTTCATATTTTTGAATTAAAACAAAGCATCAGATCAGACTGCTAGCACTGGGGTTCGAACCCAGACATACCTCCAGGTGCTTACATATCATAACCTGAGGCTGTTCTGCCAATTAAACTATACTAACTTGTCAAAATCTGAGCTTTTTAAGAAAAGTTTGCAAGATTTGAAGTGAGACACTGTCACAGCTTATATCTTTCTCCCTTCTCAATGGGTTTGCCTTAAAGCTGCATAATCTGTAACTTTTGATATTTTCATTTTAAAAATAATGTTTCTATTTTTCAAGAACACAGTAAAAATACTAAAATTCAGGTATACATTTTACCTTTTTCGTAATAATTAACAAATTATTAGTGCCAAAACAACAGCATTTATGTTAAAAATTAACTGTCTAGAATTATTGGAGGGACGCAAATAATTACAAACAAGAGAAAATACACCTGTTTTTATAAGATAATTCACTTTTTTATGCAGTTTTCAACTGTAGAAATTAGATTTTTTGTGACAACATAACTTTATTCTACTTTTGCAAATGATTTAAAAAGAAAATATTTTTTTCGAAAAATGTTTATAGTTACAGAGTATGCAGCTTTAAAGAAAGGTCCTCCATTGTATGTTAAATTTGTGATCTTGCCAATTTCTTAACAATTTAAATCCCATAGTGAATTCCTGAAATAATGATATGTCTGCATCTAGGTAGTGCCTTAGTTCATATTTAGTTAAAATATATGCTTTGGGTGCTCGAAGAAAAAATCTCATCAAGACGGTTCTTTTGAGTATCAAAATTCAGTATTTTTAGGTTGAATTTCTATGGGAAGTCAGACTCAAAATCTCGAAAACAGGGCTAACATTGATCCCTTCCAGATCAAGCACTAGCCAGATATCACATCTGGGCCAATTTCTCATCCTAATCCTCTCCTTTTCTCTTCCTTCATTATCATAGGTTCAGATTAAGGAACTTTTTATGCGTCAAATTGTAACTATTTTCTTATTTGTGTTAAAACATTTTACTTCCACCAAGATTTGAATCTTGAACACTCACTCCAAGAGTGAGTATGTTTTCTATTACACCATGGAAGCTAATTTTGTTGTACTGGCTAGATTTCTATTGAATTTTGTTAATATAATTGAATTATCCAAATCTGTTTCCAGCTGCCAACTTTTTTACTTCCACCAGGATTTGAACCTGGAACCCTCACTCCAAGAGTGAGTATGTTTTCTATTACACCATGGAAGCTAATTTTGTTGTACTGGCTAGATTTCTATCGAATTTTGTTAATATAATTGAATTATCCAAATCAGTTTCCAGCTGCCAACTTTTTTTTACTTCCACCAGGATTTGAACCTGACCCTCACTCCAAGAGTGAGTATGTTTTCTATTACACCACAGAAGCTAATTTTGTTGTACTGGCTAGATTTCTATCAAATTTTGTTAATATAATTGAGCATCCAAATCAGTTTCCAGCTGCCAACTTTTTTTTACTTCCACCAGGATTTGAACCCTGGAACCCTCACTCCAAGAGTGAGTATGTTTTCTATTACACCACGGAAGCTATTTTTGTTGTACTGGCTAGATTTCTATTTTTGTTACTATAATTGATTCATCCAAATCAGTTTCCAGCTGCCCAACTTTGTACTTCCACCAGGATTTGAACCTGGAGCCCTCACTCCAAGAGTGAGTATGTTTCCTATTACACCATGGAAGCTTATTGTGTTGAAATGGCTAGATTTCACTAAAGTAGTGTCAGCATCAAGGCTTTTATTACATTACAGTGCTCTAAATTAAAAGATAGTTTGTTACAATGAGTTCAACTCTTAATTTTAAAATTCAACATAGGTTTTATTAATAAAAATGTGAAAGTTTTATGATTTTGATAATGAAAAATGGCTTTTTATTTTTTTTCAACATTCAATATGCATTGAATTTCATTAATTACAGAGAAAATGCCATTTTAAATTTCCATTCATACTCTCTTGCTGGAGAAAATTTGAATGAATTAAGTGTCAAAATTATTTTCTATAATATAAAATTAAATGTGAATATTTTCAAATCCTTGCCAAATGATTTAAAGCACATTGTGTAAATAGTGTATCTAAAGCATAATTAGAAATGTGTCAATGGGACACGGATGCCTCCGCTATTGCCAAATTTGTATAAATAGGGAATTGTCATTAACAAAGGGCAATAACTCCTGAAGGCATGATGCGATATGGGCCATTCTGAAACTTGAACACACTATGGCACTTAATAATGTGACCACGAATCAAAACTATTCATGTTAGAGAGTAGATGTTACAACAGATGGTTTTTCATAAACTAAGGGCAATAACTCCTTAAAGGATGGTGCCTGCCATATAGACCATTATCAAACTTGAAGAGGACATCATGGTACTAAACAATGTGACAGAGTTTCATAAAATTCTGATCAAAACTATTCGACTTAGAGGGCGGACATAGATTAAAATGGTGAATTTTCATAAACAAAGGGCCATAACTGCTGAAAGCATGGTGCGATATGCAAAATACTTTTTCTCGAGAAAATTTGAATGAAATGTCAGGAGTGTGGAAATAATGAAATTTTCTACTTGTCCATGGACAAGTAAAAAGCCAATATGTACTTGTCCATAGAATATTTTTGTCAGCTTATACCTTACTGTGCTTAAACTATTTTTTCTTTCAAAAACAGTATGAAAGCAGATCAACTCTTGTAAACAGTATGGATCCTGATCAGATGGCTTCACTTGAAAACAGTGTAGATCCAGATCAGCTGGCTTTTGAAAAAGCCAGCTGATCAGTATCCACACTGATTTCAATGCAAGATGTGAGCTCGTAATAATTGATCAAAATATGAAATATAGGATTGTATTAACTTAATACATTTGTACTTGTCCAAGGACAAGTAAATAGAAATTTTCAACTTGTCCTGAATGAAATGGGACCAGGTCGGACAAGTCAAGCATGGTATTTCCACAGCCATGGAAATGTCATATTTTCAGAAAATTAAGAGTAAAAATCTCCAAATTGTGACACCCATGAACATGTAGGCCTCCAGATAAGAGTCTCAATAATTAAAAATTATTTCCAAAGGAACTGTCTCAATGAGATGGTTCTTAAAATGTTAGAATAGTCTGGATTTATAAAGAATTTTATGCTCAAAATATTTGCTTAACTGGGCCTATGGCACTTATTCTTTTATTTCCATCATCAGAAGGGGTCAAGGAACAAAATTTAATTTTCTCAAAATTAGACTTTATGCTATGGAATCAGCTAAACATTCTTGAGGCCCATCCAGGGGTTTGGGAAATGGAGGAACAAGGTGAATTTTATGTTTGGGGTACAGGAGTGGGGATAAGTAATTCCATTCAGGGGAATAAGGAAACAGCCCCCCTAACCAACCCCTGGGAGGGTTTGTGGGGAGATGAATAGGAACAAACCCTGGCAGACAGATAAATTTAGGAGCTCAGTGGTATAGACACAAGCCATTGCCCCTGGTGAGGCCCAAACCCGCAACCCCTCGATCTCGAGTATAACCCCGTCTGGCGACTGAAAAAACTGTTTTTTGTTTGATTTGATTCCTTACGTCCCATCAACAATCTTTCAGTTATAAAGGGACGGGTCTTCCTCTTAATGGGGAAGAGAGAGCTGATTGCTTTGCTTAATTTGTCTTCCTGGTGTCTCGTGATGGTTGAGCGGCTCTCCCTCACGATGCCACGGGGTTGTCTGCAGTTTGTGATTGTGGTATTTCCTGATCATACTCATTTACTATTTTCCTGGGTTGAACCAGTTCTAAGCTAGAATTAATGTTCTTGCTCAAGGACACAACACAGTGACGCCGGTGAAGCTCGAACCCGCGGCCCTTCGGTTTCGAGTGAAGCACTCTACCACTGATGAAAAAATTGTTGAATGTGTCGTAAAGAATCAAAACAAAACATGTAATGTAACACTGGTGACTTATCCAGGGGTCCTATAGTTCAATCCCCGGATGAGACTGAGCTGTGACTGTGTCTCCATGACCTTAGAGCTCTGCTGCCTGCTGTTGGGATGTTAAGCACACACTTTTTCAAAATTGAAACTGCTCGGGGGGGGGGGGGGGATAGGTCCCGGGATAGGTATGTTGCGTTGTCGTCCTTGAGCAAGACACATTTATCCTAGCTTAGTATTGGTTTAACTCGGGAAGACCCGAGCTTAGTATTGGTTCAAATCGGGAAGACCCGAGTAAACAAACAAAATGTATGTGCGGGCAGTCTTCTTGTGAATCTCCTTATCTGTCAATGCAAGGGAAAACGTGAAATCTGTTTCACTCGATATTTGGCAGCACAAATATTTGTTGGCGTTCAAACCTTGTAAAAACTGTTACTCACTACATGACAATATGGCAAACATCAACTTTATAGTAGTAGCAGCTATTGATAGAAAGTATTTTGCCATTATTTTTGCGAAGCGAGACCGTTGTTGTGGCCGCCATTTTTAAAAGCGAAAGTAGTTCCAATATGGCGACGTCCGATATACAGCCGAGTCAATGACGAAGGCTCTCGTAGTCATACGAGGTTTGCCGAATGGCAAGTTGCGGGAATGGATCGGGTGTTAACTCCCCAGCAGCAGTGTCTTTTACTGTTCTTTCTCAAACTCCCCGTCGACCAAGCTACTTCCAAAATTCCACCATTGCGTGAGCGATGTTGATATACTTTGGATACCGGATTGCTTCTAAAATCGAAAAGGCCTATTAGAGACCTTACCACTGAGCTAGAATCCTGATCAAACATGGGCCCTTCAGATATTCTAGACTAATCGTGACGAAATATCTACATGTAGATGGGTTATTTCAATATGCCCCCTAGGCATTATGTGCATTGACTTCGATTTGTCGAATACGGTTGAACGGCCTAATACATACTGCTGGGGAGGGGTTAACTCTACCATTATTCAGTGTGTTCATGAGCAGAGTCTTGATGGCATATGCATATTCCCTGTGTTTTATTTGCTTCCAATGGATCACCTATGTACAAATCGTTAGCTAAAACAAAAAAATACTCAGAGCTTGAAGCACATGAAACACTGAAAAGAGTGGCCTCAGAAAATGCAATATTAAAACACTAAAAATGTTCTTCTTGAATAACTGTAAAAAACCATGCGATTGTTCTGAGCTTTTTTTTAAAAGCTAACCTTGTAACAGCATTTTCAATATTCACCATCCTCAATGGGTCACCAAACCAGTGACCTATATAAGATCTAATATAGGTCACTGACAAACCTTACATAATCTCATACAAATATAAGCTTTTCAAAAAAGCTTGAAGTCTTTCAGCACTATCAGAGGCTGTTGTCGCACAGTCGCCACAGCGGAGATGGCGATGAACTGGTTGTGTCATTTTAGTGATGCGACACCATGAGGTAAATTTCGCAGAAATGGCTATCTCATGCTACATTACTTAGCCGGTGCTATGATACAGGATGCAAACTTTGTCCATTATAAGTGCTACAAGTATTAGCTTTTCAAAAAAGCTGGCGGTCGTTTAGCCCTATCATTGTATGTATTCTTGCCCACTGCATGCTTCCATTTCGAACTTCTAGAGCTTGTACATGTAGATTTATTCTAAGCTCTGATTATTAACATCTGAACTGTGATTTGTTACCATTTAACATATGCTTCCAGCGAGGATGTAGCTTGATCTTTTGAAAGCACCCAGCTTATGCATGGTATGTTATGGGAATGTATCTAGCATGCGACACATTAATGGAAAATCATTTGACAACATTTTTCTTAAAACTGATGCCAGAAAATCAAGGTGACAGTGGTCGCTTAACTGTATACGTACATACTTCTACAGTGGTAAAGGTGCGTGACGCTCCATGACCCTAAATGCATTTAGACACAAAATTTGGCATTCCTACCTAAAATTATATAGGAGATATACTCCGGATATGATATGAACACGCAAACACTTAGGACACTAAGGACAGGCAGTTTGATTACTATATGCCTCCCTTTGGGGGCATAAAACCTGTTTGTCATGACCGTCATAAGACAGTGCCTGAATTCATAGTAATTCTATGTGATCAGATGTGGATGACAATCATATAAGTACCGAAGTTCGCTCGCACTCTTTGCCAATCAAGGACGTTTTGACTTTGGGACGTTTCACTTTCGCCAGCTTTTTTGAAAAGCTAATACTTATTGCGTTTATATAAGCGGCAGGGCAAAGGATCATTGACACTTGCTATGGGTAAATGCCTATGGTTTTCAGTAAAATTAAAAGTTTGTCAATCATCATTTTCTTCACCTTTAAGCTACCCTGACATGAGTACTTTATGGCTGTGAAATCCTTTTTCGATATTAAATGCTTCAAAGATGTAAAATTTGGCGGAGAACAATCAGTTTTACATTAAGATATATAGAAATCCGAAAACATTTTTTAAAATATCATTCCCCCCCCCCCCCCGTGTGCCAGCAAAAGCTTTTGCATGTATATGTGTTACCATATCTTACACATTTTATGGAAGTGGCGTGCTGGCACAAGGGGGGGGAAGATGTTCAGCAGCCCAAAAACCCAGGGCCTAAGCCCATAAAATGCCTTTTATACCAAATAAGAAATTAATGGCAGTAATGAAGGTCTCTAGAACCAACCTCCTAAATTGCTTTGTATTCTGTGCTAGTTTAATATAAAGAACTTAAAGATTAAAGTAGGATTAGCAAAGTTTTATGCATTTTTTCATAAGAAAAAATCTCACCTCTATTAAATGACAATTTTTTTTTTTGCAAACATCCTGTACTTATCTATTTGCATGCTAGGGAATTGTTCATGTTTTTATTTTCGTCTGCTGACTTTCTTCAAAATTAAGTTTTGAAAAATAAACCACCCAGGACCACCATTATAGTGTCAAACAGTTTGGATCCAGATCAAGACCGACATTATGTTGGTCTTCATCTGGGTTCTAACTGTTTGCGAAAGGCTATTGGCAGACGACAAAATTATCCACTGGCATGCAAAGAGTTATAACAGGTAAATACTTTAGTGTTCAATATATTGTCTCATTGAGGGATATACATGCATATGTATACCATAAATATTCGGACACTTTAAATACATTCAACATGCTATGCCCTTTAAACAAAGCAAAAGTAATATTCAAAGGATCTAGTTAGAATCAGTTTTACTTTCCAATGCTAAATGGGACACTTTCATTCCTACAAAAATATTTATTTCTCTTGTTTAGCTTTCAGTTTTGTATTATTTACGGTACATGTAGTCAAAAATGTACAGATAACTTCTAAATTATCTCCCCAAAATCATTTTATTACAAAATATATTTTGTTTTTAAAACAATTTCATCAATTATCGTGATTCGTTAATACTCTGCATATGGTATGTTCACTAGATATCACCATGCCTACTAAATAAATCAAGAAAACGTGCAGAAATCACTTTTTAAAGCACTTTTTATTTTCATGAAATTTCAGACCCCCTCTCCTTTCTACCCGCCATAACTCTAGAATGCGTAGGAATTTTGAAAATATTTTGCTAGCTGACTCTTACCATAAGATTCACCTATCGCACTGATACTACATGTACCACACTAGAAGTTCAAAAGCAGCGTTCTGGGAATCAGAAAAATAGGCGCAAAGGCCCAAACCGTCAATGATCCTTGACGCCTTCTTTGTGAAAATTAAATTCGCAAACGAGCTTGCCTCGCGCTATTGGTAGCCCTACAGATTTCACTGACAGTTTACTTCGCGCTGTAGGTCAACCCACGATATTTGGTACCCCTCTCGTTGTTCGGCAGCGAATAAAATATAGCCTGAGCACGGCATAAAGGTTTGGTCAAAACCTGAATTTGATGTATGTTTTGATTGAAGTTTATATAACCGGCCGGCAATGGCCGACCGCAACAAGAATTAGCTTTTCAAAAAAGCTGGCGGTCATTTAGCCCTATCACTGTATGTATTCTTGCACAATGCCAGTGGCGGACCCGGGGGGGGGGGGGGGGGGGGGGGACTGAAGATACTTGCCCCCCCCCCCCCCCCCCCCCCCCCCCCCCGAAGAGGCTGTGAGTGTCTTTAGAAAAAATATTTTTTGCGCATTTTATGTACTGTAATGGTTTGGTGGAGGTTGGGGGTGTTTTGGGGTGTTTTTGGGTGGTTTGGGGTGTTTCAATGGACCGCACGACGGCTGTGCTAACAGATCAAATTCGCAAACGAGTTTGCCTCGCGCTATAGGTAGCCCTACAGATTCACGGACAGTTTTGCTTCGCGCTGTAGGTTAACCTTTTGTACCCCGCTCGTTGTTCGGCAGCCATAAAAAATAATATGAGCACCGCATAAAGGTTCGGTCAAAACCTGAATGTGATGTGTGATTTGCACAAAGTTTATATATACTGCCGGCCACGGCCGACCATAATAACAAAATCTCAGTATTGGTCAGAGTATGAGTTTATATATATGGTAAATAATGGCAAAACATGGTGTGTTCCTTTAAATATTTTGAGGAGTGTGTTAAAGCGCATTCAATATGATTGATTTTTGCTTTTCAGAGGGGGTCAAATTTTGTTGACGTTTTTTTTTTTTTTTTAGCTGAATAGGGGAGAGATGATCTAAACACCACCATCGGCCCGCCAGCGAAATGACATATAAATGTTTAAATTGCGTTTCGCTGGCGGACCGATGGTGGCTCAACACTGAATGCTGGCTTGTAAGCTTTGTGGTTTTACAGGGAATCTGGACCAATATTTTTGTGATTTTTCAGGGGGGGTCCGGACCCCTGTCCCCCCCCCCCCCCCCCTCTGGATCCCCGCATGACCTGCAAGTTATTGTCTCATTTACTTTTTTAAATCAATGTTTCCCCATTTAAATGCTTTAGGAATCAGTTTGACATTGATTTAACGTAGGTCACTCTTTAAACGATCAGCGACCTAGTAGGGATAGAGGCCCGAGGTTTGACCTGATTCCTCATCTAGATCCTTTGTGTGTGAGAGCAGCGAGGCTCGGATTGGGAAGAACTTAGGCTCGTCTCAGTCTTTGATACTCACCTATGCGATTAATACTAAAATCTTACGTGCATTTGACTCAAGTGAATTTACCTACAAAGACTGATAGGTACATGTTCATGAATGTCAAGCTAACATTAAGGGGTCACGTGTAATAATTATCTAATGAGAGCGTATAATCTTTCCTTGAATATCGCTTTTGTCCAATTCGTTTGTATCGATTATTTATCATATATTACAATCATAAAGGTATTAAGTGGGAACGAGCGCAGCGAGTGAACCACTTCATTTTTTTATTATTGTAATGTATGATCTATGGCCTACCTATAGTTTTCTCCTCCTTTTTCATGACTGCGCCTTTGCCAATAGTCGCAATGGCAACTTCACGGATTTACTTATCGATTTACTTAGTAGATATTACAAATACTGACAAAACATGTGTTTAAGTTGGCCAAAAATTTAAATTTCTGTGCAAACTGATTGGTTGGGAAGAACAGGAAGGGGCGGAGTAAACTATAAATGTCACATAGAAAATGGGTTCATAGTACTCAGCGTATAACAGCAGATTTTTGTCGAAAACGGTAAGATAAAATGTAATATTTTATTCATTTGCATGTTGCCAAGGCTAAACCAAGGACAGTTAGCCATTAGGCTGCCCAAAAGTATGAAGTAAGAAAGGTGACAAAGATCAGGAAGCGATAAAATCAAGTACCACTCCTGACCCAGGATACCACGAAGTCACAAATATCGAAATCTCAGTAATTTATTTTGAAAGTTTCCTTTCAACCTATTTTTTTTCAGACAGTTTTGTATATTATCAACAACATCAATGCACTTAAGAACTGAATAATATGAGGTTATATTTACAATATTTAAAGAAAATCAGAACGCTTATCTACGGTGGATTATTAAGTATGGGTATATTTGTTTTATTACAATATCACGAAAGTGTTTGGATCAAAATTTATGTAATAATTTCCTTATTAATAAAGGAATCAAAATAAATTTTACACAAATCATAGTCTATTATATGGATTAGCTGCATGCAGAAAATTAAAAAAAAATATATGCCTGCATTATTACATTTGGCATTGTTTTTTATCGATTGATGACTCTTTTGGTGGACCGGGATCCACAGAGATGTTATAAATGGTTTGTGCGAGTTTTCCGCCTGTCTGTCTGTCCGTCCGTCCGTCAGTGCGTGCGTGCGTCCGTCACATTTTGTAAATGTATCTCCCCCTAAACCGTTAGACCTAGCATTTTCAAACTTTGTTTCTAGATAGGTCAAATGTTTTAGAGGGTACTTGGCAACATTTCATGTGACCTTGACCCCTAAATTAACTAACTGCGGATCAGGATACTCTATAGATTTAAGTAAAAAACTTAAGTAACCCTTTCTGGAAGGATTGTCTAAATTCTTGGGCAAAATTCTGTAATGTATGCAAAGTGGAATCAATTAAACAAATTCTTTGCTCACCACTTTGGTTCAACAATAATCTTATCAGAGGGCAAATCTATACATTAACATAGAGGATCTTACATGAGTGCTCATGTTTTATTGAATTTATTAAACGAGTTGGGGAAAAGAGATAAAATGCGAGGCTTGCCGAGCATTTTATCTATTTTTTGCAACGAGTTTAATAAATTCAATAATACAAGAGCACGAATGTTAGATTCTATTTATCATATGACAAATACTTTGAAATCTCATTTCTGGCGTAAAAACGTTAGAATTTTGTCATTATGTACGCAACGTTGTTATGGACGTCAAAACGTTTCCCGTAAATCTATAAACCACTAGTGGTTTATCGATTTTATTGCATGGCGTTATTTCACTCCCAGACGCGACGTCATATGATAAAATTGGTTTAAAAAGGGAATTAAACAGATATCAGACTTGTTAGATATTAGCGGAAACTTCTATCAGTTTGATGTTCTCAAAGAAATGTATGGTGTTAATGGTACTTTTTAGATTACCAATCATTTATTCATAAAATACCAAATTACTGGAAAAATATGATGATAAATAAAAGACTTGTTTGTATCCAGACGAAATATAATGTTACATGCAATATCTATGACAATTGTGCAATATTTACTTAAAGAAAAAAGGATGTAGAACATTTTACGACCAACTAAAACAAGTGCACCAAATTACTAGGCAGGAAAAATGGATAAATGAGATGTGATATATCAATGATCAAGAATGGAATAGTTACAAAACAAATATAAACGATTTATATTAAGCGAAGTAACTCTAACGGATTTTCAATTTAAAATCAAGAATAAAATTATTGTTACAAGAACCATCTTGCGTTAAATAAGAAAAGTCGAAGATAATCTATGTTCCTATTGTAAACGGGAACCAGAAACAATTTTACAATTATTTGTTGAATGCTTTAAAGTCAAAGAATTTTGGCAATCTCTACATATATGGCTGATGCAAAATGTAAATATAAGTATTAATTTGGATAATAAGGGTATCTTATTTTCATATCAGGGGGAAAGCATATTAAAGAATTACATAATGGTCGTCGCTAAACATGACATTTACAAAAATAAATTCTCGGCCAAACAATTAAACATAAATTCTTTTATTTCTATGCTTAAAGTCAAATTCCAATGTGAAAGGTATATTGCAAATATCAACAATAAAATAGCTAAATTTTTGAAAAAATGGACTCCATTCTACAATCATTTTAACAATAATCAAGACAATAATAATTACAATAATAATGATAATAATAATAATCATCAGAATAATGGTAAGAGAAAAAAAAGTACATATTCAAATGCCTACGCTTATACTGTACGTTAATATAGGAAACATTTTCCTTCTCCGTTCGGCTGTGTTATATAGTCACCCATACGATGTTGTTTCATGGGTTCCAACGTGTATAATATACATTATTTAACTATTTGTAATAAAAAGCTCATAACTACACCATATCTTCAATTTCTGAAGATCTGTTCTCAAGAGCCTCATTAAGCTTTTCTTCCATTTTCTGAGTCATGTCAATCATGTTACTATTATCCTCTGTACCACATACATGTTGAAATCCTCTGCACTCCATCAGAGAGAGAAAACTGGAACAAACGTCCCTGGTTGGTTTCATTAAAACATCGATCATGTATCCATCAACGACTTCATGGTGTAGAACTTTAACCCTTCCATAGAACAAGGTCAAGGAATGTACACACTTCCCCAAGATCTCATTCCACTCAGCAAGCTCAATTTGCAGACGTTTCAGCTCCTTTTTCTGTTTAGATATATCATTCAATTTTGTTTGCAAAGACTTATGTTTCTTCTTCAGCTTCAGCTTTTGCTGATCCAATTTATCTTTGTTTTCTTCAGCATTGTTAAGTTGAGTTTTACATGTTTTTACCTCATCCTTGCAATCGCTGACGGCGCCTCTTTGTTCTTTAATTGCCTTTTCCATTGCAGTAACTGCAACCACTGCTGTAGCAGCTCCACCGGCTGCTAAGCCCAATGCTATAAAGGGACCTGCACCAGGGATTAATAACGCAGGTAAAGCCGCACCACTCATTCCAAGACTTCCAACAGCTGCTTTATCCTGATTGTCTTTCCGTTTCTCTAACTCTGATTCACTCTTAGACAATGTTCTCTTTGCTGCTGATAGACGTTTCTGTTTCTTTTCTAACCGTTCCTTTGCTTCTTTTATTTCCTCTTTTTTACCCTTAATCTCTATTGCATTCTGGCTTTGCTTACACTCTGTGTTTCTCAGATCATCAGTTATATCTTTATAATCATCTACAAGTTTTTCCGTTTGTTCATCAGTAGCTCTTTTCATTTTCATGGCTAACTTTTGCACAGCTTTGAACTCTGTGTGGGCATCTTTCATGCTTGGTGTTAGATACTGTTTGATGAAACGATGCTCAGGTATATCAGGGTTCCTTCTCTTTAGAAGACTTGTCACAAACTTCCTCATGCTGCGGATGCCCTTGGACATGTGTGTTAACAATGGTTTTTGCCTTTGACCTACAATTTCATCATATAGCTCCTCATTCTGCTGCAACTCCATATCTAAAAATACAATGATCTCTCATTAACTCGAATCCTGATTGGTCGCGATATCTCGCCCCGAGGTTATAAAAGCTTTTCATGCTAAACTGAATTTAGCATGAATTTTAAACTGCTTTTTATAACAAAAATGATCAAAAATCAAGATTTTTCTTGCTATTTATCTCTCTGTATTTATCACGCTGTATTTATCCTGCTAATAAAGGCTAAAATGACAACAATATTTGTTGGCATTTTAACATTTATGAGCAGGATAAATTTCATGCTCAGTTGAGTTGATCATGAAAACAAGTTTTAAAACCTCAGGCCTTTTTTAATCAAAGAAACTTTTAGATACCGGGAACTCAAATCAGCTGTTATTTTTCTCTCTCTCTCTGTGTGTGTGTGTGTGTGTGTGTGTGTGTGTGTGTGTGTGTGTGTGTGTGTGTGTGTGTGTTCGCGCACGTGCGTGTGTGGAGGGGGAGGTGTAAAAATCATATACTAAAGTAACTTTAAGGTTTAACTTTAAGGTGTAGAAAGGCATGAAATGTAAAAAATAAAATCCTTGCGATTTTGTACTGGTTACATATGAGCCAGTGCATGAGATTTCCAACAATGTGGTATGTGCGACCAGCAAAGCCTCAGTTCAGCCTGCGCATACGCGCAGACTGATCAGAGCCTTTGCTTGTCGCTTGAATATTTTATAACTCTTAGGCTACTGACTGAACATCATTTGGAGTTTCTAAGCTTAAAATGAGGCTGCACAGACTCGTCTGAGTCTACACATGTCACAATACCACATTGTAGGAAATCACATGTCACGGCTCGTATGTTTTTCATTTCCTGTGATTGTGACAATTACGTGCATTTGAAGTAGATTTTTCTTTGAGATATCATTTTTCCGCAGCCAGTCGTTTTTTAAGAAATCTACAAAATTATAAAACCTCTTTGAGTAGACTGGTCACGCCCATTACCATTTGCCATCATTTTCTAAGTCGTTTCGATCAAATATTCTATCGGTCATGGTCCATTCTCGCGAGACCTGACGATATCTCATCTATAACTCTCGTATTTCACACTTTGAAGTAAGGGATCTAGCCAAATCTGGTTAATTCCGTTCAATTCTCGCACTCCTGTAGTGACACGATTTATAGTTAAAGCATAAAGAAAAAATCCAAAAAGTCCAATTTTGGAAAGTTTACCATTTCTCTACAGTCACCATTTTCGGAATGTAAAGCCTAAGTCCTGCAAGCAGTGAACACATAATACATTTTACTAACAATGACCGGGGAATGGCGGTTTAATCCTAGAAGCAAGATGTCACAGGTCAGAGCATGATAGAGCACTACCTTTCGGTGACAAAGGTTAAGGCTAAGTTTGAACAGTCTATACAAATACCGGAAAACACCATATACTGAGAAGGTGAAAAACACAACTCTGCGACAGAACCATTCGGCAACAAAGGTTTTGAGACGAATCTGTGACAGATTTTGAGACAACTCAAAGACAATTTTTGAGACCAATAGACCGTTTTCCACCTGTATTACGTGATAGCGGCTGGTCAGGGCTACTACCGATATATAATGCTATAATAATTAACTGCATTTCACTTATTCATATTGGTTATGTGATCAAAGAAAGGGAGAGTGACAATTACTTGTATATGTACCACAATTACATATGATGGCTAAAAAGAGTAAATTTATTTCAAATTTATCTAATTTACACAGAAGAAGATGCCTAAAAGACCTATTTTCAAGTGGAACGTGTTTCCAAATTATTTCCAATGCTGATGAGGATTATCAATTTTTGCATAAATCTCAATTGATCAAGACACGCGAATTTCTATAATATTTCATGCGCGGATCCAGAAAGGTTTGCCAGAGGGGGTCCAACTTTGACAACGTTTTTTTTCTTTTCTTTTTTTTCTTTTTTTCTTTCTTTAAGCGGGCCGTCAACGGCCTGCCAGAGAAACGCCATTTAAATGGCGTTTCGCTGGCTGGCCGATGACAGCCAACTATCGAATGACTTATTGGTAGCTGTGATTTTTCATGGGATCCGGACCAGTATTGCTAAGGAACCCTATATTTTTGTAATTTTACAGGGGGGGGGGGGGTTGAACAGTCTATACAAACACCGGAAAACACCATATACTGAGAAGGTGAACAACACAACTCTGCGATAGAACCATTCGGCAACAAAGGTTTTGAGACAAATCTGTGATAGATTTTGAGACAACTCAAAGACAATTTTGAGACCAATAGACCGTTTTCCACCTGTATCACGTGATAGCGGCTGGTTAGGGCTACTACCGATATATAATGCTATAATAATTAACTGCATTTCACTTATTCATATTGGTTATGTGATCAAAGAAAGGGAGAGTGACAATTACTTGTATATGTACCACAATTACAAAGAGTAAATTTTATTTCAAATTTATCTAATTTACGCAGAAGAGGATGCCTAAAAGACCTATTTTCAAGTGGAACGTGTTTCCAAATTTTTTCCAATGTTGATGAGGATTATCAATTTTTGCATAAATCTCAATTGATCAAGACACGCTAATCTCCATGATATTTCATGCGCGGATCCAGAAAGTTTTGCCAGAGGGGGTCCAACTTTGACAACGTTTTTTTTTTCTTCTTTTTTTTTTATTGCCTTTTTTCTTTAAAGCTGCATAGTCTGTAACTTTTGATATTTTAATTTCAGAACTAATGTTTCTATTTTTCAAGAACACAGTAAAAAACTAAAATTCAGGTATACATTTTACCAATTTCGTAAATCTTAACAAATTATCAGTATCAAAACAGCAGCATTTATGTTAAAATTAACTGTCTATAATTATTGGAGGGACGCAAATAATTACCAACAAGAGAAAAACACACCTGTTTTATAAGATAATTCACTTTTCCGTGCAGTTTTCAGCTATAGTGAACAGATTTATTGTGAAAAAATAACTTAATTCTACTTTTACAAATGATCTACAAAGAAAATAAAAAAATCGAAAAATGTTCATAGTTGCAGACTTAGTCTTTAAGCGGGCCGTCAACGGCCTGCCAGAGAAACGCCATTTAAATGGCATTTCGCTGGCGGGCCGATGATAGCCAAACATTGAATGCTGGATTGGTAGCTGTGATTTTTCAGGGGATCCGGACCAGTATTGCTAAGGAACCCTATATTTTTGTAATTTTACAGGGGGGGGGGGGTCCTGATCCCCTGTCCCCCCCCCCCTCTGGATCCGCACATGATATTGGGATGGCGAAATTATCTCCTCAATTGATCTATCCGGGAATATACTGCCATATATGAGGGGATTCTTTCCAAAAGTGGGACTTATAGATAGTGTAGACCCACAGGTCATCTCTCCAATGCCTTTGTCAGTAACAGAACAAGTTTGGAAATTGGTGCAAATTTCGCTAACACGAATATCTATACGTCTCATTTTAACCTTTAAAAGTAATACAGGGTGTCCCAGAAAAAATATAACCCATTTTCAATTCCTGATTTCTCTAAAACTATAAGACGGGTAAAAAGTTTAATATACAAGCTTTTAGGTGTATTTTTACCAACATTTTTGAAAATTATAATCTCAATAGCTTTAATATATTTTGAGATATTGCGTAAAAACTGAATGCACCCTGTTTTCATTTCCCCCAAGAAATGGGATTTTCACACATAAAGGGTTGTTTATTGTTTGGGTGACCAATAAATCTATTTTTTGCCAAGTTTTTGTCATAAGCATGCAAATGTGATATTCTACATGTGATTTACATAACTTCATATCTTTTAAAAGTTTAATTGTTTGAACGAGCATTGGTGACAAATTTTGTGATGAATAAATGAGATAAAATGCCATTTTATTCAAATAAACTTATGTCATCTATAATCCAATTTCTGGGTGAAAATGAAAACAGGGTGTCTTCAGTAATAATGCAATATTTCAAAATTTAAGACAGCATTTAAGCTGTAATTTTACACAAAGGCGGTCTACATGTACTGTTGTACCTAAAAACTGAAATATAACACCTTTTACTGGTTGAATAGTTTTAGAGTAATATTGAATTGAAAATGGGTTTCAATTTTTCTTGGACACCCTGTAATTTGGACATGTTCGCACTAGAATTGTCAAAATAAAGCAAACATATAATTTATTGAGAAGCATTGTTGTATGCTTTATTTGCATTTTTAGAAGTTGTAATAAAGTAAAACCTCACCAGCTTAAACCCTGAAAGCTCGAAGTATCTACTTATGTCAAATAGAAAATGGTAAATTCGATTCTGAGTATAGGGCGTATTTCTGAATGATTTTGCCATATTTCGCTGATACTTAAAATAAAATCCTAGTGAGACGGTTGTTTATATAATATGTCAACTATATATTTTACAAGAAACATCTTTAAAAAAGATATACGACAAGTGACAGAAGACATATTTGATATGGGTAACTGAGAATTTTTAAGAAAATTGAGAAGAAAAATGTGGGATGTTTATACTTTGTTATGTCTTCAGTCAGCTGAGCTCAGTAAAGCGTTTGCCTTTAGGAACCTATGCTATTCCAAAATATCTGTAGTGATGCTTCTGGGGTACAGGATTGCTGGAATCTCACGAAAACTCGATTCAGAATGAGGAAAAAATTCCCCGCTCCATAATGCTGCAAATTTAAATAGCTAGTGTCATACATGCCTGGTGCAACAAATCTAAATTAGAAGTAGAATTTAGTTGACCGTAACCTACAAATATAGTTTTAGTTAACCTACCTACAAATATTAGTTTAGATGACCATAACCTACAAATATCGTCAATTCGTCCCTACGGAAGAGATATTATACCATACATTATTTGTTTAAACCATCGACAAAAATATTTCTTAGCATTTCTCGCGTTTTAGCTATCATTCTTTCGAGCATATTTAAAACTAAAGAAAAAGTACAAAAAAATAAATAAACATAACATACTACTAAATCTCTGCAAAAGTTGAACAACCATTTCATGACATGTACTTTCTCCCATACATAGATCAAGTTAGCCTTTCACAAACAATGAAATTAAAAGTCTCTAATAAGAATAAAGGAGAACATTCAATATTATTTGCGACCAAACTGATTTTAGCTCGAAACCTTTATGACCCTTTGTATAGTGATCGTGGTAGGTTCTCTCACTTGATATGGGATTGTTCATTGTACATATAAATGGGTTACCAGGGTAACAGGTTATACTTTCGAACTGAAATTGAATTTCTTTGTATTAATATTGATTAAGTCTTAAAACAGTGCAGACCCTGGTGTAATGCCGCATTATGTGGTATTTCATCTTCATCTTCCCTGTTTGCCAAAGTAACCGTGGGACAACAGATCTTTAATATATAATAGTGTGTATAAATTTACTTGAAAAAAATATCGGTACAAATTCTATAGATGTCTGACTTTATCGAAGTGTTTCATTATGGAAGGTAAAAACCGACAATAGTCTATGCATACATCTTTGTTTTTGCATGTTGGCAATTTCATTTTATTTTGTAAATTGTGTCATCATATCAAGTTAATTGTATTATGATAACAGCTTTAGATGCATACTGACGAATAACAAATAATACAAAGTAATTTAGAAATAGAGAATAGCACTAACAGCATTATAAAATGACACTCCATTTATTCAAAACAGAAATATTGGCGGTAATTCCCGGCTTCTTTCAATGCTAAATATTTTGACGCAAGAGGGCACCCTTTCATTCATAATTTACAGAGTATCCCTTAATTGGAAATTGTTGATTAATTTTGTAAAACGGTGATGAGAGTTATTTTGACTATAATGGTTTATCCAAAAGGTGGATAAGAGCAATAAACCAACAAAAATCTTCTTTTTTTTTTGTCCTTTTTTGTAAAACGTTTGTTATACGATACAAATTGCAATCTCTAACTAAAAAATCCATGTAGAATCTCATCAATATAAGCGCATTAAAATTTTAACGAAATAAATAGAATGAACATTTAAAAAATCATTTAAAAGGTGCAAATGTATGCATGGGCGTACTTGATTTAGCAATTTAAGAGTATGCGGAGTACGCCAGATCAGCCATCTAAAACAAGCAAAACTGGGCACCTTGGAGTACTCCAGAGTAAATCAAGCCATTACTGTTTGAATTGTGAAAAATAACACAATCCAATTGCCAAGAAGAAGAAAAAAGAATGACAAAATACATGTGCTTTTCAATCCCTTTTACTGATGTCCATATTTATTCAATATAAATAATTATCAGAACCTATCGGAAAGACTGAAAAATATCTCAGTACAGTGTAGGCAGTGCTGCGCCATTTTAATGGAACAGGTCACGCGATTGTTCTGTCTGCACCACCTTGGAAGATGGAGTACTCCGGCGTACACCAGCACAGGTTTTCCAGCACACTTGATTTCTGTTCTGCCTGTTGGGAGTAGAAGGAGTAAAGAGAACAGCTAAATTAAGTCTGCCCCATGTCTTCCATTTGAAGGGAAACAATTCAGGAATACATGTACAAGCTCGGCTTTTTTAAAAAAAGATTAGAGCATTATAGTTACTGGACAACAGTTTTTGCATTATCTAAAGCTGAGATATAAAGCCCCTCTTTTTCTATTTTTAATATGCATTTCAAGCTCAGTAGTTGTATACTAAGTTCTGAATAGGTGATCCATTGGAAGCAAAAAAGCCTCAGGAAGGAGGTGGGGGTAACTTGGAAGTCATATTGATGCTAATGAGCGGCCCAGAATTTCAAAACCAACCCTATTCATATGTGAGCCGTGGCATGAGATTTCCAACAATGTGGTATGTGGGACCAGCAAAGTCTCAGATCAGCCTGCGCATACACGCAGTCTGATCAGAGCCTTTGCTTGTCACTTGCAGATTCTATGAGTGTTAAGCTACTGACTGAACATCATTTGGAGGTTCTAAGCCTAAAAGGAGGCTGCACAGGCACCTCTGAATCTACACTAGTCAAAATGCAACATTGTTGGAAATCACATGTTGCAGCTCATATATAGATGTCGAAAAATATTATATGTATGCTACATATAATTTCACTACGTGCGCAAATTTCACAAAATGTGAAATATTGGTATGAAAGGTGTGATGCATTGGTACCAATTTTTCACGCGCTGTGAAGGATTGGTACCAATTTTCACAGTGTAAAATTTGCATTATGTGAAATTTTGGTTCAACAGGGCTTCAATGCCATTTCAGCCCGCTTAAAGACATCCTCTGCAAGTTAAGATGTCGTCGCTTATGTTTTATGGAGAAATGACCAAACTATTTCAATTACCATAAAATACGCTTCTTTACCACACCGGATATGCGGCAATCGAAGTGATGTACGTGGATCAAAAATTGCTAGAAACATTTTTTTCGATTGCCATTTGGCGACAGTCGGGCGACAAACAGCAATCAAAAATTACGTTTCTAATGATCTTTGGTCTACGTTCTTCGATAGTATAAACAATTTGGATTGCCGCCTATCCGGTGTGCTTATTGATACGAACACAATCTGAAACAAGGGTAAGGAGTTACATTTGTATTTACATTCTTCATGTTTCTGTCAAAAAAATAATTTTGTTTCACACCGGATAGGCGGCAATCGAAAACACTCTTAACAATTGATGAGCGCGGATCAAAAATCGCTAGAAACAGTCTTTTAGATTGCTATATGTCGCCAGTTGGATGAGTAATGGCAAACAAAATCTCTGTTTCTAACTATTTTTGGTCTACGTTCGTCGATAGTACTGACGTTTTCAATTGTCGCCTATCCGGTGTGGGTTTGTTGTATGCTTCATGATGCTACAGTGGATAATTTATTTGGAACTGAAAGGAAGGTATAAAACAATGAAGATATAACATTCCTTTCCGTATATTAACGTTCACGGTTCCAGCTGCAACACATTATCACACTCGGACTTGGCAAACGTTAATACACGGAAAAGAATGTTTTATCCTCTTATTGCATACTTTAATATGCATTTTCATGAAAAATAAACGCGTTTTAGCTCTTAAAATCATGCAAAGGGGTGGGTGGGTGGGTATTTATGGCAGAGTAATGTTTATGCTTGAAATAGCCATTTTGTCTAATTGGCCATAGCAGGAACACATCTATTATTTATTAGAAAGTATTTTTTTAATTTATATGCAACCGCAAAAAAGTGAAATTCAAATAAACATGAAACAGGTCTCGTAATCCTCAGTTGAACCGGTACTAAGCAGAAGATAGAGTATCCTGCTTAATGGCACAACGCAGTGCCTCTTGTAAGGTTGGAAACAGTGATCCCTTGATCTGGACATGATCCCTAGTAAAGCATTCAACCAACTGAGCCATCACTGCAAGAATATATGCGTATCCAGAAATATTCGTCAGGGTGGGTCCAGGTCCAACTGATAAAGTTCAACTTATTTTACAGAGGGGCCGCCTAAATGTTTCTCGAGGCGAGGTCTCACTCATGATTTTTCCAGAGGTGGGGAGGACTGGTTATTATTTTATTTTTCAGGCGGGGGTAGGGGGTCCAATTGTATGGATAGTTGTTTAACTATTTTTATCTTGTTATGGATATCCATAAATCATACTCAGGATAACCATAAATTGAGCTGATTTTTTTATATTCTAAAGTCGATTTTTTATCTCCATAAATGGGTCTCGACGCAAAAAAAAACCTGTCTTTGAGGTTTATGACATAGGGAGATTCAAATCAGTCTCCACAGCTACAGAGACTAGCTAGAAAATTGAAATTTCGCTAGTAGCTGTTGTGTCTCATGATTAATAACAATTAGCATGTTTCGTGGTTTAATCAGCCATTGCATGTATCACTACAATATATATAACGTTAGCGACGCCGCATGGAAACGACGTTATGAACTATAGATAGAATATCTAAGTATATCACAATATCACAGTAGCAAATTTAGATATGATCATGGGCGAACCTACGTGTATGCAAATACGCATGTGTGTATAACTTGACACAGCCAGTATAGGACACTCAAAAATAGACAAAAAACCCGATCTTAATGACGAATGGAAGCTTAATGAAGCTGGAAAGTATTGCAGAATGCTCCCCTTGGAGCGTTCTGTAATACTTTTGACCTGCATTCAAGTGATAATAGGTCTTGAAAATCAGGTTTTGGTCTTTTTGAGAGTTTTACTGTATTTAATTTGATTTTTGGAACAAAAATGCAGCTAATAGCCAGGCCCTGGAAGGGTTTTTAGGGATATGGGCCAAAAGCATAAAGGGATACGGGATATTTTTGTAAATATTTAAAGGGATACAGGATATTTGGATCAATTCTAGGGATATGGGGATACAATGTTTTCTAGATTTCGGGATATTTACCATTTTTCTTTTAGGGATATGGGATATTTTTCAAAATACTTAAAGGGATATGGGATACTGGGACCCCCCTTCCAGGGCCTCAATAATGTTTAGCTGCGTTAAGGGCTTATTTTAGCCCTTTGGATTGCAGAATGCCCTTTTTCTGCCACATGGCTTCATCCATTGACCCATATAGGGGAGAGCCCCCCTGACCCCCACAAGAGCGCATACTCTATAAAATGCCTCAGGTAAGCGACTGATGATACAATAACAAAGGCACTAACCAGTCTGCGTGGATGCACAGGCTGGTCTGCGCCTTTGTTGTTTTTCAAACTCTGCCGACAGAGTCTCTCGAGTCAAGGCCCAAGTGTTTTATTGCTACCCTTAAATATAGTTGACGCGTTATGACCAAATGTTGTCGCAGACAGGATGCACTCTTGAGGGGGTCAGGGGGGCTCTTGGGTAAGAATTTGATCGTTTGGTAGGCGGGTCAAGGCTCAGACCAAAAAAAACAACACTTCTAGCCCCAGGAGATGGCTATTATACTTGTGCACTATATAATTTGGAATTCACGCAAACGCCCGGATCTTAAAAGCTGTGTATATCTATCCTGAATCCTAAAACTGGAAGCTGTTCATTCTAAGAAGACAGGACAATGGCTTTAAGTTGTATAAGAAAGACTGGAAGAGCCGGGGATGGCACTCAGGAGCCCTAAGTATAACGCGCGCGAGTGACTATTCCAATTTGCCACTTTTAGTGACTTTCCCTGGGTAGTAACCAGCACCGGGCTGGGAGGGTTTATGACTTGTGTGTATTTTATGACGGGAATCCCAAAGGCTTAACAGAAAGTGGTTCTGGAGAACTAGGAATTGAACATGCGATTTGAGGATAAATGGTTAAAAGTAAGAAACAGGGCAAAGACATGGCCATATTTAATGTGGTATTATGTGTCCTCTGCATGCACGGATCCAGGAATTTTCACCAATGGGGGGGGGGGGGTAGGGTAGAGGTTCCAGGCCCACCTGACAGTAAAAAGCTTGAACAACGTTGTTTTGTTATTTTTGCTGTTTATTAGTCCTCAACTTCAACTTATTTAACAGTTTTACAGAGGGGTCCGATGGTTTATTTTTTGGAAAACAATAATTTTCCAAGGTTTCAGAGGGTGTCCAACATTTTATGGGGTGAGGGGAGCGTGTCCAACTTTTTTCCAGGGGGGGGGGCTGGTGCGTCCAAATGCTAATTTCCATAGAAACCTATCGAAATTGTGATTTTCCCAGAACCACATACCCCCCTCTGTATCCGCTCATGTTCTACCTTCAATTGTAGCTCGGACCCAGTAATAGATCTACATTTGTTGTTTGTGTCAGAGCTTGGAGGAACGGGATGAAGTTTTCTCTTATATATACAGTTAAGGGGAGCGCAGTGGTTCAGTGGTAGAGTGCTTGACTTGAGACCGAGAGGCTGCGGGTTCGAGCCTCACTGGCGTCACTGTGTTGTGTCCTTGAGCAAGACCCATTGATCCTAGCTTAGTGCTGGTTCAATCCAGGAAGACCCATTCCTACATAACTGAAAGATTGTTGATGGGACGTAAAGAATCAAATCACACGTAGGGGGAACTTCTTGGTAAAAAATCATCCATAACACCGTTTGCAGCGAGTTCTACTTGAATGGGAGAAATTATTTATTCCCAGTAAAATTGGTGCGCCCTCTGGCGCCAAAATACTAAAGCATATTCACTTTGGTGTTATGGCAACCCAGTTCTGCCTTTTTACAACCTACACATGTAGTTCTGCATTTTCACAAACTAGTTCTGCCTTTTTTAAAACTGAGAAATGACTATTAAATGACAATTTGCAAGATATAATGACACTATTTAAAAAATAAAATGAAATTGCCAACATACAAAAACAAAGATGTATGCATAGAATATTGTCGGTTTTTACCTTCCATATTTCATATCCCTTTTGGATAAGAAACAGCAATATGCATTCATTTTTCTATTTTTTTGGCCACTGAATATAATCACAACAGTCACGTTTATTAATGAATTTCATTTTTTTTCAACAATTTGCCGCCCCACATATTGGGAAGCCAACTTATTGACATACTTTTTCGCGGAATATCATGCCGCTGGATTTGTATCGCCTTGCATAGTGTGGTTTGGTCCATTATGAAATGACCTTGGATTCATGCAGCATACGTAGAAAGCAGACAACATTTTCAGGAGAAAAAAAGGCGGGATAAGGGTTAAATGTTTTATAATTGAGCTTATAAGCAGACGAGAGGAACAGACGACAAAAGTCATGACTAGCCTGACATAAAAAGAGTAAAACGTTAACCACTTACTGTGTATGAGAATACAGCCAAAGTACCTTCGTTGTCGTGTCCGTGGAATTAAAATGAGTACGTCCGTGGTTGTGTCCGTGGAGTTAAAATAAGTACCTTCGTGGTTGTGTCCGTGGAGTTAAAATGAGTACCTTCGTGGTTGTGTCCGTAAAAGAAAAGCTGATTTAAGAGGAAGGCTGCAATTTTCAATAACTGCAAGTACAGTCGAACTTTCATATGATAACGAAACTAAAACAAATTTGGGAAAACGGACGTTATTGCATGTGCGGATCCAAAGCCTCTGAAGGCGCTATACGGGGGTCCTGGGCATTATTGGCTAATGGTGAGGCAAGCTTTTGTTCTGTGTAGAATGCGGTGGTAAGTCTGCTTTAACTCTGCGCGTGCTTGTATCGCCTGCTGATGTTTTGCAAACAGTGCGAATCCAGATTAGGCACGAAAAAACTTAAGCCTGATCTGAACCTTAAAAATGGACATGCTGATTGTAGTCCTGAAATATTTTTTTAAGTTAACTTATCTTGCATGCAAAGAGCTGCAATTTCCAATAACTGAAAGTACAGTCGAACTTTATGATAACGAAACTAAAACTAATTTGGGGAAAACGGGCGTTATTGCATGTGCGGATCCAGAGCCTCTGAAGGCGCTATACGGGGGTCCTGGGCATTATTGGCTAGTGGTGAGGCAAGCTTTTTGTGT
The DNA here is from genome assembly GCA_964019695.1 of Loripinus fragilis. Classification (NCBI taxonomy): domain Eukaryota; kingdom Metazoa; phylum Mollusca; class Bivalvia; order Lucinida; family Lucinidae; genus Loripinus; species Loripinus fragilis. The sequence goes on from OZ026517.1 coordinate 56,129,211, forward strand.
TCTATGTGCTTGTTATGTGTAGAACGCGTTGGTAAGTCTGCTTTAACTCTGTGCGTGCTTGTATCGCCTGCTGATAGTTTTGCAAACAGTGCGAACCCAGATTAGGCACGAAAAAACTTAAGCCTGATTAGAACCTAAAAAATGGACACTTTGATGGTAGTCCTGAAATTGTTTATTTTTTTTAAAAGTTTAGAAACTTACCCTGCATGCAAAGAGTTAAGAAAACTTGGCATGGGATTCTGCAGATTAAACTTTTCGGGTATAGTCAAATGGATTTTACTAGGGCTGAATTCACATGCTAAAAATCTAATTTCGCTTACGCCTTTTCTCGCTAACAAAATGGAGCTTTTTCGTACATAGTAGGGGAGACCGGGCCTAGTTCGGCCCCATTTTAGAAAAAGTACAATTTTCGAATGACTACAATGTATAACAACTAGCTTTGTGAAACCTTTATATTCAAGTAAGGCACAGTAGGTAAACCCCTTCGTCTGTCTCTGTACGATAAAGGGTACACTTCAGTCAAGGATTTTAGATCATGATGGCCGAACTTACCCCGCCAAGGGGTAAGTTTGGCAACCCCTCGGGGCAAGTTTTGTCAAAAGATTTGTCCTTACAGTCAAACTTCTGTAAGGACTAAGAAAAATTCAAGGCATTAACCTAACAAATAAACGATCCGAGTTGTTACTTCGGAATACCATTTACATGTAACAAATAATGAACATGAAAAGCAGTACTAGAATCTTTAACGTGTTGAAAACGTGCAGTAAAAGCAGAATTTGTTCAGATGAACAATTCCTCATTCAACGAAATGTTTTCTTTGATTGATCTAAATTTGAACACCCTTTACAAAGTGGGTATGTGGCACAAAATACGTTGGCAAATATTTTGTGTATGTGTGGGGCAAGTTTGGCTATGGGCCGAACCTGCCCCGACGTAATTGGCCGAACTAGCCCATGACAGACTATTTCCAATTAGCACGTAATAGCTTTTAGGATGCAGGAGATTAATTTAAAAATGTATTTTATCAAAGCACATTATCCTTTCGTAATAATCATATATAATTTAAATCAGAATAGTAACACATCTTTAGATAGATAAAAAATGTAGTCACTATGGAAAATTTACTTGTCGTTCAAGAAAACGGGTTTTCGGTTACAAAATCAATGCACCCTTCAAAAATACAGCCAAAACGAAATTAGAACATGAATAAAAAAAAATAAAAGACAATGAACCAAAAGTATTACACCAGTAAAACGAAACTAGGCAATTCAAAACGAAAGTAGACAAGCAACTAAACTAAAAGAAGACAATCAGTCAAAACGAAAGTAGAAATGTCGATAATCAATCATAGCGATAGTATACAACTATTCAAAACGAAAGGAGACAATTAAAAAAAAAAGTAGACAACCAATTGAAAAAGACAGTAGGAAATCAATCAAACCGAAAGAAGACAATCAATCAAAACAGCATTTGACAATTAAAAAAAAGTATGAATTAAAAAGAGAAATTAATCGAAACGAAAATTTTGCGAAAATGAAACCCTCGCGAAATGTCAAAGTCACCATGCCGTTGACATGTGTAGGTACTTTTGCTCCAGTCCTGAATTTTTATTTACGCAAACATGTCAGAAAAGATAAAGCTCGCGAGTATTTTTGAATTTACCGGATAAAGAAATCTAAGTGGACGCTACAACAAATGAGCCAGTGCATGATATTTCCAACAATGTGGTATTTGCGACCAGCAAAGCCTCAGATCAGCCTGCGCATACGCGCAGTCTGATCAGAGCCTTCGCTAGTCGCTTGAGTATTCTATGATTGTTAAGCTACTGACTAAACACCATTTGGAGTTTCTAAACTTAAATGCAGGCTGCACAGACTCGTCTGAGTCTACACTTGTCAAAATGTCACATTGTTGGAAATCACGTGTACTGGCTCAAATATTAATGCGTATGCTGATTTGTGCCTTTGGCTCAGAATAACTCAGATCACGGGCAGCTTTCATTGCGGCTCTTGGCCTACCATTTGCAAAAAGTTTAGACCCAGATCGAAAGGTCGGGCCTGTTTAGAACAATTTTATTGTAGGCTATTCTGAAATATTTTTGATAGATAATTGAGGATAACAAAACAGGTGGATAAAAACAACATGCACACCTAGATCAGCATGCGCCGGCTCCGTTTTCCGTCTAGGCCCCAGGTGTCCTTTTCTTACAGTAGATGGTGTTATTAGATAAAAAAAAATATGTCTGGCTTGCAATATTCCAAGAATCATACCATGGGTTTTTCCAATGTGCACGTGAACTTTCGGTTTACATGCAGCGTATCAATCAAACGCGGCCCTTTCCATGAACATCCTCCAATCACAAAAGTTGTCTGCGTTTGTCGTTTGATAAAATGTATTTTTCTTTCTTTTTTTGACATACAGTTTGGACTCATATCAGACATCTCCGAATTTTGGTCTATGCTGTTTGCTTAACTATCCTGCTTATTAGCCCCGTTATTACGGTGCAGGTAATAAATTGAACTAGTTTGATAATGGTTAAGTAGTCGCATTGAAATGCATTCTGCACCGAGGCAAAGTACATTCTGCCCCGAATAGAAAATGATTTCTTGACCTTGTAGATTGATTAAGCCGTAACAGCAGTATGCAAACTGTTTTCACACAAAGAGGAAACGACTGATAGTATCCTCGACCGCATCCCCGCAGCCTGATCAACGTGTGCGTGTGGAATTGTGTTTTTTTTCTGTATTAACACGATGAATGAGGTAAAAAAGATAGCCAGCTGATTTGTGTCTAGTTTTTTTCTGCATGAACATGATAGGGGAAAAAAGATACCCAGAATGCACAAAACCTTGAAACAACGTCGTACCAACGTCGATGCGACGTCATGACGTCGCACCGACGTCGGTTCGACGTTGTTTTGACGTCACGTGCCTGCTGGGTAGCCAGCTGACTTGTGTCTAGCATGGTGGGTTTTTTTCATGAATTTTGTCGTCTGCTGACTTTTTCTCTTTTTTTCCAAAACAAAACTTTCAGGTATAGCATTAGGGTGTCAAACCGTTTGGATCCAGTTCAGCACTGACTAATCTGGGTCGAAAATCTTTTGAAATGTTAGGCAGTCACAGCAGTCTGACCACAGACACTTGGGTCAGTAGATTTTAAATATGCTTTTTTGTATGCTTGAACACATGTAGATATTAGAAAAATTGCCTTAGAACATATGGAAAACATAATTGCTCAAGATGATCAAAATATTTAAACATTTGAAAAATTACTTATTTCTCACGATGATCAAAATACTTAACATTTGAAAAATTACTTTTGCTCACGTGTATTTTGATCATCGTGAGCAATAAGTAATTTTTTCAAATGTTTTCCATATGTTCTAGGACAATTTTTTCTAATACAATGTATCTGTATGTGTTCAAGCATACAAAAAGCATAATTTAAAATCTGCTGACCCCAAGTGTCTGTGAGTCTGACCAGTTAAAGTTACTCGAAAATTTCAAAATATAGTAACACTACAATCAAGATGCACTTAAAATCGGGCCCGTATCGGCCCGCCAGCGAAAAGCAATCCGAATGGCGTTTCGCTGGCGGATTGATAAGATGCTGGCTAATAAGTAGACAACCTCCCTTTTTCTCAATGCGTTATGAAAGTGCGAGTGTACTTGCGGTTATCGGAATTCTTCTTTCGGGGAAATCCCAGGTCGAGCTATAAATTAACCCACGCGCAAGATAAACACACATTAGAACTGATTCAGACCTTTTGCGGACGTACATACAGATTTTATAAAGGTACGTGGATAATTTAACCTGGTTTTTTTTTTCGACATTCACTATTCTCTCATCTGTATATTGTTTGCATATGCTTGTCTGAATTTTGCCCCGGAGTGCCTGTTACCAGAAATATAAATTCATATTGCAAACCGGCACAGGGGCATGTATCAGGATTTATAAGAGAAAAATATATATTTATACTATGTATAAAAATGACAAGGGCATCTTCGCAAAACTATACCCTTTAAAAAAGTTTTGTGCATACAGTAATGTATCTCCGGTTGTCCGCAACACCCAAGAAAAAACTATAGTCACACAAGTAGATAATACATTTATTCACCAGCGCGTCAGCGCTGGTGATATACGTTAGTAAATTTCCATTGGGCTGCGTGTTCGATTCGGTTCTGTTCCATTAGCAAGTTGCGGAAATGGATCAGGTGTTAACTCCCCAACAGCAGTGTCTTTTACAGTTCTTTCTCAGACTCCCCGTCGACCTAGTTACTTCCAAAATTCCATCATTGCTTGAGCGATGTTGATATACTTTGGATACTGGATTGCTTCTAAAAGCGAAAAGGCCTATTAGAGACCTTATCACTGAGCGAGAATCCCGGTCAAACATGGGCCCTTCGGATATTCTAGACTAAATGTGACGAAATATCTAGATGTAGATGGGTCAGTTTCAATATGCCCCCTAGGCATTATGTGCATTGACTTCGATTGAGGAATACGTTGAATGACCTAATAAATACTGCTGGGGAGGGGGTTAACTCTACAATTATTCAGTGTGTTCATGAGCATAGTCTTACTGGAATCCAAGGGGGGTGGGGGTACTCTCATTTTTTTCGCATACGTAGGCTCGGACCCAGCATCTACCATTCACCCCCAAAAAATATCAGGAATTTCAAGCACCCCAAAATAATATTTGAAATTTTACAAACCCACAAAAAATATCCCATTCTGTAACTTGATCTTAAGAAAAGACCCTTAAATGCATAGAAATGAACCCTAAATATAGTCCAATTTTGTGATGACCCCAAAAAAATATCCACAAAATCTTCATACCCCAAAAAATATTTATTTTTCTGAAAACCCCCCAAAAAATGAAATTCAAAATTTTGAACCAAAAAAAATGGCCCGAGCCTAGGTATGCATGAAAATATCAGAGTGCCCCCCCCCCCCCCCCCTGGGACTGGAATATGCATATTTCCTATCTTTTATTTGCTTCAATGCATCACCTATGTACAAATCGTTAACTAAAACAAAAGATTCTCAGAGCTTGAAACCCATGAAACACTGAAAGGAGTGGCTTCAGCAAATGCAATAATAAAACACTGTAAAACGCCATGCGATGGTTCTAAGCTTTTATAAAAGCTAACCTTGTGTATGGTACATGTAACAGTACCTGTAATATCTTTTCTAGTCTCAGCGGTAAGGGAACAGAACAGAATTTTTATTAGACAAACTATACAATTAGTTTCTAGTCTATCCTGAAGTTTGAGAGGTCTACAAGCGAGTTTGGCAATTATTCTGAAAATAAAAGATAAGTGAAGACAAGTTTAAAGGAACTTTTACTTTAAAATTCGTTAATTTCACGAAAATGGTCATTTTCCTAAAGGCCACATCCAGTTCTATTTATTGACAATTTGAGTAATATGAATGAAATGGTAATTAAATCCAAATCATAACTATTAACTACTATTATTAATGTTCCACTTATTGCTTTTAGTCTATGTGATGATTTTAGATAAAATTTATTTTTGAAAAATCTCCACAGAGGATGATATTGAAAAATAAACTATGTAGGTCGGTAGCTCGGCTCGGCAGGGGCTTTCAGAAGCCACCTCTGCACCGTTTGCTTAAATAAGAAAAAATCAATCTTCAAGGACACACAATTTTATAGAAAGTTTGACATGTGACCCTTCAAATACAGAATGGACTATTCCATTTTTCTTGTTTCAATATATATGGGGTAAATCATTAGAATGAAAAATGTTATCAGATTATGCATGCTTTGGCATTCTTTTACTATAATGAACTTAGGTGAACTCAATTATACTCCAATATTTCACTCTTATATGTTGGGGGCGCTAGGAGGTGTATTTGGCGGGAGAAGGTATCTCATTACATTTTAGCACTTATAACTGGCTGACTGTACGCAAGAGAGGCTATCGTTATGGCGGACTGTGTGTCTTTGACATACTTTGTCTATTTGCGCATTGTATGCGCGAGGACAGCCTGACGCGTTTTTTTTTTCGATTATGAAATTGTTCTGTTCTGAATTTTGAGCATAAGATAAAACAGGACTGTTATTCATTTCAAGATAGTGTGTCATGTGTAAAAATGGCTACTGACCCTTCTTTTTATTAGAATTATCTCCCTTGAACAAATTTTAAAGGTATATACCCATTGAGATATTGCAGTAATGTTTGGTAAAAGTATAATTCAGTCATAGACAGTTGGTCTTGTGCAAGAATGGTTGTTTTCTCTGACTTTTTGTTATCGTTCATCTCCCTTTAATGGGGGTTAAAGGCAAAAAACTGCTTCATTTCCCTTACATTTTTGGTACTATCTGGTAGGCCTATATATCAAGTGAAGACGGTGTGTCACATGCAAAAATGATTGCCGTCCTTTACTTACTGTTTGAGTTATTTCCCTTGAAAAATTTTAAAGTGGACATCAAACATGTATATGTTTGTCCATGGTTCCATAATAAATTGCATTTTTACCCCATTAATATTTTTAAACTATTGTTGTTTTTGTTTTGTTTTTAAAGTGTTTAAATTCAGTCCATGAGAGGTCGGTCATGTGCGGATTAACTGATAAGGGACAAATTAAATAAAAAGGGACAGATTAAATAAATTTCAATTTCTCACTCTAGTAAAAAGGTCCCAAGAGGGGACTTACCTGTATAAAACAAATTTCATATAAATATCAATATATTACCAGAACATACATAAAAAATAGTAAGTGAGTATGATCAGGAAATACCACAATCACAAACCGCAGACAACCCCAGGGCACCGCGAGGAAGAGCCGCTCAACCATCACGAGACACCAGGAAGACAATTTAAGCAAACCCTTCATGGGACCACTTTATTACCCCCGTAAGGAGATCATAATCACCTCATAGAGATGAGCATTTGTTCTACCTTGAATAGCCCTCAGGCAGTGGTACTACTTTTATAGTGTACAAATTTATGTTTTAAAATACCATCAGTTCATTTGCTCAAGAACGACATCGCCTCCTGAACCACTGGCCCAAATTCAGAATAAGTACACACAAATGCCCCCTTTCTATCCTTTAGTAAAATTGCACGAACTCCTCTTTAATTGTTTGGTTGGATGATGTTGCATTTCAGAACATTGGTTACGATTACAGCTGTTTTTTAAATTTTAACATATGACCTTGGAGTCAAGGGTCAAGGTCACAAATCGTCAATTATATAATATGTCTGTTTGGCTTCAAATGCCTACTGCTCTTACTTTTCTGGATGGAGGATATTCATACAACCCACAATGTTTACCTGATATGTGTAGATGACGCGAAATCATTTGTGTTCCACGCATGGCTCTTGAGTAAAAGGTCAAGGTCAAACTAATTAAATTATGGTTGTATGACTTTATATGTGACTCAGTGTCAATGAGCGCTTCAGGACATCGGGTCCTCTGGGCTTGTAAGTCCCTTGGGCTATATATTAGATCATATATAACAGGCACTTGGATACCATGCTTATTTTTAGCTTTCTTGAAAGTAAGGAAGAAGGCAAGGATCAGGAATCGATGCAATCAAATATCGCACCTGACCTAGGACACCATATATGGGAAAGTGACAAAAACACAGAAAAACATCACATACAAGAGTGCCAAGAAGTCAGCCCTTTCCGAGCATGTGACCACAAGGCTGCAAGGAATAGACAAGACAGCATGACAAACACAAAATACAAGTAATAAAAAGGATCCTCAAAAGAAGCACCGCCTTGGAACGATCAGTAAAATAATATTGGAGGGTTTAAACATGTTTGATGGTACCAGCCTCACCATAAGGGTGAGACCGGTACCTTCAAACATGTTTGAACCTTTCAATATTTTATACTGATGTGGATAAAGACAAATATAGGTTTGGTTCGCTTGAAAGTTCCGTAACTTATCAAAGTTTAGAAGTCTAAATTCAAAAGATGTCAAAATAAGTAATCAATGGAAATCGTGTTTGAGATGATTTTCAATTTATATTTATATGTATACCGATTATATTCACTTAAAAGATACAAAAAGTAAGCGAATACATATTCATTGGTACTATCAATAAACAAGAGGGGCCTAGGTCGCTCACCTGAATCCTGGTACATGAGGAGATAATGTATTGGGAAATCATTTGAAGTTTTTTCTTTTTTTTAGCTCTGGTGGTCATGTTGATCAGTCGAGCTCAACATTTTGATCATTTATGGTACAGGCATCACGAGAAACATTTCTGTGAGATAATGTTGAATTTGGACCAGTGCTTCAGGAGGAGATACCGTTTAAAGACATTTCTTATCTAGGGCTGGGGTGGTCTCTTCGTTCAGTCGAATGCAGTTCTGCACCAGGGCATTATAAGTAACATTTCTGTGAAATTATTTTGAATTTAGACCAGTAGTTCAGGAGATGTGTATAAAGATATTTCTTATCTAGAACTCTGGCGAACCATTTCTTTTGCAAAGCGAAGCCACTTGTGCAATTGTGGTACAAGGCATATTGAGCAATTCTGTGAAATCGTTTTGAATTTGAACCAATGATTCAGTTGGAGAGAACTTTAAACATATTTCTTATCTAGTGTTCCGTTGGCCCTTTTGTTCAGTGGAGGAAAACTTTTTGTGCAAGTTAGCTAGAGGGCATAATAAGGAACAATTCCGTCATATTTAAAATTTTCTTATACCACCATCTTGTAGGCAAATGAACCCTTCATCGATAAAATCAACAATAACAACATCTAGAGATGGTGGTCATAGAATAATTTAAATTGAAAGTTTGTTCAATTCCAAGCGTTTAAAACAGAACAGGGTCGAATCAGCGTTTTCTAAACTGGACCCCTTGTCAATGAAAAAAAGTCTTATTAGAGTCCTGCAGCGCTATTTTGGCTATGTTTGAAATAATATTTACCAATAACTTACTATTTTTAGAATAATACCATGCATTTTATTACATCTAAAAAGTTATTCACGAGCAGAATTCGTAGCATAGTGGATGAATGGCTTGTCCAATGTCATGGAGGTTGCGAGCTTGAACCCCGTCACCGTCCCTTGTGTGTGTGTGTGTGTGTGTGTGTGTGTGTGTGTGTGTGTGTGTGTGTGTGTGTGTGTGTGTGTGTGTGTGTGTGTGTGTGTGTGTGTTTTCGATTATATATTTCAATTAATTTATTTATTTACTTAAAGATATAATTCATACTCATTTCCTAACCTTTTTGATTGCTGAATATCATTTTAATGACAGCAAACAATGCATACCCTATTGAGTTGATGCATTCAGTGGCATCTCGCATATGCGTTTTCGTGTTTGATAATGTCCCATTTGATGGACACTTTGTATAAATGTTAAAACTGTTTTCCAATAATGCTTTAAGGAGACATGTGAAAAATGATGCAATAAAAATGAAGAAAAAGAAATGAAGGAATTGATGGGATTCGAACCTGCGCTTAATGGGAAATAAAAGGATTTCTGCTGTCATCGACTCTACCTACTGAACTACACAACCTGATATCAAGTAGTTTTCAAAACTACATCTGACTGCTGAATATCCCAGCCTAATGTTTTGATTTCAATGTTTACAAACAAGCAAATGTTAACTTGGTCATTAGATCTTGGCAGCACTATAATATATCCTAGATTTCGTTTACGTGCCAACTCCTAGGAGCCAACTCCTGAGGCCCCCCAGGGGGGGTCTGTGCTCCCTTGATCCCTGAAAATAATGCATTGATCTCCCCAGATCCCTGAAAATAATTGCCTCGGCTCCCTAAAAGTATTTTGCCTTTGCTCCCCAAATCCCTAAAAATAGACCAGCTTCTCCCCAGATCCCCAAAAATATAAGTCAATTCTCCCTAAAATGTATTTTTCTTTTTTCGTAGGATTAAAATTACATACTTAAAAACTATGAAGCTATACAAGAGGGCATGACATAATGATAACTTAATATTTTGCCTTATAAATACATGTAAAGACAGGGCTTAGTCATGGAATACATGTCATATAATAATTTCAGTGAAATGCATGGTATATGGCTCAATGAGGCCATTCCTTAAAATGCTGTTGCTGTACCTGGTAGAGTGGGCATGGCGGAATGCTCTCTAGATTTGATTTTTTTTAATTAGAGACAGACTATTTGTTTTTCTGGGTGGGGGGAGGGGCTGATTTTTTCCAACAGCTTAAACTAGATTTTTTTATATAGACAAAGTGAAAGTATTTTTTTTGTAATACAATTGTCTACAATTGCTATTAGCCCCTATACACTTGTTTAACTTCAGTTTCAACAAATAAGTATATATCTGATCAGCATTCTATAAAAATGAGCTTATTATCTAAGAACATCTAAAAAGGGGATTACATAGCAGGTGCATAGGTAGCACTGTAACAATACGCAGCCAGACTCATGCTAGGGGGGTCCGGGGGCATGCTCCCCCTTGAAATTTTCGATAAAAATGGTGCGATGTGATGCAATCTGAGTGTGCCAAAGTATGCTATTACCAAGCAAAAAATCATTAATTTTAAGGTTAATAAATCAACAACAACAAAAGTTAATTGCCATATTTTTTTCCTGAGGTCAATCTAGTTGTACAAGTTATACGAAAATAAATACATTTAGAATTTACAAGGGGGCGGGGTCTGGGAGGTAATCCCCCAGAAGCAGAAGAAATTCTAAAAAATCAAACAAAATGGAGGCTTTTCCTTTATTTTTTTTTGCTTTTTGGCAGGGCTCCCTAGATCCCCAAAACTATGAGCTTGCTCCCCAGCTCCCCTAAAATAATTACCAGTGCTCCCTAGATCCCTGAAAATAAATAGCCATTCTCCCCAGATCCCCAAAACCCCTGGGGGCCACACTCCTAGGAGTTCTTGTCGATGTGCATAAAGACATAAATTTTCTTCAGCAAATTTACTTACTGTTGTTGAGTAGGTAGTTCTTGTGAATCCATTTTGGCGAAACGAGCATTTGTTCATAACCATAGATTTTTTAAAAAGGGATTGAACAATTGAATCCTCTTTTTACATCCAAAATGCCTAATTTGAGGGGGTAAAAACCTTCAAAAAGAGCTACATTTTTTCAACTTCTTAATTTATTCAAGAAAGTAACCCCTCTAAAGCCATGTTTTAGAACAGAAGACAGCTTCCAAAGTGGTACATGTACCACTTTGATATTCAACAATTGTAACCTTGGATGCTCTTTTTCGAATGCAAAGTGGTACGTATACCACACGCACAAAGTTACGTCTGACAGGATGGCTGCTTTAGAAATTCAATCTAACTCAACTGACTCAAAAGTGGTACATGTACCACATTGACATGCAGTGATTCTACTTTTGGCTGCTCCATAATTTGAATGCAAAGTGGTAGGTATACCACCCGCAAAGAATAACCGTTACGTCTAACAGGATGGCTGTTTTAGAAATTAAATCTAACTGCACTGACTATAAAGTGGTACATGTACCACTTTGATATGCAGTGATTATAGTTCTAGCTGCTCTATCATTTGAATGAAAAGTGGTACGTATACCACCTGCACAAAGCTACGTCTAAGAGATTGGATGGTTAAAATAAGGTTTAACTTCACTGACTCCAAAGTGGTACATATACCACCCCACAGAATTACGTCTAGAAGGATGGCTGCTCAAAAGTGGTTCTGAAGCAACCATTCTCTTGGACGTAATTCTGAGCATGTGGTATATGTACCACCTTGCCTTCAAATGATAGAGCAGCCTTAGCTAAAATTGCTGAATATCAAAGTGGTACATGTACCACTTCAGAGTCAGTGCAGTTTGAAATTAAATCCTAATCAGCCTTATTGTGAGACTTAATTCTAAGGGGTGGTATATGTACCACTTTGCATTCAAAATGGTAGCGCAGCCAGGGTTACAATCGTTGCATATAGCGACAGTGCACTTAAAGATAATTGTGTAGGCGTAATTCTGTGGGGGTGGTACATGTACCACTTTGGAGTCTTTGCAGTTACAATAAATTATAATGCAACCATCCTTTAAGACATAATTCCGTGCATGTGGTATATGTACCACTTTGCAATCAAATGATAGATCAGCCAGGATTAAAATCGCTGCATATCAAAGTGGTACATGTACCACTTGAGAGGCAGTGGAGTTTGAAATTAATCGTAATCAGCCATAATGCGAGACTTACTTCTGAGGGGTGGTATATGTACCGTTTTGCATTCAAATGCCTTGATTAGAATCACCGCATATCAAAGTGGTACATGTACCACTTTGGAGTCAGTGAAGCTTAAGTAATATTTTGGGCAGGTGGCTACCACTTTGCATTCAAGTGATTAGAGCAGTCATGACTAAAGTTTCTGAATATCAAAGTGGTACATGTACCACTTAAGAGACAGTGTAGTTAGATTTTATTTCTAAATCAGCCATTCTGCGAGGCTCAATACTTAGGGGTAGTATTTTTTCTAGGAGTACCCGAAGGCTCAACCATCAGTGGGTCTGGTTTAAAGCGTATCAGAAGACAGGGACACGGCTTAAAGATATATTTTTTTCTAGATTAATTTTGACAGAAGCACTTATATAAAAATTGGGCATAAGAAAATCAAAAAACATAAATTGGGCTTTTATTTATTGTGATATAATACTGTAAGTAAAATACAAATCCACACAACATTTATTTGAAAACAAGCAAAACAAATCAGCTTTAATATGCAGTATATAGCTGGTCACTGAAGAATACGATGTGCCTCGATATTCCTCGAGCCTAGACAGAGGCTTCACTGCACAATATGAACCACGGTAGTAGATCAAAGTTCAGACATCCAGTCCCAAGTGATTAGCTACATGTAAGTTTTCATTGAAGTTAGACATAACATCAACGTATAAAGCACTATACTTTCTAGGACTAGCCTTACTGTATATTCCTGCAGACTTGGTAAGTAATGGAAGCAAAAATTGATTTTTAAACAAACTTATGTTGGGATAATAATTACGAGTTTAGTCAACACCTAGACGATGGCTTACCGGCGATTTGGCTGCTCGTATAGGTAACTCATCTTTAAACTAAATGATCATTTTTAGAAAGCTTATTCTTGTCATTAGAATTCTTATAAGAAACAAGAAATATCTTGAAAAAAGATATTCGGCGGCTCTCAAATACTGACGATAAACGCAACCAAATTCGCTGGTTTAGCCGAAATTCCAATCTACCCCTAAGGCCTTTGCATGCTGGAATCTAAAACCAGCGAAGTTGTGGTCCTGTTTCTGTCTCTCTTTTGCTTGGTTTTGTGCACATCTAACTCTTTTCGCTGAGCGATATGCATCTGAATCTTTTTTTTAATTTTAGGCATTCACCAGCAAGGGTTTGGGAACAATGTTTTAAATGGGGGGTGTTGACAATAAATTAATGAAAAATTAAACGTTCACTGAAACAAACCGAACACCAGAAAAGAACATAGCCAGGATCGAGGAATAAATACATGTAGGATTCAAAACTGATCGACACCCAGTAAGCACGTACAATCGGGCCGTTATCGGCCCACCACTGAAACGCCATCCGAATGACATTTTGCTGCTAGGCCGATAGTGGCCCGAGTTTGGATGCTGGCTGACCCATGCGCGGATCCATGAATTTTTGCCAGGGTGGTCCAGGCCCGACTGCCAGAAAACAGCTCTGACAACGGTTTTTGTCTTTTTTTGTCCTCAACTTTTACAGTTTTACAGTGGCTTATCAATGGTTTATTTCAAAGAAAACTATAATTTTACAAGGTTTCGGGGGGGGGGGGGTCCAACCTATTCCAGGGGCGGGGGCTGGGGGTCCAAATCCTATTCTAGTAGCCCATAGAACTTTTGATTTTCAAGGAGGGGGTGCGGACCCTCTATCGCCCCTCTGGATCCGCACATGTAACCATTTAAGAGGGTCTGGATGGGGGGGGGGGGGTCTGGTATTTACTATTCATTAAAAATTTAGCCCATTATTCATCTCATTAAAATTTTGGGTTATTCATTAAAATAAGACCAATTATTCATTAAAAGCAAGAAAGGTGGCAAAGAAATCTGATTATTCACTATTCATTAGTTTTTTCTTCAATTAATTAAAAATATAGGAATATTCATTATTTTTTAGGCCCCCATTATTCACTATCCATATTTTTTTAACTCAATATTCACTATCCATTATAAAAAATGGCATTATTCACTAATCATTATACCCCATCCAGACCCTCATTTAACTACTCGTAATTGATAGAAGAGACTTTACCGATAGTTACACTGTTCTTGTACAATGAAAGAAAATGCATATGCCGGCTAGGGCAAGCTCTGTCGCCTGAACCCAAAGGTTACGTGCAAATTCGCGATTAATTTGACGCCATTGTAATGGAACAAATTTAATTCACTTGTTAAGTTTTTTTTAGAAATCAATGGTTAATATTCACCATTTTGGGACAATGACACATACCCCTGGAATTGGGAATTTTAGCGCGAAAACCTCTACAATTGAGAATTTTTAGTGTTGTTAGCTTTATTGTCAAATCATAAAACACATCATAATTAATCTGAATTTAGCTGTACTGTTAACTTGCATGATGTATTATATGAGACTGCGCAATGTTGAATATTACCAGGGCTACCACTCATATTTTGAGGGTACATAGGGCAAAATGTAGAGGGCACAATTTTTAGAGGGCCCACGAAAATTCCGACAGCTAAGCATTTTGAAAGCGCAGAGTAGGCTTAGATTTCCTATTAACTGCTTAAAGTGATAATGCAAACCCACCCTAAACAAATTTGAGCGGGACTCCCCTTTACATCATTTGCAAATTACCTGTTGAAAGCAAAGATGTAAACCACGGCTGATATGCCGATCGTTAGAGGGCACAACACCCTGGGGCCCTTATAATGCAACGAGAGGATTCACATCTTAGTAGCACGACTGATATGCCGATAGTCGGCTGATAGTCTGCTGAAAATCCAAATAAACAAACAATTTTAAACACAATTTACTCGAAAAAAAACGATAATTTTTCCTTTGATATTTTCCGACTTGAAATTGGGATTTTTTCATCCTAACATAGGAGAAAAGAAACGTTTTGGCATTGGGAATACAACCGTATAACGGCCAAAAAAGACTATTGTCGAAGTATATGAAACAGACTATAATCATGTCCAGATTTGGGAATTGGAAAAGTTACAAATATTTTATTTAAATAGCGTGATATTACTGTAAAGTTCTTTCGAATTTAGTGGATTATTTTATAATGCACTTCTTTACTGTGTGCAAGGCATGTAAACCACGATAGTGACAGCAATTTATAAATACTGTACATCGGGGGTTGACCTATATTCGATATTAGGTCGTTTATACATTTGCATTTTTAGACCCAGTGCACAGACTGGTTCTCTGCCATTTACATGTATGTTTTCAAGTTTAGTTTCATGTTTAGTAAGATTGTATGGACATTCTGAGTATCAACCAATGAGAGCATCTTTTTCCAGTCGGTGTGATGAATATTACAATTTAAAAATGCTTCTGATTGGTGAATAATTTAGAGCTAAAGCGATATTAGAACGGCGGCCTTTTGGCCGCCGTAAAAATCTGGTCCTATGAATGTGAAATTTATTTCTCAAACTGGATGTTCGATTCCATCCTGTAATCTATACCTGAACCTCCATTCATGGAGAACAGCACATCATGTGCGCGTAACGAGTCAATAATTCTTTTCCGTATATTCACGTTTGCCAAGCCCGAGTGTGATAATGTGTTACAGCCCGAACCGCGAAGCGGAGCGGTTCGGGCTGCAACACATTATCACACTCGGGCTTGGCAAACGTTACCATTCGGAAAAGAATGTTATATCGTCATTGTTATATACCTTCCTTTCAAGCACAAGCAGTTCCAAATAATTTTATTCAATTGCATGCAGAAATGTCCACCGTAACATCATGTAGCGTACAACGAAACCACACCGGATAGGCGGCAATCGAAAACGTCAATACTATCGACGAACGTAGGGGTAACTACCTATATATGACATAGTACGGATGTGCGGCGCGGATAGCCCCCTTTTCAGCGCTGCCAGGTATACGATAAGCCCCCTTTATCTAAAAAAAAGTATATGACTGACCCAGCTTTTCATCATTGTTATATAAATGGTCCCATTTTCTGAGAGCCCTGTTTGTAAATACTTATATTTTTGCTCAGATAAGTATGTAGATGAGTTTACGAGGGTTTGTCCTTCCCTTCGATCATTTGTATTCACAGCTAGGTCGTCCATACATCCGATAAGATTACATGTGATGTTGCCAATCCTTGCCCCAAGTCCAGAGTATTGTGTTCTGTAGAGGAGAGGGTTAAGATGAACTTTATAGAAATCCGTACTGATGATGCCTCCTTGTCGTACGCCTTGTTCCACTTAAAGGGATCGTGACATCTCTCCGAACCATTTAACCACACTAGAAGCCTTCTGGTGTAAACTACTTATGAGCGACCAGTGTCTGTCCTGGATCAATCTTATAAAAGTGCGGTTGATATACAGTCATTTCATGCATAGGCGCTCAATTCACTATTTTCATGCTTGACCGACTATCCAAATAAGACGGTTCATACTGTTCACATGAACCGACTCTTCCCCATAGTCCGGATTCGGATCCATTCATCAAATCTTTCAGATTATTCTCACAGACAAATTCTACAGTTAGATAGTACTTTAAAATTTGCTACTGTGCAGTTACATTACACATATATATGGACCAAAACCGTTTCTCATTCTTGTCAGGTTAAAACATAAGGTTATCTGGGCTAAAATCTGTGTAATTCAGAGTAGATCCTATGAAGATGGCTAATCTTATCCAAGAGAGACCTGGTAGTTCATTCAACTTTAAAGCTGCATAGTCTGTAACTTTTGATCTTCTAATTTTAAAAATAATGTTTTTATTTTTCAAGAACTCAGTAAAAATACTCAAAAACAGGTAAACATTTTACCATTTTCGTAAATCTTAACAAGTTATCACTATCAAAACAACTGCATTTATGTTAAAATTCAACGGTCTAGAATTATTGGAGGGACGCAAATAATTACCAACAAGAGAAAAATACACCTATTTGATCTGTTGATAAGTTAATTCACTTTTCCATGCAGTTTTCAGCTGTACTGAACATTTTTTATTGTGAAAACATAGCTCAATTCTACTTTTACAAATGATTTAAAAAGAAAATAAAAATTTTCTAAAAATGTTCATAGTTACAGAGTATGCAGCTTTAAAAACGAATGGCAGACTATAACCCCAGACCTTCTCCTGACTTTACCATTAAAACCTGTAATAATCCGTATAGATACTGATGAGATTGTTTTATTAGCAGTTACACCTGGACCCGATCCATTTCTCGAATTATCCGCTTATTTTTCATGAGCAGACACGTCCGCAGGCCCGACGTTTTTAAATTTGTCGAACCTGATCTGGGTCCAAAATGATTGAAAAGAATATCAGGAGTCGGTTTTTATATAACTTTCAATGAGAACATCATAGTGTCAAACAGTTTGGTTCCAGATCAATCCCGACGTTTTGTTGGACATGATCTGGATCCAAAATGCTTGAAAAGAATATCAGGCACTTTTTATTTTCAGACCCGGTCCAAAATTTGATCATATTGCTCATAGACGCGCTGGCCGTTCATCGGTCTAAGAATCCTCGTGTACTAAACGGTTAAGCCTCAGATCAGGCCTAGCGTATCAGTGGCGGACCTTATATGGGTTCAATGTGTTTGATAATAATATCAGATATGCCTATGTGTCCAAAATGTTTGACAAGAGCATAGCTCAATTTTTGCATCATAGTGTCAAAATGTTTGGATGCAGATCAGGCTCAAGGTTTTGTCGGACCTGATATGGGTCCAAACCAATGTTTGAAAAGAATATCAGCAGACGGTCCTAGTTCTTTTCATTCGATCGGCATAGACCAGTTGTCTTGCAGCCGTACACCAAATAGTTTGGATCAGGCCCAACTTTTTGTCAGACCTGATATGGTTTCAAAATGTTTGATAATACTATTATCAGCAGTCAGACCTAGTACCAGGCCCGACGTTTTGCTGGGTTTTCTGTTACTGCAGTCAGCATTCGTTGAAATATAGCTAAACGAGATATGGATAAAGATACATCTAGTGATTTAGATTATACGATGGATCCACACTCGAACCCACCGTGCAAAATTCTGGTCAGAGATCCGAGTCCTAGAATATCGATAATTTAATCGAGAAGTCCTCTACTTGAGATGATGCTAGTGAGTTTATGTGGTCTGCTGATAACGTGCATGTATGCAACAAGTTTTGATACAGATCAGATCCACAAAATGTAGGGGCCTGATCTGAATCCAAATTGTCCGCAGACATTCTGGTGGTGTTATAGAATTTTCTGATTTTTGTTTGTATTTATTTATTTATTTATTTATTTTTTTGCAATTGAAATAAAACAAAATCAGCAGACGAAAAAAAATCATGCAAAAATAAAATAAATAAAAATAAAGCAAAACGTTAATAATATTGTTAAATTCCTAATACAATGTTAATCCATCCACGCAATATTTTGAAATGTCTTTTAAAGTGTGCTTCCGATAAGACGTTGTTCATGTTAGAAAACAGATGGCCGTTTTATGCAATATTACATAATACATGTAAACACCTGTCAAAACAAACAGATATATCTATCTATAATCGCTTAAATAGTGCTCCCTTAGTTGCAGTTTTGGTGGACCAATGATACGGATTAGTGTATGTGGCAACAATTTAGTCAAATGGTAGATTGGATGCTTAATCATTATTATTATACCAAGAACTCGTACGATGCGGACACTCATTGAAAGCGGTTGTGGACACTCATGGGAAAGATCTAAATTTAAAAGAATTGCAAATATTATGTCGGACCTGATCTGGATCTAAACTTTTAGCCACTCTGATGGTATTTCTGAAAGTTTTATTAAACTATTTTCATGCTAATTCGGAGAGGAAATGCATGTTCATAAAATTGTCCCAGACGAGCCTGTCAGTTTGGGAGCAGTCTGACTAGGGACTACTTCAGCAATCTCCACAATTATCTCATACTTACACGTTCAGTGAAACTGTGCGACTATGAACCTTTTAAAAAACAGCCGTGGTGAAGTGGATAAACCGCTTGCATTAATCCGGGGTCATGAGTTCGATAGCGGCTACTCTAGCATGTTGGATGAGACTATAAGCCGTTGTCCCGTCTCCATATGACCATAACTGTTTGTGGGACGTTAAACTCGAACTCGCTTGTGACATTTCGCACGCGTAGAGTTTATCCAATTCTTCTTATTTGAAGTGATTTCTTTGAATAATACTGATCAATATGGACTGTCCAATTGAAATGTTGTATTAATTAAATGTATTATTTTAATTGCCGATCATAATTCACCATATCTACATTAATTGCTGGTTCCCGCTTTACAAGTGGTCAGTAATGGAAAAACAGGTAACCAGTACCCCCCCCAATACCTGGAAATGGGGGGGGGGGGGGGTTCTGGTTACCTGTTTTTACATTATTGACCACCTGTAGACAGGGAACCAGCAATTAATGTAGATATGGTGAATAGGTAATGACTATGCTTTTGTAATTTGTTCTTTTTAGCATTGTTATGGGTGCACTTATTAACCAGCTAAATTAATCACTTTCCTTTTTTTTCGCACAGGCTGATCAGTGCCTTTGGTATTTTCTGCTTTTAAGCTATAAAGTTGTGCTGGACCAGTTGGATTATTCATTGACAACTGGCTTCTTTCAATCAGCCTTATGGAAATCCCACAATATAGTCCAGCTCAACATCCCGGCTTCCCACTTCAGTGTAGACTTGGATAAGACTTAAAATATTTTAATAGCTTTATGCAAATGCGCAGTGGTTCAACTCCAGACAGAGGGGTTGCGAGTTCAAGCCTCACGTGCGTCACTGCGTTGTCTAATCAATGTGCATATTGGTGTAACACCCACCCTCTGAAATGAAAACTGAGTTTCTTAGCAATACTGGTCCGGATTCCCTAAAAAGCATAAAGGCAAAAAAAAAAAGAAATTGAACCCCCTCTGACAAAACTTTCTGGATCCACGCATGCTAGAGGCTAACATTTCCCCAGTGGTAAATTTCTACCGGTGTTCGTCGGGGTGCTAGGACATTTCGGCCACGGACATTTCAGCACTGGACGTTTCGGCCTGGATATTTTGGCCACGAACATTTCGGCCAAGGAAAATGCCGAAGGTGGACATTTCGGCCATAACCATTGATTTTGAGTTTGGGATGTGTGCATGCGTAAATGTGTGATGCATTTCTTTATCTCTTGAAATCAAATATGCTTGTGAATACTTACAGCAGATTCAAAGATACATGATAATAGGATCATGCTATTCACCATATCTACATTAGTTGCTGGTTACCGGTTTACAGGTGACCAGTAATGGATAAACAGGTAACCAGTACCCCCCCAATACCTGGAAATGGGGGGGGGGTTCTGGTTACCTGTATTTACATTACTGACCACCTGTAGACTGGGAACCAGCAATTAATGTAGATATGGTGAATTTTTCATAGAAACAGGTAAATTACGGTGTATATTATACAGCGGTAAATGATATATACCTGTATAAAGTACCCATTACCTGGATTAGTTAATATATTTTACAATGATTCTCGTG
This sequence comes from Loripinus fragilis, assembly GCA_964019695.1. Taxonomy (NCBI): domain Eukaryota; kingdom Metazoa; phylum Mollusca; class Bivalvia; order Lucinida; family Lucinidae; genus Loripinus; species Loripinus fragilis. Next base: position 56,149,864 of record OZ026517.1, read on the forward strand.
AATCTACTGTACATAACAATTGATGAATGTTTACTACTTTCATGCTGAGCCTAGATTTATCTTTTTTCTTCAAAACACTGCAGATCCAGATCAGTCAGCTCCCTACCTGATCAGGACCCACACATTTTTCATCTCTGCTTGTAAATGCATGCAGTTTAATAACTGATAACATTTGGGAGAAATATAGTATATATGTGTATGATTATTCAGACAATTATGTCCTAAGAAATGCATCACACATTTATGCATGCACACACCCCGACCCACAATTTAAGGTTATGGCCGAAACGTCCACCTTTGGCATTTTCCGTGGCTGAAATGTCCGGGCCGAAACGTCCTAGGCCGAAATTGTGTTCTCACCTTACTGACGTTACTTTATTGAAAGGCTTGGACGAAATGCGATCCTTTCATTTCGCAGGAATGCGTGGTGTCTTCAAACTTTAGATTCAGCAGAATGATACATTTAATTATTTCGGCAGGCATTAAATACACTGACCAGACTGCACTATTTGCGCGTGGTGGTATGCGCCACTGAGTTCTTTATAACCGAAACAGACCCAGATCGAGACATTGTTAGTTTTCGTGAAACTTAAATTGTAAGAAGGACATCTGTTATAAACCCTGTTCATTCTAATGGAATATCCTATAGTTATATAGAATGTTCATTATATCGTGTTTTAAAGGGTTGTGGGTCCAAACTTCTATAAAATGATGTATTTCTTTCCTTGAAGCAAACAGTGCAGATCCTTATTTATTTATCTATTTATTAATTTATTCTCCCAATATTGGACCGAAGTCCCGATTTAATAAAAAGAGGGAAGGTTATGCAGCGGACTACAATGTCCGACGGTCTAGCTGTTCTGCACATTGGCTGGTTACATGTGATTATTGAAGAAGAAAACACTTGGCAGTCAAAAAGGAAGGTGCTGATTAGACTGCGTGGATAAATGGCGCCAACTACCATATAATCTTATAACATGTTCTGCCCCTGTCGTAAGTTTTATTACAGGTCGGCCAATAAATGAGACATGCCAATATGTATTGTCTCGCTATGATAAAGGACGCTCTGGACACTGATCAGCCCGCCTGTTGCGCGAGTCAATACGCACACTAAACTGACCGTTTTATCGTGTTTGTTTGGTTACATTTTACTGTGATTTATCCGAGCTGAAATGTCCGGCCTTTTTTACTCATTTAAAGCCAAATGTACTTTCACACTCTTATAATTCGGACAGGTCAATTTCCGTTTAAAGGGTTGTTGGATGGCAGTTTTCATTTTTATCTAAATCTTAATCTTGTTTATAGTATTCTAGAAGCAAACAGTGGAGACCCTTATCAGACGCCGGGTCAAAGAAACCATTGTAATCTACAGAAAATAATGAAACTGTTTTAATTTTATTCAGTTTGAAAACGTTATTTTTCGCATCATAAAAATTCAACACTTAACTTAAGTCTTCCTTAATTTTAAGGATGCATTTTAATTCTTGGTCCAGATTGTCTGGCTTTTTAGTAAACATATATAAACACTAATTGAGCCGCGAATGTGATTTCCAACGTGTGGTATTTTGAGAAGTGTAGACTCGGACAAGCTTGTGCAGTCCCCATTTAAGCTTAGCAATTCTAAATGCTGTTCGGTCAGTAGCTTAACAGACAAAGAATATTCAAGCGACTAGCAAAATCTCTGAACAGACTGCGCCTAGGCGCAGGCTGATCTGAGGCTTTGCTATTGGCACATACCACATTGTTGGAAATCTCATGTCGCGGCTCATATATACTTGACTCTTCAGGGTCTATAAGTGCATTTATTC